>OY728155.1:1724554536-1725184831 GCA_963277665.1 Viscum album
GGATTTAATTAAACATGAGATTAAGTCCCAGGTTATCATCATTTCATTGAACAAGTTCGATGAACTGGTAAATTAAGAACTTAATTATGATGGGAACTAAAATAATACTTCCATTGGTGGATAGGTGGTTTCTATTAGATGACTGTAGATATATCTTCTATGGTTTTAAATTTTCATTTTGAAAAAATTAAGTAAATAAGTGGAAAAAAGAGTTGAAATCGGAAAAGATCATATACCATGGGAAATAATTGAACCCTTTTCCAATAATGGAGTAGGTCAGGATACAATCATACCCAGTTTCCCTAAACACATTTAGAGTTCTTTGTTTTTTGTATAATAGGTAACTAATAGAGGTTCATAGGGGATTCATCACATATGAGTAAAGAAGGAGGATTTGTAATGAACAAGACTACTAGAAGCGAGGCTTATACCCCCAAACATTTTTGGTGTTAGATTACTATAATTTTTGAAGGTAGAGGTGGTAGACATGGTACATTAGTGAACGATAACTTTTATCAGTAGATTAATGTGATAAGGGGTACTCATACTAGATCACATGTTGAGAGGCAGGACAGTGGCAAGATGTTCAGACTATGGTTATGGATAACATGGTATGGCCATCAATGGTTAGAGATACTATTCTTATATCTTCACCCCTTGATAAAATTTTATTTAATATCCGATCCTTGGATTATATATATATATATATTTATTTATTTATTGAACTTGTGAATAGTTTCAGTTTAATGGTGGAGTTCTTGAGTTAGGTTATGACGATCGACACACGGCTTGGTGTACAGTCGAGGGAATTCTACTGATGTAAGTAATTTACTCTCAAGGATGGTGAGTATCATTACCCTTGAGATATTTATATAATTTACATGTTGAAATTTGACTTGATATTGGGTATATAGTTTTTGTTATCATAATGATCCCAAATTGATTATTACCATATGAGAGTGATCTTAACATTCCTGAGCATACAAATTTTGTTCCCCATGCATAGTGGGATATCAAGGAAGGTCATTTTGGGCTTGTTCATAAGAAATTATGGGAGATCAATTCCCATATATTAATTCTTCTGTTGGATAATTGGGTTGTAAATTGTGATTTCTTCCCACCCATATTTAAACGGTTTTATAAAATATTTCTTGAATAATTATCAAGACTCCCACATGAGAGAGATTCTGATTTCAAAATTGACCTCTTATTGGGAGTGATCCAGTTTCTACTCTACCTTACTAAATGAACCCTAAAAATCATCAATAAATTATGAATCAGTTAAAATATTTTAAGGATAATGGATTTATTCATCCTATTTAATCACCTTGGGGTTGTCATTTATTTCTAGGATGGCTGATGGGAAATTATATTTCTTTGTTGATTACTGAATGCTGAAAAAGATGATAATAAATAATCAGTATCCTCCTTCAAAAATTGAAAATCTATTTAACATGCTGAGATGATATTTTGTATTCACTATGATATACTTGATATTGGGGTGTCATCCATTGATAGTTATACCTTACGATATATCATGGAATTCCTTCATATGCGGATATTTTCTATACGAGTACATTATGAATTTGTTTGGGAAAACAAATTCTCCAGCTATGTTTATGGATTTGATGAACTGAATCTTTTTCCCATATCATGATTAGTTCTTTTTTGTTTTTTGGATGAAATCATGGTTTACTACAAGACTCATGAAGGTTAGTACAAATATATTTACATCACATTGAGTACACTGATAGATAATTAGATATATGTCAAGTTATCTATGTGTCAATTCGAGATTGACATGGTCCATTTATTGGTTCAAATCAACTATATGTAAGGTGTGTCAGCAGACTAAGAGAAATTTCAGGCATTTTTTTCTTAGGAGTATCCCATGAATATTTTTTGTATCTGAATATTTTTTGGTTTTTTGGGTCATTATAAAATATTTATCCAAGAATTTTTATGTCTCTCAACACCACTTTCAGACTTGCAAAAGATGTTTATTGAGATTGAATAGTATGAATCATGTGAGATTGACTTCTATGAGTTGAATAACTCATTCACTAATTCACCAATTTTGATCCTATGTTAGACAGTTGAGGGGTATATCGTGTTTTTTGATGCATCCAAGATCATATTTGGAGAAATTTTAATGTAGAGAAATCAATTCCGAACGTATTGGTTGTGATATTTTTTGCATCCTGAATGGAATTATTCTATGTATTATCTTAATTTGGTTGTGTATGATTATACTTTAATGTGTTTGCATAATTACTAGTTAAGTGAAAAATTAAAGTGTGTCTACCAACCATAAAATCTAAAATTACATATTTTCACATCCATAGTTGAACCTCTTGTAGCTTAGATGGGTTGAGTATATGTAGTCATTTGTGTTCAAGGAATACTATAAACTATGAAAGGGAAATGGTTTTACAAATGCTTTGATATGGATTACATGGAATGTGGTAGTCTATGAGTATAGATCAGAGTGGATGATGTGTAAAATGATGGATGATTTGCATATAGATGTTTAGGATGGCTAAGAGAATATGACCTTTATGTCCCTATATGTAGATTCCATACCATTATGCGAGATTAGGTAACGGTGGAATGTGGATTCAAAGTCTACAGAATTGAGGGAAAGACATAAAGGTCAAGATTAACCCTCTAATTAAAGTATATATTAGGCTGATATCATATATGTATGGGTTGAGTTATGGTGCAAACATGTATTTGTGAAGAGATTTTCTGTGAGTTTCATGCCTCGAAGTGGGAAGTGCATCCTTGTTTGACCAAACTGTACCATGAACTATGTCAATAGTATTGGTGGTTGGGAATGAAAAAAGGAGGTAGTAGGCATCGTGACAAGATGTTATACCTATCAGTATGAGATGTATGAGAAACAACAACCTAGTGTTTCACTATAACTATTTACAATTCTCAAATGGATGTTGGATGATGCTACCATAAAAATTTTGTTAGGTATTCCAAGGACCCATTGAATGATTGATGTGAATTGGATGATTGTGGTAAATTTGGAAAAAGTATCCCATTTATTTTCTATCTGGGATACTTTCATTATTGATCAGTAGTGGGATAGGTATGTTCTATATTTAGTATATTTATATCAGGTTCCATGGATCCTTGTTTTAGACCATGATTTTCACATTACATCATACTAATAATAAGGATTGTAGAACTGTTTTGGTACCTAGGTAATTCTGAATACAGATTTCCACCATAAATATATGGAAAATTAAAGCATCCAATCTATGTTCTAGAGGACATGATGAGATCATGAATACTTTATTTTGATAGAACATCGGAAAGGAACATAGCACTGGTTGAGTTCTCCTACATAAACATTTATCCAAAAACTATTCATGTGGCACTATATTTGGGTCCAAATGGAAAACTGTGTAGGTCACCTCTATGTTAGGAGGAGGTGGGTGAGTTAGAATTGTTATGACCAAGTATCAAGAATGATACCTGAGAGAAGATCCTAGTTGATTCGAAAATAAATGGTTATTGTAAAGAGTATAAAAAATTTATATTTAGATCACCGTTATTGACCCTATGAATTTATTGTGGGAGATAATGTATTCCATTAGGATTCACTTATATTGTGTTAGTAAAGGATTTAGAGGTAGAAAAAGCTGTATCCAAGGTTTTTTGGATAATTTGAGATTACGAAGGGTGTCAGATAGGTATCATATATATTTAATATTCCATAGTGGTATACCACGATTCATGAAGTTTCACATGTTTTGTATAAATGGATATATCCCCCCATCCTTCTTACATGATTGATGATGATGTGGCCTTTGAGAATCCTCTTATTCATGTTTTATAATGCAATGAGAAAGTCTTGTGGGGAATGACTATGTCGTTGTCCAAAATTTTGTGGTAGCATGGATGTGTTCAAGAGGAAACATGTGGGGGGAAGAATATATGTATGCACAATGTCTTGACATTTTTACGATATAATACTTGTTATTCATGGGATTATAACTCGATGAAGAGCTATTATATGGTGGGATATTGTAAGATCCTGGCTTTTCTAGAGACACATAGTTCTCACTTTCAGATATTTTTTACCCTTTTTTATTGTACCATGTTTTGGATTCATGTCGGGGATATTTGTTGGAATTTTTAGAATTCTATTATATTATGGGGTTGTGGATGGTCAAAATACAGTTAGGGAAAATCTGGTTGTTTTCGTTGAGAAACAATGCACCCCTTTTGGTGCAACAGAAGGTGGCACATAGTTTTTCTAAACAATTTACCCTCCATATCCAAAACATTACCCAAAGTATAGAGGGGTTTTTCAGGGATTATGTAAAAGTTTTAAAACCATGTATCTACCTAGGAGTAACCATACACCCAATAAGTTAGTGTGTACAATTATGGTTCATGGTTCTGGAAACCTTTCCCTGGGAATTGAAATCCACTAAAAATTTTATTCAAAAATCATGAACCCATTTGGTTTATCCCAAATCAGCCGTAATTAACTTAATATTTATTTTCCTTCTTTTAGAGTCCTGCAAGAGGATTCCATGGTTTCTTGAACCTATTATAGTGTGAATCGAAGAAATGGTGGAAGAAATAAATCCCTAAACAGTATGCAATCTTTTTATCATTTAGATTCCCCCCTCTCCAATAATTCTCTCCCTCAGGGGAAGGAATATTTTCCTCCATTTTTAATGGTTCAAATATATATTTTCTTGTATATTCTTTCATTGGATCTAGATCAATGGTTTTGACAAGAGATCTTCCTCACAATTGTAAATTTGGTTCTTCAACATCAAATTGAAGGTTGTGGTTTGGTGAATGTTTGTCAATAATCATGAGGTAGGTGTTCTAATTGCTAATTTCCATTGTTTTGATAATGATTATGTGTGTGTAATTGTATTGGTGCATTTCCATATTTTAAAATTCCAATTCAATTTAAAATGTTAATTTAATTCTATGAAATTGGGAAACCCTCCACAAATCTCATTGGAACCATTGGATATCATGAGAAAAAACTAGATAAAAACCCATGGAGTGTGCCAATATCCCTAAAATGATGATTTATGGAATGTTGAAAGGCAGATAATGGGTTGTTGAAGTTTATTTAAATCATTTTTCATGTTTATAACCATAATTATAATGTTGTTTTTCAAAAACCTGAAGGATTAATGAATTGTGTGATTGAATGTTGAATAACATGATTAATGGTCAACTTTCTATGTTATTCAATGTTATTAAACTATAAAAACACAGTTGTTATTAATAATTGAAATGGTTCACCATGATGTGAGTGGTTGATAATAAATTTAATGATGTTGAACCCTGATTTATATATTGTAATATGTTTGATTGATCAATGAGTTGTGGGTCAAGGACTGATTATCTCAATATCCATGGGGTTCCATACTGATGATTTAGAACCTAATGAATACGTGTGAAAAATGAGTTTAGGGATAAGTACTATGACTTTAAATACCCTAGGGGTGAAATGATGATGCTCTTGGCCCCCGAGATATTGGTGCTTGAATTCTGTTTCAAATGGTCATGATAATGGTACCTAGAACGATGTATCGTGGTACCAAATGAAATAGGAATTATATTTAATAAATAATTCCCATGAAATAATTAATTATTACAACCTTGTGATGTATGATTTGAACTCAGATGTAGTCTGAAGCTGGAATGATTGAATCAGGTGTCACTATGAACTTATAGGCCTATGTGGTTGAATAAAGAATAATTTAATGTAAATATTATTTAAATTTTATATTTTTTTATTTAATAAAAATACATACATTTTTATTGACTGGATATTTTTTTAGATGCTATGAGTGGTGGACTAATGAGTTTTACTCACACATTACTCAGGTTTTCTGATTGGTACCTGAATAGACATCATGTTTTCATGACATGATAAGGGAAGGATCCCCATATTATATGGTTGATTTTGGATTTTTTGTGGTGCATGGATAAGGGAACTAAATGTTATGTAATGACCCACTTGAAATATGTCTGTTTTTTTATTTTCATTGGGAACTTGACACTAAAATGGAATGGTATATTTATTTATTTTTATTGAAATTCTCCACATTTTGGTTTTATTAAGTAGTTTTTTATTTGTTTATTGACTATTGGGGTATCCTGGTTGTATTTCATATTGATTTATGTTGTTTTGATACGTTCAGAAAGAGGTTAGAGTCTACCCACATTATATATTGGGCCCTTGTTAGTATTTTGTTGCCTCTAGCATAAGGGGAGGTGCGCCTAAGATCATGTGGTGAGCCGGATTAGGGTACCACTATGTGGAACCCCGGTTAGTACATTGCATGAAGGAATGTGAAAACTTGATCAATTCATTATTGGTGTAGGTGGACGAGATGATTGGCGGTACTAATCTAATTTAACAGGTGATAAAGAGGTCTTTTTCATTGAAATACAAGTAAGGAATGAAACGAGAATTGTGTCACATGTGGGATAGGTGGGTGTGGTCAGTTAGGTTAATTAAGAGGGAAAATATAGGTGATACATTCATGTGTGAAATTATTACATTAAAAATATTTTCTAGAAGATCTTAGTGTAAAATTTATTTAGTCTAATTGGATCCACATAAGATTACCAATTTTAACCCTTATTAAGATGGACTAATTATTAATCATAGAAATTATTTTATCACTAAAAATATAAGATGAAAATTAATAGAAAATATTTATGTGATAAATTCAACTTTGGGATCCATTTTCCCAAGTTAAATATCAATATATGAGAAAATTGTCTTTTATAATATAACATTTGAAGTGTAGAAAAAATAATTCTATAGAAAAATATTTTTTCCCACATTAAGTGTTATTAACCTTATTTAACATTTATTACCAATTAAATGGTGTCAATTTATTTTTGAATAAATATAGAAATTATTTTATGGTTGTAATTTTGAATATATACATATAATTTAATATATATATATATATACATATTATCATTCATTGAAAAAAAAATGTTTTACCGTGATAATTAATATTTTCCATCATAAATTATTTTTATAAAATAAAACAAAATTATCCATAATAAATAATTTAAAAATTATAGTAAAAAATGTGACAATATTTGTATTTTATTATCTTTCTAAAAGAGATAACAATTTAATTTTAATATCATCCTATGTGACGTGTAAAACCCCATTTTTCTAAAAAGATTATTTTTAGACATAAAATTTATTTTTAGGAGAAAATTATCCTTTTAATTGTTTTTAAATATATAAATTAACTTGTTAAAAAATAAATAAATTTTTTTTTATCTTTCAATGTAAGTGAAAATGCAATTTTCAAAAAAAATATTAAATTAAAATAAAATAACGAGAAAATTATTATATATCCGAAAAAATTACTTCTGTTCATAAAATGTTAAACATAGATTTTATAAATTTTTTATGGCATTTTTAAAATGTACAGTTTTAATACATGAATACATATTTGATCAATTAAAATGTATAAAAAAATTATAGGCCATTTTTTATAATTAAAATATAATAAAATATATCATTTTGTTAATAGCTATATTTTTTGATTTTCAAAAAAATAAACTTTTTAAGAAAAATAAAAAATCACATTAAGCTATTATTGATATTATTAATCAAAAAATAAAGTTTTATTTTATAAATTATAATTAATTTTTTTTATAATTTAACTTTTCATGAAAAATGTAAAGATATAATGAAAATGGATTTCATTGAAAAAATAACCACTTAAAATACATTAATAGTTGTAATTATTATTTACTATCAATTACAAGTTAAATCAGTTTTAAGATAAAATTCATATTAATAATATATATTTAAAAATATTTTTCCACAAAATTCAGAAATAAACTAATCCTTAGAATTGTTACATTTTATATAATAAATCAGTCTTATTAGTTATTTACTATACTAATTGAATTGTCATGACTTCCTTAGTACTAATAATCACATTCTCCTTTATTTATATATATATTTTATAATAATATTAACTCTATTATTACCCTCTAGTGCTATGGAAACATTTTAATGGTTCTATAATTTTTAGATCTTCATTTTTGGATGGGTTTTGTGTGTGATGAAAGAAATTAAACATATTAGGTTTTAAAGGAAAGCGTATAATTTAAAATCTCAGGGTTTTATTTTCTCCCCAATAAAATAAATTGCATCCTCTTATTTTTCTTTATCATTCACCAATAGGATTAGTTAAGTATATCGAAATGATATATATGACTCGTGATTTTATTTCTAGTCAGGTTTCATCTATACTATCTGAAGTTTAAATAATTATTTTATAATTTCCCTTATAATATTAATAAAAAACGTTGAATTTTCGAAGAATAATTTACGATAAATAACCCTTTATAATGGCAGTAATATTTTAAATTGAGTATATAATCAATCCATTACCAAATGTTTTTTTATGATATTAATTGAAATTTCCCTGTCTGTAATTGGATATGATCCCTTGGTAAAAGAGTTAGTCCAATCAAAATAGAAACCTAATAATTGAAAAAGAGATAAATCCACAAGAAGTAACTTTATACAAAACATGAAGAAGATTATTGAAATATAGATACAATAACTAAAACAATAAAGGACCCACTTTATAATAAAAAATATAATATATAAAAATTTAGGAAATATAATGGATAAGGAAATCTAGAGTGAAAAATCACATCCCACTTTAATAGTATTAATTATAGTGGAAATTAATTATTCCCATGGTTTAATATATTTTTTGTGTCTATTTTCATAAATAACACTTAGATTAGAGAATTTGTTTTCATAATGGAAAATTTAATTACAATCTAAGAAATGAATTTTAATATTTTATCTATTTACATTATACATTAGAATTTGATGGCCTTTAACTCCATAGTTGTAACATCTACCTATCCCTTTAAGGAAACTTCCCCCATGCTTCCTTTCCCATTGCTGAAACATATCAAATTTAATCTTTTTTTCTTTTTTATAAATTTCTCATGAACTTCTAGGAGACTCTATCATTCTCTTATTGAATGTATTAGGGACCTAGACGATGTTCCCTTTGTCAATAATATTACATGATAGTTGTTTTAGCATAATCATGTGGTTTATCACTACTGCTCCCATTCCAATGGGTAGTTCGTTGAGTTAATCATCACATTGTTCCTCACACACATTGTTAACATTGTTAATTCTGGTTCCATACATTATTAAAACCGAAATTTGTTAATGTAAGTGAAAAATAATCGACAAAATAATATATTTGTTATAGATTATCTCAAGAAAAATAATGCTAGAAATGTTTAACACTTTAAAACCATCAAATTATCATTGATTTAAACCTAAATCAGTATTTCTTTTATCAACACTTCCTTAGGTTTGGATCTCTCATGATTATTATCTAAATTTATTAACATAAAAAATCATTCACAGTAGCTTATAAGGATAATGAGATTAACCAATGAATATCCCCAAGAGTGTCAAAGAAAGGGTGTACTTAGAACTCATTTACATGCATTAGGAGAGGATTGGGTTTACACCTAGAACACATATTTCATGGCTATTAACCCTAGTTACATCCATTTCATATCCTACATTAAATTATTATTTCCCAACATGGATTCTATGAATAGGATAAAAATTAAATATCTAATTTACTAAAATATCAAGATGTTATCCTATTCTCCTAAGTTTTTATCTGGTGTTCTTACATAATAATATTAAAAAATAACTAGACTCTTATATGACCCCAATTATAGTGATCCAATCCATAAACACGTTAAATTTCCTTATTTTCACAAAAAATTTCATTAATTAATTAAAACCAAGGATAGGTTGGTTGAGAATAATTTAAATAATCAATAAAAATAATATCCTTTAACTAATAAAAATCTATGTATTTTTAATACCCGGGGAATTTTTTCACTGTA
This sequence comes from Viscum album, assembly GCA_963277665.1. Lineage (NCBI taxonomy): Eukaryota > Viridiplantae > Streptophyta > Magnoliopsida > Santalales > Viscaceae > Viscum > Viscum album. The sequence continues at coordinate 1,724,564,479 of OY728155.1, forward strand.
ATGAGAACTGGTTAAACAAATATCTATAATAAATATCTCCAATAAATTTTCCACCCAAGATAACATTCAAGACATACTATACATATTACTTATCTTCATTGCCTGGTGAAATCTAAAAATATAAAATTGGTATACCCAATCACGTAGTAAGTATAATAATAAACAATAAAAATAAATATAATAAGTGAGACTAATATAAATATATTGTAATGATAATATAAATAAGGGACATGAATATAGTACATAGAATATATATATAATAAAATATAGATCATGTCTTATGATTCATAGCTTGATTATTTTGCCTAAAGAACCTTATGTTAGATGATATTGGAATTGTAATATTGTGACCACAACCTAAGGCATTACATTACTTTTATATGTCATGGTTTACTCCTAAGACAATCATTTTATTGTGTAAAAATACCTATACTAGATTAGGATCTCTCTATAATCTCATAAATAACATATCATGAGATATGAAGCTTTACTCAATTTATTGGTGGCCAATATAATTCTAGCCTCACCCAATATCACATAATGGATATAGTCACATATTGGATTTGGTTAACTCTATAATATTATAGAATCTCATAAGATATAAATATTTACATAATTCACTAGAGGGAAATATAACTCAGATACTTTATATCATAATATACTAGACAATGTCCCATATAGGATTCGGTTCCCCCCCAAATCCCATACAAAACATCTCATAATATATAATGCTTTACCTAATGTACTAGAGAGAGATATAATTTTAGGCTCACCTATCATCACATAATGGGTAGAGAGCCATATTTGATTAGGTTCACTCCCTAATCCCATAACATATAATGAGATATTATGATTTACCCAAAGTATTATAGGAATATATAAACATACACTACTGGAAAAACGAGCTATACCCACGGTTCAAAACCGTGGGTATAGCCTCCAAAACCGTGGGTATAGGCTATACCCACGGTTTTGGGAACCGTGGGCTACAACGGCGTTGGGATAGGGGTCTTGACCTATACCCACGGTTTGGGTAAACCGTGGGTATAGGTGGATATTGTGTGTCATCAAACATTCCAGCGTGGCTCACCACCTTGCCCCACGGTTCTCAAACCGTGGGAATTTTTAATTCGGTTTCGTTTTAAAAATTTTGGCCGCATCAGGATTTGAACACCCGACCAGCAGCGTGCTGATGGGCACTCCACGACCAACTCACCCAAAGCGCTTATTTATATATATATATATATATATTGATAATTATATTAATCTTATCTATTATCTGAAAATCAAAAAATCAAAACCGTAAGGGTGTCCGGGGAGACTCGAACCGGAGTCTGTTTGAGGAATCCGTGGTGCTGACCAACTAGTCTACGGTGAGTTTTAGTTATATATATTAACATTTATTTAAATATATTAAAATATACGCGACGCGCTATGAATAAAATTATGGCGGAGGTGGGAATCGATCAGCAGACATGCTGGACAGTAAGGTAGTGAGTCACCAACAGACCTAACATATTTTTCTTATAACTTATTTACATTTTTATAAATATATAATAACAGAACGCCAAATTTTTTTTCCCGCCCATTTGTTTTCCACTTCCCGCCTAAATTTTTTTCCCGCCATTACCCGGGAAAGCTATACCCACGGTTTTGGAAAACCGTGGGTATAGGTCTAAAAAAAATATATCCAATGCCCACGGTTTTTTAAAACCGTGGGTATAGATCTTCCAAAAATAACCTATACCCACGGTTTGGCCCAAACCGTGGGTATAGGTCTTGAAAAAAAATACAACTATACCCACGGTTATGCAAAACCGTGGGTATAGGTCTTAAATTAAAACTATACCCACGGTTTTGGGGAAAACCGTGGGTATAGGGTCCCTTTCTAGCCCTATACCCACGGTTTATCAAAACCGTGGGTATAGGGTACCCTATACCCACGGTTTATTTTGAAACCGTGGTTATAGCTCATTTTTCCAGTAGTGATAGCCCTTCCCATCACATCGTATTGTATAGATGTATAAGCGTACCACATAGAAAACCATAAAGAGGTTCATAAAAGAATCATTATCCCAAGAAATAAATGGTTTTCATAACTATTTCCATATAACATGACCATAATAAATCAATATATTAAAGGTGATTTGTTTTAAAAGAACACATAAATAGTAAAAAAAGTACTGTAGAAGGATACTGACAATGATGGAAAACATCATTATAAAAAGAATGTTTCATATAGTACCATATAAAAAGGGATTAGTAGTTGGATTGTTTGATACCATGAGTTCAATACTGAAAATGATAAATATTAATAGTTTTGAATCATGGATCATGAATCCCAACATGTTAAATCATTTTATGGATAAAAATAATGTTTCAAAAATTATCATTCATGTTTTGAACACACTTTGTGAACATTGTAACACAAGAAATTATTTTCATCCACTTTTTCAAATCTTTCAAAAAAGTTAAAGTGAAAGCATCCAAAAAATATATTTGAATTTAATATCCAATAATTTTTCAATGAAAGATATAAGAATTTATCCAAAGGTAATCTGTTTTGTAAGATAAAAATTTTTATCATAGAAGGAAAAACCTTTTTATATTTTTAACAATACATCTATTGAAACCCCACATCATAATGAAAAATTTAATAAAACGTCAATTTTGAAATAAGTAATGGTAAATATGATTGTAATAAGAGTTAATACATAAAATTGATTCATAATATTATTGTGGAAAATTGGTGTGGATACTAAAACATATACATGGGTTATAAACAGTAATTTAAGATAATGGAAATTATTCTTAAAATAGTTGAATTTTCTAGAAGGAAGAGAATTCATAAAAAATAATTTTATGAACTAAAATAAATCTAAAAAGAAAGAAATAGAATTCACTATATTAAATGAATGATTACTATCTTAGATGAACATAATAAATAAGGAAATAAAATCGTGTTATCAAAAACTCCTTCATTTTAGGTAAGATATCAATTGTTTTTCAATGAAAGGAAGAGCAGAATTGAAGAAATGTTTTCAAAAAAAATTCTGATATTAGAAGTAAATTGTAAATAGTTAAAAAATTATTATATCAACACATGGCTCAATTAATGGTGATATATATAGAAACTCAAAGAGTGTTATCATCGTAATGGTGGCCAAACAAAAATGATAATGTAATGGGTTTAATAAAAGATAGGGGTAATATCTCATAAATAAGGAATAAGCATGAAATTAAAATATATATTATGAACACATGGAATAATAATCATATATAATCCTAAAATATTATAAAAATTTATGTTCAACTATTTTAAATGGGTGGTGGGAATCATGAAGTGATTTTAGCAACACAAAGAGTATACAAAGGATTATGAAGTGGGTTAAATGAGAGGGAAGGGTGGTATCTAATAAATAGGGAATCACTCATATATAAATTGATTAATTATGAACACATGGAAGCATGATAATATGAAAAAAATTGCTTTATCCTAAAATATTTACTTTAATCAAAATAAGAAGGAAGAGAAATCTGACACTACTAAGTAGATTCTTAAAGCTTGGGAGGACTCCTTAAAACCCGATGAACTACATAGAATGGATTTGAAGATGTGTAAGGGGATAAATTCTTGATATTTTAATTTGGGTGGAGAGGGATTAGATAATAATTTCATGTAACCTCCCCTTATAAGTGAAAAGGAGAGTTTTTTTCTGGAAACTAAAGTTTAGTTTAGTGTATGAATGGTATCACACATGTGCTAGGTTGGTTTATTGGGTTAGGTGATATAATTTTGGTCATAAAGGTAGGAATGAATTTTTACAAAATAAGTGAGTGTTAACTTATTTTTATATATCTCGAAACATAAAGTTAGAGCCCTAATTTAAAATAAATCCGCATTTAAAAATACATAATATTTAAATAAGTGATATTGATTAAAACATTAATTATTATTTTACCCTGATAACTAATATTACCTAGGTAACATAATTTTATTTACAAAAAATAAATTTCTATTATAACCTATTTTAAAATTTTTGGGGAAAACAATTTGAAAATAAATTTATTTGATTAAATTTTTAGTTGTGAAATGATTTTAATTATAATAATCTAGTATGCAATGCATAAAATCTAATTAATATATGAACAATATTTTTATGTTTAAAATTTATGTGTAACATAATGTTGTTAATTTATTTTATTTTCAAGGTAAACATTTGTTTATTATAAAAAAATTAAAAAAAAATTGGCTTTCAAAGAAGGATAAAACAAAATTTTACTAAAATAATTTGTAATTAAAGGAGAATATAAAAATTGATTCTTCAATTGGAAAATATTACTTACGTTCATAAAATATTAAAAATTGGTTTTAGAAGTTTGGAATATTATTCTTAAATTATATATTTTTAATAATTAAATAAATATTGTTTTTTCAAAAAAAAGTTTTATAAACATTGATATGCATCTTATGTAACAAGAAGAATTTAAAATTTAAATTTTTTTTGTAAAAACAACATTTCCACTTTTCGTAAAATATTTAATTATTCCAAAAAATCCCCAAAAAATATTCTTTATATAATATTGAAATTTGGAATCAAAATTTGAAGTTTATTTTATGAAAATAAAATTATTAAAATTTTCATCTTAACTATTAAGTAAAACCATCAAAATTTAATGAAACCAATTTTCCTAAGAAAATTACATTTTAAAATCAATTAATATATTTATTCTTATTTATTATCAATAAATATTAAAATATTTGTTAATATATCAATAATATAAAAAATATATTTTAAAATATATTTAGTTTCATAAAAATTATAAAATCCTATTTTTAGAATGGTTTTATTTTAAACTATAAACTAGTTTTATAGTATTTTCATAATACTAGTAAAATCATCATTAATTATTTAGTATTAATAATCACTAATAATTATATTTTTACATTTATCTCATTATCCAGTTAATGATTTTTTACCACCAATTCTATGGAAGAATTTTATTATTTATATGACATTTTGACATTTTTTGGTTTTGTCTTACTTATGAATGAATCTATTCAACACATTATATTTTAGAGGAAAACATATATTTCAAAATATTAAGGTAATAAAAAACCATAAAAATTCCTAATTTACCAGAATAGAAGAAATAATTGTATAAAAATGGCTATACTATGTTAAGTAAAAAATAGATATTCAATATATATTATAATGTGAATGTAATTATGAAAAAGATTCAGAAGAATGAAGATGTGAATTGTAACCAATGTTTTAATGTAGTATTGACCAATATTAATGTTTTTTTAAAATTATAGTTCCAAATGGCTGAAAAATATGAAAAATAGATATGATGACTTCCATCCATCATTGCGTATTAGGGGAGGATACTTATACGGTATAACTAAAAGGGAACACTTTTTTATAAAAGAATTTATTATTTTTAGTCTTACTAATAGAGTATATGGACTGTATTAGAACCTATGGAATTATCATAAAAAAAATTTATATATATGTGAAATAATTATTATAACATATGAAAAACATTTCAATGTTTCCATTTAAAAAAATTATTTATTAATGTGTTATATTTTTATGTTGTGTCTATGATTTTCCCATTACCAGGTCCTGTGATTAAACGATCTATCATTTAATTATATAATTATCAATTCAATTGTATGTGAATGATATTGTAACGGTAAATATTATTATTTGGAGAAATATTATCGAAGGTCATTTCACTAAAACATTGAAGATATCGTAAATAAACAAGTAGAGAAGTTTTTTAACAAGTTTAATATACTCAAATAGAAACCACTTTCCATTCATATTTTGAGTTATTTAATGTTATCAAGGGAATAATCTCCAAAATTCAATAATGAATTTAACTACATTTAATAACTTCTAAAGCATGAATATTTTGTATTTTGATGTATTTGATGCTTTAAACTTGACCAAACATGGATCATGAAGTGAGAATTATCTGGAAGTGCTTCAAATTTCCAAGAAAGTTAAACTAATAAGCTATAAAGTGGGATAATATATACTTTAAGTGAAGTAATTATATGTATATTTTATTTAAAATAGGCATTCCATTAAAGTCTTTTATTCATGAGGATTTTGGTAGTGGTAATAACATAAAAAGAACAATACATATTTATTTTTATACCTAGAGAGTCATAAGAGTGATCCGGTTATCAAATTAAAAAAAATGTTATAAAATTACCTACTATATTGAAAATGTGTTTTTATTACATAATATATAACTATTCTGATATGGATAAATTTTTTATTAATGTACTGGAATAGGGTTCATGGAGAAATGTATTCTTTTTTGATATTCATAGTGAAATTAGTTTTTTTTAAATATATAATCAAATTATCTTAAATGAACATTCATTTCAAAGATAATATTAACATAGGATTATTAAAGGACATATCCTGAGGATTTAAGTTGACTCATGAGAGACCCAATATATTTGACATGATTAAGAAGATGAAAATCATTGAAAATTGAAGAATATTTTCACAATTAAGTATCTATGAATATGAATTGTTGAGGGGAGAAACATAATGTGGTTTATTGGAGGAGGATAATATAATATATTAGTGTCTTTAGAATAGGTATTTAAATATGATATTGTTGCGATATTTTTAGATCCTAATATGATGAAGTTAAGATATAATAATGATCCCATAATGATAATTTTTTTACTTCAATACCAAAGTCATCAAGGGGTAGTATGGTGTAGTGCCCCAAACCTAGAAGGTGGAGTTTTCTGAGGTTAGAGGCCTCATAACATTTTTTAGGAAAATAATTTGGGGAAACATAGAAATCGGGGTATTAAAAGAGAATTTCAAATAGGTTTTTAAAATAATTTGAATTAAAAAAAGTCGATTTAACGTATCGTTAAGAGGGATTTATATAAATAAACATTAGGAATCATGGATATGGAAATTCGAAAGTCAAGATTATAATTTATGTGCACAAGAATGGAAGGGAAAATTTAATTTTGGAAGGAATTTTTTTTACTAACCATTACAGCTTTAATAACTTTTTGGATGTATTATTTAACACTTGTGTCCCAAGAAAATATATAATTCAATTTCCATATAAATTATTATAATTACCTCAAGAAAATAGTGATATTATTTCTCTCCTCAATTTATATAGTATATATTTAATGAACTATTGTTTCCATGGATGAGTATGGTGTTGAAGGTGGATTATTATCACCCGAGAGATATTTATTACCTTTTTTAGAGATGGAGTGAATATTGAGGGGATATGATTCAAGGTGATTATAATTCAATATTTCAATAACATTTTGAGGTTTTCATTGATTCATAAATTATAATCAATCTCAAGAAAATAGAAGTGTTTTAGAGAAATTGAAGTGTGATTTAAGGATTATCTTCTCTTATTTGAGTTTTTCTAAAAAATTGGGGTGGTGTTTGAATATGGAATTGTTTAGTGAAATTTGTGTTTAATAAAAGTAACAAACACACAACATATTATGTTAATCTATAATATATATATAGGTACTTAAAAAATTGGTCATCAAAATACCATAATGAATAACAAAATTTTACGCCGTTATTTTTTTATTAGTGAGGACCATTGAGTTTTTCTTAGTCATATTTTAATCACACCATATTAAAATATGTTTTTAATTAAATTTCACTATAGGGATTTTATTATACCATGAGGGAATTTGGCTCTTCCCTAAGGTGTTTGATCGATCAATGGATGGATTTCATGATTTTTTATAGTTAAAGTATCTATGAATTAAGCCTTCATGTTATAACACAATCTGAAGCATTTATATAAGTAATTTAATTTTTCTAAGAAATATGGAATTATATAACATAGAAACATAATATAATAATGAATTTAGATTTCGAATAGTCATTTTGGGAAATTTATTAGGACTTGATTTTTAAGTCTAAAATTATATAAGATTTCATTACATCATATTGAAAAATTATAACGAACTATGAATCCAAAAGTTTGAATTATTCATGTGAGAGAAATATTATTTTAACACATAGAAGAGGAATAAGTTTACTTTAGTTATCCATTCCTTTATGGGTTATTTTTCTTCTTCAATTTGAATTATTGAATTCCTCTTTTTTGCATATTATTGAAGTAAAAGAGGTATAGAGGAATTTTAAATAGGATGGATGAATGTGTAAAAATATTAGGTTCCCCATAGAGGATTATTATGATTTATAGTGGTACATGTTGGGGTAGCATCATTATTAACTACACCAGGTACACAATGTAATCGATTTATTATCCAGTAGAGTTGTGGTTCTCTTTTAATTATTGTATATATTCACATTTCCATATAAAAAATTAATATTTCTAAACTTATAAACTCAATACATTCCTCCTTATATCTATATTTTACCACTATGAATCTCTCCTCCTCCTCCCTCTCATATTATGTGAATATAACCTCAATTTCTCATTAGTTTGCATTAAGTGACCATGATAAATTGTCTTTAACTTAGTTTAAGATGTTAATCCCTCTAATCTTCTTTATTTAATGTTTTTTTCAAGTAAGTGACTCCCATCAATTTTTCCTCATATATGGGTCATGTAAAATCCATCAATTTTTCTGGATTTCATTGTATCCGTCTATTTTGGTCTTTATTCCAATGAAGTTCTAAGTTGAGCTTAATTTTTCCCTTCTAAGTTTGTTTTCCTTTGTTTTCTATGACCCAATTTAGAAATATACCACATTTTAGATTCCTAAAATCCTTATAGTAGTTCTATTAATTCATCTATTGGACCTCAAATACGTGTTATGTACTATTTTTTGTATTTGTCCCTTTCTTCCTCTCATAAACATAAATCGTTATTCAATAAGTAGTATAAGGATAAGTTAACATAATTAAATTAATGTTTTTTTTGGAACACAAATTATTTTATAAAACTTATTTTGGAGTTTTGGAATTTATGTTCATTAATAAAATCAATATTTTACATATTTACATGATTTAATCAATATATGAATGTTTTCTTTATTTATTGACAACTTCTTTAACATTACATGTATATTTTTTTATGTTAAGAGATAAATATGTTAAGGGGGATCATTTTATTTCACTTTAATAAATCCTAGATTTGAGTAATATTTTAGAATATATATATATATATATATCCTTCTAATATAACTATGAATACATGACTTATTAGATCTAATATATTACTATTTGTTATATAAATGTATTCAATTTTGATTAAAATTATACGTTAAAGGGGTATGTTTATATACAATTTCCATGCCAACAATAAGAAGGTAAGCCAATCATCAACATACTGATTATTTTATGATTCTCTCCTAGTTCTATAAATTATTATACCCCTTTCCCACTAGCCTATGGGATGGGATGCATGATTTCCCTGAACTCTGTATATATTTTTACCTTTCCCCTAGGATTGGTATTGCACTATGTATTGGTATAAAGCAATCATCATAAATTTTGAGATTAGTATCGAATTATTTAAATATGTATTGATCCACCATACATTGGGGAATACATGTTCACACTTTTATTAATGTATGATGTATATGATATGGTATTTGACTCTAATTATTTTTATTCTTCTAGAATTTAATTTTCATTTTTTTATCTTTAGTTTATAATAGGAAGGTACGGGTGGGGGTGACCACCTTCTGGGTATGTTATGTTCCCACTATACATGTATCCTATTTTAGGGTTCATGCAGACCATTTTATACTTGATATTGGAAAAGGATGTTCTCCAGATAAATAGATCTGTTTTTACTTTTATTATAGTGTTTCCTGGTCTCTATTTATGATTTAGATATATGATAAGGGCTATACATAGATGTTTCCCTGAGATGTCTCCATAGAAGTTCTCATAAACAGGAATTTCCATTTTTTATTATTATGGAATATTTTTCATGATCTAAATATATATATATTATTTTCTTAACTAGTTTTTAACATTTTATAGACTTTATAGATATATTTATTCTTTTTCTCATTTTTCTACATGTATATATAGTTCTTAATTTGTTATTGTTCTGGTAAATTGACGAACCAATAAATTTAGATGGTTATATGTATTCTAGTGTCATATATCTTATGAATTTAAAGGTTATGTTATAATTTCAACATGACTCTTACATATATATTAAGAATTCAAAGACAAAAAATAATATCCTGAATTTATAATATAAAACCCACAGCACGTAAGCCAACCTTTGGTGATCATGATGTGAAAATGAGGTATTGTGGTGACCAAGTCAAATATTATTGGGGTATTTGGTTCAGGGAATTAACAAAATCTTACAGAAACCCAAAATGCAAAATTAGGTATTATATTTTTTAGTAACCTATAGAGTGTCTTTTGTGTAATCTATATTTATAATATAAATAGTCTTAGAAAAAATAATTCAGGATAAATCATGAGTTATAAGGGGTGGTCTATGATCTATTTTTTCTTTACTTCCTTAATTCTTTCCAGTATTCTCAAATCAAAAGCATTGTGAGTAAATTTCTATAGTGGGGAAAAATTATGTTACCATTCCACATCTCTTTATTATATATGTGAGACTATTTAGTTTACGATGGGAACCAATTATTGACTCATATTAATTTTAATATCAAGAATAAAAAATAGTTCTCTCTTATATCTTAATTGGAAATGACAAGGCTAATATGTATTAGAAATGTATTCCTTAAACTAAGGAATTTAATTTTATATTTAGTCAAAACAATTATTTTTTTCATATTTTTAAAATATTTATTGAAAAAATTAAAAATAATATTTAAAATAACGATTAATGTTATTTAAATATTGTTATGTTTCTTATTGGTAAAACTATTCAAAACTATAGTAACAATTTTTTTAAAATGCCCTATAAATGTATTTAAAATATAAATTATTTTCATATATCGAATTAAGTAAATGAGATGGGAGAGGGCATACCCCAATTTTATAGTGTAATTTGAAATTGTATTTTCCCATTTTGGTAAGAAGAATCATATATAATTCTATACATTATTGCAAAGTTTTCTGTCTATATGACTACATCCCGCCGTTCTTGAAGTGGAAGACGAGCATCCCTATTCATATTAATATGTAGTTAAATATATATTATTTTATAGGATTAATCAATTCCTCCAAGATTTAAGTCAATTATATCCTCATAGGGAGACTATGGCCTTTAATATAATGATGGGTCATCAATTACATCATTCTCTTACTTTTTAGGTAGATTAACTTCAATGGAAAAGGTGGAGTAGATTGATCATCTCCACATATTTGAGATCATATAGACACTATATAAACATTGAGTCTTACAGTATATCTTCATGTAAAAAATGGTTACTACACCAGGGGTATGAATTCATTCTTGATACAGAGGACAAGGGAAAGATGTAGAATAAATTTTACAAATTCATTTGACTAATTCTACCCAACATATTTATGTCATGTAAAGGATTAACATTTCATTATTATAAATAAATGTTCATTTTCTATTATGAAATATGAAACTATGTTCATATACATACTTATATTCACTTCATATATGAGACGAGATGATGAGTTAAATTCATGGAAGTATGAAATGGAGTTAAATGTCAAAAATAATACATAAGTAATTATATTTGACGAATTTACTTCATAAAGTTACTATAAAATTCCACTCTTGGTGTGGTGGGATATAAGATAGGATGCGGTGTGGTTATATAATTACATTGATAAAATATTGTAGATAATTTTTCCAATTTTTGGAATATATAGTGGGAAAATATGAGACGAGGTGTATTTTTCAAGGCAATATATGGTAGTTGTGTACCTTAATCTCCTAGATCGAGAAGACCTCATAACTACTATCATTAATGTGGGTTCCAAATATATAATAAGAAAAAAATATAACTTTAAGGTAAATAGGAAATTAATGTGGTCGTTATGACAATATTCAGTGGTTATTATAATAAGGGGATAAAAAAATCAGGTAATGACCTTATTAAGTATCAATGGAATAATTTATTTTATAGGAAACAAGAGGAAGTAGACTGAAATTTGGGTGAACTGGTCAAGGGTTCTAACGTATTAGTCATGGTTGTTAACATCAGTGTGCTTATAAGATTAGGTATTTAAATTTTAGGGTTAGATCAAGGGTTTAGGATGGGTTTATGTCAAAGATAAATTTATTTCTATTATCGTAGAGGGGAATTTTTTAAATATATATTCTATTACAGTAAGTTCTATATTAACATGTGAGTAATTTGATACATTTTCTTAACATTCTTTAATCTCTATGAAATTGACCTTTCTTCTAGAACTCAACGTTTAAGCATCATCTATATTCATGTGTCTTGACCCCCCCCCCCCAAGGGAATAAGCATACAATAAAGAGTCATGTTTTCATCTCAAATTTATGTAGTAGTTTATTTTGTGTATCTATAAAATCTGATGATTCTTTATATAAAGTCTTTTAATTTCATATGTGGAAAAAAAATTTAACCTCGTTATGAGCCCTTATCAATTTCTATTATAGAAGAATATCTTTCTCATATTTATCTTGAACCCAGTATAGTTTTTATAGATAGTGGGAGTTTTTATCATTTTGATCAAGTCTTGATTCGGGGAAATTATGATAGATTTATATTAAAATATTGAGTCTTATTCTTGGAGTATTTAACACTAAATAGAACAGGGTTTAACCTCTAATATTATATCTTCATCCAAATGAGTCCCCAAATTATTTCTGAGTCTACCCCGAAGTAATATATAGAGTTTAATATGGATTTGTTTCTTAAAAATAAATAGATATTCATTCCAGAATATTAAATCCCACTAATTGAATTTATGTAATTTAAAATTTATTTAAAGTTCATGAGAAAAAAGCCTTTATTCATCCGTGTATTTTTAGTTGGGGTGCCCTTATTCTTTTAGAAAAGATTGCTGAAGGATGATTTCTTCTATATATATAATATAAAAAAGTTAACTGAGTAATGAGAAAGAATCGTTACTACTTTCCTGGAAAATAAGATATATTTTAGCAGTTAAATAGGGGAACTAGATTTCAAAAATATATATATAATCAGGGAATCGTTAGCTTTCAATGAGGGTATAATACATTCAAAGATAGCATTTCGATGTTTCTATAATCATTTCAATTTTTTCATAATGAATTTTTTCTTAACTAATGTTCTAGATTTTTTTAAATCATTAACCAATATGATTTTTTATTCAATTTTAGAATCTTTTACTATATCTATTGGGATTATATCCTTGTATATTCAATGTCTCAAGATGAATATGGTCGATATCTATATATATTCTTTTAAACATTACAAGATCAGAATTTATATGATCATTTATCAAAATTCACATTCATAATTTGAGAAGTCAAATTTGTCAGTCTTATGATAAATGAAAGTTTTATCTTTGTATATCATGATAAGGTGTAATTAGTTATGTCCATGAAATTTCATTTAAACGTGATTGAAATAATAATATTCATTGAATATTCAGGACACTACCATAATATCTTCCAAGATTTCCCAAAGATAGACTCAATAATGAAAACCACAACAAATAAAGGTTGGAAGTTAATATGATCAACCCAATATGAATTATCATTATAGGGGTTGAAGAAAATGTATACCATTACTCTAATTCTAATATTAATTTATCTAGGTGAATGGTTTATGTTTTACTGTGATGCTTCTTTAATCGATCATGGTTGCCTCATAATGTAGGACCATCAAGTAGTAACATATGTTTATAGAGATATGTTACCACATTAATAAAACTACCAAACCCATGAGTTAGAATTTCGAATTTATTTTTTTGTATTTTGTTGAAGAGAAACTATCTATTTGGTGATTGTTTCATGGTATTTATTAACCAATAAACACATAAATAACTATTTTCATTTTATTATTTATATATAAGGTAGTGTGCCTAGGTGAAATAACTACAATCAGTTGATTTATTTATCTAATATGGAAATTGAAAATGTAATGTGGTTGTTGATGATCTTAGTATAAAAATATAATATCGATGGATCAAGATTCAAAGGAAAAATGAAAATTTGTGTATTTAATGGTGGAATACTGGTAATATGTGATAAAAGATAAAATTTTAATGAATTTAAATCATAAATATCTTATATCATCAGTTATGAATCAATTCAAGGACTCCTAGATTTCTTATCTTCATTGTAACATTATTTGAGTGACACTCAATTATGGGAAGATTCTTGCTGGTATTCTCTAATATTCTCACTCTTTCTTATTCATTCATGTTAGAAATACAGTTTTGACTACTATAAGAGAATATATAATGAGATAGTATTAGGATTTAAAAGTGGTCTTACATTATGGAATAATGAAAATGTACCATAATATTCAAAAAAATTAAGGTGTTCTATCATGAAAAAAATATATTTTATTGTTCATCTCTAGATGCTTAACCTGTCAAAAAGTGAATGAAAGAAACCAAAGCCCTATGAGTAAACTAAAAAATATATATAATAAATTATAGAAATAAGTTGGTATTAATTTTGTATTTGTATCCAATATACTAATAACATTTGGAGTTCAAGATATAGTTAGGGTAATCATGGAAATTATAAATTATAAATTATAAATATCACTATCTACCAATGTATGAAACCTCTACATGATATGAGATGAAAAAATTATATGTTATATAGATAGTGAAGCTTCATGGTGTACTATATAGTATCGTATCTGACAGGGGATAAATGTTGATATCTCTATTTTAATAGGGGTTAAAATAACAATTACGTTTGTTGGTTAACTTTAGAAATAAACTTCTTCCTCAAATCGTTGGTCACCCTGAGTGAAATATTCATACACAAGATGATAAATTATAATCCTTTATTCATGAATTTGGAGGCTCTTAAGAGTTTTTAATTATCTTATAACAATAGATATTACTCATAAATTCCAATAGAACCATCTAACGCTCTTTATAGAATTCCTTTTCATTCTCATATATATTGTATTGAGATAGAAAATTATCATTTCTTGGGACTAAAAATGTTCAAGAGATAATTATATATGTGAAATTGATTTAGAAGAAACTGGTGACTTATTAAAATCACCAAAAATCATATGATGTTTATCTAATAGGACCATTTCAGTTTAAATATGGTAAATATATTTTCTTTATTGTTTCATTGAGATTATTTAAATTATGAATAGGTAAATTGTAGAAGTTAAGTACAAGGTTCATTAGATTTTTCAATGTCAATGGTGGAGTAAAATAAAATTCTTATTATCTTGAATTTCCTCTGAATTTTGTTTCTATGCATAATACCAAAAATGCTTCCCAAAATAGAAAATCCATTCCTAATCATATATAAAAGATCTAATATGATGATATTAAACAAAATTATAATGAATCTTATATGGAGTAAATTATTTTTATCATTTTTATGAGTCAAAAAGTGTTGTGAGGAAAAGTAATTAAACTTTTTTGATCTGGTGGAAGAATCAAAAAAACCCAAAAGGAAACATGGGAACATATATCTGAAATTAAAATATAGTTCATAAACTTACTTCCTCTAGAAGCTTGTTTAATCTCATTGGATATGAGAATCCAAATACTCTGGATTTTATAGTTACCCCCACATTTATAGGATAGTTTTATTCCTTAATATATTTTTTTCAATTCCTATCAGGGTGAATTTATTAAATTAAATTGGGTTGGATGAATTTCATAGAGGATGGAAGAAGGGATAAAGAATGAACCAAGGTGATAGATAGTACTGAGTACATAGTGGAGTGTTAATAGCAATTGAGTTGAATCTAGTGGGATGCAATAGAACGATCAGGTCCACTGGGTACCTGGTGGCCTAGACCAAAAACTCAATAGAGCAGTTGATTTTGTTTTATAAAATGTGTGGGAATATCATCATTATACCAAAAAATATAATCCCTCTAAACATAAAAAATCTGAATTTCCTCATTTTTATATTCATATTGAACCCCCATAGATCTCTCTTTCTCCTCCCTGGCATACCAAGTAAATCCAACATCAAATGTTATTTCAATTTCCTTTGAGTTGTTATAGGTATCATCTTCAACATATTTTAGGTATATGAAACCTATAATACGTTTTTTCTTAATTCGTCAATATAATTACTTCAATTTATTTTTCTTTAAAACTTATTTCTTTTAAAATTTATCAGTTCTTCATAATTTCCCCCCATCTACCTAATATGGGAATTATTCCAAGGTGAAGATATGTTTAGCACATCAATTTTATTTATAAAAATTCTTCCCATTTCTTGTAATAACTAATTCCTTAAAAATAAATTTGGTTTGGTTGGTCCTATCATTCAAACTAGTGAATTACCATTTCTAATAGACCATTAAGAAGTGTTCTATACTAATAATACCTAGTTTTCACTTATTCATCTCATACACGTAATGGGTTTGTTAAGAAGTAGTATATCACTGATTGAAAATCATTAAAATAAACTATTTTCAGCTAAGAATGTATTTGAAATTTTTTTATTATTAATATGAGAAATGATCTCTATTAATAAAATCCTTCTTGAGATTACCTAAAACCATACACCAAGATTATGTACAAAAAAATATATTCTTTTCATACTATCATTGATGTTGAATAAATTTATCTAAGTTTACCATCCATATATATAATACCAATAACCAATATTCTGGAAATTATATTCCAAATACCTTTTTAGGTTTATATACTTCCAGAATTAAGGGAAATGTTTATTTATAAAAACCCATTTGACTTATATCTAAATGAAATTTTTTCCACTATACCCAAATTTTCTTATTCCATAATAAGCCTTCTATATCTCCCACAACATGCTCTATATATTATACCCTTATAAATATATATATATATATATATTACATAATATAATTCTTCATAACCTAGGGAAATAAAAACATAAGAATGGTGAGATAAAAGGTTTAGGAAGGATAGAAAAATGAATTATCAATTGAATATCGTAAGTGATAATAAGAAGATCATATGGGTATGAGAACATAATCAAATTGAATGGATATAACATTAGAGATTCATTCCCAAAAATAATCCAGACCCTAATCCATGACTCATAGATTAAATTTTTTATATAACATAAAAAATCACTAATAAGATAGAGAAATCATTGGTAATCAGTCATGTGAAATGATAGTATATCATATTAAAAATTAATATGTTTTTGGAAAATAATTGTGTCCAAAACATAATCATAGAAATCAAATCCATTGTATTCTTACAATGACATTCAATACTATGTAGGATAGGTATAACCACTAAGTTTCCTCTATAGATAAGATCCAACCTCCACTATACCATATTTGAAGCACCTGTGTATTTTAAAATAAATTGCAGTTGAAAAAAATTAATTTCATTGATATCTTTTGTTGCATGCTACAATGTGTTTAAAAAACAGATACATACTATTGAAATATTATTATTCAAATCATATATTTATAACATAGCCATTAAATTAGAGGTAATCAATAGGATTAAACATATTTTAAATGTAAAGACCCATAAATTTCAAGGAAATTTTTTTCTTAATTTTCTTTGGAATTTTACAAGAACGTAGTTTCTGACGGCGCCTGATTCCGAGGCCCGGTGTGCCGGGAATTAATTTCCAAAGTTTAGCTCGGGTATGTTTAGTGAACGAACGAACGGGTTTTTCTAACTTTTGAACCGGTGCTCGGAATCGAATTCTGAGGGCACCACTGGAATCGTAGCGCCGTTATTTGCTTAGAAACGCTTTTTCCGGAGTTGCATTTACTCGGGTGTGGTTTTTAATTTTTGGGGTTAAGTTAAGAAATAAAATAAACTGGTGCGACAACTTTATTTTATTTCACTTAAAGCCACTTAAATGCCACTTAAGCTAAGTTAAGCGGATATGGTGGAACCCAAAATATCCTACCCACTTGGTAGGATATTTGTGAGGTGGGGCCCACATGAGCCCCACCATTTCTTTCCTTCTAAGTAACCCACCCGCAACCACCCTCTTTAATGAAAGTCAACCGTGCATTTTTCTGGTTAAGAGACGCCTCATTAATTGGGCAGTTAAATCATTACAATTAATTCATTGAATTAATTGTTCGTTTCTTTTCTTTTGAAATTAAAATGTGTCATGTGCGTTAATAAAATAAAATAACTCTTATTTTTTTCTATTGGAACTTGTGGCATGGAGAGGATTTGGAGGAAAGCGTTCTTCTTTGACGAAGAACGCGAAGAACGCGAAGAACGCTCCGACCTCCGATGAAGAACGCCAAACCCTCGGAGATCGATGACGCGGCGCCATGTACCGCAACGTCAACGATGCTTCTTCCGTGACGATCCTTCTCTTCCGCGATGATCCTCTTCTTTCGCGACGGTTAATTCCGCGAAGAACTCACATTCGACGACAACGCTTGAGGTAGGGAATTATGTTTGAGAATGATTTTATTCCCTTGTTTCTTTCTATCTAAAGAAAACAAAGAAAACGGATAAACTTATTACCTCGTTGATCCGCGAATGTTTTCCTTTCGGGTTGGGATTAATCTGTTGCGGGGAAAAACTCTTTGGGTTGTTTCTCTTTAGTTCGTCAAATTTCCTTGTTGTTCTTCGTCTTTTCGGCTGCTTGTTACAAACTACACAGGAGGAGGTTGGACCACACGAACACAGACGACTCTACTCCCCCTTTGTTGTTTTGATTCGTTGCGGCACGAACAAAGGCGGCACAGTGCAATGGCACCATGCAGACATGAGAAAGAATGCGGAAAAGAAGCGCGGCGCCATCGCGCCGTGCCGTTGAGGCCGAACGAAACCACGAGCGGAGTCGGGGCACCGTAGCAGATTTGAAGACCCTGTGATTTGCTGTCGAAGTGCGGATCGACGGTCGATGGTGAAGTAGGCCTTGAAGGCATTTTGAAGCTGCCGCAGTAAAGGTCGGGTCCCGGGAGGACCGTTGGCGAAAGCGACGACAAAAATGGAACACCGGAGCGCGTCCGGTGGTCCTCGGAAGTTCCGGTCAGCGCGCCTCGCCGGCCCGGCGGCGCCGGCGGCCTGAGTCGGCGCCCGGCAGCGGCCGGCCGCCAGGAAGCGGCAGTGCCCGGCGCGCCGCCCAGAAGACCTGCCGCGGCGGCGAGCGCCGGCCCCGCGGCCGCGCGGGACCGCGTGGAAGGGACGTGGCCTTGCGCCGCATCCGGTGACACGGAGCGGACCCCGCGCGGGGGGGTCGCGGCTCCTTTGACACGGCCGCTCGGCCAGCGCCGGGCCACCCAGGCTAGGTCGGGCCGTGCCGGCCGGGCCGGGTCGCGCCAGGCCGGGTCGCGCCAGGCCGGGTCGGACCAGGACCCGGGTCGGTCCGGGCCCAGACCCCCCGTTTTCGGACCCCTCACAGTCTTTCGCCCATTTATTGAGCGGTAGACCTCTGATCGATGGACCGTCAGCAGCGATTCGACCCTTGGATCGAGACGGTCGTTTCAGTATATTATACTCAAGGTTTCGGGAAACTTTGGGTTCGGCCGGGTTGGTTCGGATACGAAACCAACCGGGCCCTCGGAGCGGAAACGCTTATATCTTGAGCTCTGGATGTCCGATTGACGTGCCGTCGACCTTGTTGGATTCCTCTTGATGAGACGGAACTTTTGGCTTACTCCGCTCATGGTTTGGATGCCTTCGGAGTGCGGTCGGGTTGGTTCGCTCACGAAACCAACCGGGCCCCTGGAACGAAAAATCCAATAACTCACAGACCGGGCGTCCGATTGACGCACCGTCTGTCTTGTTGAATTCCTCTTGATGAGAAGGAACTTTTGGATTACTCTTCTCGAGGATTGGATACCGTCAGAGTGCGGTCGGGTTGGTTCGCTCACGAAACCAACCGGGCCCCTGAACGAAAAAAGCCAATAACTCACAAACCAGGCATCCGATTGACGCGCCGTCTGTCTCGTTGAATTCCTCTTGATGAGACGGAACTTTTGGCATACTTTTCCTGAGTTTTGGATGCAGTTGGATAGTGGCCAGGTTGGATTGTACCCGAAATCCAACCGGGCCCCTGGAACGGAAAAGCTGATATCTTTCAGACCGGACGTCCGTTTGACGAACCGTCAGCGGCGTTGGTGATCTCGTTGAGAAACGGTCCCAATGAGTATACCCTATGAGATTTTGGGGTATAGTTGCAATACGACCGCGTTGGTTTGCCCACGAAACCAACCAGGCCCCTGTGACGAAAAGGCTAATAACTCACAGACCGGGCGTCCGATTGACGTGCCATCTGTTGTGTTGAGACCCCTATGATGAGGCGGTCCTTTGAGATACTTCTTCGTGGGACTTGTGATACTTGGAGTATCGACCTGTAGCTCGTGGAGAGGACTCTCCCGGAGATGAGCGTATAGAGTGCGGAGACCGTGTAGCCGGCTGAGACCTGACGACTACTTGACTGACTCGACTTAGAGTGAGTCGACTAGCCCAGTAGACGGAGCACTACTTTGTGAGGTGTAGACCCATGGCGGACGGAGCACTACCTGTGTGACAGTGCAGACCCGCGGTACTCGTCCGGAGAGTACCTCTGCAGGCTACTAGGGGGTGTGCACTACTGTGTTTGGGTGGCATACCCCGTCGGGAAGCAGTACTGTGTTTGGGTGGTTGACCCGCGGTACTCGACAGGAAGAGTACCTCAGCAGTCTTAGATAAGTTAGCAGTACCTCGGAGTCGTGACAGGACCACTGTACACTCTAGAGACGGGGCTCTACAGCAGTTACGGTTTCGATAATGAAAATGCTGGTTTTAGCTGAGTCTATGACCTTTGTGTTTACCTCTTGATTGAGATATTTCACTTGATAACTTAGGTATATGTATGGGCATATACCTAGGTGGTGGTTATCCGTTGATTTCATAATCTTTGTGTTTCCTCATGATTAAGATGGGTTACTTGATAACTTAGGTATATGAATGGGCATATACCTAAGTAGAGGTTATCTGTTGAGATCTTATTTGTGGTTATCCTTGTTGGTTTTAGTGAGACCATGAGTGTATTGGGGTTCCTACTGAGTATCGTTATACTCACCCCTGCACGGGCTATGCCCGCACCTCGTTGTGTTGGTTGCAGACGACGGACAGTGCTGACGGAGGCCGAGTGCTCGAGGAAAGGACGGTACCCGGAGGTGGACTACATGACGAGTCAGTATCCGGAGGTGGACTTCACGGTGAGATGACACTCAGAGGAGGTTGACAGTCGAGAGCGTTGTGGAGACTATCTGTACCTACCCTTCAGGTAGGATCTATGGTGGACGATCCAGGAGTTGTGCCATCTGTACCTACCCTTCAGGTAGGATCCGAGGAGGACGTCCCAGGAGCCGCTTCCATTCTTCCAGCTGTTGTCTTTTTCCGTTGTACTTTCGTTCAATTGTAGTTGTACTTTCAGTTGGGTTTGTATTCTGGCCCATTTACTTTTCATCACTTTCTTTTGTACTTAGTGTTTTACTTCTGGTTGTACTCTGTGGTGTTTTGTTTACTTTTATAAAGGCAATGCCTTCCCAGTTATCGGGATTTACACCTTCGGTGTTAGTCACCAGCCCCTAGCCTATGGAAGGTGGGCTTGGGGTAGTCACGGCACGGGCCCCGAGGGAGAGTTGTGACATGAAAATATATTTATAAATTCCAAAATCAATACAAATTTATTTAATATTTATTAGGAAATAAAAGTCAATTTTTAGTAGTCATTTTAGTTTTTAAAAATACAAGTATTCAAATTTATTTTTATTACATTTTATTAGGGAATATTATAATCAATTTTCCAAAATTTTATAAATTTTAATTGATCAAAATAATATCATTTTTTAAATCATAATATTAAAATTATCTTAGAGTAAAATTTTGGTATTTTTTCCGAAAATATTGTTTTTTAATAATTAATGACAAATGACAATTTTTGTAAAACTATCATTTATTTTAATTGATGAATCCTAATAATATTTTTAATTTGATCCTATTTAAATATAAGTATCCTTTAGTTATAAATAGTATAATTAATTTAATTTTAATCAAAATTGTAATACACCAGGGTATAAAAATATCTTTAGACTAAAAAATGCATTTTGTTTAGAAAAATATTTTCCGCCATGCATTCTGGGATTAATGTAAAATAAATGTATTCCACATGTGAAGATAAAATTCAGTAAAATTTATTCCATTTTTTAAAAAATAATAATGAATAATATTTATTTGTTTCAATTTAATTATTGGTCATAATGAATTGTTAATATAATAAAAATAGTAAAAATTTGTCATTGTGGGAGAAAGGTAAATCGGAATAACCAAGGCTGTAAAAAAGTGATATGGCCACCATTTTTCTTTTTTATTATTATTAAATGAATTTATTTTTACCTTTATCAAAATATTCAGAGTATTTATTTGTTTACATGACACTTTCCTATAAAATGACTTATATAATATTTTAAGTGGAAAAAATACAAAATATTACTCTCTTGTTTATAAATTTCTCTTATATATATACACAGGGATAAAATAATTTTGGATGAATATTGAATTATAATTTGAATAAAAGGAAATTAATTTTTTGATAGTAAGTTTTCATCAATTTTTTTAATATATAATTACCTTAATTGATTATGAAACACTGATATAGTATTTATTCAAATAGTACAAAAATCAAATAAATTAATTTAGAAATAATCCCTAATTATAAAATTTGGGACCTTTATAGTGTTATAAGTGTTTTATAGATTAATATATCATATTATTTTTTATTTAAATGTTTATATTCCAATTCCATAATAATCATGATGACTAAAAAGTCAATTTAAATGAATAGTTTAAAAAAATGACATTAATGGTATTTTTTCAAAAATATATTAAATGATTTCAAATTATTAAAAAATTGATCTTTATACAATTTAATTTTATATAATATAAAATATTAATCATTTTCCATTTATGGGTCATTTTTTCTTTTATGGTAACATTCTTCACCTTAAAATAGTGGAAAACATTGATTTTTAGAAAATTGTCAAAAGGCCTAATAAGTGCTTAAAACTAAGAGAGAAGGATTAAAATGACCTAAAAATTATTTAAACCTCATCATTTTGTTTTTTTTCTAGCTTAAACATATAAAATTGTAATACGGATCATTTTTTAACAATATTTACAAAATGATACATAATAATATTTTAAATCTTTTAAAATATTCATGTGTTCCACTCACCTCAATTATAAAAGGACCCAACCTCCGCTCACATATTCACACCTATTGATCCATATATCATGAATCAAAACTGAAAAAATATCTCCCCAAGAGTCTTAATAAAATTATAAAGGTTCTATACGTACAAAAATTTCAACCCTAGGGACCCTAATATGTGATCTAAAGGAAGCTTCTCTAAGAGAAGGTAATTATATTTATAATTCATCCAAATTTATTTCCTTTACAACTTTATCTAAATATATTATAAAAATAAAACAACTAATAACTAATAACTTATAAATATATTAATATTCTATTATGATTAGGGTAAAATCATTTTCCATCTCTTTTTTATTTAACGAAAAGTGAAAAATGACGCTTAGGAAAATGTATGGATTACCATCTCCTCATAGCGGTGTAATTAACTTTTCATTACCACATTAGATAAATAGTTACAATGACTGAAATAATTAATATATATTATATTTATTATATATTTTTTATTTTTTAAATATTATATACTACTGAAATTATTACCCTTCCACTCATTATGAAATGATAATGTCACTCCTACGTATATGTGGACTACTGCCTCCATGAAGTGATGTGATTCATTTTTCATGTCAGCCCTTAAAGATTGAATCTCCCAATCCATATATCTATCTAAATCTCTCCATATCTGTATATATTTAAAATTAATATATATGATATTTACATCATCTTTTACATTCTATAGATGATGGAAGCATGGTCAAAGTACAACGTCCAGAACTGAAAAACAGAAACTTCAATGAAAAATGAAATGGTTAACACCTAGAAATGATGATTTTTAAAAGTGGTTATTAATAAATTTTTATTTAAATATTAAAAGTGGCTCATATATTACATAATAATTATGAAAGTTATTCTATTATAGATGTTAAAAAAATTTAAATATATTATAAATGAGGATATG
Organism: Viscum album; assembly: GCA_963277665.1. Classification (NCBI taxonomy): domain Eukaryota; kingdom Viridiplantae; phylum Streptophyta; class Magnoliopsida; order Santalales; family Viscaceae; genus Viscum; species Viscum album. The sequence continues at coordinate 1,724,588,660 of OY728155.1, forward strand.
TGAACTTTCAAAGAAATTTGGACAAGGGTTAATGAGTTTATTAACTCAATTTTTATTCCTTGCGTTATAATTTTACATCATTTATTATTCTATGACATTATTATGTGTAAAAATTAATCTATATTTTTTATATTATATTTCCACGTTTTCTATTTGGATTTAAATTCATTACATATAATCATATCAACGATTAATTCCCACTTTAATGATATAATCATTGTAAGGGTTATTCCTCCCAAATTAGTTTTTTTCTTCAGACATATGTGATGTTATGAACCTATTCATGTTTATGAGGGGTATATACTGGTCCTATGAAATGATATATCATGAATATAATTATTTTCAAGATATTTAATGTTTATTTGAATTTATTATTTTGCGGGTATTATTATTCAAAAGTTACCAATGTAGAAAGAATTTATTTCACATTTTCATTAATATTCGAGATTTATTATGCTTCAGACTATATTGGGAGAATTAATTGATCATTATACATTAAACCCAATATATTTTATTATCATATGTTAAATTAAATAAATTATAATTTTTCTTTCATTTTCTTCTCTTAAGTAATCAATAGAATGAAACTATGTTTTTTATGGAAAATATCTTTTTTATTTAGTGAGAAATATTTTTAGTCCATACTTGTATTTTATATAAACTATTTTCAAAAATATTTTTACTATTTACCAATTATTTATATAATACATTTTCCCCATGATTAAAATTTTAAAAAATTATTTTACAGAAATATTCATGTCATATTCCTAATGAGGGGTTATTAAATTTTTACAAAAAATATAAAAGAAATGTTTGATTTAATAATCACATAAAGAATGAAATTCCTCCCCATTATGACAGCTCAACGATTTGAAAATTACTTTAAATTCATCCATAGTTATTTCCAAATATATTTTATCTTTAATATTATAGAATTTTTTTAGTTTTTAAAAGTAATTTTCATATTTTAAAAAATATATATTTTCCATATATTTTTTTCCAACATTATATTATTATATCATTCATTATATACACTCTGTTACTAAGAATATATCATCTCCAATTTCTTATGTTTCTATTCAAAATAAAAACTAAATTTTTTTTGATTAATATTTAATTATATTCCAGAATAAATAATGATTTTATTAAAGAAAACACTACATTGTGTTTCATGTTTTCAAATGTAATGTAAGACAAAAATATGTTTCTTGTTTATCAGGACTACTAAACTCTTAAATACCTTCTGACGTGATCACTTGTATCTAGTTATAATGTAGTATATTAGTCATGGACTCTAGGATTCTAGGGTATGGTTCAATATAGTTTGTATTAGATAAATTTTAGTGGAAACCATTGGAACTACATAAATGAAAAAGAAAGCTTTGGGAACATAACTATAAGACTGAATTTAATGATAATTATATGTATAAGAAAAAATCATAAATGTTTTAGAGGGATATATATTCTGTTGTTTGGTTAGAATTAAATCTACTCTAGATACTAAATGTTGGATTGACTTTTTATAGATACATGTATTGCTAATAACTATAAAAATAAATGTTTTAGTAAATATCAACATTCATTATAGTTGATGGTGAATGTTCTCTTATTACACACCTTGTTTCACGCAACCAAGGGATATTATTGGGTTAAATAAAATTTTCATTATGAATATTTAGAAGTAATGAGAGAATAAAAACTATAGAAACCTATTATATTCTATATTTATATAGGATAAACCTAATGTGTCTTCGGTTAATAAGTCAATGGTTTATCATAATTTTAAAATCACATATACCCATTTGAGCTCTAATTTTATTTTAGTTTAACATGATTATTATTAATAACCACACTAATAATACATAAATTTTACATCTTAACAGATTAAAATTCATTAGACAACTAAATTATCCATTCCATCATTATTTAGATCTACTGCCTCTTGAAACATAGACCCATAAACAACTATTCCATAAGTGTGTTATGTAATATCTTAATAAATTCTTCATAACTCAAAACATTCTTGGTTTTATAAAAAATAATACCTTTCTTCATAACTTGGAGAAAGTAATTATAATTAAGGGTGATCCGAGATGCCCGGTAAGGGTAAAAAAGAGAGATACAAACATAAAAATAGTATAAGGTTTTGAGAACATGATGATAACATTTGAAAACTATACCCTACATATCACAGATCCTGAACTAGAGTCATGTAATAAAAGATGGTAGTTAATAATACATAAACCATAAACAAATCACATAACATGATCCATTAGATTATAAAATTGGTGTGAGACATAAAATTTGTTCATACACATAGTCAAGGATACCCACCAAGACATTAATAACATGTTAGGATTGGGTTACCACCCATTTAACTACCTCAGGTATGGGATAACCTCCCATGTACCCTTATTTGATAGCATGGTATAACCACACATGTACATTATTTTTTAGTCATAGGATAACATCTTATGTTCTGTATGATCTAATATAAAATTAATCCTTATCCAATTCCTTGTAGAGATATAAATCTCTCACCCATTACATAATCCATACATTTATGTTCCATAAGATCATAAAACATCCATAGTTTAATAACTTATAAAAAGGAAGTGGGTTTCATAAATATTTCATCATAGAATAATCAGTAGAAAGAAAATGGGTTTCTTTATAAGTTTATCTTACTATAATCCATATAAAATAATTGGGTTTCATAAACACTTCATCATAGAATAACACATATAAATTAAATGGGTATCGTAAATGTAAGGCCCCAGCCTTAAACAATACTTAATCTTTAGTTATTTCAATAATTCACATTGAAGATCTTTTCAGGTTTAGAGTTTTAGAGAATTATATCACAAATCATGCATTTCATTCCATATTTATACAATGTTGTTATATCAAATCAGTATTAATTTTTTCCATCAAAGGAAACATATTTAAAATAAAACATGGATTTTTTCTTGACACTTCCTCAACACTATCATCACATCATGTACATTTCCCTTGTCCTGTGAAAAACATTTCAAAAACTTGGGATGAGCATAAAAATCTCATTAAAGGATATAAAAATACGGAATGAAAACATTAGTCCTGTACACATAACAATCAATGAAATCATACTTTACTCATAAAACATAATCACTTTAACCTACCTCATGAAATCATAAGATTTATGAATAACTCATAGAAATAATAAGACATAAAGGTAACATGAGGCATTCAAAACATTCATACGTAGGGAGTAACCCTCACAGTTGCGTTTGGAATACCCATCACAATATATTCCCTAAATCTCATCGTAGAAACCTTAGAGTTTAACTCCTTCACATTACCCAATGCATTGGAGAGATATCTCGGGCTCACCCGCCCTTAGTTTACCATAGAACTACCCGACATCATAAATAATTCCCAAGAATCATAACATAATTGTATCACATAATACATGCATAAAGGAAACATAATATTTCCACATTCTAATAACAACATAACATTTTATGATATTGTAATAAAAATTCCATTATAAAAACCATATTCAATACCAAAATACGTAAAAATAATATATAGTATTTATTTTTCTTTTGAAAACTTTACGTCTTGTTAAGGAACCCATAGATCAAATAATACATGCGGTGGCAGAAAAGGTCGTTGTCACCACTTACGTTAAAAAAGAAACATTCATTTTTTTCGTTTAGTAAAATTATTCATAGAGAAAATATTCCCTTTGAATGAAATTAAAAGTTAAAATGGTTTTATACACTGTATAAAATATATTCGTGTAGAAATAAAAATATTCCTCAATGAAAGGAGATTCAGACGAAGTCCCTTACAAAGACGGTATCTTTAGATTAAGGATAAATCAATTACATAATTATGTGTGACAAATATAAACACACCCAACTTAAGTGGATATTATGTGTAAAACAATCATAGGTCATCCACACATATTCATAGTTGGACATAATCAAGAAGTATAGGTTTAACCCAAAGAATTGAAATTGGGTTAAGAAGTTCCCTTACCGAAATTCGACAGCCTAACGGCGTCACATTAAAATTCAGAAAATGAGTTGATGAGAAGGAAAATGGTATCTTATCACTTAGAAATAAAATTTGCATCAATAAGGATATATAATAACATATCCCAACATAATAAGATGTAAATTAAAACACATAACAAAATTAAGTCTTTTAAAAATAGGAGGGTGAAAGGTTCCCTTACCGATTTGGGTAACATTCGAAACGTACACCCCATGAAAGAAGGATCATACAATAAGGATTTATATACCCATAAATTAAAGTAAATAACACAAATAATACAATAATGGTAATTACACACACCACACAAAATCAAATAGTGGCAAATGTAGCTTGAATATCACGGGAATAAAAGTGATATGAAAAATCCCTTACGAATACTCGGCAGCCTTACAACACCACTTAAAACATCAAAAAAATGGATTGATGAGATAAAATAGAGTCTATCATAAAATTAAAATAATAATTACAGTGAGATTAATATAAAATAATGTCACCCAACATAAGAAAGAGGAGCTTAAAAGAAATGACATAAAAGAGAGTACTTAAAAAGATAGAGATAGGTAGGATCCCTTACCTCGAGTCCGACTTGTTCTCATTCGTTCTTTATATTAATGAATAATAAACTTAGGTAAATTTATCATTTATTAATGAAATACATTAAATTTAATTATTCAATTCATATCACATATTACCATGTTATAATAATTATTTAATTATGTGAGTTCATACCATACGTTTTGTCGATGTTTGGTACATTAGTCAAAAATAAACATGTTCGAAAAGAATTATCGTCTAGTTATAAGTACATCATCTCCAGAATAGTATTAATGATTTAAATATCATATCTATCCAGTATATATTCATTTTATACTATTCCATAACATTTGGAGATAAAAAAATGAAATGCACCGTTCATGGAGACGGTAGGCCATACGTACACATGAACGCTACTTTCATTTCTTTGTTTATTTAAATGAATTAAAAATAAATGTGACATATATATATATATATATTATAATTTAATTATAATATGTATGTTATATAGGACACATATTTTCATTAATTGCACTCTTTATACATTCCATGTATTGCATGAACGATTCACATCACTTGAGGGGGCGGTAGTCCACATTTCCCCAGATGAAATTATCGCAATTACACGAAATGAAAAGCATAATGATATTATTTATACATAAAATACCAAATAATATAGAAAAAATAAAAACCATATATAACATATATAAATAAATTGAAATCATAATGGCCACTATGAATGGTGTTAAAAGAAGATTGAAAAATCATCGTTTCGTGAGGCAGTAATTCGCCACCCACAGAAACAGTTTGTTCTTTAACCATTAGATGAAGGTGTGTGTAAGTTTAAATCAAATAATTATCATAAAAAAACCTAGTATAATTATTATACTTTTTTTGTTATGTAATCCAATAATAAAAATTTTAGGGAGAGTGAAGAATCAAAATAAAGGAAAGAAACTCGAGAGAAGACATTACCTCTAAATCGGGTAACTCTTTTTGATTTGAGCCAAAGGCTTCCATGGAAAGACTTCTTCCCAGAGTGAGGCATCTAGGAGTAATAGATAGATGTGGATAGATAAAATGATCATAGTTTGGAAGATCCAAGGGCTTGAGGGATGTGAGTAAGGGGTAGAGGTGGTGGCCTTTTATAAGGGGAGAGGAGGGGCACTCTTGGAAAGTCATGAAATATTAATTTATTATAAAATGTTTTTCAAATTATAATGGTTCAAAAATGATTTATATAAAGGATAAGAGGATAAGGGGTAGAAATACACTCAATAAATAGGAATTAGACTAGTATAGGTCATATAATTCACCTTATCTTTTCATTTTAACACTTAGTTAAAATTAATAATTCTTACTACATCTTTTTTTTCAAACTATAAGGTCATAATAGTTACTTTAAAATGAAAATAGTCCCATAATTATATCAGTAATGAAATTAGAATTATATTATATTTCATTTATCAGAATATTAGATTTTTTGGACTATTATACAATTTAATAAAATTACATTTGTTTTAAAAACTCATTTATGTCAATTTTGACACTATTTGGTAGTTGACTTTTGATAAAGGCATAAAAGGTTTATTCCTTCCAAATAATAGTATTAAAATACATTTTACATATCATACTCATCTTTAAAATTCTTGGATAGCATCAAAAATCTAAAAAAAATTATTTTAACACTTATAATATTAATTATTTAAATAATTCATTAATGAGGTAATAACTGCATCATCATTGTGTAAAAAATAAAGTTATTTATTTAATGTGCCCAAATTATAAATAAAATATCATTCCATACGAAATCTTTTTATATTTTCAATGAATATTTATAGTCAAAGAGATAATTTATATAAACAAAAATAAAATTGTTTTACTTAGGTGTTACATACTTTGGTTATATTTTCCTTTCTTTAAAAATAATATGATAAAAGATCACTATCACAATAAAGAGATTCCATGGGATCTCAAAGTTGGAACAAAGAATCCCATGGTCGAACATGACTCAAAAAATATAATTAAGACACATGTATGGGTAATTTTATATTATTATAACATTATTTTGTTTACCCTTTTTACTCGATTTACTAATTAATCACGGTAATTAAAAATAATTACCGTAATTACTACTCATCATGTCAAAAAAAGAGTCTTAATTACATAATTTGTACTTTCTGATTCCAAATATGGAATCCATTTTACCAAATTCCAAACAGTGAAATTGTAGTAATTAATTTAAAAATAATTCCCATTGTCAAAACCAAAGATGGGTTTTTAAGAAGTAAAATTAATCAAAAGATTGACTTGTTTTTACATCCAATTGAAAAATGAAATTACATCCAATGACCAAAATTGTATAAAATGATAAAAAAATAATTCAATTTCACTTTAAAACCAATTAATATAACAATATAACTATATACATAAATTGGATGAAAAGGCAGTTTTGAATTAAAATGTTGTATTTTTCACTATTCATTAAAAATGAACGTTATCAGAAAAATACCAAAAATTCACCCAAAGATATATTTGATATTCCAAATTCAAAAATAATTTCCATTTTATCAAATTCAAAACATAGAAATTTCATTAATAAATTATATAGTTAATTCCCGCTATCGAAACAAATATCGTGTTTTTAAGAAACAATATCTGTCAAAAGATTGGCACTTGTTTATGTCGATTTTCAAAGTGAAATTAATTCTAATTACCACCATTGGATTAAATGGAAAAAATATACTCTAATTACACTTTAAAACCAATTAAAAATATAATCTATTGTAATAAATAAATTAGATTAAAAATCACTTTTGAAATAAAATACAGTATATTTCACTATTCATTAAAAAAAGAATTTTATCAGAAAAATACCAAAACTTTACCCAAAGTAAATTTTGATGACACTAATTTAAATAAGAATTTTATTATGTCAAAATTAACATATTAAAGTTACCAAAACTATATTTAAATAGTGTTCTCATCAAAAGGTGATAAATCATCCTTTTAATATAAATTATGCTTAAAATTAGATTCATTCACATTTTAAGCCTCTAACTTTTATTGGATAAAAGTAAATACAGTTAACAAACATCTATAATCATATTGTAGTTAGTTCTATTCATTCCCTCCAATACAATATCTAGGTGTTAACTACCATTTAAAATAATAATATTATATTATTAGTGTGCAACGTAAGATTTCAAAGAATCTTATTGTTTCGTATCGGGTAAGCCATCAAATATAACAACCCCTTTAAAGTAAAATTAATATTTAAGTAAAAAATATTAATAAATATGAAAATATCATATATATTTATTTACCTGGGATGTTACATCCTTCCCCCCTTTTTGGGAATTGCATCCTCACAATTTTAAAACTGGGCTTGGAAAAATCATTTAAAGTCCCACATCATAAAACGAGTCAATAAAACATTCACTTTAAAATAAAGAAAAAGAAATAAAAAGGTCACCCGATACAATAGATACAAGGATTCCATGAAAACATGGATATGGAGGATAAAACAAACCATCATGTTCTAATGAAGAGTGATATAAAACATGTCTAGGATAAATTTAAACACCAAAAGATCACAAACTTGGGATGGGTTAAATAGTATTTGATTCCTCAGTAGGAAAAGTTAACAGACAACATTTTTCTTTTAAGATTCTTTTCATTGAAGAATTTATTTATGGGCTTAACTAAAACATAAGAAATAATACTTACTTGTCATGTAGACTTCATCTTTTACTAGATTTCTAACAGAAACTCATATTTTCTCCAAACGATGAGTATTCATGATGAATTTTTCACATTAAGAGCAATATAATCAACTTCGTGAGAATCACATAATCCACAAAATATGAACTATATATTTCCCATATCTTAGGACCTTAACCAAAACCAAAATGGTTAGTACGAGATCATATAATCCCCAAAAAGGTTAATCTTTTTCAAAAAGAAAAACTACTCTCAATACCCAAAATTTGTCCCACAAAACCCAAAGTTCATCAAAGACCATTCAATAAACAGTTATCCATAAAATTATTTAAAGTAGTCAAAACTAATATTGAAACCCAAATCATCAAAGGATTTGATCACATGGTCTTCCCAGAAAAATTTTAACATTTATCTGTAAATAACATCAATTACTCACAAGGTCTCATATTGAAAAGTAATTAACCTATTCACATATTATCCAGGATAGGTTAATCATTTTCATAAATAAACCAAATCATCATATGTCCATAATAAAAACATAGATTCTTCCAAACTAAAATTTCAACCATTATTCCACAATTTAAATCCCATAGTATTCTATCTTCCTTAGGGATATAGTGTTTCCTAAAAAGAGAGAACGTCTTTCACAACACCCTTTATCACTTAATCACCAAATCATTTTCTAATACTATGTATATCCATTTGATAAAACATAAATTCCAAAAATCATCCTATTCTTGTTCCATAAAATCATTTTACTAAAATAATAAGTCATACTAACCCATGACTTCAAGTAGGTCAGTGGTAGGCGATGCGCCCTTTTCGCCCTTCAATTTTGGGTTCGACTGTTGCGGCCCTACCAGATGTGACGGGTTGCCACCCGTCCTAGAGGTTTTCGTTTATATAAAACTCCAAAACAACCCTAACATGTTTTAACCTCAATAGTTTCCTTATACCTCTCATTTTCATCCAAATTCATTATGATCTCAACATCTTAATTCTTGAAGTCTTATTTCACCACCATAAGATAAAATAAAATGATCCCAAAAATGAAGAAGATCATACCTTGATCATGGCTCCCTTTTGGTTTGATCATCATCTTGTTCATGTAGGTAGAAGGTCCATGCACTGAAATAATGATTTAGATATCCTTCAAAAAAAATCCTTCATCCAACCAAATACACATTGTATAACACGGGTCATATGGGTGTTCACAGAAAAACAGTTTCGGAAAATAAGCAATAATGACAAATAATTTCAAAACATCTGATAAAACATGATTTCTATAAAATAATCAGACCACATTTGAGTCGAAACATTCAATTAATGGTCCTTTTAAAATACCATAGGTATGTGCTGTGAGACTATATTGTAACAGAAAATACAAATAGGCTGTGCAATGGTCTCCTTCTTCAGTACCTTTTTTAAAATCATAATATGCTTCAAAATCTTGTGATACGGTAAAATATTTGAAAATGCCTTGATAATATTTATCTTTATTGAAATTATGATAATATTGTGAAAATAGGATTTGTCTAAATACAATACATGATCCACGATGATAATGAGGTATAGTGGAGGTGTTTGATATCTCAAACAACTAGTTTCATGTGACCTGTATGCTAGAAAAAGTTTCACACTCATCTGAACATGACTTTGAAATAATTATTGCAAGCATTTCCTCAGGAAGAGACAGGAATGTCGTTTCAGATCCTCCACCTTACATTTGTAACTGACATTACATGACCTAAAAAAAGTTATAAAACAAGGATTTCACTGAAATAATAGACATAGGGACTAACCATGTGTCTAACGAAAACTCCTAATCCCAAAAGTTGTCAAAACCGACCTTTGATACCAACTATAATTCCCCAGCAATAAACATTACTTAATCTTGAGTTATTTCAATAATTCACATTGAGGATATTTTCAGGTTTAGAGTTTTAGAGAATTATATCACAAATCATTCATTTCATTCCACATTTAAACAAGGTGGTTACATCAAATCAGTATTCATTTTTTTCTATCAATGGAATCATATTTAAAATAAAACATGGATTCTTTCTTGACACTTCCCCGACACTATCATCACATGATGTACTATTTCCTTGACCTATGAAAAACATTTCAAAAACATGCGATGACCATAAAAAGCTCAGTAAGGGATATAAAAATATGGAAAGAAAACATTAGTCCATATATACATAAGAAACAATGAAATCATACATTACTCATAAAACATAAGCACATTAACAAACATCATGAAATAATAATATTTACGAATAACTCATAGAAATAATAAGACATAAAGTTAACTAGAGTCATTCATTGCATTATTATGTATGGAGTAACTCTCGTGGTTACGTTTGGAATACCCATCAAAATATATTCCATAAATCTCTTCAGAGAAACCATAGCATTTAAGTCCTTCGTGTTACCCAATGAATTAGAGAGGTATCTCGGGCTCACCCGCCCTTAGTTTATCACAGAACTACCCGACTTCATAAACTATTCCCAAGAACCATAACATAATCGTATAACATAAAACATGCATAAAGAAAACATAACATTTCCACATTCCAATAACAATATAACATTTTTTGATATTGTAATAATAAAACCATTATAAAAACCATTTTAAATGCCAAAATATTTAAAAAAGACTATATGGTATTTAATTTTCTTTTGAATATATTATGGATTTTTAAGGTTGACATAGATCAAATAATACTCACGGCAGCGGAAAAGATTGTTTTCACTGCTTACATTAACAAAGAATCATTCATTTTTGTCATTTAGTAAAAGAAATTTTAGAGAAAATATTCCCTTTGAATGAAATGAAAAGTCAAAAGGGTTTTATACACCATATAAAATAAAGTCATGTAGAAATCAAAACATCCCTCAATGAAAGGAGATTGAGACGAAGTCCCGTACAAAGACAATATCCTTAGATTAAGGATAAATAAATTACATAATTATGTGTGACAAATATAAATACACCCAATATAAGTGGATATTAAGTATAAAACAATCAGAGGTCATCCACACATATTAAAATCATGTCATAATCAAGAATTAGAGGTTTATCCCAAAGAATTGAAATTGGGTTAAGAAGTTCCCTTACAGAAATTCAACAGCCTAACGACGTCACTATAAAATTCAGAAAATGAGTTGATGGGAGAAAAAATGGAATCTCATCACTTGGACATAAAATTTACATCAATAAGGATATATAATAACATATCCCAACATAATAAGATGAAAATAAAAAACATAACAAAAGGAAGTCATTTTAAAATGGAAGGGTGAAAGGATCCCTTATCAATTTGGGTAAATTTCGAAACATACACCCAATGAAAGAAGGATTATAAAATGAAGATGTAAATACTCATAAATTAAATTATATTACACAAATAATACCATAATGGTAATTACACACACCTCAAAAAATGAAACAGTGGCAAATGTAGCATGAATCTCACGGGAATAGAAGTGAGATGAAAAATCCCGTACCAAAACTCGGCAGCCTAACGACGCCACTTAAAACTTCCAAAAAATGGATTGATGAGACGAAATAGGGTCTCTAATCAAAATAAAATAACAATTAAAGTAATAGTAATATAAAATAACATCCCCCAACATAAGAAAGAGGAGCTTAAAACAAATGACATAAAAGAGAGTACTTAATAAGAAAGAGAGAGGTAGGACCCCTTACCTCGAGTCCGACTTGTTCTCGTTCATTCTTTATATTCCTAAATAATAAACTCAGGTCAATTTATAATTTCCTAAGGACTTAATTTAAAGTTAATTATTCAATTAATATCACATATTACCTTGTTATAATAATGAGTTAATTGTGTGAGTTCATATCATACGTTTTGTTGATGCTTGGTACATGAGTCAAAAATAAATTTGTTTGAAAAGAATTGTCCATGTAGTTATAATTACATCATCTATAGAATAGTATAAATGATTTAAATATCATATATATCCAGTATATATTCATTTTATACTACTCTATAACATTTGGAGATAAAAAAATTAAATGCACCATTCATGGAAATGGTAGGCCGTATGTACGCATGAACGCTAATTTAATTTCTTGGCATATTAAAAGAATTAAAAATAAATGAGACATATATATGTTATAATTCCAGTATAATATATATTTTATATAGGTCACATAAGTTCATTAATTTTACTCTTTATACATTCTATGTATTGCATGAACGAGTCACATCACTTGAGGGGGCGGTAGTCCACACTTCCCCAGATGAAATTATCACAATTACACGACATCAAAAGCATAATGATATGATTTAAACATAAAATTAAGAAACATATAAAAAACATAAATACCATATATATCATATACAAATACAGTAACATCATAATGGCCCCCATGAAAGGTATTAAGAGAAGATTGAACAACCATCATTTCATGAGGCAGTAATTCGCCAACCACAGAAACAATATGTCCTTTAACCATTCGACGAAGGTGTGTGTAAGTGTAAATAAAACCCTTCTTAGAACAACATACTAATATTTTTATGATACTTGTGTTGTTATGGAATAAAATAATTATAATGTTAGGGGGAGTGAAGAAGGAAAATAAAATAAATAAACTCGAGAGAAAACATTACCTCTAAATCGGGTAACTCTTTTTGATTTGAGCCAAAGGCTTCCTTGGAAGGACTTCTGCAAAAAGTGAGGCATATAAGAGTAAGAGAGGGATGTGTAGAGATAACACGAGTAGAGTTTGGACGAGCCAAGGGTTTGAGAGGTGTGAGTAAGAGGTAGAGGTGATGGATTTTTATAGGGGGGAGGGCACTCTTGGAATGTCCTGAAATTTTAATTTATTATAAAATGTTTTTCAAATTTTAATGGTTCCAAAATGATGTATTTCTAGGATAAGAGGATATGGGGTAGAAATAAACTCAAATAATATGATTTAGAAAAGTGTAGGTCATATAATTCATCTTATATTTTGATTTTAACCCTTAGTTAAAATTAATAATTCTTACTACGTCTTTTTTTTATTTTCAAAGTATATGGTCATAATAGTTACATTAAAATGAAAATAATAGAATAATTTTATAAATAATGATATTTGTAATATATTATATTTAATGCTTTAGAATATTTGATTTTTTGTATTATTATACCGTTTAATAAAATAACATTTGTTTTAAAAACTCAGTTATGCCAATTTTGAGACTATTTGGTCGTTGACTTTTGATAAAGGAAAAAAAGCCTTATTCCTTCGTAATAAGAGTATTAACTTAAATTTTACATATAACAATCATCTTTAAAATTCATTGATAGCATCTAATGTCTCAAAACAAAATTATTTTAACACTTATAATATCATTTATATAAATCATTCATTAATGAGGTAATAACTGTATCATCATTGTGTCAAAAATAAATTTATTTATTTAATGTCTAAAAATTAAAAATAAAATATCATTATATAGGTAAAATTTTTAGCCTTCTAATTAATATTTATGGTAAAAGTGATCATTTATATAAACAAAACTATTTTTTTTTACTTTGGTGTTACATACTTTGGTTATATTTTCCTTTCTTTAAAAATATTATGATAAAACGTCACTATCACACTAAAGTGATTCTATGGGGTCCCAAAGTGGGCACAAGGCATCCAATGGTCGGAAATGACTCAAAAAATAGAATTAAGACACATGGATGGTTAATTTTATATTATTATAACATTATTTTGTTTACCCTTTTTACTCGATTTACTAATTAATCACGGTAATTAAAAATAATTACCGTTATCACTACTCATCATGTAAAAAACAAAAGAGTCTTAATTATATAATTTGGACCTTATGATTCCAAATATCGAATCCATTTTACCAAATTCCAAACTGTGAAATTGCAGTAATTAATTTCAAAATAATTCTCATTGTTAAAACCAAAGACGGGTTTTTAAGAAGTGAAATGTATCAAAAGATTGACTTATTTTTACATCAAATTGTAAAGTGAAAGTACATCCAATGACCAAAATTGTATTAAATGATAAAAACATAATTCAATTAAACTTTAAAACCAATTTAAATTACAATCTAACTATATAAATAATATGGATGAAAAGGCAGTTTGGAATTAAAATGCTGTATTTATCATTATTCATTAAAAAATAAACATTATCAGAAAAATACCAAAAATTCTCCCGAAGATATATTTTATTTTACAAATTAAAAAATGATGTCCATTTTATCAAATTTGAATCATAGAAGTTTCATTAATAAATTATATAGTTAATTCCCGCTGTCAAAACAAATAGTGTGTTTTTTAAAAACAATATCTATCAAAAGATTGACACCTATTTATGTCTATTTTCAAAGTGAAATTAATTATAATGACCAAAATTGGATTAAATGGTAAAAATATATTATAATTAAACATTAAAACTAATTAAAAATATAATATATCCTTATAAATAAATTAGATTAAAAATCACTTTTGAAATAAATTACAGTATCTTTCATTATTCATTAAAAAATGAATTTTATCAGAAAAATACCAAAAATTTACCCAAAGTAAATTTTGATGATACTAATCTAAAGAAGAATTTTATTTTTTCAAAATGATCAAATTAAAGTGACCAAAACAATATTTAAATTGGGTTCTCCATCAAAAGGCGATGAATCGGCCTTTTAATGTAAATTATGCTTAAAAATAGATTCATTCACATTTTAAGCCTCTAACTTTTATTGGATAAAAGTAAATACATTTAACAGACATCTATAATCATATTGTAGTTAGTTCTATTCATTATCTCCAATACAACAGCTAGGTGTTAACTACCATTTGAAATAATAATATTATATTATTAGTGTGCAACGTAAGATTTCAGAGAAACCTATTGTTGCGTATCGGGTAAGCCATCGAACATATCAACCCCTTTAAAGTAAAATTTATATTTAATTCACACATATTAATAAATATGAAAATATCATATTTCTTTATTTACCTGGGATTTTAAATCCTTCCCCCCTTTTGGGAATTGCATCCTTGTAATTTTAAAATTGGGCTTGGTAACATAATTTAAAGTCCCACATCAGAAAACTAGTCAATAAAACGTTCACATTAAAATAAATAAAAACATATACAAAGGTCACCTGAGACAAACGATACTAGGATTACATGAAAACATGTATATAGAAGAGAAAACAAACCATCATGTTCTGATTGAGAGTGATAGAAAACATGTCTAGGAGAAATTTAACCACCAGAAGATCATAAACTTGTGATGGGTTAAACAGTATTTGATTCCCCATTAGGAAAAGTTAACAAACAAAGTTTTTGTTTTAAGTTTATTTTCATTTAATAATTTATATATGGGCTTAACTAAAACATAAGGAAACAAACTTACATGTCATCTAGACTTCATATTTTACTAGATTTCTAACACAAACTCCTATTTTCTCCAAACGATGAGTATTCAGGATGACTTATTCACATTAAGAGCGCTATAGTCAACGTCGAGAGAATCACATAATCCAAAAAAGATGAACTATATATTTCCCATATCTTAGGACCATAACAAAAACCAAAATGGTTAGTACAAGATCAGATAATCCCCAAAAGGATAATCCTTTGCTAAAAGAAAAACTACTCTTAATCCCCAAATTTTGTCCAACAAAACCCAAAGTTCAACAAAGACCATTCAATAAACAGTTATCCATAAAATTCTTCAAAGTAATCAAATCTAGTAATGAAACCCAAATATCCAAAGGATTTGATCACATAGTTTATCAAGATAAATCATTACATTTATCTCCAAATAACATTAGTTACTCACAAGGTCTCATATTGAAAAGTAATTAACCTAATCACATATTCTCCATGATAGGTTAATCATTTTCATAAATAAACCAAATCATTATATGTACACAATAAAAACATAGATTCTTCCAAACTAAAATTTCAACCATTATTCCACAATTGAAATCCCATAGTATTTTATCTTCCTTAGGGATATAGTGTTTACTCAAAAGATAGAACGTCTTTCACAACAAACTTTATCACTTAATCACCAAATAATTTTCCTATACTAAGGATATCTATTTGATAAAACATAAATTCCAAAAATCAACTTATTATTATTCCATAAAACCATTTTTCTAAAATAATAAGTCATACTAACCAGGGACTTCAAGTGGGCCAGTGGTAGGTGATGCGCCCTTGTCGCCCTTCGGTTGAGGGTTCCATTCCTGCGGCCCTACCAGATGTGACGGGTTGTCACCCATCCTACAGGTTGTCCTTTATATAAAACTCAAAAAAAATCCTAACATGTTTTAACCTCAATGGTTTCCTTATACCTCTCATTTTCATCCAAATTCATTATGATCTCAACATCTTAATTATTGAAGTCTTTTTTCACCACTATAAAATAAAATAAAATGATCCCCAAAATGAAGAACATCATACCTTGATCATGGTGTCCATTTGGTTTCATCGTCATATTGTTCATGTAGGTAGAAGGTCCATGCATTGCAACAATGATTTATATATCCTTCAAAATCATTTTCTTCGACCATCCAAATACACCTTGTACAACCTGGGTCATATGGGTGTTCATAGAAAAACAGTTTTGGAAAATAGTCATGTATGACATATAATTTCCAAAAAATTTATAAAACATGATTTCTATAAAATACTTGGACGGAATTTGAGTCGAAACTTTCAATTAATGTTCCTTTTAAAATACCATAGGTATGTTCTGAGAGAATACATTGTAAAATAATATACAAATAGGTTGCTCAAGGGTCTCCTTCTTCAGCACCTTTTTTAAAATCATAATATTCTTCAAAATCTTGTGTTAAGGTAAAATATATGAAAATTCCATGAAAATATTTAGATTTCTTAAAAATATAAGAATTTTGTAAAAATCGGATTTGTCTATGTACAATCCATGATCCACGATGATAACGAGGTATAGTGGATGTGTATGATATCTCAAACAACTTCTTCCAAGTGAGTTGCATGCTAGAAAAAGTTTCACAATCATCCAAACATGAATTTGCAATAATTATTTAAAGAATGCCCTGAGGAAGAGATAGGAATGTCGTTTGAGATCCTCCTCCTTCCATTTGTAACTGACTTTATTTGACCAGAAAAAAGTAATAAAACAAGGATTTAACTGAATTAAAAGACAAAGGAACTAACCATGTGTCTAAAAAAAACTCTTAATCCCTAAAGTTATCTAAAACGACCTTTGATACAAACTATAAGGCCCTAGACATAAACATTACTTAATCAGGAGTTATTTCAAGAATTCACATTGAGGATATTTTCAGGTTTAGAGTTTTAGAGAATTAGATCACAAATCAGTAATTTCATTCCACATTTGAACAAGGTGGTTTCATCAAATCAGTATTCATTTTTTCCATCAAAGGAAACAAATTTAAAATAAAACATGGATAGTTTCTTGAAACATCCTCGACACTATAATCACACCATGTACTTTTCCCTTGACCTATGAAAAACATTTCCAAAACTTGGGATGTGCATAAAAAGCTCAGTAAGGGATATAAAAATATGGAATGAAAACATTAGTCCATGTATACATAAGAATCAATGAAATCATACTTTACTCATAAAACATAAGCACTTTAACAAACCTCATGAAATCATAATATTTATGAATAACTCATAGAAATCAAAAGACATAATGGTAACTATAGGCATTCATAACATTCTTATGTATGGAGTAGCCCTCATGGTTAGGTTTAGAATACCCATCATAGTATATTCCCTAAATCTCTTCAGAGAAACCTTAGCGTTTAACACTTTTGCATTACCCAATGAATTAGAGAGCAATCTCGGGCTCACCCGCCATTAGTTTATCACGGAACAACCCGACTTCATAAACAATGCCCAAGAACCATAACATTATCGAATAACATAAAACATGCATAAAGAAAACATAACATTTCCACATTCCAATAACAATATATCTTTTTTTGAAATTGTAATAATATATTTATTATAAAAACCATTTTCGATACCAAAATATGTAAAAATAGTATATGGTATTTATTTTTCTTTTGAAAACATCACAGTTTGTTAAGGAATCCAAAGATCAAATAATACTCACGGCGGCAGAAAAGGTTGTTATCACCACTTACGTTAAAAAAAGAATCATTAATTTTTGGTCATTCAGTAAAATGATTCATAGAGAAATTATTCCCTTTGAATGAAATTAAAATTAAAAATGGTTTTATAAACCGTATAAAATAAATTCGTGTAGAAAACAAAATTCCCTCAACAAAAGGGTATTGAGACGAAGTCCCGTACAATGACGGTATCCTTAGATTAAGGATAACTCAATTACATAATTATGTGTAAAAATATAAATACACCCAATATAAGTGTATAATAATTGTAAATAAATAAGAGGTAATCCACAAATATTTAAATAATGACATAATCAAAAAGTATAGGTTTAACACAATGAATTTAAATTGGGTTAAGAAGTTCCCTTACCAAAATTCGACAGCCTAATGATGTCACATTAAAATTCATAAAATGAGTTGATTGGAGATAAAATTGTATCTCATCACTTGGACATAAAATTTACATCAATAAGGATATAGAATAACATATACCAACATAATTAGATAAAAATTAAAATACATAACAAAATGAAGTCATTTAAAAAGAGGAGAGTAAAAGGTTCCATGACAGATTTGGGTAACTTTCGAAACGTACACCCCATGAAAGAAGGATCATACAATGAAGATTTAAATACCCATAAATTAAATTATATTAAAAAAATAATACAATCATGGTCATTACACACACCATAAAAAAGGAAACAGTGGAAAATGTAGCATGAATCTCATGGAAAGAAATGTGAGATGAAAAATCCCTTACGAAAACTCGGCAGCCTAATGACGCCACTTAAAACATAAAAAATGGATTTATGAGATAAAATATGGTCTATCAAATAATTAACATAAAAACTACAGTAATAGTAATATAAAATAACATACCCCAACAAAATAAATATGATCTTAAAAGAAATGACATAAAAGATAGTACTTAAAAAGAAAGAGAGAGGTAGGATCCCTTACCTTGAGTCCGACTTGTTCTCGTTTGTTCTTTATATTCCTGAATAATAAACTTAGGTAAATTTATAATTTCTTAAGTACATCATTTAAAGATTATTATTCAATTCATATCACATATTACAATGTTATAATAATTAGTTAATTATGTGAGTTCATATCATTCGTTTTGTCGATGTTTGGTACATGAGCCAAAAATAAACTTGTTTGAAATGAATTGTCCATCAAGTTATAAGTACATCATCTCGAGAATAGTACAAATTATTTAAATATCATATATATCCAGTATATATTTATTTTATACTATTCCATAACATATGGAGATAAGAAAATGAAATGCACCGTTCATGGAGACAGTAGGTCGTATGTGCACATCAACATTACTTTCATTTCATTGTCATATTAAAGGAATTAAAAATCAATGAGACATATATATATTATAATTCCAGTATAATATATATGTTATATATGAAACATAATTTCATTAATATTACTCTTTATACATTCCATGTATTGCATGAACGAGTCACATCACTTGAGGGGGCGGTAGTCCACACTTCCCAAGATGAAATTATCGCAATTACACGACATGAAAAGCGTAATTATATGATTTAAACATAAAATACAGAAGCATATATAAAACATAAATACCATATATATCATATATAAATACAGTTACATCATAATGGAAAACATGAAAGGTGTTAAGTGAAGATTGAACAATCATCGTTTCGTGAGGCAGTAATTCGCCACCCACAGAAACAATATTTTCATTAATCATTAGATGAAGGGGTGTGTAAGTGTAAATAAAATCCTTCTCATAAAAACATACTAGTATATTTAGGATATTTTTTTTTGTAATTAAATAATAAGAATGTTAGGGGGAGCGAAGAAGGAAAATAAAAGAAAGAAACTCGAGAGAACACATTGCCTCTAAATCGGGTAACTCTTTTTGATTTCAGCCAAAGGATTATTTGGAAAGACTTCTGCCCAATGTGAGGCTTCTAGGAGTAAGAGAGTGATGTGGAGAGATAACATGATCTGAGTTCGGATGAGCCAAGGTCTTGAGAGGTGTGAGTAAGGGGTAGAGGTGATGTCTTTTTATAAGGGGGAGGAGGGGCACTCTTGGAATGTCATGAAATATTAATTTATTATAAAATGTTTTTCAAATTTTAATGGTTACAAAATGATGTATTTAGAGGTTAAGAGGAAAAGGGGTAGAAATAAACTCACCCAATAGTATTTAGACATGTTGAAGTCATATAATTCACCTTATCGTTTCATTTTAACCCTTTGTTAAAATTAATCATTCTTACTACGTCTTTTTTTTATTTCCAAACTATAAGGTCATAATAGTTACTTAAAAATGACAAAAGTCCCATAATTGTATCAATAATGATATTAGTAATATATTATTTTTCATTTTTAATAATATTATATTTTTTGGTCTATTATACCATATAATAAAATAAAATTTGTTTTAAAAACTCATTTATGGCAATTTTGACACTATTTGGTAGTTGACTTTTGATTAAGGCATAAAATATTTATTCCTTAGAAATAAGAGTATTAACATAAATTTGGCATATCATTATAATCTATAAAATTCTGTTATAGCATCAAAAGTCTCAAAAAAAATTCTTTTAACACTTATAATATCATTTATTTTAATCTTTCATTAATGAAGTAATAACTGTATCATCATTGTGAGAAAAATAAATTTATTTATTTAATTTCGAAAAATTATAAATAAAATATCATGATGTAGGAAATATTTTTATCTTTCCAATTACTATTTATAGTCAAAGAGATCCTTTATATAAAAAAAATTTAAACTTTTTTACTTAGGTGTTACATACTTTGGTTATATTTTTCATTTCATTAAAAATAATATGATAAAAGATCACTATCACACTAAAGTGATTCCATGGAGTCCCAAAGATGGAAAAAGGAATCCCATGGTCGGAAATGAGTCAAAAAATAGAATTAGGACACATGGATGGGTAATTTTATATTATTATAACATTATTTTGTTTACCCTTTTTACTCGATTTACTAATTAATCACGGTAATTAAAAATAATTACCGTCATTACAATTCATCATGCCAAAAAAAAGAGTATTAATTACATAATTATGACCTTCTAATTCCAAATATGGAATCCATTTTACCAAATTCAAAACAGTAAAATTTCATTAATTAATTTAAAAATAATTCTCGTTGTCAAAACCAAAGACGGGTTTTTAAAAATTAAAATTTATCAAAAGATTGACTTGTTTTTACATCCAATTTAAAAGTGAAATTACATCCAATGGACAAAATTGAATTAAGTGATAAAAAAATTATTTAATTACACTTTAAAGACAATTAAAATTTCAATCTAACTATATTATTAAATTGGATGAAAATGTAGTTTTGAATTAAAATGTTGTATTATTCACTATTCATTAAAAATTATCATTATGAGAAAAATACCAAAAAATCACCCTAAGATATATTTTATATTCAAAATTAAAAAATTATATCCATTTTATAAAATTCAAAAAATAGATGTTTCATTAATAAATTATATAGTTAATTTCCACTGTCAAAACAAATAGCGTGTTTTTATGAAATAATATCTATCAAAACAGTGACACTTGTAAATGTACATTTTCAAAGTGTAATTAATTCTAATAACCACCATTTGATTAAATGGTAAAAATATATTCTAATTAAAATTTAAAACAAATTAAAAAGATAATCTAACCTTATAAATAAATTAGATTAAAAAGCACTTTGGAAATAAAATATAGTATCTTTCACTATTCATTAAAAAATGAATTTTATTAGAAAAATACCAAAAAATTACCCAAAGATAATTTTGATGATACTAATCTAAATAAGAATTTTATTTTGTCCAAATGAACATATAAAAGTAACCAAAACTAGATTTAAATAGGGTTCTCCATCCAAAGGCGATAAATCAGCCTTTTAATGTAAATTATGCTTAAAATTAGAATCATTCACATTTGAAGACCCTAACTATTATTGGATAAAAGTAAATACATTTAACAAACATCTATAATCATATTATAGTTAGATCTATTCATTCCCTCCAATAAAATATCTAGGTGATAACTACCATTTAAAATAATAATATTATATTATTAGTGTGCAACGTAAGATTTCAAAGAAACATGTTGTTGCGTATTAGGTAAGCCATCGAACATAGAAACCCCTTTAAAGTAAAATTAATATTTAATTCAAAAATATTAATAAATATAAAAATATAATATATCTTTATTTACCTAAGATGTTACATCCTCCCCCTTTTTGGGAATTGCATCCTCCCAATTTTAAAATTGGGCTTTGAAACACCATTTAAAGTCTCACATCGAAAAACTAGTCAATAAAACTATCACTTTAAAATAATGAAAAAGAAATAAAAAGGTCACCTGAGACAACAGATACTAGGATTCCATGAAAAAATTGATATGGAGGAGAAAACATGGATATGAAGTTCTGATGGATAGTGATAGAAAACAAGTCTAGAAGAAAGTTAACCACGAGAAGATCACAAACTTGTGATGGGTTAAACGGTATTTGATTCCCCAGTAAGAAAAGTTAACTGACAACGTCTATGTTTTAAGTTTCTTTTAATTGGAGAATTTATTTATGGCCTTAAATAAAACATAAGGAAACATACATACTTGTCATGTAGACTTCATATTTTACTATATTTCTAACACAAACTCTTATTTTCACCAAATGATGAGTATTCAGGATGACTTGTTCACATTAAGAGCACAATAATCAACTTAGAGATAATCCCATAATCCACAAAAGATGAAATATATATTTCACATATATTAGGACCTTAACCAAAACCAAAATTGTTTGTACAAGATCAGATAATCCCCAAAAAGGATAATCTTTTACAAAAAGAAAAACTACTCTTAATCCCCAACATTTGTCAAACAAAACCCAAAGTTCATCAAAGACCATTCAATAAACATTTATCCATAATATTATTCAAAGTAATAAAAACTAAGATTGAAACCCAAATCTCTGAAGGATTTGATCACATAGTCTTCCAAGATAAATCTTAACGTATATCTCCAAATAACATTAGTTACTCGCACTGTATCATATTGAAAAGCAATTAACCTAATCACATATTCTGCATGATAGGTTAATCATTTTCATAAA
Organism: Viscum album; assembly: GCA_963277665.1. Taxonomy (NCBI): domain Eukaryota; kingdom Viridiplantae; phylum Streptophyta; class Magnoliopsida; order Santalales; family Viscaceae; genus Viscum; species Viscum album. The sequence continues at coordinate 1,724,612,254 of OY728155.1, forward strand.
TAAAACAAATAATCATATTTCCACAATAAAAACATAGATTCTTCCGAACTAAAATTTCAACCATTATTCCACAATTGAAATCCCATAGTATTCTATCTTCATTGGGGATATAGTATTTCCTCAAAAGAGAGAACTTATTTCACAAGAAGCTTTACCACTTAATCACCAAATAATTTTTATATACTATGTATATCCATTTGTTGAAACATAAATTCCAAATATCAACATATTCTTGTTCTATAAAATCATTTAACTAAAATAATAAGGAATACTAACCAGGGACTTCAAGTAGGCCAGTGGTAGGCGATGCGCCCTTTTTTCCCGTTAGTTGTGGGTTCAATTCTGGCGGCCCTACCAGATGAGACGGGTTGTCACCCATATTACGGTTTTTCCTTTTTATAATACTAAAAAACAACCCTAACATGTTTTAACCTCCATGGTTCCCTTATACCTCTCATTTTCATCCAAATTCATTAGGTTCTCAACATCTTAATTCTTGAAGTCTTATTTCACCTCCATAAGGTAAAATAAAATGATCCCCAAAATAAAGAACATCATACCTTGATCATGGTGTCCATTTGGTTTCATCATCATCTTTTTCACATAGATAGATGGTCTATGCATTGCAATAAAGATTTAGAGATCTGTCAAAATCATTTTCTTCCTCCATCCAAATACACCTTGTACAACTTCGGTCATATGGGTGTTCATAAAAAAATAGTTTTGGAAAGTAATCATGTATGACATATAATTTCAAAACATCTGATAAAAGATAATTTCTATAAAATATTCGGACCGAATTATAGTTGAAGCTTTCAATTAATGGTCCTTTTAAAATACCATAAGTATGTGCTGAGAGAAAATATTGTAAAAGAAAATATAAATGTGTTTCGTAAGGGTCTCCTTCGTTAGCACCTTTTTTAAAATCATGATATGCTTAAAAATATTTTGATAAGGTAAAATATTTGAAAATTCCTTGAAAATATTTACCTTTCTTGAAAATATGAGAATATTGTGAAAATAGGATTTTTCTAAATACAACCCATGATCCACAATGATAACGAGGTATAGTGGAGGTGTTTGATATCTCAAACAACTGCTTTCAAGTGAGTTGTATGCTAGAAAAAGTTTCAAAATCATCCGTACATGACTTTGAAATAATTATTGCAAGAATGACCTCACGAATAGATAGGAATGTCATTTGAGATCCTCATCCTTCCATTTGTAACTAACTTTCCTTGACCTGAAAAAAGTTATAAAATAAGGATTTAACTAAAATAATAGACATAGGGACTAACCATGTGTCTAACGAAAACTCATAATCCCTAAAGTTGTCTAAAAGGACCTTTGATACCAACTGTAAGGCCTCGGCCTTAAACATTACTTAATGTCGAGTTATTTCAATAATTCACATTGAGGATCTTTTCAGGTTTATGGTTTCATAGAATTAGATCACAAATCATGTATTTCATTCCAAATTTAAACAAGGTGGTTACATCAAATCAGTATTCATTTTTTCCATAAAAGGAAAAATATTTAAAAAAAACATGGATTCTTTCTTGACACTTCCTAGACATTATCATCACATCATTTACTTTTCCCTTGACCTGTGAATTTTTTTTCAAAAACTTGGTATGAGCATAAAAAGCTCAGTAAAGGATATAAAAATACAGAAAGAAAACATTAGTCCATGTATACATAAGAAAAAATGAAATAATACTTTACTCATAAAACAAAAGCACTTTAACAAACCTCATGAAATCATATGATTTATGAATAACTAATAGAAATCATAATACATAACGGTAACTTTAGGTATTCATAACATTCTCACATTGGGAGTAACCCTCATGGTTACGTTTGGAATACCCATCACAGTATATTCCCTAAATCATTTCGGAGAAACCATAGCATTTAACGCATTCAAATTACCCAATGCATTGGGGTGGTATCTCGGTCTCACCCTCCCTTATTTTATCATAGAACTACCTGACTTCATAAACAATTCCCAAGAACCATAACATAGTCATATCACATAAAACATGCATAAAAGAAACATAACATTTACAAATTGCAATAACAATATACCATTTTATGATATTGTAATAATAAATCCAGTATAAAAACCATTTTCAATACCAAAATACGTAAAAAGAGTATATGGTATTTATTTTTCTTTTTAAAACATTACGGCTAGTTATGGAAGCCATAGATCAAATAATACTCGCGGTGGCGGAAAAGGTCGTTGTCACCGCTTGCGTTAAAAAATAAACACTCCTTTTTGTAATTTAGTAAAACTCTTCATAGGGAAAAGATTCTCTTTGAATGAAATGAAAAGTAAAAAGGGTTTATACACCGTATAAAATAAAGTCGTGTAGAAATCAAAAGATGCTTCAATGAAAGGAGATTGAGACGAAGTCCCGTACAAAGACGGTATCCTTAGATTAATGATAAATCAATGTGTGAAAAATATAAATACACCCAATATAACTGGATATTAAGTTTAAAACAATCAGAGTTTATCCACACATATTCATAGCACGAAATAATCAAGAATTAGAGGTTTAACCCAAAGAATTGAAATTGGGTTAAGAAGTTCCCTTACAGAAATTTGACAGCCTAACGACGTCACTTTAAATTTCAGAAAATGAGTTGATGAGAGAGAAAATGGTATCTCATCACATGGACATAAAATTTACATCAATAAGTATATATAATAACATATCCCAAATTAATAAGATATAAATTAAAAGACATAACAAAAGGAAGTCTGTTAAAAAGAGGAGGGTGAATGGTTCCCTTACCGATTTTGGTAACTTTCGAAATGTACAACCCATGAAATAAGGATCATACAATGAAGATTTAAATACCATTAAATTAAATTATATTATACAAATAATACAATAATGGGCAGTACACATATCACACAAATGGAAATAGTGGAAAATGTAGCGTGAATCTCACGTGAATAAAAGTGAGATGAACAATCCCTTACAAAAACTCGGCAGCATAACGACGCCACATAAAACATCCAAAAAATGGATTGATGAGATCAAATATGGCCTCTAATAATATTACAATAAAATTTAAATTAAGATTAATATTAAATAACATCCCCCAACATAAGAAATATGAGCTTAAAATAAATGACATAAAAGAGAGTACATAAAAAGAAAGAGAGAGGTAGGATCCCTTACCTCGAGTTTGACTTGTTCTTGTTCGTTCATTATATTCATGAATAATAAACTTAGGTCAATTTATAATTTCTTATGTAATCCCTTTAAATTTTATTATTCAATTCATATCACATATTACCATGTTATAATAATTAGTTAATTATGTGAGTTCATATCATACGGCTTGTCGATGTTTGGTACATGAGTCAAAAATAAACTCGTTTGAAAAGAATTGTCCATGTTGTTATAAGTACATCATCTCCAGAATAGTATTAATTATTTAAATGTCATATATATCCATTATATATTCATTTTATACTATTCCATAGCATTTGGAGATAAAAAATGAAATGCAACGTTCATGGAGACGATAGGCTGTACGTACGCATGAACGCTACTTTCACTTCTTTGTCATATTAAAGGAATTAAAAATAAATTATATATATATATATATATTATAATTACAGTATAATATATATGTTATTTAGGTCACATAATTTTTTAAATTTCACTCTTTATACATTCCATGTATTGCATGAATGAGTCACATCACTTGAGGGGGCGGTAGTCCACACTTCCCCAAATGAAATTATCGCAATTTCACGACACGACAAGCATAATGATATGATTTAAACATAAAATACAGAAGAATATAGAAAACATAAATACCATATATATCATATATAAATATAGTGACATCATAATGGCCACCATGAAAGATGTTAAGAGAAGATTGAACAATCATCATTTCATGAGGCAGTAATTCCACACCCACAGAAACAGTCTGTTATTTAACCATTAGACAAAGGTGTGTGTAAGTGTAAATCAAATAATTCTAATAAAAAAAACCTAATATATTTAGGATACTAGTGTTTTTATGGAATCAAATTATAAGAAATTTAGTGGAGTGAATATGGAAAATAAAATAAAGAAACTCGAGAGAAGACATTACCTCAAAATCAGGTAACTCTTTTTGATTTGAGCCAAAGTCTTCCATGGAAAGACTTATGCCCAAAGAGAGGCTTCTAAAAGTAATATATGTATGTGGAGAGATAACATGAGTGGAGTTTTTACGAGCCAAGGGCTTCAGACGTGTGAATAATGGGTAGAGGTGATGGATTTTTATAAGGGGGAGGAGGGGCACTCTTGGAATGTCATGAATTATTAATTTATTATAAATTTTTTTTCAAATTAGAATGGTCCCAAAATGATGTATTTCTAGTATAATAGGATAAGGGGTATAAATCCACTCAACCGATAGGATTTATACATGTTTATCTCATATAGTTCACCTTATCTTTTCATTTTAACCCTTTGTTAAAATTAATAATTCTTACTACATCTTTTTTTTTATTTTCAAACTATAAGGTCATAATAGTTACTTTAAAATGACAATAGTCTTATAATTGTATAAATAATTATATTAGTGATATATTATATGTAATTTGGCAGAATATTATATTTTTTGGACTCTTATACCATTCAATAAAATAACATTTCTTTTAAAAACTCATTTATGCAAATTTTGACACTATTTGTAGTTTACTTTTGATAAAGGCATAAAAGATTTCTTCCTTATAAATAATAGTATTAAAATAAATTTTAAATATCATATGCATATTTAAAATTCGTTTATAGCATCCAAAGTCTCAAAAAAAGTATTTTAATGCATAAAATATCATTTATTTAAATATTTCATTAATGAAGTCATAACTGCATCATCATTGTGTCAAAAATAAATTTATTTATTTAATGTCTAAAAATTCTAAAAAAAATATCATGATGTAGGAAATATTTTTTTCTTTCAAATTACTATTTATAGTCAAAGATATCATTTATATAAACAAAAATAAAATTGTTTTACTTAGGTGCTACATACTATGGTTATATTTTCTTTTCTTTAAAAATATTATGATAAAAGGTCACTATAACACTAAAGTGATTCCATGGTGTCCCAAAGTTGGCACAAGGCATCCCATGGTCAGGCATGACTCAAAAATTAGAATTAGGACACATGGATGGGTAATTTTATATTATTATAACATTATTTTGTTTACCCTTTTTACTCGATTTACTAGTTAATCACGGTAATTAAAAATAATTACCGTAATTACTATTCATCATGTCAAAAAAAAGAGTCTTAATTACATAATTTGGACTTTATGATTCCAAAATATGGAATCCATTTTACAAAATTACATATATTGAAATATCATTAATTAATTTAAAAATTATTCTTGTTGTCAAAACTGAAGACGGGTTTTTAAGAAGTAAAATTTATCAAAAGATTGACTTGTTTTTTACATCCAATTGAAAAGTGAAATTACATTAAATTACCAACATTGTATTATATGATAAAAACATAAATCAGTTACACTTTAAAACTAATTAAAATGACAATATAACTATATAAATAAATTGGATGAAAAGGCAGTTTTGAATTAAAATGTTGTATTTTTCACTATTCATCAAAAATGAACATTATCAGAAAAATACCAAAAATTCACCCAAAGCTATACTTTATATTCCAAATTAAAAACTGATTTAAATTTTATCAAATCCAAAACATAGAAGTTTCCTTAATAAATTATGTAGTTAATTCCAGCTATTAAAACAAATAGCGTGTTTTTAAGAAACAATATCTATTAAAAGATTGACACTTGTTTATGTTCATTTTCAAAGTGAAATTAATTATAATTACAACCATTGGATTAAATGGTAAAACTATATTCTAATTAAACTTTAAAACCAATTTAAAATATAATCTACCCTTATAAATAAATTAGATTAAAAAGAACTTTTGAAATAAAATATAGTATCTTTCACTATTCATTAAAAAATGTATTTTATCTGAAAAATACCAAAAATTTACCCAAAGTAAATTTTGGTGATACTAATCTAAAAAAAATTATATTTTTTCAAAATTATCTTATAAAAGTGACCAAAACTTGATTTAAATAGGGTTCTCCATCAAAAGGCGATAAATCGGCCTTTTAATGTAAATTACGCTAAAATTAGATTCATTCACATTTAAGCCTCTAACTTTTATTGGATAAAAGTAAATTCATTTAAAAAACATCTATAATCATATTTTAGTTAGTTCTATTCATTCCCTCCAATACAACGGGTAGGTTTTAACTATCATTTATAATAATAATATTATATTATTAGTGTGCAATATAAGATTTCAGAGAAATCTGTTGTTGCGTATTGGGTAAGCCATCGAACATAGCAACCCCTTTAAAGTAAAAATAATATTTAATTCAAAAATATTAATAAATATGAAAATATATTATTTCTTTATTTTCCTTGGATGTTACAGTAAACATTTTATCATATCATAATCCATGGAAAGTAAATTGGTTTGATAATCATCTCGTCAATTCCACATAGCACAACACATATAAAAGGAATTAGTTTCACAAAAATCTCTTCATCATAATCATAAAACATACAGAGAACAATAAGGATGTTATAATTCCCTTATATCACCCGAAAATGTAAGAAATTCTAAATATTTTTTTCATTGATGAATAAAAATTCAATAAAAAGATCATTAAAATTTTACTAAGTAAATTATACATTTCCTTTTAAAAAAACTTCATTATAATAAAAAATATCAAATATTACAGAACCAATTTTATTTAAAAATAACCATGGTAAATTTAAATGTAATCTATAAATCATTGAATAGTTATGATGGGGGAAAATAAAGTTCATTTTCTTCACGTTAAAATAAATTTTGTTTTCACATTTTTAGTAAACACTAAAGAGAGAATTGTTTACAAAAAAAAAGATTCCTTAAAAAATTAATAATCCAATAATTGGTAAAAATTCATTTAAAAAATAATTAGATAATAGTGAATACTTTCTTTAAACATTTTTAGAAAATATTGATATTACAGGAAAATCGATAGAATATATAAAAAATTTGTTTTTCTTTAAAAACTTATTTTTTAATATTAAGTACATAGAGAGAGAAAAAAAATCAAAACATTAAATTAAAATAATTATCTATAGGATAATATATTTCATGAGTTTCATGATAAGTGGATCATAATATCTCATTATTTTGAAGAATAATAATAAACATTCCTGATAAATAATGAGACTATAAGATAAAACTTTTACAACTTTGGTAACTTAGGAATCATAAGTCCCATGAAATAAAGAACCTTACATATATATTTATATCCAATAATTAGCATAATATTAATAATAAATTAAATTCATGGGAATTATATATGCCATATAAAATAATCAAGTGGTGACTGTGCCATGTGCCCCTCAAAAATAAATGTGATACAAAACATTCATTACCTGAAGTCATAAAATCCTTCATACATGTTTGTAAATACTATATAATAAATATTGTATTGTTATAAATCAATTCCATAACTATAATTATATATATCCTGTTATTTATATTTTTTCATTTTATTATTAGTTTATTAATATTTCCTTGTTAAAATCATGTTTCTGGTAATATCTACTACGTTTTTCATATATGTTTTGGTTTTTTATTTCCGATCATATTAATTTGATCATGTTTATATCATGTAAATAAAATAAAACAAGATATAGATATCATATATATTCATTATATATGTATTTATAGTAATCCACTAATTTTATAGATGGAAAATTAAATACACTATTTATGGAGATGGTTGGTTTAATGTAAAAATGAAATCTATTTTCATTTTCTCGATTGATAGAATATATAGAAAATATATATTAATATCATTCTAAAAATCAATTTTTATGTCTTATATATCATATATATATATATATTCTTTTATTATATTCATATTAGCATCCAATTCCAAATAAAATCAAAAATAGATCGTATCACTTCGTAGAAGTGGTAGTCTGCACTTTTGCATGAGCAACGTTATCATTTTCCAATAGATTGGAAAATAAGAATATTGATATGATATTATAAATTAAATTTTTTTCATAATTTTATTAATATAATATTTAAATATTAAATATATTTGTATCCCCATTCGTGAGTGGCGATGATGGAAAATGAATTATATTAATTCGTAAGGTGGTAGTCAATTGTACATAAGATTGGAGGTCTTTGTTTCAAACATTATGGAATAATACATATATATAATTCATGAAAATTACATAATATTATCTCATTATTGGGGAGATATTTATTTTATTGTATCATCATGGTTGAATAATTATTCAAGGAGTTAGAGGAAGAAATAAAATTAAAACGCATGGTTAAGGACTATACTGCTTCTTCGTAGATCCCCTTTAGGTTAACAACTAAATCCATACTATAATCATTTCTATATAAAACTTTGTTCACTACAATGTGTTTAAAAAATTATAATAATGTATTTGGTTAGGATTATATGGAACTAAATGGTTTTGGATATTTTAATAGGGGATGTGGGGGGAACCCTTTTATAGTTGAGGGAGAGGACATGCCTAGAATTTTTTAAAAGAAAGCGTTGTACCCACATTTTAAATGTGACAAATGATTAAAATGGGTAATTATAAAACCATATATTTTCTATTTTCTATTTATGTCCATAATATGAGATTTTAACAATGTTTTTGGTCATTTTATCTATTACCTTTCTAGATTAATTATTAGTAAAATTGTTGTACCTTTAACCATGAAGATTACTTTTTATAATTTTTACTATTCATTTTGAACAAAATATATGTTATACATATTAAATAATTTAAATTATTATTTTAAAAAATATGAAACCCATTTTTATAAATTCCATTCAAATATGTGGAAATTTTAATTTAATATTTTACCCACAAACATGATGAAAAAGAGGTTTTAAAAAGAGAGAATCTTTATAAGTATAGAATGTTTTAATATCAAAATTAAACCTAAAAATGATTCGAGTGAAAAAAATTGGATACATAAATATATAAATGAACTAGTATTACTTTTAAAAAAATATTAAAAATGTATCTTTTAAATTCTTTAAACAAAAAGATACTTATTATAAAAATGGTGTTTTTATCTATTCATCGAAAAATTATTATTTTTAGAAAATTCTCAAAAATTCACTCAAGATAATTTTTAATTGTATAGTTAAAATATAATTAAATTTTTAAAAATCCAATTTATAATAGTTTCAAATATTAAATTTTATTATTTTTTCTCTAAAATAAATAAAAATATATTTTGAGAAAATATATTTGGAATATATTTAAGCTCCACTAAAAACTTGGTATTTTTTAGTGATATGATTTATCTATATAAAACAATTATACATAATTTATTAAAAAGAATTTATTAAAATTCATTCCTATTGATTTAACTTCTAGGTTATAACAACCATTTTTAATGAATAATATTAATAATATGTTGTGGTTCAATAAACACAGTGTGGCTTTTAATTCACGGTATTGAAAAAATATAATTTAATTGAAAAAATTACAATAAAAAATAAAAGTTTTACATTGTATCCCCATTAAAAAGATTTTTTTCCAAAAAAATTATCACATTGAATCAAACAAATGAGGATACCTTTACCACATCATATCCTCATGTTCATATATTGGATCTTAAAATTGGTGGTTATACCCCCAATTTTTGACAAAGTGAGTGGTCTTGATTTATAGAACATTCTCTATAAGATCCAAAATGCGTACAAGTGGTTCTTCATCATATATATCATGTTCAATTTGGAAAGACCTCTGATTTTATTACATGTCAAGGGTTAGGTATGTACATTTCCTGTAGAGATACATTGAACACATCATGGACTGAATATTGGTTCAATGGTTGTTCTAATCGATAAGATACCATCTCAATAATATCAATCATTTCAAATGGACCAATATAAATAGGGATTTTTTCCATTCTTTCCAAATCACATAACCTTATTATCGGGTTAATATTTTAGAAAACTTTCTCACCAACTTCAAATTCAATATTACATCAATGATTGTCTCCTTAACATTTCTATCAACTCTGATCTGGTTTGATCTGTTGATTTTTTTAACCTTCACTACTAATTCTTTAACTATCTCAAGTCTAAATACTAATATTTCCAAAATTTTATCCCAGTACATTGTATTTTTACACTTATTTCTATTTAGGGGTTCATAATGTTCCATTTTATGATATAGATCATATTCCTATGGAAGACACATAGTGATAACATTTAAATCTATATCCAGCACCTAATAGGGACCTCTCCAAAATATTTAGTTTAACCTCTGATCCCAACCAAACATAATAGAATTTGGTACACTATCAAACCTTACCAAATCCTTAGTAAATATCCCATTAAACTTTTCCATAAAGAGATATTCTCTGATAAGGATGAATTGTTTTGAATTTATATAGCTATAGACTACCATCTATATTGCATTATTCCACATGGATGAATTGGGGACTCTGAAAACAAAATCCATGGTGATATTTCACATATTTCTATACTATTATTGATAATGGCTATTACATCCTCATATAATTTTTTATCTCAACCTTAACTTTATAACATACTAAGCAATGAAATTCAAATTATAAAATACCTATCTTTATATCATCCAACCATAAGCACTCATTAATATTTCTATAAATCTTTGAACTTCAAGGATAAATAATTTCTGAAAAACTATGATATTTCTTTAATATATCTTTATTCGAATATGGTATGAATGTAAAAAATAAAATATTTCAAAAAAAATCATTCCATCATGATCAATGTTAAAGTCCATACTATTTATCACATTATTCTACTACAATATATCATTATTTTATTCTTTATTAATCATTAATTGGATAGATTGTCGAAAACCAATTTTATAGAGATAATATTTATCCCCTTACATAAATAAATATAGATCCATCCTTTTCAAATATATAAATATTTGATATTATGTTATCCCAATCATGGATATAAAAGAATGATCCTTTTGACTCAAAGCATCGGCAACCTTACTCTCATTCCCATTGTGGTAATGTATTGAACAATCATAATATTTAATCTTCGTTAACAATATTATCAAGAACATGTTAAACTATTCCTATGAAAATATATATCTTAAACACTTATGGTCAGAATATATATCATACTTTACTTTGTAAAGAAAATTTATTTATATTTTTAATGAAACATTACTACAACTAAATCCAAAATATGAGTTGGTTAATTTTTATGATGAACCATCAATTATCATGAGGCATAAACATCACCATATAGTTATACATAATAATTCTTCACATTCCATTCATCGATGAATTAATATAGATTCATACCCTTCTTCATTATAGGGTAGTGTAAGAACAGGTGTGTTTACTAGTTTCACAGACCCAAACATCTCATACATAAATTTTACATATTAAAATATTGATATATATTATATAACATAAAGATTCATTCCATAACTGTTTAGGTCTAATGCCTTTGGAAACAAGGAAAAGTGAAAAACTGATTCATAACTGTTCTACGTCATCTAAAACATAGTTCTTCAGAACTTGGACCCCTCTTAGAAATATCATACATATAGCCTTTATTCATAGCTAGGGGAATTGAAACATAATAAAGTGTGAGATAAGATTCTAAATAAGGGTAAAAAATTTATATATTGATATAAAATAAGAATTACATTATGATACACATGAGAATAACATTTAGAAACTACACCATGTACATCATGGATTATAAAATTTAGTCACACATAAAGCTTGGCAGTCCATAAGACATGAATCATAAAGGAACCAAATAATATAATACATGGAAGCATAATATTGTCATAATATATTTTATTTATGTTATAAAAATAGGCTTAGAAAATACTTTCCTTATTCATCAAGGATTATTTATAAAACAATCATTGTAAAATGGGTTCACTCCCAAAACCATCATAGTAGTCAAGGTACACTACCAAGAAAATCATTATCAATAAAGTCCCTTAATGAACTGGGCTCACTCCCCATTATAGTCCAATTTTTCTAATGATATATCAATAATTACCCTATGAATTGAAGGGAGATATAGTTACCACAAATAACATAATGAACATCATACATATTTTTTCAATAAAAATATAAACCATTCATTATATCAAAAAAATTGGAAAGAAAACGGTTTCATAAATATTTTAACTTACTATAACCTATGGAAAAGTATTAGGTTTCATAAATATTTCATCCAAATATACCCTGTGGATAAATTTAAGTGTCTCATAAACATTTCTTCACCATAAATATAAATCATTTAGTGAAATAATATGAATGGAATACTTGGTTTGTATCCCTAATAAATCATGACTAACATCGAGAGATATCATCTAAGATGGAAAATGATTTTGATTTATCACTTGAACATTTCTTTCCAAAAAATAGCTTTTCAGTTTCAAAAATAACTTTTTCAAAAATAAAATATCAAAAAAACTTTTGGAAATAATATTCATTGAAAATAATACTTGAAACTTATAAAGGAATTTTTAAAACATTGAGTGGTCATGAGGGCATAAAATATTGTTCATGTCATACATATAAGGAACCATATTTTGAAATTACTTTTTCTCATTAATTAAACTAAAAATGAATTTCATACACTCCCAACTATCTTTTTATTTTATATTTTTGTTCAATTAGTTCATAATTAATATATAAAAACTTTCAAGAATATGAAGTGGATGATAATTAAATGGTATCCGTTTTTCCATAATACGGAAGTCTCTAAAACATAAAACATGATTCATTTTCATGAAAAATATCCATAAAATTCATCTTTGATTTTGATTTTTTCCTACCAAACATTAAAACTTGTGATTTTTTTAAAAAAAAATCAGATTTGAAAAAAGTATCTTTTAGAGTCATAAAAAGAAGGAAAGAAAACATTAGTCCATCATTACTTATAACCACATGAAAGATATAATTATCACACTTAAGAGTAACATATAGTTTTTGAAAACATGATGTTTCAATAAAACAATCCTACAATAAAAAAAATTATGTATATTGGGGCATAATTTTATTACCATAAATAGTTATTATTGTAACCCTTATGTATACCATATGATTTGTAACCCTCATGAATACCTTAAAATGTGACCGGCATGGCTACCTTATGTTGTAACTAACCTAGTTACACATGGAAAACCCATTATTATAAACTTAAAACATACACAATGTATTGGAGGGATATCATTGACCCACCATTAATTCATTTATAATGCAACCACCTGTCATCAATAACAATTCCCAAATACTTGAACAAAATCTCAAAATGTAAATACTTGCATCATAAATACTTTAATTGAGTAAAATCACTTAAATTTGGGCACTTTCTTTATCCATATTTGATTAATTTTTATTTGGGATATGACATGGGGTGTGTTTTGGAAGAATTTTTAGAAAATTGAAATTATATTGTTGTGCACAGTGGGCGCAAAGTTTTCCCTAACTATGCGTCCCCAACCCAGCTAACCTTGTGATCCCATGAAGAGGGAATTTTCATGGGTGGGTCACAATTTCAAAAATGGTGCACCCAATTAAGAGTAACCATTTTCCCCTAAATAAAAGTTTCATGGTTTAGACGCATGGTTTAGGAACACGGTTCAAAAATTAGGTTCCCCTGCCTAGAAAATCTTAGAGTTTTGAAATGTTACCTAATTTAAAATTTTAAAATCCCCTGATCCCTCAAAACTCACCTATATTTATCCCCATTTGACCATAGGGTGTATATAATGTCTTCTAATCTCTCTAGATGAATTATATGCACTCTTTTCCTCTTTTCTCCATGATTTGAAGCCCGAGTCGAAGGTTGGATCCTCTCCCGGTAAGTGAATCCTACCCCAGTTCTTCTCTCGTTCTTAACCTATTGTTTTATATTTCATTTAGTGATTTATTATTTAATTATGTATTTATAAAAAATTATTTGGTGAGATATATATTAAGATTTATAACTCCTTTATTTTCATTAATCATGATTAATGGTTTTGTGATTCAGATCTTGAACTACGTTGTTGTGATAATCAATTTTTGGAAATTTCTATTAGGTGACTATAATTCACCAATTTTAATTAGGTGTTCTATTAATCAATTCCCATAGTTGTGATTTTGAAACGTGTATGAAAATTTTATAATTTCTAGCCTTCTTTTACAAATGTAATTCAAAAATTGGGTTGATTAATGTTGTTAACTGATTAATTTAAGTATTGTTAAAAAAGATAATTAATTTTGGAAATAATTATGAGATTTAGGGGCTGTATAATTAAATAATTAATTTGGGGATTAATTATGAGATTTAGTGCTTGTGATTTAGATAATTAATTGGGGGATTAATTATGAGATATTGAGTTTTTCGAGTTAAAATAATTAATTGTTGAATTAATTATATTGTATTTATTTCGTGAATTGATATTTTTAATTGTGGGATAAATTATGTGGTATTGATATCATATAATGAGGTAATAAATTATGAAATTAATTATGAATAATTGATATTGTGAATGAGATAATTTTTTTTTAAAATTAATTATGTAATTTTGGGTTATGGGTATTGATTAATTAGTTCTCAAATTAATTAATTGGATTACCATTATAAATTAATTAGTGAATTTATTAAGGGAAATTATGTGAAAAACGAATTATTGAATTAATAATGAAATTGGAGTTATTAATTAATTATTGAATTAATTAATATTGTTGATGGGATGATTTATCTGTTATATAAACTAATGGAAACATTTATCTTAACTAATTGAATAATTAGGAAAGGAATTGATGTGCATTATTAATTTTGGAATTAATAACGTGTTAATGAATGTTACCATTGTCATTCGAATGTGAATTAATGTATGGGAACATGGTCATTCTAATGTGTGATGATTGAATGGTAACATGGTCATTCTTGTGTGAATTAAAGATTGAGAACACAGTCATTCTATTACGTGATGTATGGATGGAATCATGGTCAATCATGTATAAATTAAATAATGAGAACATGGTCATTCTATTATGTGTAGAATGAATGGTAAGGTGGGAATTCAAGAATGAACTATAGAATTACAATGAAGGAAGGTTTATATTTAACCTCACTTGGGAATACTTTAGGCTATAGAATGAGTTGAAGAAGGTATTGAGATCTGATATCTCCTTGGAATACTAAGGGATCCAACATGAGCTGAAGAATGTATTAAGATATGATATTACCTATGAACAAAACAAGCTCTCACATAATCCAAAGTAGATATCCAGGTATGGGTATCCTCGGGAACCCCTTATTTAAATATGTTAAGTAAACAATAAATGATAATATGATAATTATTTACTTATGCATTTTACTTATTTCTTTATACACCTACATGCACTATTTAACTAGATACTATTTTAGACACTATTGGTGGTGGTCTACTGAGTTGTATACACACCCTACTCGATCTTCCTAATCGATACCCAAAAAGAAATTATTGTTGTAGGATAGGTTAAGGGAAAAGTCCTTATATTAGATGGATTTGTTTAGATGGAGCTTGGATGAGGTAACCAGGCATGGTTTGGGACCCACTTGGGATTTTTCAGTGAATTTATTATTAGTTTTAATTTTAGATACATGACATTTATATTATAATTTCATGTTTTCTACTTTTGTTGAATGTGGTATTTTCCTGTGTTGATTACCTTGAGATATTGGTTTTGTATATTGTTATATTTTCTTTTGCTCTTGTTTATTATTTATGATGGTTTATTAATATAATAAAAAGAGGTATAGTCTCCCCATGAGCGTCTTATAAAAACTTTTCTACTAGTATAAAACCACTATTATATATGGTGGAACACTTTAGGTCATGTGACTGACTAGATTGGGGAACTAGTGTGGGGCACACAGACCAAGACATTACAATTTTGTATTAGATGAGTTTTCTTTTCTTTTTCTTTCATCTTAATATCTAGGAAAGGTATACCAGATACTAGTAAGAGTTTAGACTAGGACTTGAGATACTGCATTGCAGTTGCAAACCCATGTATGGGGGGAAAACCAAGTACTTGGGGTGGGATTTTTATAATTGTAATTTTTTGTCACATTTTAATATTACTTCTCCTTGGGTGACACCATTGTTCTGTGATGTAGAAATTGTTTTCAATATTTTATGATAATTGACTAATGGAAAATAATGATATAAGAGTTGAGTCTGCATGAATCATTCTAGTAACACAAGATTATTTTGTGACATACATCATTCTAGGTAGGCATAGGAAAATAGGTTTGGGGTAAGTTCCTAAACATACAGTTTTTTTACCTGTGAAATTTAACTAAAAAATGGTGTCTAATAAGAATTGTAAATGGTAAAATGATGAAAAATATGATTAATTGGGTGTCTAGTGTAATTTTAATAATGATAATGAGAATAATCTTTGATAACTGAGACATATGAGCAATATGGTTGAGGGTAGTGATAGTGCCTATGTTTTGACCACGTGGCGAGATGTGGGGAAAAGAATTGTTGTGACATATTATTATTTTCCACTTATATAAATGTGTTAACATTGTGTTATGAATCCTAATATGTTTGATGGAATTTTAGAGACATTATTCCATGAAAAAACATGTTGAGTGGATGAAAAGATGACATTCCAAATACTTATTCACTAGTAGTGGAACCTGAGCCACTGAATGTTCCAGGTGAGGACTAAGTGTATAATTTCAGAGAGAATTTTGATTGATTCATGAAATTAATTGGAATAGACCCAAGATGGGTTTTGAAAATAATGTATAGACTGAAGACAGATTTGTATTTGCATCACCTGTCAACATTCATGGGAGAGGGTGCACCGGAGGGAGTTGAGTTATGGGTTGAGTTCATCAAGACAATACATGAAAATTTGTAGACTCCTGGTGAGGGGACAGTCAAGATGGATTCTTATATTCTATGAGGATTAGTGAATCACTAGTAGGATGTTCATTAATGGATTGGTTTGACTAAAGGTATCATATGTAAGGACTTCATAGAGATGTTATTGGATCATTTCTATCCGGGCAAGTTGAGGCAGGAGATTGAAGCATAGTTCATGTGGCTAACTTAAGGGAGTATGTTTGTGATGGATTATGATGGATGGTTTATAGACCTACATCAATTTTCTTTAGATTTAGAAAGAGATGAAACAACTATGGAGAGATGATTTCACGATCAAATTATGTGTGAGATTAAGTCCCAAGTTAACCTATTTAGGTTAAAGAAGTTTGATGAGCTGGTGGATTAGGCTCTAATGGATGAGAGGATACTGAAGAAGTATTTTAGTAATGGATGTATAATGACTACTATATGACTTATAAGTGGGAATTATGGGAGCATAAAGTTCCATTAGGAGGATATTAGCTAGAGAAGTGGGAAGTGGGGTTAAAATACATAGGTTTCAGTTGAACATGACCTTACTGGAGTGATTTTATATCAGTGTGGTAGGCCAGGCCAATATCAGAAACACTGTCCCTGACCTCCCGTGGAGTGTAGATATTATAGTAAGATGTGAAATCAATAGATTTTATGTTGGAGATAGTTACATATGGTCAATGATGGAAGAGCTAGATATAACCATGTTGAAGGAAGGTGATTTACTACACCATATCATCCAATCAGCTAGAGTTACATTGGTCGAGGAGGTAGAGGTGGTGAATGTTATGTTTCTAGTCATGAGCACTCATATTAGTTGAGTGGTGAAACTCAAGGTAGTTATAATTCATCACAAGGAAGAGGTGTAGGAGAACTGCATGTAGTATAGCCTACAATTTTAGATAGAAAGTTTGGACCTTTGATAGTGATGGGTATTATTATTATAGAATTAACATTATCTACTTCTTTATTTGACACAAGTGCCTCTCATTCCTTTATATCAGTAAAAAATATTAATGGTTTGATCTTGGTGGGGGTTTCTAAGTGAAAAAATGATAATAGATATGCCATTGGGAGTATGGTCAATAGACATCTATTTTTGCAGAGGATTTTCTCTTGAGATCAGTTAGCATTTCTTTTTGGGGGATCTCTATATCTTTGATATGTTAGGCTTTGACGTAATTATGGGTATGAACTAGATATTCACCAACTGAGACCATGTTGATTGTTACTATAGGAGAGTAACCTTCACATCTAATAAGGGTGGATACTATATTCACCGTGGATTGTGGGATATCTAGTCAGGAATAACATAGTCAATTACTCTGCTACTGGGAGAGAACACTGCCTAGATTTGTAGATTATTTCTGGATGATGGAGGATAAAATATAGATATCCTTCCACCAATGGTGGTGCATTGTCATGATGTATTTAATTATGAATTATTTGGGTTTCCAACTAAGAGATCTATCAAATTAATTATTGTGATAATGTCGGGAGTTGATTCTGTTTCTATTCCACCGTACAAAATGGTACCGATAGAGTTTTAAGAACTCAAGACTTGTCATGAATAATTATATTATAAGGTATTTATCCATTCGAGTACATCGACATGGGGTTCTACAATGTTTTTTTATAATAAGGTTGACTAGACTATACGTCTATGTGTTGATTATATAATGTTAAACCAGATGAATATGAAGAATGACCGCCCTCTTCACCATATCAATTATCTATTTTACTAGTTGAGAGGAGCTTGGGGTTTCTCATATATTTACTTGAGGTCTGGGGATCATCATCTCAGAGTTTCGACTTTTGATGCACCAATGATTTCTTTTTTAAGCGGTAAAGCTTATATGAGTTCCTTGTAATTCCATTAGGGTTTATGAATGCACTAGCAATGTTTATGTACTTGATTAATAGAATCATTCATCTGTACCTCGATCAGTTTCTAGTGGTGCTTTGGATGACATATTGGTGTACTCCAAGACTCATGAAAATCATTCCCAACACCTTTATATCATCCTAAGTACACAGAGATAACATCTACTACAATACAAACTATCTAAGTGCCAGTTATAGATCGATCAAGTACTCCTCTTTGAACAAATAATCTTAGAGGAAGGCATGTTATTAGACCTAGAAAAAGTGTAGAAAGTGGTCTCTTGGGATAATCCAAGTAATGTATTCTATATTTGTATATTTTTGGGGTTAGATTCATATTATCGAATATTTATCTAGTATTTTAACAATTTAGCAGCACTGCTTTCATACATTAAAAAATTGGATAAAGTTTTATTGGACATAATTATATGAGAAGACCCTCCAGAAGATGAATAATAAATTTTAATTAGTACTGATCCTAATCATACCTGATCTAGGTGAGGATAACATGGTATATTATGAATCTTCTATGGTTGGACTCTAAGCTATTTTGATGTAGGGATACAATGTTATGGTGTAATGGTCTTGGTAGCTGAGGCCACATGAAAAGAACTACACTACGCCTAACCTAGATCTACCATCAGTGGTTTATTCATTAAACCATTGGTGGTATTACCTATTGGATGAGAAATTTATAGTAAATACAAATCAGAAGAACATGAAGTATGTTTTCTCATATCGATATTTGAATCATCAATAGCGGAGATGGGTTGAGTATATGTAGTCATGTGACATTGATCTTGCATATACACCCAGGAAATGGAAATAATGTAGCTAAAACATTAACTAAGAAAACACAATCTCATGATTTTTAGGATTCTTTTTCTATGTGGAAGAAGATGAATTTAGATGGTAAAATTCATGTGGTGGTCCAGAGATTCAGGATCAGATGATTCTCATATCATTTTTAGTGGAGTCCACTCTTTTGATTTGGATTGGAGATAGGTAGTATGAGGATCCTGAGTTTTTAACCTACAGGTAAATCCTTGAAGGTGGGGTGTCACCTTCAAAATGGATCATAAATTAGGATGAAATCATATATGTTGGGAACTAGGTTGTTATGCCTATGAGCATGCTGGGGAGTTGATGTAAGAATTTTATTCCTCGATTTCAATGGTACATCCATGTTTAACAAAAATGTATAGTGAAAAATGATGACATTTTGGTGGTCGGTAATGAATGTGGAGATAGCATGGCTCATGACATGATGCAACACTTGTCAGCAAGTGAAGGAAGAGCATCAACAACCTTGAGGTTTTCTGTAGTCGTTTCCCATTCTAGAATGGAAGTGCGATGACATGACAATTTATTTTGTTGAGGTACATCCAAATATTCCAAAGAAAATGATGCTATCTTGCTTTTTTGTGTGTGTTAACATACCATAGTAATGCATTTCTTTCCTATATGAAATATTTTCTCCATAGAGCAGCTAATATTTTTGTATGTTTGGGACATGGTGTGTTTGTATGGGGTGGCACAGACTATAGTATAATATTTTGACTCGTATTTCACTTCACTATTCTGGTAGGGCTTATAGATGGAACTTGGTACATAGGTATTATTGAGTGCATATTTTCCCTCACAGAAAAATGGTTAATCGAAGAATACTATATAGGTGCTTAAGAATATGTTGTGGGTGTGTCTTTTGGACATTGACGGGTATTTGAAAAAATAGTTGGATTCAGTAGTGTTTTTCTATAACAATAGTTATTTTGTAAATAGAATTATTTCATTATACATGGATCTTAATACTAGGCCATGCAGATCACCACTATGCTGGATGGAGGTTAGTGAATCAGAATTGTTGGGATTTTTTCTCATGTAGTGAAAATCAGAACATGTGCTACTAATTAGAAAATGTGCAGTTATAGATCAAAATAGAAATAAGTCATATGGTAATATAATTTTATGACCCCTAGAGTTTATAGAGGGTTATCATGTATTCCTTTGGGTGTCACCAAGACTGGGTCATCAGAGGATACATAGATAGTGTAACTTAACACCCAGGTTTATCGGACCGTTTGAGGTTCTGGAGAGACTTGGGCTGGTGGAATACTGATTGTCTCTTGAAAAAAAATTATTATGAATGATGTTTTACATGTATCAAAACATTGGTAGTTTCAACCTGAACCTTGACATTTAATCAATGTGAATGACATTGATGGTATATGGAAAGTGTTTTGTGGAAAGACCATGTTTACTGTTAATTTTTTGGTGAAAACATGGGTTTTTATAGTAGGAGACATGGGAAAGGAAAATATATATGTTAGATCAATGACCCAATATTTTTGGAACATATTCTGAGGGAATTTGGGAGTGTATCTCGATGATGAGGTGTTATAAGTTGGGGATATTGTAATATCTAGACCTTTTCTATATTTTACTATGGATTCAATTCATGTAATAATTTTTCCTTATTTGATAATTTTTTTAGGTGATAATTGGGAGTGTTTTTGGGTACAATTTTGGAAAAATAAAAACTTTAGGGCTATACACAGTTGGCACATAGTTTACCCTAACCATGTGCCCCAAACTAGCTAACTGAACGAACCCAGGTAGAGGGGATTTTTAGAGTGGTGCACAGTTTGAAAAACAATGCACCCTATTAGGAACAACTATGCACCCCTAAATAATAGGTTCATGTTTTAGATTCATGGTGCTGTAAAACTGTGTGCCGTTGCCAAAAAAATTGTCTGTGATTTTAAATGTCACTTGATTTTAATTTTTAAAATCTGCTGAGCCCCTAAAAATCACATATTTTCACCCCCAATAGACCCGAAGAGGACATCAACATCTCTGTAGCTCTATAAACTAATTCTAAGTCCTCTTGAACACTTTTATTTAGGATTTGAGTCCTCGATCGAAGGTTTTATTTTCTCTCAAGAAGTGAATCTTGTCACAGTTATTCTCTCATTCTTCTCCTATTCATCTCGCTTTCCTACAGTGATTTAATCTTCTATTGAGGGAATATCAAAATAAAATGGATGAAATCTCTATCTATGGTTCTAGTTCAAGATCTAGATTAATTAAAATTTGATTTCCTTTAATATTGATTTTGGATTTTGGGAGTTGAATCTAGATTTATGTCATTGTGTCACTCAAGTTTTAGGGATTTCCATTGTGCAATTAATCCATGATGATTTGTGGTAGTTTTTCTAATATTAAATACCCATATTTGTTATTTTTATATGTGTATGAAAATTGTATAATTTCTCGTATATTTAACAGTTGAAAATCCTAAAATTCTTTAATTAATGTTTCCAAATGATAAATTAATGTATTGTTTAAATAATTAATTAATTTGGTAATTAATTATGGAATTTAGGGTCTTTGTAATTAGATAATTAGTTAGGTAATTAATCATGATATTTAAGAACTATGATTAAGTTTATTAATTGGGGAATTAATTATGTGATATTGAATTTTTTAAATTGAGATAATTAATTATGTAATTAATTATGTGCTTTTGATTTTACGAATTGAGATAATTAATTATTGGAGTACTTATTTGATATTTATATCATTGATTGAGGTAATATGTTGTGAAATTAATTATGAATAATTGATATTGGGAATGATATTATTAGTTCTGAAAAATAATTATGGAATTTTATGTTTTGGGTATTGATTAATTAACTGTTAAATTTATTAATGGTATTGACCTAATTAATGTATTGGGGAATAAAATAAGGTAAATTAAGTGATAAACTTTTTTTTAAAATATTAATTAAATTGGATTTATTAATTATCTTTCATATTAATTAAAATTATTTTTCTTAATAGTTAATTATAAGATAAACTAAAGGAATTTTTGAGTTTAATTTTTTTTTAATTAGGAATGGAATTGATGTAGATAATTAATTGTTAAATTAATTATGTGTTGATTAATGGAGACATGGTCATTCAAATGTGAATTAATGAATGAGAACATGGTCATTCAAATGTCTGATGTGTGAATAGTGAAATTGTCATTCAATTATAAATTAAATATTGGGAGTGTGGTCATTCTAATGTTTGATGTATGGATGGTAACATGGCCATTCAAGTATTAATTAATAAATGGGAATATAGTAATTATATTTTGTGATGTATGAATGGAAATATGGGAATTCAAGGCACCTTTGTGTGGCACCCGGGCCGAGACATTACAAAATACATCTTACTTAGGGTTTGACTTATTTAAAATGTGTTCAAATCTCAGGTATACTTCTTTAAATGTCGGTTTCAATTTATTACATAATTATATTCATATTTATAATAGCTTACATGATGTTCTGAAAACATCTTTCCACCCATTTATTAATAATATTTTTTATTTCAATTATTTCATGTGCGTTCGTTTCATGGTTCCAAGGTCGATTCATTATGGATTTTCTTATAAAGTGGAAATAATACTCCAAAATATGTAATATATATATAAATCATTATAAAAAAATATAATTGGATTCGTACTCTTCATCAATGTGGTAAATCTAATCAGAAACTCATAATCCATGAAGGCGGTGAATTGACACACCATTGATAATGATTTTGTTTTTAAGAATAAAATGATAAAATAAGAGATTTTATAATTCATATATCATTAAAAGATAAGATTAAAATATATGTGTGATACTATAGTTACCAAGAAACTTTATATAAGTTGTCAGGATATGGTATAAGTGAGAAAGATTTTAAAAGATAAGTGGTAATTTACCTCTCAAATACTTCTCCTTAAGAACCTCCTTAGGCACTTGCAATTTGTCTATTGTGAGACCAACATTGCTATAATGTGTAAATGTATGAGGAAACGAAAATTTTCAGAAGATATTAATGAAATATGGACTAAGGTGATGAAATTAAGTGAAGTAAAGAGCCCTTTTTATATTTGAGGTCAGAGACAATTAAGGAATTACCAAAAATATTAAAATATAAAATGTATCATATAGAGGTAAAGACTTCCGAAATGACTAAATCAATAAAGTAAATTATAATTTAGACACATTAATATCATATTTGGCCTTATTAATTATTTTTTTATTTTTGAATAATTAAAATATATATTACAATCATTAAATATACTTTTTACCAAATTAAACACTATTCATAACTATGACTTTAAAAACATCAAAAAAGAATCTAATTATAAAAAAATATGTTATTTCATTCTATAAATATCATATTCTTATATATTAAACATTTAATACCTTAAAAATATGAAATTAGTTTTATTTCAAAAAATTTAATATCATTCGTCTGATTTTTTCATTAATTATATAAATGTTTCAGCATCATAATAAAATCCATAAAGGTATTTATTTATTACAAAAAAACTAAAAATAAATTTCCATGAATAACATAAATTTATTAGATTTTTAATTATTATTTATTACTTAATATATCATCTGGAGAATCATATATTAAAACATTATAATAATTTAAATATATAGTGTGAACAACTTGACTATCTTTTACATAAAATTCATTGAGGGTCTTAATGAAATTCATATGGCTCCAAATGGTCATTAATTATACCCTTTAAAAAATTATTTGATATATAATAAACCAATAATTTCTATCCAAGCATTCATTTCAATTAATTTTTCTTATAAATTTAATTAAAATCATTTTTATTGACTTTTCTTATGCCAACACATGTACTACATCTGCATTGTATAAAAATTAACGCTAATTATTTAATATTAAAAATTAAAACCAAATTTAATTCAAAAATATAAATTAATTAGGTTCAAATTAATCCTTTAGGTTAATTAAGTAGGTATATTTATTTATATTCAAGTCAATATAACTTATTTAATTTTTTTATTTTACTTTTCTTACCTTATGCAAACATTACATAAGGATTCACACAATATTCATGTTATATAAAAATAAAAGTTTAATATAGCCGTAAAATATCAATTATACCAAATTATTAGTAATAAATTAGTTCCAAGACTTTTTATAACTCAATTATAATCTTTAAGATACAAAATTTCACTTTTCTAATACTCTATTGGCATTGTGTCGGCTCTAACAATGATTTCTATACTTATCATGAAATAAATAATAATTTAAAGGTCCTAAATTATTTTTGTACATTATTTAAATTATAATATCATAAGATAATTATTGCATAAGTCAAAAAAATATTATAATTATCTCTTGATGATGTCACTAAATAATTTATTTTAAAAATTATGTTTTATTTACTATTCGAAAAAAATTATATTTTTTTTGAAAATTATTAAAATTTCACCATAGAAAAATTTTGATATGATGATTTAGAAAATAATGAATAATTTATCAAATATATTTTATAAAACAACCATAAATTAATTATATTATTTGTACAAAATATGCAATAAAAATAATTTATTGAAAAAAATATGTTAATGAATAAAATGAATTTACTGAAAATCTAGTACTACATTTAAAAGAATTGATTAATAATTAATAAATGAGTATGGACATTATATATATCATAATTTCTGTAACACCCCGAGCTTCCACGATACGCTTCTCATTCAATAATGCAATAGCTTGCATTGTACGCAACTTCGAGTTCTAAAACACCGCGACTAATCAATGTAGCCGTTATGAATAGTAATAACCACTTTTTAAAATTATAGAAATTTTATATTTCAAAATGGACTTCATTTTTGGATTCTGAATATCGAAATTAGCCTATGTTTAATTTTTGGTATTTTTCTGAGAACTTCTAATTTTTATGAATAGTGAAAAATACTTTAAAACAACTTTTTTAATAAAAATAATTTATTGTGATAAATTATACTATTTAGTGGTTTTAAGGTACAATTAGAATATATTATTACCATTTTATCCAATGGTGGTCATTAGAATTAATTTAACATTGAAATTGGACATAAACAATTGCCAATCTTTTGATATAAATTGTTTCTTAAAAACACGCTATTTGTCGTAACAGCGGGAATTAATTATAAAATTAATTAATGCAACTTATATTTTTGGAATTTTGTTAAATAGACATCATTTTTGAATTTGGAATATCAATTATAGCTTAGGGTGAAATTTTGGCCTTGTTCTGAAAAACTTCAATTTTTGATGAATAGTGAAACCACTAAGTGGTAGTTAAATAACTGATTTTTCGAAATATTACCACTTATGTGATTTGATTTTCAAAAATCCGACATACATGGTTGTCATTAAAAGTAAAATGTGGTTCAATGAGATTAAAATAATTTTTGGTGAATAGTAACTTTTAAGTTCTTAATCGCGATTAGAGGTAATTATGTAGTTTAAGGTACAAATAATGTTTTAATAATATGAGATGAGCATGACACTTGTCCTACTCCTATTGGATGAGTCATTGCCGACCAAGAAAACCCATGGGTCAACTTGGGGAGCCCATGGAGCCACTTTAGTTGGAAAATGACATTAATATATATTTATTTAATGTTAAAATTAAATTGACACAAACATGAGTTATTTTACTAAAACAGTTTTTATGTGGGGTTACACAAGTACAAATTTTGACTATAAATATTCATTAGAAAGATAAAAAGATTTCCTACATCATTGTATTTTTTTTATAATTTTTAGACATTAAATAAATTAAATTATGACATCATTATGATGCAGCGATGACCTCATTATTTAACGATTTAAATAAAATGAGAAGATAATGAAAAATACAAGGCTTACACTTGTCCAAAGCCTATTGGATGAAGATATTTCGAAACATTATCACCTTAGCCTCGAATTATATAAGTGTGGGACCTTTAGAATCCGAAAAGCATTTTATAATAATGTTACATTTCAATCATTCCAAAAGAGCCCCTCCTCTCCACTTATAAAAGGCCCCCACCTCTCCCACCTTATTCACACCTTCAAGCCATATGGCTCGGACAACCTCTGCCCAAATACTCTCCCATCATCCCTCTATTACTCCTAGAAGCCTCACATTGGGCAGAACCCTTCCCAAGGAAGCCTTTGGCTCAAATCAAAAAGAGTTACCCGATTTTGAGGTAATGTCTTCTCTAATGTTGTTTTGTTTTATTTTTCTTCTCCAACCCCCTAAACTCTTTTTATTCACTTATTTTGTAACAACACCAGTATCCTCAATATACTAGGATGTTTTATAAGAATTATTCAAGCTACACTTAAGCACACCTACATCTAATGGTTAAAGAACATACGGTTTCTGTGGATGGCGAATTTCTGCCTCACGAAACGATGATTGTTCAACACTCATATAACACCTTCAAAGGTGGCCATTAAGATGTCAATATTTTTATATATGATATATAATATGTTTATGTTTTACTTATGCTTCTTTATTTCTCATTTATGGCATACTTTATGATTTCCATTATGGGTAAAACGCGATAATTTCATTTTAGGAAGTGCGGACTACCGCCCCCTCATAGTGATTTGAATCGTTAATGCCATATGTGGGATGTATAAAGGATGGAGTAAATGGTATTATACACTATATTATACTGGAATTATATTATACATTTATATAATTATGATTTAGTTCCATTAAATATGAAATTGAAATGAAAGTTGCGTTCATGCGTACGTACGGCTTACCGTCTCCATGAACGGTGCATTTCATTTCTTACCTCTAAATGTTACGTAATATTATAAATGAATGTATATGATAGATATATAAGATATATATGACATATAAATCATGAATATAATTCTGTATATAATGGATATTCTACGACATGAACAACTTGTAATTATAAGAAGTTTATTGTTGACTCAAGTTACCAGAGATCGACAAAACGATCGTTATTAACTTGAATAATTACATAATATTCATAACATTGTAATAAGTGATATAAAAAGGATAATGAAATTGAAAATGGTTCTTAATAAGGTAGATATTAACTCTAGTTTATTATTCAGGAGGTTAAAGAACGGCTGAGTCAAGTCAGACACGAGGTAAGGGAACTTCTTAACCCAATTTCTATTCTTTGGGTTAATCTCCTACTTTCAAATTATGTCATGATATTATTATGTCCTATCTTGTATTTTTACATTATTTATGTGTAATTATAGTGAATACACATAATAGACCTACTTTATAAAAAATTATCTTTTTAAGGACTTCGTCTCAATCCCCTTTCATTGAGGCATATTTGGTTTTATACACAACTTTCTTTTATACGGTGTATAAACCCCTTTGACTTTTACATTTATTCAAAAGGAATATTTTTTTATACGAAGCGTTTTACTAAATGAAAAAAAGGGAATGTTTTTCTTTCCATACATATGCGGCGACAATGACTTCTCTACCGCCGTGACCGTTATTTGAGATCCGGCTTCCTCTACAAGCCATAACTGTTTTTAAATGATTTCAAAAAAAAAAGAGAGATATTTCACTAAAATGTATGAAAATCCAGTGAAAATGTATACCTATTTAATGCAAGCATAAAAATGTTGATAGAAAACCTGACTCTCGAGTGTGGTAGACAGGAAGGGATTGGGCGTGGACCCATCATGGCCTGCAATTAGTCGAGCAGTCTCAGAATTAGTTATTTTGTTTTCAGAAGCATGCATAATGTTTTCAGAAAAACAATGGAGTATATTTGAGCAATTTCAAATGTAAGTATCTTAAAAAAATTAAACTTGTACTTTGATACCGCAATTAATTTCAAATGGTATTTTAAAAAATATGGTATTCCTAAATGTTTATATATCATTTTTCATATAAGGAATGCATTGGACTTAATAAGTGACGGGTGGAGCCCGCTATAGCTCCTCGATGCATCGGCAGGTCTCATGAGACAAACTAGTTTCTGGGCACGAGGCCTTGACAAAATCTTATTTGTGGTCTTGGCACGAGGCCTTGGCTACGTGGTTATGATAGTCTGGCATTATGCATTCCATCATTATGAAAGTGGTTATTGATATTGCATGTGATTATTCGACCAGCAGAATATCCATGTGAAGAAGTAAATGGCATTATCTCATTTTACTTTTGCCATATTATGTTGAAGTTCAAGTTTAAAAGGCTTTTGTTTTAGTTATACATTGCCATAAATGTTAATGTTTATTTATGAAAGCTTCCGCTATATTGTTAACCTTACTGAGCATCTGAGCTCACCCCTTTCAATGTTTTAATATTTTTCCAGGATGTGAAGAAGTATTTTATGAATGACCTAAAGGAGTAGTCAGAAAGGGATATGATTGTGGACTATGAAGACCATGTTATGGTAGTTTGTTTACTTTTTGATGTAATGAAAGACTTATGAATGTATCTAGTGTTTCCAAGGCTACTAAACTAATCGGTCTTTCGAGACTTTATCTTTTGTGATCATGCCAATGTTACGAACTAATGCACCGACTCTGGGTAGCTGGGGTCGGGGCGTTACAGTTGGTATCAGAGGCAGTTTAGTACTAACCTTGGAAGCTAGATTTAGATAAACTCTGATTAGATCACATAGCCCGAAGATAGACTTTGAGGATTAGTATAGAAGAACTTCCTAGAATTTTGTTATTGTAGAGATTTTGTGAGTTTTCCGAGCAATACATCCCTGTCTGGATAAGAGCAAGTAGAGGCGGCTCTGGCACAGATGTACCTAGGGGTAAAACCCGAAAACACCGCTTTGAGCTAGACTCGAACGAGAACTGGTGCACGACAACGGGCCTTGCTGCACTCTTGGTTACGACACTCCCGGGGGATATGCTTTGGATAATTCTCATTTTCTTTATAAACCACTATGAAGGGTTATGAGTATATACTTCCTCAAAGAAAACATTTTTATGGATTATATCCATAAATTGTTCAATTTCTGTTAAGTATTTTACAAGTATGGAATTATGTATTTTGATTCATAAACTAATCTAGTTTATGCCATTGTTTAGAAATGGCGCCTAGTGGAAGGAATGGAAACCGTATCAATGCACGAACTCCGTGTAGGGATTGCCCTCCTGCTCAAGATAATTATTGTGGATCTGGAGATACAACTGGTGCTGATCAACTTATTACCATACTGGGACAACTCACTCAGGTTATGAATAATAACCTTACTGGTATAGAGCACCCTGATCCGCAACGTGGAGGATCAATGCTAGATCGATTCATGAGGCAACAGCCACCAAACTTCAATGGGAGTACAAATCCTATAGTAGCTGAGAAATGGATAAATTCCTTAGAGAAAATATTCCATGCCTTCGGGAGTAGTGAAAGGGAGAAGGTTGTCATGGCAGTTTACCGCCTCACTGGAGATGCCGATCAGTGGTGGTCGCTGATTCGAAACACAAAGGAAGATGATGACGTATCGAATATGGAATGGAGGGAGTTCAAAGAGCTTTTCTTAGAAAAATACTTTCCTCGTGACCATCGAGCAGATATGGAAAGGCAATTTCTGAGTTTGAGACAGAAGGAGGATGAGAATGTCGCAAATTATGAGGCTAACTTTACAAGGTTAGCGAGGCATGCTTCCGATTATATACGTAACCCAAGGAGTAAGATTGATCGTTTCTTTGATGGGTTAAAACCATTTCTCCGTCGAGATTTAGTATCACAATCCTTCTCATCATACAAAGATATTGTCTCGTGTGCTATCAAGACAGAAAAGGAATTATCTAAGTCTTATGACAACAAAGGAAAGCAAGAGAAGAAGAGAATGGTGGAACAAGAGACAGATAAAGGGAAAAAGGGAAAGAATGATTTTACATTATGTGATAATTGTGGGAAGAATCACCCTGGTACTTGCCTAAAAGGAATGGGAGTTTGTTATAAATGTGGAGAAAAGGGTCACCAGGCTCGTGATTGCAAGGGAAAGAAAGAGGCTGTCAAAGTTGAATGCTACAATTGTAGGGAAATAGGGCATTATGCAAATGAATGTCCTAAGCGTCAAAGAAACTTACCTCGGAAAAGGCCAAGGGATCAAGGCCAATCTTATGCTGTGACTACAGTTGAAGCGGAATAATTAAGGTATTGGTGCTTTTGGACTCAAGGATTATATTCTGGTTATAAGAATAATGTGATATATATATATGGATTGTACTGCGGTACTTGTTGATTTCAGTAAGGTTTTAATATGATTAAGGTAATCATATTTTTAGTATGTGACAATAAGAGAAACTTTACTTTGTTTGGGGAATCTAATAAATTGATTTTGGAATTTACAGACCTTTTAGAGAAAGTCTGGACATAGGTATTTTGGATAACTATAAAGGTTGGAGTGGATTAAGTTGATCTTTGGATAGTATTGTTTAAGGTTAAAAAATTTATGAAGATTATTTTTGGAATATTATGATACTATAGTTTTAGGAAAAGGACAACCTGCAGGGTGGGGCATAACCCGTCGCGTCGGACAAAGGTGCAGGAATCGAACCCACAACTATAGTGCGACAGGCCTTTATTTCCTACCACTAGCCTACAGGAAGTCCTTGGTTATTACAAAATAATTTTACTAATCTAAATGGTATGTGTTAACATTTGGAACCTTATACAATTAGTTTAAGTATAATATTTTTGAGTTCTATTGTCTTTTTGAGTGAAATATGAGTTGAAGGTTGAAACTCTAATTGTCAAGCATAAATATATATATACCTATCTCTTATTCAATGAATAAATTAATTCTTAAACATTAGTAAAGGGATATTAAAACAAAAAATGTGTTATCCTAATACCTTATGTCTTGTTGAACTGATGATATTTTAAATCAACATAGATTGAAGGCTTTGAGGCCCTCAATTTGACAGTCGATTGTGATTGATGACCTCAATCACTCCCTACAAATATTTACGTTTTTTCCTCCAATTATATCTCTCTAATTGCCACCAATGTTCTCCTAATCTAGATCATAATTGGGTGGTGACTTTTTCATTTCCCTTTCCCTCTTATTAAGGCTAAATTTTATTAATCTTATTTCCGATGTGGGTTTTCCTCAAAGGTATTTTCTCTTTTCAACCTTTTATTTTCAAAGAAAAATTTCAAATTGCGAGGACGCAATTTATTGAAGTAGTGGAGAATGTAACACCCCGAGCTTCCACGATACGCTTCTCATTCAATAATGCAATAGCTTGCATTGTACGCAACTTCGAGTTCTAAAACACCGCGACTAATCAAAGTAACTGTTATGAATAGTAATAACCACTTTTTAAAATTATAGGAATTTTATATTTCAAAATGGACTTCATTTTTGGATTCTGAATATCGAAATTAGCCTATGTTGAATTTTTGGTATTTTTCTGAGAACTTCTAATTTTTATGAATAGTGAAAAATACTTTAAAACAACTTTTTTAATCAAAATAATTTATTGTGATAAATTATACTATTTAGTGGTTTTAAGGTATAATTAGAATATATTTTTACCATTTTATCCAATGGTGGTCATTAGAATTAATTTAACATTGAAATTGGACATAAACAATTGCCAATCTTTTGATATAAATTGTTTCTTAAAAACACGCTATTTTTCGTAACAGCGGGAATTAATTATAAAATTAATTAATGCAACTTATATGTTTGGAATTTTTTTAAATAGACATCATTTTTGAATTCGGAATATCAATTATAGCTTAGGGTGAAATTTTGGCCTTGTTCTGAAAAACTTCAATTTTTGATGAATAGTGAAACCACTAAGTGGTAGTTAAATAACTGATTTTTTGAAATATTACCACTTATGTGATTTGATTTTCAAAAATCAGACATACATGGTTGTCATTAAGAAGTAAAATGTGGTTCAATGAGATTAAAATAATTTTTGGTGAATAGTAACTTTTAAGTTCTTAATCGCGATTAGAGGTAATTAGTGTAGTTTAAGGTACAAATAATGTTTTAATAATATGAGATTAGCGTGACACTTGTCCTAATCCTATTGGATGAGTCATGGCCGACCAAGACAACCAATGGGTCAACTTGGGGACCCCATGTAGCCACTTTAGTTGGAAAATGACATTAATATATATTTATTTAATGTTAAAATTAAATTGACACAAACATGAGTTATTTTACTAAAACAGTTTTTATGTGGGGTTACACAAGTCCAAATTTTGACTATAAATATTCATTAGAAATCTAAAAAGATTTCCTACATCATAGTAGTTTTTTATAATTTTTATACATTAAATAAATTAAATTATTTATGACATCATTATGATGCAGCGATGACCTCATTATTTAACGATTTAAATAAAATGAGAAGATAATGCAAAATACAAGGCTTACACTTGTCCAAAGCCTATTGGATGAAGATATTTCGAAACCTTATCACCTTAGCCTCGAATTATATAAGTGTGGGACCTTTAGAATCTGAAAAGCATTTTATAATAATGTAACATTTCAATCATTCCAAAAGAGCCCCTCCTCTCCACTTATAAAAGGCCCCCACCTCTCCCACCTTATTCACACCTTCAAGCCATTTGGCTCGGCCAACCTCTGCCCAAATACTCTCCCAACATCCCTCTATTACTCCTAGAAGCCTCAATTTGGGAAGAACCCTTCCCAAGGAAGCCTTTGGCTCAAATAAAAAAGAGTTACCCGATTTTGAGGTAATGTCTTCTCTAATGTTGTTTTGTTTTATTTTTCTTCTCCAACAACCTAAACTCTTTTTATTCACTTCTTTTGTAACAACACCAGTATCCTCAATATACTAGGATGTTGTTATAATAAGTATTCAAGCTACACTTACACAAACCTACATCTAATGGTTAAAGAACATACGGTTTCTGTGAATGGCGAATTTCTGCCTCACGAAACGATGATTGTTCAACACTCATATAACACCTTCAAAGGTGGCCATTAAGATGTAACTATGTTTATATATGATATATAATATGTTTATGTTTTACTTATGCTTCTTTATTGCTCATTTATGGCATACTTTATGATTTCCATTATGGGTAAAACGCGATAATTTCATTTTAGGAAGTGCAGACTACCGCCCCCTCAAAGTGATTTGAATCGTTAATGCCATATGTGGGATGTATAAAGGATGGAGTAAATGGTATTATACACTATATTATACTGGAATTATATTATACATTTATATCATTATGATTTAGTTCCATTAAATATGAAATTGAAATGAAAGTAGCGTTCATGCGTACGTACGGCTTACCGTCTCCATGAACGGTGCATTTCATTTCTTACCTCTAAATGTTACGTAATATAATAAATGAATGTATATACTGGATATATAAGATATATATGACATCTAAATCATGAATATAATTCTGGATATAATGGATATTCTACCACATGAACAACTTGTAATTATAAGAAGTTTATTGTTGACTCAAGTTACCAGAGATCGACAAAACGATCGTTATTAACTTGAATAATTACATAATATTCATAACATTGTAATAAGTGATATAAAAAGGATAATGAAATTGAAAATGGTTCTTAATAAGGTAGATATTAACTCTAGTTTATTATTCAGGAGGTTAAATAATGGTTGAGTCAAGT
The DNA here is from genome assembly GCA_963277665.1 of Viscum album. NCBI lineage: Eukaryota > Viridiplantae > Streptophyta > Magnoliopsida > Santalales > Viscaceae > Viscum > Viscum album. The sequence continues at coordinate 1,724,646,608 of OY728155.1, forward strand.
CAGACACGAGGTAAGGGAACTTCTTAACCCAATTTCTATTCTTTGGGTTAATCTCCTACTTTCAAATTATGTCATGATATTATTATGTCCTATCTTGTATTTTTACATTATTTATGTGTAATTATAGTGAATACACATAATAGACCTACTTTATAAAAAATTATCTTTTTAAGGACTTCGTCTCAATCCCCTTTCATTGAGGCATATTTGGTTTTATACACAACTTTCTTTTATACGGTGTATAAACCCCTTTGACTTTTACATTTATTCAAAAGGAATCTTTTTTTATACGAAGCGTTTTACTAAATGAAAAAAAAGGGAATGTTTTTCTTTCCATACATATGCGGCGACAATGACTTCTCTTCCGCCGTGACCGTTATTTGAGATCCGGCTTCCTCTACAAGCCATAACTATTTTTAAATGATTTCAAAAAAAAGAGAGATATTTCACTAAAATGTATGAAAATCCAGTGAAAATGTATACCTATTTAATGCAAGCTTAAAAATGTTGTTAGAAAACCTGACTCTCGAGTGTGGTAGACAGGAAGGGATTGGGCGTGGACCCATCATGGCCTGCAATTAGTCGAGCAGTCTCAGAATTAGTTATTTTGTTTTCAGAAGCATGCATAATGTTTTCAGAAAAACACTGGAGTATATTTGAGCAATTTCAAATGTAAGTATCTTATAAAAATTAAACTGGTACTTTGATACAGAAATTAATTTCAAATGTTATTTAAAAAAAATGGTATTCCTAAATGTTTATATATCATTTTTCATATAAGGAATGTATTGGACTTAATAAGTGACGGGTGGAGCCCTCTATAGCTCCTCGATGCATCGGCAGGTCTCATGAGACAAACTAGTGTCTTGGCACGAGGCCTTGACAAAATCTTATTTGTGGTCTTGGCACGAGGCCTTGGCTACGTGGTTATGATAGTCTGGCATTATGCATTCCATCAATATGAAAGTGGTTATTGATATTGCATGTGATTATTCGACCAGCAGAATATCCATGTGAAGAAGTAAATGGCATTATCTCATTTTACATTTTCCATATTATGTTGAAGTTCAAGTTTAAAAGGCTTTTGTTTTAGTTATACATTGCCTTAATTGTTAATGTTTATTTATGAAAGCTTCCGCTATATTGTTAACCATACTGAGCATCTGAGCTCACCCCTTTCAATGTTTTAATATTTTTCCAGGATGTGAAGAAGTATTTTATGAATGACCTAAAGGAGTAGTCAGAAAGGGATATGATTGTGGACTATGAAGACCATGTTATTGTAGTTTTTTTACTTTTTGATGTAATGAAAGACTTATGAATGTATCTAGTGTTTCCAAGGCTACTAAACTAATCGGTCTTTCGAGACTTGATCTTTTGTGATCATGCTAATGATACGAACTAATGCACCGACTCTGGGTAGCTGGGGTCGGGGCGTTACAATTTCATTAATAGTTTTCATTCCCACTAATTTATTGGTCATATTTAAATAATAATTTATAATTTTTAGTTTAATCTTGGTGTCTCGTATCTTATACACTATCAAACATAGTCATTATTTTTAAAAACCTGGTATATTATAGTATACATTAAAACAAATATACCTTTACATTTTCAATAAAAATTAAAAAATTTACTCATTTGGAAAATGGAAAAATCTTCCTCTTAAACAATTTTTTAAATAGTAAAACATGGTTAAAAGCTTCTTTTATCAATCATAAGAGACTAGTAAAAACATTTTTGAAAACATTTTTAGAAAACATGAAAATTGAATAAAATATTATTTTTAACCAAATGAGAAATGATTATGGGGTTTCATTAAAAAATATTTTTGGTAATCATGATTATATAAATAGAGGAAAATGAAAGGAAAAAATATTTTTTCATAAAATAACTGAGTAGTATAAAATTCAGGAGTTTCATGAAAATTATAATATAATATTTCATCATCGAAAACTTAATCCTTATAAATAATGAGATTGTAACATAAACCTATTATTACTTGGTTGTCTTCGGTATCATAATACCCATGAAATAATAACATTAAATGAAATTTTAAATTTCATTAGAATAAATAAATTCATGATATAACATGTAATAGGGTTTTCTATAGAAATTATAAATGAATATTGGTGCATAATATATGTCCCAAAGAATATAATTTTAGACTAAATTCCCCTACCCATGTTTTGAATTTCCTCACACACATTCAAAATCATTTTATAATAAATATAGGCATATTGTAGATGTGTTCCAAAACCTTAATCACATATATTATTATAAGGCCCCCGGCCTTAAACCTTACTTAATATTGAATTAAAATAATAATTCATGTTGAGGATCTTTTCAGGTTTAGAGTTTTAGAGAATTAGAACATAACTATTCCATCTCAAAAGATTACAAAGTAGTCACTTCTACTAAGTTTCAATAATAATGAAAACTCTTAAAAGAAACATGTCAAGTTCCATGTTTTATATAGCATGACATTACCTTGATCCCATCCTTGACCTTATTCCACATTAACTCCTGTGATAAACATTTCAAAAAAACTTGGGGTGAGCATAAAAAGCTCAGTAAGGGATACACAAAGAATGAAAACTGTTAGTTTTTCAAACATCAAGTAAACCATGTATACTCTATCAAAGTAATACCTTCACCTTCATGAAGTAGTAAAACTCTTCACTGAAAAAAAGTATCATTACTTACCTTTTTGTAACCAAAGGATTACCATAAAACCCATATAAAGAACATATAACATATATAAAGGTAACTTGGGACATAAACATACTTTAGTGGAATAACCATATGGTCGACTTCCACACATATCACTTAATGGAATAGCCATACGGCCAATTTCCATACATACTTAATGGAATAGCCATACGGCCGACTTCCATACCCAATGCATTGGAGGTTATAACGTAACCACCCGTCCTAGTATTCACGGCACCACCCGTCATATGGTTTATAATGTAACCACCCGTTAAAATGTCCAAGTACCAATATAAAATCATAAAACATATAACCAATATAAAGGAATGATAACATTTCCACATTTCAATCACAATATATCATAAATATATTGACATAATAGAATCCTTTATCAAAACCATTTTCAATACCAAAATACATAAAAGAGTATATGGTATTTATTTTATTCTAAAAACATTACGGCTTGTTGAGGAACCCAAAGACCAAATAATACTCGCGGCGGCGGAAAAGGTCGTTGTCACCTCGTACGTTAAAAAAACATTCCTTTTTGTCGTTTAGTAAAACGCTTCGTAGAAAAAGATTCCTTTTGTATAAAAGTAAAAGTCAAAGGGGTTTATACACCGTATAAAATAAAGTTGTGTATAAAACGAAATATGCCTCAATGAAAGGAGATTGAGACGAAGTCCCTTACCTCAGGTCCGACTTGACTTGATCGTTCTTTAACGTCCTGAATAATAAACTTGAGTTAATTTATACTTGATTAAGAACATTTTTAATGTTAATTATTCCTTTTATATAACTTATTGCCATGTTATAAACATTATGTAACCATTTAAGTTAATATTGTTTGTTTTGTCAATATTTGGTTCTTAAGTCGAAAGTGGACTTCTTACAATTACATGTTGTTCGTGTGGTCAAAGATTCTTTATATCCAGAATGACATTCCTGATTTTGATATCATATATATCATATATATCCAGCATATACATGTATTTATAATATTACATAATCATTTAGAGGTAATAAATGAAATGCACCGTTCATGGAGACGGTAAGCCGTACGTACGCATGAACGCTACTTTCATTCCTATTTCGTATTTTATAGAATGGAATCATAATGATATAAGAGTATATTATAATTCCAGTATAATAACATATATAATTTCATTAACTTTATCCTTCACACATCCCACATATGGTATTAACGAATCAAATCACTTTCAGGGGGCGGTAGTCCGCACTTCCTAAAATGAAAATATCGTGTTTACCCATAATGGAAACAATAATGGTATGCCATAAATGAAAAATACAGAAGCTTAAGGAAAGCATAAACATATTATATATCATATATAAAAATAGTGACATCATAATGGCCACCTTTGAAGGTGTTAAATGAGTATTGAACAATCATCGTTTCGGGAGGCAGAATTTCGCCATCCACGGAAACCGTATGTTCTTTAACCATTTGATGTAGTTTTGTGAGAGTGTAGCTCTAATAAATCTTATAAAAACATCCTAGTATATTGAAAATACTGGTGTTGTTACAAAATAAGTAAATAAAAATAGTTTAGGGGGTTGGAGAGGCAAAATAAAACAAATGAACAAGAGAGAAAGAATCACCTTTAAAAGTGTAACTCCTTTTGGTTTGAGCCTAAAGGATTCCTTTGAAAGGATTCTGCCCAAAGGGAATCCTCTAGGATGAGAAGAGGTATGTGGAGAGATTAAATGGGCAGGGGATGACTGAGCGAAAGGCTTGAGGAGTGTGTGAAATGAGGTAGAGGTGGGGGCCTTTTATAAGAGGAGAGGAGGGGCACTTTTGGAAATCATGAAACTATTATTTTATTTTCAAAAGTGTTTTGAATTTCTAAAGTCCCACATTGATATATTTTGAAGCTAAGATGATAAGGCTTCTAAATATTCCCATCCAATAGGTTTTTTACATGTGTAGGTTTTAGATATTACATTATCTTTCTATTTTATTTAAATTATTAAATAATGAAGTCATCGCTGCATCATAATGATGTCATAAATAATTTAATTTATTTAAAGTCTAAAAATTATAAAACAAATACTATGATGAAGGAAATATTTTTATCTTTCCAATTAATATTTATAATCAAAAATATGATCTTTATAACCCCATGTAAAAATTGTTTTCGTAAAACATATTATGTTTGTGTCATTTTTACTTTTATTTAAAAAAAGGCATTAAAGTCATTATCTCACCCAAGTGGCTCCATGGGGTCCCCTAAATCGACCCATTGGTTGTCTTGGTCGGCCATGACACAACCAATAGGGTTATGACATGTGTCAATCTCATCTCATTTTATTAAAGCATTATTTTTACCTTAAACTACACTAATTACCACTAATCGCAATTAAAACCTAATAAGTTACTATTCACCAAAAAATTATTTTAATCTCATTGAACCACATTTTACTTCTTAATGACAACCATGTATGCCATATTTTTGAAAATCAAAACACAATGATGACAAAATTTCATTTAAATGAAAAATCAGTTTCTTTAACTACCACTTAGTGATTTCACTATTCATCAAAAATTGAAGTTTTTCAGAAAATTACCAAAAATTCACCCTAAGCTATATTTGATATTTCGAATTCAAAAATGAAGTCTATTTTAAAAAATTCAAAACATATAAGTCACATTAATTAATTTAATAATTAATTCTCGCTGTCAGAGCAAATAGCGTGTTTTTATGAAACAATAAGTATCAAAAGATTGACACTAGTTTAAGTCCGATTTCAAAGTGAAATTAATTCCAATGACCACTATTGGATTTAATGGTAAAAATATTTTCTAATTTCACTTTAAAACCAATTCAAAAGATGATCTAATCATATAAATAATTTAGATTAAAAAGAGGTTTTGAATTAAAATACAACATTTACACTATTCATTAAAAAAATGAACTTTATCGGAAAGGTACCAAAAATTTACACAAAGTAAATTTTGATGTCCCGATTCTAAAGAAGATTTATTTTTTGTCCAATAGAATTTATAAGATTGATCAAAACTATATTGAATGACGGTTCTCCGTCAAAAGGTGGTAAGTGAACCCTTAGTGAAAATTGGGGTATAAAAGCCTAAAATTGAACTCTTTCCGTATTTTAAGCCTTTATATTTTATTAGGTAATGTAAAAACATTTAAAAACATATATAATCATATATTAGTTATTTCTATCCATTCCCGCTAGTACAACGGCTACTTGTTAACTAACATTTAAAATAATAGTATTTTATTACTTGTGTGCAACGTAAGTTTTCAAAGAAACTCATCGTTGCGTATCGAGTACGCTATCAAACGTAGAAACCCCTTTTAATTAAAATTAATATTTAATTCGTAAGTATTAATAAATATGAAAATTATTTATTCTTTAATTACCTGGGAAGTTACATCCTTCCCCCCTTTTGGGAATTGCGTCCTCGCAATTTTATTCAATTGTCAAAATAAGTGGGGGTATTTATCCCTCATAGCATTTTCAGATTCCCACGTTGCCTCTTCAATCACATGGTTTTTCCACAAAACCTTTACCTGATTAATCACCTTATTCCGTAACATCTGCTCCCTGTGGTCAATAATCTGGACAGGTTGTTCTTCATAAGATAGGTTCTCTTCCAGCTAAACTACCTCTGGAGTCAAAACATGAGATGGATCTGGCATATACTTTCTCAACATCAAAACGTGAAAAACATTGTGTACCTTAGATAAACTCGGAGGTAAAGCCACTCGGTATGCAACTGATCCAACTCTCTCCAGAATTTCATATGTTCCAATAAACCTTGGACTCAGCTTTCCTTTCTTACCAAATCTCATCACACTTTTCCAAGGAGAAACCTTGAGAAAAACATGATCACCTACCTCAAAAGATAGATCCTTCCTCCGGTTATCTGCATAACTCTTCTGCCTGCTCTGAGCTGTTCTCATGTGCTTTTGAATCAACTGAACTTTTTCTTCCATCTCTTCTACCAATTCTGGTCTCATCTGCTTCCTTTCACCCACTTCATCCCAAAATGCTGGAGTTCGACACCGCTTCCCATATAATGCCTCAAATGGTTCCATCTGTTTACTGGAATGAAAGCTGTTATTATATGAAAACTCAACCAAGGAAAGATGTTGGTCCCAACTTCCCTGATAATCCATCGAACAAGCTCGTAGAATATCCTCCAAGGTCTGAATTGTTCATTCTGACTGCCCATCTGATTGAGGATGAAAAGCTGTACTAAAATTTAATTCAGTACCCAGCGACTTCTAAAGACCTTTCCAAAAGATAGATGTGAACCTGGGATCACGATCAGATAAAATGGAGAGGGGAACTCCATGTAACCTGACTATCTCTTTAAGATACAAACGGGAAAGTTGATCTAGGGAAAAAGTATATCATATAGAAAGGAAATGAGCAGATTTAGTCAAGCGATCAACAATAACCCCGATTTCATTATTACCTCGAGATGTCCTCGGTAATCCCACAACAAAGTCCATGGATATGTTTTCCCATTTCCACTCTGGCACTGGTAAAGGCTGAAGCATCCCTTTCGGTTACTGCCACTCTACTTTAACCTGCTGACAAGTCAGACACTTCACAGTAAAATCAGCAATATCTCTTTTCATTCCATCCCACCAGTAATACTCCCGCAGATCTCTGTACATATTAGTACTGCCAGGATGAACTGAAAACGGGGAACTATGAGCCTCACATAACAACTCATTCTTCAACTGTGAATCACAAGGCACACATAATCTCTTCCCAAACCTCAAAACACAATCATTATCAATGTTGAATTTAGGCAACTTACCTTTCTGAACAAGCTCTACCTTTTTCTTCAACTCACTGTCTCACTTCTCTTCTTGCTTGATTCTCTCTGATAGAGAAGATTTCACTGATACCTGAAACAAAATAGAAGAACATCCTGTACCAATAACTTCTATACCAAAGTTCATCAAATCTTTAACCAAAGGATCACGTTCCAAATGCAACATTGCTAATGAAGCATTACTTTTTGGACTCAAAGCATCAGCCACTTTATTTGCTTTTCCCGGATGGTAATGAATTGTATAATCATAATCCTTGATTAATTCCAGCCATCTCCTCTGTCTCATGTTCAATTCTTTCTAAGTGAATATATACTTTAAACTTTTATGATCAGTATATATTTCACACTTTACTCCATACAAATGATGCCTCCAAATTTTTAAAGCAAAGACAACAGCAGCAAATTCCAAATCATGTGTTGGGTAATTTACCTCATGAGTTTTCAACTGTCATGAAGCATAAGCAATTACCTGATCATTCTGCACAAGGACACAGCCAAGTCCCTTCAACAAAGCATCATTGTATATAACAAACTCACCATTCCTGGAAGGAAGTTCCAAAACTGGAGCATTCACCAATCTTCTCTTCAACTCCTGAAAACAATCATCACATTCTTTTGTCCATATGAACATAACTCCCTTACAAGTTAGCTTAGTCATTGGACTAGATAACCGTGAAAAATTTTCAACAAACCTTCGGTAGTAACCTTCCAAACCAAGAAAACTACGGATCTCGGTTACATTTGTGGGTCTTGGCCATTCTTCAACAACTTTTGTTTTAGTAGGATCAACAGTTATGCCATCTTTTGAAACAATGTGGCCTAGGAAAGAAATTTTTTGTAACCAAAACTCACACTTGCTGAATTTCCCATATAGTTTCTTTTCTTTTAAGGTTTGCAAGATAACCCTTAAATTACTTTCATGCTCCTCTTTACTTTTAGAAAACACCAAAATATCATCGATGAAAACAACCACAAACTTATCTAAGAACTCATGGAAAATTCTATTCATAAGGTCCATGAATACAGCAGGTGCATTGGTTAAACCAAAAGGCATAACTACAAATTCATAATGGCCATATATAGTACGGAACGTAGTCTTCGGAACGTCTGCTTATTTTACTTTCAACTGATGGTACCCCGACCTCAAGTCAATCTTCAAAAAATACTGAGCTCCCTGGAGCTGATCAAACAAATCATCGATATAAGGCAAAGGATACTTGTTCTTAACAGTAATATTATTCAAGGCTCTATAATCAATGCAAAGTCTCATTGATCCATCTTTCTTTTTAACAAACAAGACAGGAGAACCCCATGGTGATGTGCTAGGTCGAATGAAACCTCTATCTAATAACTCCTGCAATTGTTTCTTTAACTCTAAAAGTTCAACTTGAGCCATTCGATAAGGGGGTTTTGATATTGTCTTAGAATCAGGAACTAAGTCAACAGTAAATTCAACTTCCCGATCATGAATAATACCAGGCAACTCATCAGGAAAAACATCATGATACTCATTTACCACTGGCACATCAATAATCTGAATAGTTCCTTTGTTTTCAACAATATGTGAAAGGTAACATTCATTTCAATCTTTTACAAGTTTCTCAACTTCCTGATATGTTATCAAAATCAAGGGTTCATTCTTGTAAACAAACAGAAAATATTTCTGAAAAGAAACCATTTTAGCTCTGCAGTCAATCTTAGCATGATAAACAAAAAGCCAATCCATGCCCAAAATAACATCAAACTCTACTAGAGGAAAAACAATAAGTTTTGCTGGTAGATTCTTTCCACACACAAGGATAGGAAGGTTCTTATAATTCCTTTTTATCTCAACGTTCCCTCCAGGTGTTTTTACCATAAGTTCAGGATTCATATATTGATATGGAATTTCCAATTTACTAGAAATCTTCTAATAAATGAAAGAGTGTGTAGACCCTGAATCAAAAAACACATTGGCATAATCTGAACAAACAAACAGTGTACCTGATACCACTTCATTCGATGGCCCAACATATGCTGAAGTTGTTGCAAAGGATTTCACCACCCCTTTCTGCTTGTAGTCTGGCTGCATTCCCCCCATTGAGTTCTTTGTTGGACACTCGTTTTCATAATGATCAATTTCATTACACTTAAAACATCTTACTGTTGGCTTTTCATTGCCTGCTTGATCATCTTCCTTACAATTACGAGCAATATGACCAGACTTACCACACCGAAAGCACTTACCAGACTTGGATAAACATTCTCCAGGATGCATTTTACCGCACTTCTCACAGGATGGATATTTGGTTTTCTTACCTCCTTGCTTCATTGATGAATTCTTCCCGTTTTCCAGCCAACTAGACCTCTTATTCTGTTGTTTGTCATAGAACACCTGATCATCGAAAAACTCCATTTTCACCTTCTCCGCACATCGAACAAGTTTTTCATAACTTTTGAACTCACGAGAAGCTAAATCCCTTCGATACATTGGCTTTAACCCTGAGTAAAAACGGTTTATTTTACTATCAAGATCTCGTATGAAGTTTGGAGCATACCTTGCCAATCGAGTGAACTTTTCTTCATAAGTAGACACTGAATCATCCTCCTACCTCAATTCTAGGAACTGTTTTTCCATCCTAAGACGAACCACCTTAGGAAAATATTTCTCAAGAAACATACCTTTGAATTCATCCCAGTGAAGATCCTCAATCTCATCACTATCCCTGATATTTTTCACCATCGACCACCACTGATCAGCTTCACCTTCAAAACAGTAAACAACAAGACTAACCTTTTGATGTTCTGAACACCCCATGATAGCAAAAATCTTCTCCAGTGCTTTAATCCACCCTTCATCTTGCACATGGTCAGATGATCCTCTAAATGATGGGGGATGTTGCCTCATGAAATGTTCCACCACTGACATGTTCCTCTGCGGTTGATCTGGCTGATCTCATGCATGGATACCACCACCATTTATAGCCTGAGTCAATTGTGCCATCACTGCAACAAAATGTTCAGTTCCGATTCCGACCATCTCAGGTTGCTGATTTGGAAGGTTGTCTTCCTCCTGATGTCGTCCCAACATAGCTGCTTTGTTTCCTCTGTGGAAAAACATTCTGAACACAGAAATATCTTAGGCGAAGCAACATGGTAATCCTTAAATGCTATATCATTTCAATCATATTATAATTTAACACTTTTCTAACTCCTAAAGTTTTCTAAACCGACCTCTGATACCAACTATATGGCCCCCAGCCTTAAACCTTACTTAATATTGAATTAAAATAATAATTCACGTTGAGGATCTTTTCAGATTTAGAGTTTTAGAGAATTAGAACATAACTATTACATCTCAAAAGATTACAAAGTAGTCACTTCTACTAAGTTTCAATAATTAAAAAAACTCTTAAAAGAAACATGTCTAGTTCCATGTTTTATATAGCATGAAATTCCCTTGATCCCATCCTTGACCTTATTCCACATTAAGTCCTGTGATAAACATTTCAAAAAAACTTGGGGTGAGCATAAAAAGCTCAGCAAGGGATACACAAAGAATGAAAACTGTTAGTTTTTCAAACATCAAGTAAACCATGTATACTCTATCAAAGTAATACCTTCACCATCATGAAGTAGTAAAACTCTTGACTGAAAAAAAGTATCATTACTTAACTTTTTGTAACCAAAGGATTACCATAAAACCCATATAAAGAACATATAACATATATAAAGGTAACTTGGGACATAAACATACTTATGTGGAATAACCATACGGTCGACTTCCACACATATCACTTAATGGAATAGCCATACGACCAATTTCCATACATACTTAATGGAATATCCATACGGCCAACTTCCATACCCAATGCATTGGAGGTTATAACGTAACCACCCGTCCAAGTATTCACGGCACCACCCGTCATATGGTTTATAACGTAACCACCCGTTAAAATGTCCAAGTACCAATATAAAATCATAAAACATAAAACCAATATAAAGGAATGATAACATTTCCACATTTCAATCACAATATATCATAAATATATTGACATAATAGAATCCTTTATCAAAACCATTTTCAATACCAAAATACATAAAAGAGTATATTGTATTTATTTTATTCTAAAAACATTACGGCTTGTTGAGGAAGCCAAAGACCAAATAATACTCGCGGCGGCGGAAAAGGTCGTTGTCACCGCGTACGTTAAAAAACATTCCTTTTTGTCATTTAGTAAAACGCTTCGTAGAAAAAGATTCCTTTTGTATAAAAGTAAAAGTCAAAGGGGTTTATACACCGTATAAAAGAAAGTTGTGTATAAAACGAAATATGCCTCAATGAATGGAGATTGAGACGAAGTCCCTTACCTCGGGTCCGACTTGACTCGATCGTTCTTTAACATCCTGAATAATAAACTTGAGTTAATTTATACTTGATTAAGAACCTTTTTAAAGTTCATTATTCCTTTTATATCACTTATTGCCATGTTATAAACATTATGTAACCATTTAAGTTAATAATGTTTGTTTTGTCAATATTTGGTTCTTAAGTCGAAAGTGGACTTCTTACAATTACATGTTGTTCGTGTGGTCAAAGGTTATTTATATCCAGAATGACATTCCTGATTTGGATATCATATATATCATATATATCCAGCATATACATGTATTTATAATATTACATAATGATTTAGAGGTACGAAATGAAATGCACCGTTCATGGAGACGGTAAGCCGTACGTACGCATGAACGCTACTTTCATTCCTATTTCGTATTTTATAGAATGGAATCATAATTATATAAGAGTATATTATAATTCCAGTATAATAACATATATAATATTATTAACTTTATCCTTTACACATCCCACATATGGTATTAACGAATAAAATCACTTTCAGGGGGCGGTAGTCCGCACTTCCTAAAATGAAGATATCGTGTTTACCCATAATGGAAACAATAATGGTATGCCATAAATGAAAAATACAGAAGCTTAAGGAAAGAATATACATATTATATATCATATATAAAAATAGTGACATCATAATGGCCACCTTTGAAGGTGTTAAATGAGTATTGAACAATCATCGTTTCAGGAGGCAGAATTTCGCCATCCACAGAAACCGTATGTTCTTTAACCATTTGATGTAGTTGTGTGAGAGTGTAGCTCGAATAAATATTATAAAAACATCCTAGTATATTAAAGATACTGTTTTTGTTACAAAAGAAGTAAATAAAAAGAGTTTAGGGGGTTGGAGAAGCAAAATAAAACAAGTGAACAAGAGAGAAAGAATCACCTTTAAAAGTGTAACTCCTTTTTGATTGAGCCGAAAGGCTTCCTTTAAAAGGATTATTCCCAAAGGGAATCCTCTAGGATGAGGAGAGGGATGTGGAGAGAGTAAATGGGTAGGGGATGGCCGAGCCAAAGGCTTGAGGAGTGTGTGAAATGAGGTAGAGGTGGGGGCCTTTTATAAGAGGAGAGGAGGGGCACTTTTGGAAATCATGAAACTATTATTTTATTTTCAAAAGTCATTCGAATTTCTAAGGTCCCACATTGATACTTATAAGATAATATGATAAGTCTTAGAAATATTCCCATCCAATAGGTTTTGGACATGTTTAGGTTTTAGATATTACATTATCTTTCCATTTTATTTAAATCGTTAAATAATGAAGTCATCGCTGCATCATAATGATGTCATAAATAATTTAATTTATTTAAAGTCTAAAAATTATAAAACAATTACTATGATGAAGGAAATCTTTTTATCTTTACAATTAATATTTATAATCAAAAATCTGTTCTTTATAACCCCATGTAAAAATTGTTTTCGTAAAACATATTATGTTTGTGTCATTTTTACTTTTATTTAAAAAAAAGGCATTAAAGTCATTATCTCACCCAAGTGGCTCCATGGGGTCCCCTAAATAGACCCATGGGTTTTCTGGGTCGGCCATGACACAACCAATAGGGTTAGGACATGTTTCAAGCTCATCTCATTTTATTAAAGCATTACTTTTACCTTAAACTACACTAATTACCACTAATCGCAATTAAAACCTAATAAGTTACTATTCACCAAAAAAATTATTTTAATCTCATTGAACCACATTTTACTTCTTAATGACAAACATTTATGTCGGATTTTTGAAAATCAAAACACAATGATGGAAAAATTTCATTTAAACGAAAAATCAGTTTCTTTAACTACCACTTTGTGATTTCACTATTCATCAAAAATTGATGTTTTTCAGAAAATTACCAAAAATTCACCCTAAGCTATATTTGATATTACGAATTCAAAAATGAAGTCTATTTTACAAAATTAAAAACATATAAGTCACATTAATTAATTTAATAATTAATTCCCGCTGTCAGAGAAAATAGCGTGTTTTTATGAAACAATAAGTATCAAAAGATTGACACTAGTTTAAGTCCGATTTCAAAGTGAAATTAATTCCAACGACCACAATTGGATTTAATGGTAAAAATATTTTCTAATTTAACTTTAAAACCAATTCAATATATGATCTAATCATATAAATAAATTAGATTAAAAAGAGGTTTTGAATTAAAATACAACATTTTACACAATTCATTAAAAAAATGAACTTTATCGGAAAGGTACCAAAAATTTACACAAAGTAAATTTTGATGCCCCGATTCTAAAGAAGAGTTTTTTTGGTCCAATAGAATTTATAAGATTGATCAAACCAATATTTAATGACGGTTCTCTGTCAAAAGGTGGTAAGTGAACACTTAGTGAAAATTAGGGTATAAAATCCTAAAATTGAACTCTTTCCGTATTTTAAGCCTTTATCTTTTATTGGGTAATGTAAAAACATTTAAAAAAATATATAATCATATTTTAGTTATTTCTATCCATTCCCGCCAGTGAAACGGCTACTTGTTAACTAACATTTAAAATAATAGTATTTTATTACTTGTGTGCAACGTAAGTTTTCATAGAAACTCATTGTTGCGTATCGAGTACGCTATCGAACGTAGAAACCCCTTTTAATTAAAATTAATATTTAATTTGTAAATATTAATAAATATGAAAATTCTTTATTCTTTAATTACCTGGGATGTTACAATTATTCAATAATTTTTTAATTTTTACCTTTGATTACTTGTTTACCTTTTTATTAACAATTCCTTCTTAGAATTATGCTTCTTGTAATAGTAGATTTGTTTTCTAAGTATGTTTTTTTGTATTTTAGGTCATTTTATTTTGATCATGTTCCAAATTCTATTGAATTTTAAACATGATATATATAATGTATATATTTATTATATATATATATATAGAGTAATCCATAAAAGACATAGATAAAAAAATGAATTACACCATTCATGGGGTTTGTAGGCCTTATGTATGCATGAATATTGTTTCTATTTTCTCAATAGAAGGAAGAAACTGATGGTAAATAGTATATCACATTTATAGACACATTATTATTTCATATATATCTTATTTATTCACTATATTTATCTTTATTACCTTCCATTTAAAGAATAATACTAAAATGAATCGTGTCACTTTGTGAGGTGGTAGTTTTCCATCCACACGAATGATGTTATCATATTCCAATGGAATGAAAAGTAATATATATATATATATATATATTATAATTATATAATTATAATTATGTTTTGAATATAATATATTTAATTTAAATTGATCATTATATTCCACAGTGTGTGGTGGTGATGGAAAATAAATTATATCTGTTCGTGAGGTGGAATCTTGTCATACATATAATGGATTTTTTTTCAATTTTATGTAATAGGATATGGATGTAACTTATTCCATAAACATAATAACATAAAGGTATATGATATTTATTTTTGTCATTGTATTTTAATTTTTAGTACATGGATAGAGGTGGTTAGAGAAGAAGTAAAAACAATGTGCATACTTGAGACAATTACTATCACATCCAATACTTATTTTAACGGTACATTTAATTTTATTTTAATTATTTATTTGTTGATGGGGGTTCCCTTGAATTGTTTGAGGAAAGGGTTAGTTTTCATGATCTGGTCCAAACCATGAGCCCATTTCTAGATTTAAAAACCAATTCTATTTCTTTTATAACTCTTTCATTATTTAAAATTATTCACCCATTAAACTCCCAATATGGCCTCCCCTAACCTATTAACACCAACTAATTAATTTGGACCCTTTATAAATCTATAATCATGGTGGATTTGGGTTTTTATTTAAGAAATTGGGTCATACCGTAAACCCATTTTTAGTTTTTTAATAAAATAGTTTGATTATATAATATCTTATTTAATTTTTATGATTTTTTGGTGATTACAACTATCAACCGAGCCCAATGACCATAGGTGATATCCCATTCACTTTTCCCCTCTTTAGATATCATATTCATCAAGAATTAGGGCAGAACATCTTAGGATTTCTCAAATCTTCCAGATTTGAAGAGGTAACTTGTTTCCATCATAAATCCTTAAAAAGTTATTATTTTCCCCCATTTCAGTTCTCAGTTGACCTTACTAGACTTATTAGAACCTCAATTTCATTTTTTGGCTATATATTAATTATGATACTGGGGGTTTTAGGCGATTTCATTAATATCCCTCAAGCAAGTGGGCCTCCTTCCTTCTTCCTCCTAGTTTCTTATGGTTTCTTCCAGTTTCATAGGGTTTCTTCCATTTATTATTGAAGTTAATAATTCCCAAAATTTATGGTTTTGAACCTAGGGCTTTATCCTAGATTTATTGGTCGATTCTTGTGGATTTAGGCTTGATCTAAGTCCCTTGTGGTGCGGTGGTGGTTCAGATTAACTTTGGCACAATTATTCAAGGGTTGGACACTTGTGGTAGGTGATTCCATGTGTAAGAAATTCTAGATGAACTAGATTTTATTAATTTCCATTTTATCTCACATCGTTTTCATTATCCTTGCTGCTAAATTTGTTTTTGGTGATGTTGGTTAAGAAAATGATTTTTAGGTATCAATTTTCTAGTAAATTGGGTGCTACATGTCTATTCGATGTCTTGCCAATTGGGGATGTTTTATAACCCATGAAATGAATTTATAAAAAAAATTTGTTTCTTAAAATTATGTTTTGGTGAATATGAGTATGGACATAATGTTAAAAGTGGGGGTTTTAACGGAATTTGTGTGCAAAACATTGTAAAATTTTGTGAAGTTGTTTTATTGAAATCTTAATGGTATTATTGAGTGACTTAAGTGGTGAAAATCATGAGTAGATGCTATTTTGAGTTGGTAATGATCATAGTTGATGTGTTTATGTTATAATGGTTTTTGTTAACATGTAAAAATGGTTTGAGAATAATGTGGGAATCCTGAACATCTTGGAGGGAGGATATATACTAGTACGCTAGTGATTCAAAGCGTTTTTATCCATGATTCACTGAAAAAATGGATAAATAACACAATAAAAAAACTATACTGATGATGATTGGTGACCACTAGGTTATGGGTATATTCACTACTAGTGTATCATGCATGAAAATGAGTTTTTCTATGGTTACTTTACACCAAGGTACCTGGTACATGGGGCCCGAGACTAACCAGTACCTAGGGGTTATCTTGAGATTAGTGATCATTGAATATTTTTCAATTATATTTGGTATATAGTGGTGTTTTTCTGGAAAATGCATTATCTGAAATGTTTTATCGAAATGTGATCCCTCATGGAAAATTCTCTTTGATACCATTTTGTCACCAACCGAATCTGGCCGCCATCAAAACTGGCACCTAACATGGACTGTGACAAGTTCGTAAGGGAATTCCATATCCCCATAGAATGGAACAAGTGCCTGGGTATCAAAGATCTTGGTTTGAGAATGTTTTACCCATGTATGTATACATAAAACATTAAAAAAAATTGACAAACCGAATATAGTAATTCATGCCAATAAAGACTTATACTAAATTCAGAACTAAATAAATAGGTTTAAACATATAAAAAAGGTCCAAATACATATAAAATTAGAAGAAAATAGTAATAAGGACTCCACATGACAAGGGATCATCACCCACAATCCATCTCCTCAATGTCATACCACGGAATAGAACTAACAACCCGAACCACCATCCCCAAGGCCCCGCCATTACCTGTGTCAAACATGATCACGTCTACTTACACCCAGGGGTGTGAGTAGGGTGTTAGCCTAATCCCAATAGAATACCACCAATATATTCCATAGAGTAATCTATAAAAGATAAAAATCATGATTGTTTTTATATTGAAAAATGCTCCATAGGACTTTATGGAACTCATGAAAAATTTGATCCAGTAGTATCTTGATTCTTTTATCGTGGTATTTTTGGATGACATCGTATTTTATTTGGGATCTGAGGAGGAACATGCAAATCACTTTCGGATCATTCTGTGAACTTTGTGAGAGCATCGTCTTTATGGAATGTTTTCCAGATGCACTTTCTGGATCAGGGACGTAAAATTTCTCGGGGTTTTAATCTTAAAGAAGTGGGTTTTGGTGGACCCCTAGAAGATTAGTGGGGTTATTTCATGGTAGTAGCTGAAGAATGTAATTGATATCAGAAGTTTCCTAGGCCTGGCTGGTTATTACTTGTGGTTTGTTTGGGATTTCTCTCAGCATTCTTAACCGATGACCGCGCTCACATGGAAAGTGGTGAACTTTTTATGGGGCCCAGTATGTCCGAAATTCTTCTAGGAGCTAAAGAGGTGGTTGACTACCACCCCCATTTTAATTTTTCTAGAGGCTGGAGGGGGGTATGTGCTGTATTGTGACACTTTAGGAATGGGTCACGGGGGCGTGCTTATGCAGGATGATCATGTGGTGGCATATGGCTCTTGCCTACTCCGACCACAAGAAAAAAATTACCCAACCCACAACATAGAGTTACCTGTTTTGATGCACTCTTTTAAGACTTGGAATTACTACCTCATTGGGGATAAGTTTGTGTTCTACTCTAATAAAAAATCATGGCTTATATCTTCTCGCATAAGGACCTCCACATGAAGCAAGGTCGTTGGATCAAGTGCGTGCAGAGGTTCGACTTTGACATTGTCTACACCCCAGAAATGGGTAACGTGGTGGTCGATGCCTTTAGAAGAAGAATCCCAATGCAGGATTTGAGAAAGTCTAGTGTTGAGTGGACATTGATGGCACTCTTTATTCAGATGCATGTAGAGACCAAGGAGACATATGGGGGTCCATTCTTGGAAAGTGTTCAGTTAAATACTTCTCTAGTGGATCTAATTCATCGGGAACATCCTAGTGATGATCTTTTTCAGCGGTCGAAAACATTTATTCATTGTGGGGAGATTTCCTCTGATTGTTCTTCGTCTCCCAATGGTATCATGTGCTTTAAGGGTCGTTCGATAGAGCTGTTTTCTCTGTGGAAGGTGGTGATGTAGGATAGCCACCAGTATCAGTGGGATGTCCATCCGAGTGCTACCAAGATGTATTATGATGTTCTTCAGTAGTTTTGGTTGTCTATCATGAGACAAGACATCTTAGACTTCGTGTAGAGATTCTGCACATGACAAGATGTGAAAGGAGATCATCAAAGGCCCTTGTTTTTCCCCAGTAGTTACCCATTCATACCTGGAAGTGGGAAAAGGTCACCATGGAGTTCATTTTGATCTTTCCTCATACACCTCAGGATAATAATTCCATTTGGGTGGTGATTGATCATCTAACCAAATCATCCCACTTCATTCTGATCATAGAAACAACTAAAGTCGATGAGTTGGGCCATTTGAATCCTTAGGAGTTGGTAGGGCTCTATGGTGTTCCATTAGTAGTTGTCTCAGATAAAGACCCTTATTTCACTTCTCGGTTTTGGGAAGGCCTTCAGAAGGACTTGGGGTCTCATATTATGATGAGCACGACATACCATCCTCAAACAGATAGTCAGACAGAGTAGGCGAATCAGATTTTGGAGGACATGCTTCGAGCTTGTGTTCTAGAATCTGGAGATTCATAGGATAAAAATTTGGAATTGGTTTAGTTTTTTTATAATAACAGTTAAAAATACTTGATTCTAATGGATCCTTTTTTGGTGCCCTATGCTCATCCTTGTTAGTCCCACATGTGTTGGGTCGAGGTAGGTGAGACCTCATTGCTGGGGCTGAGTTTGGGGCAAGAGATGTCTAAGAAGGTCAAGTTGATTAGGAAGTGCTTATTGACAGCTCAGAGTCTCCATAAATCATATGATGACAAGAGGCATAGAGACCGAGAGTTTTCTTTGGGTGACATAGTATTCTTAAAAGTTTCCCCTTGTGTGGGCCATCGTCGATTGGGAAAGAAACGGATGTCGATGCCATGGTATATCAGACCTTTTTAGATCACCGATCATATTGAAAAGGTGGTATGAAGGTTGGCCTCAAATTCTCAGTTAACATCCATCCATGACGTCTTCCATGTCTCCTAGTTGAAGAAATACAACTTGGATCCATCCCATGTACTTTATTGGGAGGAGATGGATATAGAGCCTGATTTATCTATTTTTGAGCAGCCAATGTGAATAGTGGACTTCCAAAAAATAGTTCTTTAGGGAAATTCTATTACACTAGTCTACATTCTTTCGCCTCATAGAGATGATATACCTGAGAATTGGGAGTTGAATTTGTGGGTTGAGAAGGAGTACCCATTCTTGTTTTCCAATCAAGATTTAGGTTGACTTTCTATGGTAGAAAGTCTTTCATGGTAGGGTGAATTGTCACATCCACGACTTATTTTAATGTTATATATCATTTAATTTCCATTATTTTATTTTTTGGAGGTTTTCTATGCATTTTTGGAGGAAAGGATGAGTTTTTATGATTTGGGCCAAACTTTGAACACATTTACAGATTCAAAAACCAATTTTTTATAACTATTTCTTTTTACCACATTTTTCACTCATTATACATCCAAAATGGCCCCCCTGACCTATAAACACCACCATATCAATTTCTACCCTTTATAAATCCATAATATTGGTGGATTTGAGTTTTTATTTAAGGAATTGGGCCTTCCCGTAAGCCCATGTCTAGTTTTAAAAAAAAATAGTTTACTTATTTAATATATTATTTAATTTTTATCATTTTTCAATGATTCCAATTATCAACTGAGCCCACTGATCCAAGGCATGCCCCCATTCTCTTTTCACCCTCTGTGAAGCTCATATGAATCAAAAAATAGAGAAGAACATCTTAGGCATTATCCAATCGTCTAGATTTGAAGAGATAACGTGTTTCCTTCATAACGCCTTCAATTTTCACTCTTTCCCCCCATTTTAGTTCTCACTTGACCATAATAGCCTTATTAAAACCTAAATTTCATTTTTATCTATTTGGAAATTCCTCAAATTCTATTTTTTGGGCGATTTCATCAAGATACCTCAAGTATGTGGGTCTCCTTCCTTCTTTCTCCAATTTTCTTATGGTTTCTTCCATTTATTCTTGATGTTCTGAATTTCTAGAGAGTAGGGTTTCGAACCTAGGGTTTGATCCTAGAATGTAATGTCTATTCTTTTTATTTTAGGCATGATCTATGTCCCTGGTCGTGCAGTGCGGGTGTGGTTGAACTTTCGCACAAAGATACAAGGGTTTTGACACTTGTGGTAGGTGATTTCATGTGTAAGAAATGCTATATGAGTAAGATTTTCTTAATTTAAAATTTTATCATACATATCCTTCATTATCCTTGCTGATAAATTTGGTTTTGGTGACGTTGGTTAAGCAACTGATTTTTAGGTATCATTTTTTTTAAATTTGTTGTTTTACTTGTCAATTCTATGTTATGCCAATTGGGGGTGTTTTAAAACCCATGTAATGGATTAATAAAAAACAATTGGTGCTGAAAATTCTCTTTTTGTGAATAGGGGTATGCACATAGAGTTAAAATAGGGGTTTAAAATGGTATTTTGTGTGCAAAACATTGTTAAATTTTGTGATGTTATTTAATTAAAATTATAATGGTTATATTAAGTGATGTATGTCGTGAAAAGCATGTGTAGCTACTGTTTTGAGTTGGTTATGACCATAATTTATGTTCTTATGTTCTAATGGATTTTGGTAATATGTGAAAATGTTTTGAGAACAATGGGGTAATCCCAGACATCTAAGAGGGAGGATATGTACTTGTACGCTAGTGTTCTAGAGTGGTTTTATCCCTGTTTCACTTAGAAAAATTGATAGAGAAAACAATACAGAAACTATATTGATGATGATTAGGGACCACTATGTTATGGTTATATTTCATACTAGTGGATCATGCATTAGAATGGTTTTTTCTATATTTACTTAACACATAAGTACAAGGTACATGGGGCTCGAGACTAACTAATGCCTAGGGGTATTCTCGCTATTAGTGCTCATTGACTCTTTTGTAATGATATTTTTCATGTGGTGGTTTTTTCTGGAAAATACAGTATCTTATATGTTTTACTAAAATGTGCTCACTCATGGAAATTTCCCTTTGAAAACTGTTAACATTTAAATGTTTCATTCAATTAAAATTATTTCCACCACTTTTTACTTATCAAAACTAGCATTCTTTTTTCTTGTATTGCTTATTCCCTAGAATTTCTTGGTGTGATACTATTAGGATTAGGATAAAATCCTACTTACACCCCTTGGGTTTAAGTGTAATTGTTCATGTTTGACATAGGCAATTGAAAGGCTTTTGGGGATGGTGGTTCGGGTTGTTAGTTCCCTCCCATGGTGCGGTGTTGTAGAGACGGCTTGTGGGTGATGACCCCTTGTTAAGTGGAGTCCTTGAGGATGTGTTTCTGATACTTTAAGGTGTCTTTGGACATCATTTTAAATTTTTAAACCTATTTATTCAGTTCTAGATTTTTTTCAGCCTTTGTTGGCATGAATATTAAGATTTATTTTATTGATTGGTTTTGATGTTTTATGTATCCTTACTCAGGTAAATCATTCTCAAAACAAAATATATGATACCAGGGAACTTGTTCCAAATCATGGGGATAGGTAATTCCATTTAAGAATTTTCTAGGTCCTGGTATGGTGCCGGTTTAGATGGTGACGAGATTCCGTTAATGACAATTACCTTCTCTTAGAACAACCTCCTTTAGAACCCTTATTAAGAACCATATTACAGGTATATTGAGATGACCATAAGCTCAATAACATATATTAGGATGTTTCTAGAAAAAAAAAATTTCTTGATGATTAAAAGGTCTTAATATGTGTTAATAAGTAGGGGAGGAAGTCCCCTTTTATAAAAGATGAGGTGTATCATTTATTTAAATAACCAAAACCCTTCAATAATGGGAAGTCACTTTCAATCCAACACCCTCAAAATTTTATAAATAATTGAATATATGTATTATATGGTGGATAAACACCTACTAAAAAAGAAAATAAACATGTTTTAAAAATTAATTTCATGTATCCCTTATTCTTTCTCATTTTTACCATTACAATATTCACCATGATAACTTATTAATTTTTAATTAATTATGTAATTTATCCTCTAAGAATAAAATTAAAATGATCCTTATTAAATATTTTGGACCAACATACTCTAAATTTTAAATGAAATTAATTTTAAAATATCCTATTTGCAATGACTATTAATTTTAACACGACTGTATTTAATGTGAAAACCCTCATTTTATTCCTAATTACGATAATTTTTTTATTATTTTTATTAAAAATTTAGGGAAAAAATCATTTGAACATATTATATAAATAAATTATTCTGATTCTAAAAATTGAGTATATTATATAAAATTCAATTCACATATATTTCATAATTATATTAAAAATGAAACTCACAGATGTGAAGAAAAAGCGATTTTCTCAAAAGAGAATTTATATTCATATATAAAGTTTTAATATAAAAATTCAATGTGAAATAAATTATAATGACAAAAATTGAATTTATAAATTTTTATGAGAATTATTTTTACTTTATAAACCATATTACTATTAAAACTATTTTTAAATTTCATTAAATGAAAATATATTTTTAAATAAAACTCGGTATTTTTTATTATTCATTTAAAAATTAATCATTGTTGAAAATTCACAAAATATCAATCAAATATGATTTTGACTTTTAGATTTCAAAAATGGGGCTTATTTTTTATAATAAATTTAGTAAATTGTGAAAAAAATAGTTTTATTATTTTTTCTTGAAAATGTTGAAAATGTATTTTTATAAAATATTTCTTGAAATATTATAATATTAATATTTTATTTTAATTTTGCTAAAATTCAGTGTATTTTTTTGTAACAGAATCTATTTTAGAAAATTAATTTATTCAAAAAAACATATTTCATAAACGTACAGTATGTTACACTAATATTATCTTAATTTAAATCAAATTTTCCTTACATTCATCTGTCAGGATGAAATTTTCCCCTTTCAAGTTGACTATTTGAGTGGACTGGAGAGTCGTGAGAAGGTATCTACAAATCGTCAATAATATCAATTTATAAAAAGAAAACTAAAAAACTCGTTCAAAATTTTTGGTGTTGGTAAATGTTCAATAGCCTATTACTTTGATGGATCCACTAATTTACCATTTATTACGAATATATGAACAACAATTGAAACAAGTTGTAGCCAAAATACAAACTTAGTAAATTTTACGTACAATATCTCCTTTATCGGGGTCTTCAGCATAATCCATAAATTATCTTCATTCCATTCATTACTCTTCAAATATATTAGAATATCAAATTAAAATACTACAAAAAATTATCCAATATAATATCTAGAAACACTATTCATTGAATCCATAAAGATTTTTGGGGCCTGAGGAAGAAAAAATTACATCATTATATATTCATATTTTCCATACCATGTATGGAATTCTCTCTTGGATATGTCCTTCCAATTGAACCTCAGTTGATGACATCCAGAATGATGGTGAATCAGGGATAATGTTTTATATTCATGTAGTTGTTCAAGCAAATCATCAATATATGGTAATGGAAATATGATCTTGATTTTGATCTTGTTAGTTTTCCAATAATAAATTCAAAGCCAAATTGATCAATATTTTTTCATAAAAAAGTAAATTTTCACACAAACATGACACACTTAACAAAATAATCCCTTACTATTGTAACCATCATCATAAATATTTATCACATGATATTTCCACATATCTCTAGGATTAAGATGTTACTAAAATTGATCAAAATCATTAGCCTTTGGATTAGAGAAATTATTATAATAATTCCAAAACTCCTTGAATTTCAAACAATGAAGTGTGTGATGTACATTCTATGAATATCTATCTTTATATAAATAATTACTGAACTTTTTCCCATCACTTCATAATTTAGTTGCTTAATAACATTCACTTTCTCATATAAAAAATTTAATAGTTCCCTTAATTAAACTTGCTTCTTGTTTCCTTGCAAACATCAAACATGAAGGATTTAAAATATAATTCTATAAATGGTTTTTATAGTTTCCTTTTATTTAAAACATTAATTAATTATAAAAACCATGATATCTATAGGTAACATTGATCTCTATTTTTATCTAGATTTCACATCAATAAATTTCGTCATAACTAATAAATTATCTTATTATTAATTCCCTCTAGAGACTTGTTTTAAGACATTGAAAAATAAATCAACCATAATTTCAGGTTAGATGATATTATTAGAATTATGTAGAGACACAAACTTCTCATATAAAAAAATTTTCACCTTAATAAATGAATATCCATCACATTACATAATGATATCCTACATAATCATTTAGGGGTTTTTTTATTTATAACATAGTAAACATATGAAAAAACTCATAAAATTTATAAATATGCTCCATGTTAGTACATTATACTGATCACCCATCTTAGAGATATCACATATTAAAATATTATTAAACTGCAGCTAAAAGAAAAATAAGAATGGGGGTGCTCAGATTCTCATTAAGGGAAAAAATGAAATATCAATATATTATTATCATAACTATTTGAGAACTTGAAAATAAAATTTGAAAAACATATCATTCATATCATAGAGAATAAACCTAATTCATGGAACAAAACATGGAAATTCATATGACATGAATCATTAAGAAATAAAAGAACATACGCCATGGAATCATAACATTTCAATAAGTCATTTAATTTATGAATACACATAAACATAAAAAATAATCCCCTTTTCAGTTAAGGAACATTTCAAAATCAATCATACTGGAATGGTTTAACTACTAAAATCATCATAGTAGTCAAGGTTCACTCCCCATATAATCATATTAGAAAATGTGACTTAGTAAATTGGGATCACTCCCAATTTCAATCTTTTTTATCTCATATGATATCAATCTTTATGCAATGCATTATGAGGAGATATAGGCCTCTCACATAACAAAATTCGAATAATACATATGTGTTTTATAAGATCATTAAAATTAATAATATCATACAATATTCAAATAAATATGTCCCACAAATATTTCATTATATCATAACATGTGGAAAAAAATAACTTTCATAAACACGTGATCATAACGCAACACTAGGAAATAAGAGTAACTTTTAAAACCATATCATCAATATAAACATAAACCATTCATATAAACAATAATAATGGAATATTTGGTTCATATCACCAATAAATCGTGAGTAACCTCAAATAATTTCATCATAGATGGAAAATTATTCTTAAGGATCACATAGAACATTTCTTGAAGAAAATAACCATTTCACGTTAAAAATAATTTATTTAAAAAAAACATAATAGAAAATTATTAAAAAAATTTATTTTTAAATAATATTTGAAACATATAAATGAATATTTAAACAATTGAGTTTCCATTATACCATAAAAGGCCTTTCATATCATAAAAGTTAAAACAAATATTCCTTTCATATTTTTTTGGTAAAAAGTCAAAATATACCTCTTTTGGAAAACGACGAGAAGATTATTTTAAAAATATTTTGAAAAAAAATGAAAACATGGGTTAAAATTTATTTTTAAAATCATTTTATATAATTAAAAACTTAATTTATATTTTTTTAAACATAGACTTGGAACAAATAGCATTTTAACCAAATAGAGAAAAAAATCAAGTTTCCCCCCCAAAAAATATTATTTTAGAATATTGAGTACCTAAATATATTAAAATAAAATAGAAACATGTATTTTAATGAAATAAATATATTATAATAAAATTAATTTTTTATTTAGTTTTATATCATGATATTTCATCATCGAACATTTTATCATAAATAAACCTAATAATCAAATATATTGAATCATAAAACATTTACCACTTATGCATCTTATAAATTTTAATTATAGTGATACAATAATATTAAATTAATATTTAAATATCATGAGAATAAATAAATTTATGATATATGATGTAATAATGGATTTGTATACATTAGATAAGATAATATAGGTTCATAACATAACATATGTCTAAAAGAAAAAATTTGAGATGAAATTCCCTTACCTGAAGTGTTGGACTTATTCAGAAACATTAGAAATAAAGTATAATAAATATAGGTTTATTATAAATTTATTACATAACCATACTCATATATGTTATATAATATTTTATTGACTTATGACCTTTTATTCAACATTCATTAACAATTCAATGTTAAAATTATGTTTTGGGTAATTACTGCTTAGTTTTTTGTATATGTTTTGGTTTGGAATTTTTGCTAATTTTATTTATGTGTTGGTTCCATCATATAAATAATTTTTAATATTATAAAAATAAAATATTTATTCATTATATATTTTATTTACATAAATACATAAAAGATAGTGATAGAAAAGCAATTACATCGTTTATGGTGATGGTAAGTCATATGTTCAAATTAACATTGTTTCCATTTTTTCAATGGAATGAATAGAATGAAGGTAAATATTATATCACCTTAAAAAAGACATTAATAATATAGATATATCTCATATATTCATTATATTCATCCTTATTACCACTATAGTAATGTTTAAGTGAACAATGACTCACATCATCTCATGAGGCGTTTGTTTATCGTATGCATGAGTGATGTTATCATATTCTTAGAGAATGAAAATTAGAAATTATATATAATATTATAATTACACAATATTAATTATTTTATTTATATCATATATATAATTTAAATACACCATTATTTCCTCCCTTTCGAGTCTGGAATGGAAAATGAATCACACCGGTTGGCTAGGCGGTAGTCCACCGTATATACGATTGACGGTTTCGTTTCCCATTTGATGGAATATGAGATAGATATAGGTTTCCCCATAAATGTAATAAAATATCATTATAAGGTTTATACTTTTATATATATTTTTTAATTATTATGACCCAGATATAGGTGGTTCGAAAATATGTTAAAAAAAGGTTTAGTAGAGACAATGACCTTCACTTAGATTAATCACTTAACGGTTTCTTATTAAAGACCCAAGGCTTGGTATTTTTACATTAAAAAAATACCTTGAAAGTATATAAGGATAATGAGGAGTAATTTTTGTAGGATTAAATTGATAAAAATTCTTGTGTGGTGTGGAGAAGTTGGGGGAGGGGGACGTTCCCATTTATAATTGAGGAGGAGTGACATCTTTGTAAATACACAATACTACTCAATATTTGGAACTCACTATCTCCACAAGTACCTCTAGAAAAATTAAATAATAAAAATTATGAAATATATAGTCTAGAAACTCCATAACCATAAAAAGTAATCATTTTTAACATGTTCTTTCTTTATCCTCTAGGTTTTCCCAATTTTACAATTTTAATTTTCACCTTGGTAATAAGTCTCTTTATTTTTAAATAGGTAATTAATATTTTAAGAATAAAATTAAAATTACTCTTATTATATAACATTGAACCAATTATTCTAAATATTAAATATAGATTATTAAATAAATACCTCATTTTGGTTGAAAATTAATTTAAACACAGGAATATGGGATATGAAAACCCTTATTTTAATCATTACCACAATATTTAATTTTTTTCATTTTTACTAATAATTATGAAAAAAAAATTTAAAATTATTATATGGTATAAATTATTCTAATAAAAAATATGGAATCCATTTTTTCAAATTAAATTCATAAAAGTGTGAGAATTTAATTTAAAATAAAACTCACAAAAATGACAAAAAAGAAGTTTTCCAAAGTGAAACGTTTCATAATTGTAGATACTTTTAGTAAAAAATTCAATATAAAATTGATTTAAATTACATAAATTGAATTAGTAATTATATAATTGGACTGATGTTTCTTTTGAAACCATATTAAAATAAAATGGATCTTTAAAATTCATTTAACAGAAATTAATTTTTAATAAAAAATCAGTATTTTTTATTATACATTAAAACATTAATCATCCTAGAAAATCCAAAACAAAATCAATAAAACATAATTTGATCATCTTCATAGAAAAAATGAAGTTTATTTTTTTCAAATATATTTTTTATAAGTGTAAAAATTTTATTTTATTGTTAGTTCACCAAAATATATAATAATTTTTTTTCCAAAATAGTATTTTCAAAACATATAAAGACTTTAATAAATATTAAGAACTTTTTTCAAAATGATTTCTTCATATAGAATGATTATAAATATGTTTTAAAAAAATTATTAATATTATTGATTCCCGTTTAATTTCTATGTCATAACTATCATTTTTAAATAATAATTTTAATATTATATATTTGTTCGTTAAAACTTGTTATTGTGTGTAGTTCAAGCTATCGAAGAAATTTATTTTTTTAAAAGAAAATATTTCATTAAAACTCTATTTGTTACATTATAACCCCATTTAAATTTATTTCTCCATATATGTTTCTCACTTTTATACAAAAGAATTAGGATACAATTGCCTCATTTTATCCCTAGGTTCCCATGTGGCTTCTTTAAATTGGTGATTTCATGAAAACATTTAATCATATCAGTGGTCTAGTTTCATAGCTCTTTCCCTCTATGATATTGAATCAAAAATAGTTGTTACTCATAAGAAATATATTTATCAATTAGTTTCACCTCTTATTTTCGTACATATGATGGTTCTTGTATGTACTTCCTCAATCCATGTACATGGAACACATTGTGGACTTGAGAAAGATTTGGGGGAAGTGACAATCGATATGATATTTTCCCAATAAGTTCTAGAACATTAATGGGAGATATTTAACTAGAGACTATTTTTACCTTTATTTTAAATATCTTTAACATCATCCATGGATAAATTCTTAGAAACACTTTATCAATAACTTCAAATTATAGATCATACTAGAGATTTTTTTCCCAACATTTATACAGACATTGTGTTTCACTTATGTGTCTTTGAATGGAACTAATATTATCTTAAATTTTTTACGCTAGATCATGTCCCAATAGAATTTTCTTCTAACTTCATCCCTACATGTTTTAGTTCTATAATTATTTCCTTTTAGATCTCCATAATGATCCATCTGAACTCTTGAGTAAGGGTTATTGTTGTAAGAAAACTCTTGGAGGGGAAATTTTTTATTCCAAACACATTTAAAAAAATAAAAAATATCTCAACATATCCTCAAGGGTTTAAATTAATCTCTCACATTGTATATATATCAATGTATTATACAAATATCTTAATCGTAGTTTTTTATTAAGGTCTTTTGAAAGACTTTGTTAGAAATTCACGTTAAACATTAGTTCTATACCGGATACAATCTAATGTGGTACTTTATGCAACCTTACCAATTCCATAATGTATATCATAGAAAGATGATCTGGATGAAAAATCCCTGATAGTGATTAATTGTGATGAATTTTTAGGAAGATTGACTAAAACCCACATAGAATTGTACCCTTTATTCATTTTGGGAAGTATAATGAAAAAAATGCATGCTGATAATTTATCATTTCCATTATGGTATGGGTAATGGTTGTGACATCCCCTTAGGAATTATCTCTCACCCGTAACTTGTATATTTACCAAGAACTGAGATATAAACTCTTAAATATATCTCTTCATTCCATCTCTCCTAAAATACACTTTCCAGTCAATATATATCTATGCATTTCCCAAAAAAATTATGTATGATGAATTATGAGCTTTATCCATTAAATAATAATTAAAATCTAGTATATATAGAAGAAAAAAAATTTCCTTAACCTTTTCATTCCATTCTAATCATGTTTGATCTCCATAAATATTCACATATTCTTTTGAACCTATACATCATAATTATGGGCCTGTTTTATCCCCAAACAGATATATAGTTTATCACTTATTTGAGAAAGATATGACGTTTCCCTTCTTTAATTATTTCTTGATCCATCCTTTATATATCCATATATATTGGATATTTTGTTATCCTCATCATAGATATGCTATCACGATCCTTTCAAATCGAAGCATCGGTCACCTTATTCACTTTACAAGGGTAGTAATGCATTCATGAATCATAATCTTCAATAATCTATAACCATATTCTATATAACATTTTTAACTCTTTCTATGTGAATATAAACATTAATCTTTTATAATCATTATATATATATTATCTTTATCTGTAAATATTACTCTATCATATCTTCAGTGAAAATATTATGAAGATAATACCAAATCCTGAGTTGTATAATTTTCTTCATTATCCTTTAATATAATGAGGCATATGTTGGGACCACATTGTGTACATGGTTGTATTTTTTGTCAACTGTTTTCAATGAAGATAAAAATGAAGAAAGGGATGACGAAGATCTACAATGTTATTAAGAATGGTAATTTAGTTGATGTTTGAATTGATATTAATTTCAAAGTGCATGTATCAGAGGTGATATATTCTCTACAACAATGAAACCATCTTAGAAACTATTGAAGGGAATGAAGTTATAAAGTGATCATTCAACATCTCAATATTCAAATAGACTATTCAAGATACTTCTTTAATAGGCATGAATTATTGCATGATGGGTCATGTGGAGATTTTAATAT
Organism: Viscum album; assembly: GCA_963277665.1. Taxonomy (NCBI): domain Eukaryota; kingdom Viridiplantae; phylum Streptophyta; class Magnoliopsida; order Santalales; family Viscaceae; genus Viscum; species Viscum album. The sequence continues at coordinate 1,724,678,065 of OY728155.1, forward strand.
TTAAGAATGATCATACAAAGCTTTAAATATGATTCCAATCATATTCAGTGTTGACTAGAATGATTGATGTTGTTAGGTGACAGGGATGTTGGGAAGTTGTAGTACTTTCCCAGGAGAATCTAAAGATGCTGAAACTAGTCATTCAAAGTGTATATATCATGGTATAAGGAGTTCCTAACGAAAGCCTGAGAATATTGAAAAATCCAAATGAAAGAGAAGAAGCATGGGTGTTCTTGCCGAAGTAGATATTTATGGTAGTTCTATTTTCCAACATTTTCCAAATTTTTGGACCTCCAAATAGGGATTTGGTTTTTGGATATGGTAGTATTTTTGCATAGGAGTGAACGAGATGCAGAATGGTGGAAGAAATCTGTAAAAGAAGAAAACTGCATACCTCAGAACATGGATCGTGTACCATGTCCAGAAATGGTTCGTAGATGCACACCAGGTAGTGGGATTGGTACGTGGAATGGTTCATGGTACAAAAAATGGTTCATGGAGAAGGGATTTGAGGTGCGTGAGATGGCTCATCATTGGATGAAGAAATGTAGTATGTGGATCAACAGAATTACGGAATACATAAGGTTAACCTTACGCAGTAAAGTATCGCTGTATGCAGTGGAGGCTTATAGTATGCAGATGGAGTTCAGTATGTGGTGAAGTTTTTCCCACATTGAAAATTTGGGGAAAAGGATTTGAAAAAATTGCATAGTTATTTTCCTATTTAAGGAGTGTTATTGCCATCATTAACAAATAGAAAATTTGATAATAAAATATCATGGTGGTGGAAGAACTCGACTAGGTCCTAAAGTGGTATGTGGGAGAGATTTTCATAAGACGAAGCGGTACGCAAGTGAAGAAACAATTCACAAAATTGGAAGGATCAGTCCACAGAATAGATCTAGCTTAAGAAAAAAATGGTATTCCTAAGATGAAATAATTCATACACTTTGAAGAAGAAGTCCTCAAACGGAATAAATGGTTTGAGAAATATGAAGGAGCATTCCACAGAATAAGGAATTGCACAGAAGTAGAAGTCGTAAGTAGAAATGGTTGGTGGAGGAAGTACGTGGAGGTAGTATGTAGAGGTGGTATATAGAAGTTGTACACATATGTGGTATGCATAGCTGGTATGCATCAATGATATTCAGAGCTGGAGTAGTATGCGTATCTTGCGCAGTATGCGGACCAGGCACGATACACATTGCAGGCGCAGTACGTCAAGTATGTGTGGTGTGTTGAGGAGGTACAATACACAGATTAGAGATAGCCTATAGAATCATAGACAGTTCATAGAAGCAGAAACATCATAAATATAGTTTGTGATTATAGGAAAAAGAATAAGAAGATTTAGTGTATTCAGTAATTATTCAAAAGGAAAAAACTAAATATAAAATATCATCAATTCGGGACTTCGATGCAAGAAGGGCCTCGTGCTAAATAGATACAATTAAAATCATGCTAATATATTAAAGAGACCATCACGTCGATAAACTAAGTTAGACCTCTACCAAGGTAGTGATCCAGGGGGAGTCTACAGATGTGATCTGAGGGAAGAAGTGATCTATCTCTAAACTTTAAGGTAGTGTGCCTACGACAGAGGGATTGTGCCCAAAACATTATAATTCATAGCTAGTGAAGACTGGTGGAATTAGGTACAACCAGCAACCTTTTAGTATACACTTCTAAGATTTATCCCTTAGTGGTGATCCATGTAAAAGTATTGTCTTTTCTTCTTGCATTTGAATGTTTTAGTTACTTCAAATATCCATAATACAGAGTTAAATAAGTTCCTACCAACGTGGGAACGAGATATATTAGTTTAAATAGAAAATGGTGAAACCCTGTTTCACCACCCCCTCCCCCCTCTCAAGGTGGTCTGGGTTATTTTAATTGGTATTAGAGAGAAAGGTTTATGTATGTTGGATACTTTTCAGTTATTCTATTTATAATAGGATTTTATTTTCCTTTTTTATGTCAATAATGAATTGTAGTCTTAATAAAAGTTCAATGATCTCTTAGCAGAAGTCTATACCCAGTAAGACCATGATGAACATGAAAAATAAATAGAGAGATAATTGAAGAAGTCCTTATCATCTAAAGAAGAGGTAATATATATTTCTCCATTCCATTCAGAAAATTATGATGTTTCAGGGTTGTAAAGAAAATAGAAAGGGGATCGGAAGGTATGTGTTTTCACCCTTGATCAATCTTTAGCCTCAAATGAAATTGATAGACTGCGAAAATAACATTATGATATATCTAAATATAGATTATTTGGTATTTTTAGAATATTTTAATGTATGTAGGTGGATATTACCCAACTAAGAAACGAAATAGATTCTATAGAGGATGTCTTGGTAAAGAAAATGACAAAATGTTATAATCTCTCCAGACAGATTGAATTATTTTAATAAACAATGAGGAAACCTGAAATAAATACATAAAAATAGTTCAAATAAGTTTAATAGGAAGATATATTGTGAAATTATCTTAAAGAAAATATCCATTTTATTGAAGGGAAAATGAAAATATTCACTGATTTCAAGGGTCTACAATTTGAAGGGATATACAAGGAGATCATGGAACATGAATCTTGGATTCGGAATAAAATGATGCTTCATACAGAAGAAGTTGTTAGAATAAAAAATTCTTGTGATGATAATATGACTATGATTGAATATTAGAAGGCCATTCTCAATAGAAAATGTCTAGAACTAGATGATCAGTAGAAAAATATTAAGAAGAAATATATTGAGACTAAAAAAATAATTAAACAATTCTTACTGGTACTCAATGCTCACTGGATGATTATAAAGCTAAAATAACTCTAACATGTGACAAGAATATTATCATACTTTTCATTATCTATCTCAAGAAACAGTGTCTGTTGCTAAATAATGCTAACATGAGGATTAGAAAATCAAAATACCTCCAACATTTGATAAGACGATATTGGCTTCACTCATTGATCTATCACAAGTAGCTGAGAACAATATGATACTATCCAAATCATTTAATTCTCATGATTATAAACATGTTTCCACAATGAGTGTAGGCAGTAATATAAATTAAAAAACAAGTATGGATAAGGAAAGGTAAGGAGTTACATATCCCCATGTTTGGGGTGAATAGAAAGAAAAATGTGGAAGTTGGTTCTCATAAAATATCACTAAAAGTAAAAAAGATGGTACAACTATATAATAAAAAGAAATTAAGATTTGTGGTTAAATGTAGTTTCAACAACAGATTTGAAAACTATACAGTTAACTATTGGTAAAATCCTTATAATGTAAAAGCACAAAGGAAGGATACCTCTTGGGGACGAAATATAGAGAAGAAGAATCAACATTTGTAGGTATAGACGAATCTGTTAACAAAAAAGAGCTTTGGAATGCTTGATAAAATCTATGATGTATGCAATGGCAGTGGTCAAATGGTAGGTGCATTTCAATCTCAACAGGCATTCATCATTGATAAGAAAAGAAGACCACTGACGCCGGCTAAGTATAAAGCACCCTCTTTGGGAATAAGATATAATAATATTGTGAATTCAAATTTCCCGAATATGATCTTGAGTAGGGAATATGAGAAGACCCTGGATATTTGATCCACGAAATTGAAGGCCAATTCATCCAAAAGAACAACTGAGGGGGATATCACTCAGATGAAACCGTGTAGATGATCTAAACCTTCTGTAACCATTGAAAATGTCATGTTTGTCATATAGCTAGAATATTTTTAAAGAATGTGGAAACATGAAGATGAAAAGGCCAAGAATGGTGCTAAAGGAAAAGGAAAATATTCACGTGATGAAGATAAATTTCATGAGAGAGTGAGAACCGAAGGAAACACACGTGTTAATGAAGTTTAAATTGAGAGATGCATGAAATATGGTCACACTACAAATTTTTTTTCTATCCTTAATACCAGAGTAAGAAGTTGTCCTTAAAATTAGTAGGAATGCATAATTCATGATTCTTTCTAAGAAGTATTACTCTCCGTGCAAAGAGAATAGAATGTGAAGAGATATATTTCACATCAACACAGATAAAAAAAGATGTTCAATTATGTGATCATGAAGAATGGACTAAATAGAGAAACATGGTTGAGGAAACTATCTCAACCATCCTGGTGACATTTAAGAATCATGGAGGAGCCACCTTATTCCCTTAATCATTTTTTCGATTTGGGTTGATAATACAGGGAATTGAAGGTAAAGAATTCACTCAGGGGGAGAACCTGAGAATTAGTTAGTGTTGTCAACTATTGATATCTAAGCTAAAGAAGTTCCCATCCTTGGAAGATTCATCTATTGATATTCAAAGAATAAGATGATTAAGGATCTCCCTTGATGAATATGATGAGTAGTGTTTCCCTAGAGGTGGAGACAAATGAACAAGATTTCAGAGTTCTTTTCTATCAATATCAACTTTAGATGGTATTAAATTCAATTAATATGTGAATTTCCTGAAGAACATGTTATTTACCAAGGTATGAGGTTTATCAATCTGTTATACATGGTTACTCAAAATGAATATCTTTTCAAAAAGGTGGAATAAATGAATAAATCAGTGACATAAGAAAGTAGAAAACCCTTCAGGTTGATTATTTCCTATCACATTCAATATCATCCTCTTATAATGATACTGGAAAACCCTTGAAAAGAATATATATGAGTTCTCATATCATTTAGTATCATAATTAGTGAATAATGGACAACCTTGTTGTCTATATCAAATCCTCCAATTTTCTGCACCGAGAATTCATCAAGTATACTTAGAGTAAAATGATTGATGGAAATTACATAATAATGGACTGATACCCTTTTCCTATGAAATTTATATTTCTTGTCAGTAAGGAAGAAAGAAAGTGAAAAGAATGTTCGAATGGGGGAGATAATGATGAAGAAATAGGGTAGAGAGAAGATTCTCATTTTGATATTGACACATTCATATGAGTAGTACTAAATAGTATTGAAAACAAAATAAAAGGGGGGATTGTTGGGACCACTTTTTGTATATGGTTTTATTTGTTGTCATTAGTTGTTAATGAAGATAAAAATTATTATGGATATAACGAAGAACTCCAAATCTATTGAGAGTGGAAATTCAGATGATTGTTGAACTCATCTTAATTATAAAGTATATGTATCAGAGGTGATACATTATCTAAAACAATAAAACCATCTCAGATAGTGGTGAAGGGCTTGATATTATAAAGTGATTGTGCTACACCTCACTATTCAAAGAGACCATGAATAATCCTACATGAAGATACATGCATTATTGAAAGAGGGATCATGTCTAGATTTGATGGTTTAAGAATGATCATACAAAGCTGAGAATATGATGTCAGTCATATTCAGTGTTGATTGGAAATACCGATGTTGCTGGAATAAATGGAATTTGGTAAGTTACAGTACATTCCTTGGAGAATCTGACGATGTTCAAAACTGATCATTCGAAGAGTATATATCATAGTGGAAGGAGTTTGTGATGAAATATACCAACTGTTAAAGAATCCATATGATAGTGAAGAAGGATATGTGTTCTTACCGAATAAAATATTAATGGTGGTGTCATTTCCAACCGATTTCCAAATTTTTGGACCTCCAAAATGGGATTTTGTTTTTGAAAATAGAAATATTTCTACATAGGAGTGAACGTGATGGGGAATGGTGAATGAAATCTAAAAAGGAAGAAAACAGTATACCTCATAACATGGACCATTGACCATGTCTAAGAACAGTTCGCGTCTACATACCATTTATAGGGAAAGGTATACCGAACGGTTCGTAGAAAGGGGAATGGTACCAAAAATTGTTCGCGGTTGAGGGAGTTGCGGTGTGCTGTATGGATCATCGTTTGTGGAAGAGATACAGTATATAGACTAGAAGGCTTACGGTACACGAATGGTTGATGGTATATGGTAAAGGATCAAAATATGTGGTGGAGACTTATAGTATGTGGATAGATTTCAGTATGCAGTGAAGTATGTCACACACTTAAAATTTTGGAAAAACAAATTAGTGAATCTTGTGGAGTTATTTTCCTATATAGAGAGTTTTAATCCAATCCTTAAGGCAGAGTGAATTCGATAAAAAAATATCATCTCTATGGAAGAACTCATCTTGGTATGAAAGTGTTATGCATGAGAGATTCTATATAGGATGAAGCAGTTTTTGAAAGATGAAATGGTTCTTGAAATTAGAATGAGTTTTCCACATAAGTGATTCTTCATAGGAAAAAGTGATATTGGGGAGATGAAATAATTCGTAAAATTTTAAGAAGATATATGTGGAAGGAAGAAACGGTTTATGAAATATGAAGTAACAGTCTCTAGAAGAAATAATTCCACATAAGTATAAGTCATAAGAAGAAATGGTATCTGGAGGCTATACACAGAGGCGGTGTGTAGAGGAGGTACGTAGAGGAAATACACAGAGCAGGCGTAGTACATGGAGTAGGCGTGGTACACGGATTAGTAGTGGTACGTATACCAGGCGTGGTAGGAAGAGTAGGAGGAGTACATAGAGTAGGTTTGGTATGCAGAGCAGGTGCAACATGTAGAGTAAGAATGGTATGCAGGTCAGAGATAGTCCGTAGAATCAGAGATAGTTCTCATAAGAAAAAACATCATAAAGGGAGTTTTTGATTCAAGAAAAAATTGGAAGAAGTTTTTGTGTATGTAGTAATTGTAATAAAGGATAAAATTAATATAAAAGAGCATCAATTCCAGACATCGATGTAAATATTGTCCTATACTTAAAAGAGACAAATATTTTCATGCCAATATGTTGAAGAGACCTTCATGACGATAAATAAAGTAAGAACTCTACCAAGGAAGTGAGCCTGGGGGAGTCTACGAAAGTGATCTTAGAGAAGAAGTGATCTATCCCTAAACTTCTATGTAGTGTTCCTGGGAAAGAGTGACTACGCCCAAACCATTTTAATATACAGCTAGTGAATATTAGTGGAATTTGGTATGACCGGAAATCTATCGGTGTATTCTCCTTAGACATAGCCCTTATTCATGAACCAAGAAAAAGTGTTGTGTTTTCCTATTACATGTGATTATTTTTGTTACTACACATATCTATCCTTCAGAGTTAAATAAGTTCCTACCAATATAGGAACAAGATCCATTATTTTAAATATAAAAAGGTGACACCCTGATTCTCACCCCCCCCTCTCAGGGTGGTCTAGGGTCCTTCAACATAACCTATCATCATTTCATCATACATGAGGATGAATCTTGTTCACTTATTTTATGCATCATTGTACATCATAAACTCTTCTATACTAGAGGATAATGCAATCCCATGTGTGTTGACTAATCTTCTATTTTCTTCTTTGAAAATTCCAACACATTCATCTATTTAAAGTAACTTGGCTCCCATATGAGTTAACATGGTGATTGTTTTAGATATTCATGATAAATGCTAAAAAACCATAGATAATACCTATATAAATGAAAAAAAAACTGGGATCCTAGTCACAGAGGTTGTTCTGGGCCGATATTCAACAGCCTCTATATTTGATGGATCTAATGATGTACTCTTTCATGTGATTATACAAACCAAAAAATGAAACTTTTTATATCTAAAATTCACAATTATTAAATTTTTTATATAGTTTCATCATCCTTAGGGTATTTAGTAAAAGTATCATGTTTTTTTTATGCTCATCATTTTACATTAAATAAATTAGAATATCATCTATAAATACAACCACAAACTGATGAAGTTCCTCTCTAAAGACTATATTCATTACATCCATAAAGATAGTGGGGCGTTAGTAAGGCTAAATTGTAGCACTATATAATCATATTGGATAAACCTTGTACAAAATGTTGTCATGGGTATATCATCCTTCTTGACCCTCAATTTATGATATCTATAATTACGGTCAATCTTGTTAAAATATTTAACTCCTTGAAATTGACCAAACATGTCATCAATACAGTGTATATTACACGTGGTCTTGATTATGCTATTTTTTTGTTTCTTAGTAATCAATATTGATGTACAATGGTCCATAATTCTTTTTAAAAAATGAAAAGGTGCTCCCAAGGGTACAAACGTGGCTGTATGAATCCATTTTCATGATTATCCTAGAATTAATTCTTCAATTCCTATAACTCAATTGGTTTCATTCTATAGGGAGTTTTTAAAATATTTGTATCATAAGGTATAAATTCTATTTAGAAATAAACTTCCCATTTTTTTGGAAGGCTATGAAATGGTTTTGGAATGATATCAACAAACTCTTGTACAATGGACATTTCATCAATTTTGAGTCTCTCCTCAACCATCTATGATAAATATATCTTTTAATAGTAATCAAGACCCATATAATAAATATAAGTATCATTGAAAGTTCATATTTATCATCACACTTATAAAATATCGTAGATGGTTTAGAAATTCAATCATGAAATTCCTTCCTCAACAATTAATTTGGGATTTATATAGAGAAATACAACCCATACAAAAGATGACCATAAGTTCAAATAGATGGAGAATAACTAAGAGTGTGTGAAGATTATTCCCAGAGCCTTCAACTAGATATGAATAATATAATTTAGATGTGATCATCATATCATTTAGTTTTTTCAATTCTAAATAAATTATAATCATTGGGTTGTGATTTTGATACCCTTAGAAAATTATTATCATAAAAAAGAGTGGGTGGATATAATTTCAAATAGGGCATTAGTAGTTCAACAGTAGATTGTATTTTTACCTTTCACCACATATTTATCTCACCCATCATCATATATATAGTGATCGCATGATATTTCCCTTTGTCTCTCAACTTTAGATGCTACTGGGTTTAATCATCATCATTAGCCTTCATATATGAGAATTGGTTAGGATAATTCTAATGCTCCCTGAATTTGAAACACCGGAGTGTGGGTGGTGGATTCTGTGGATCTTTTTCTATATTCAAATCATTATATTACATCTTACCATCACTTATGAAATATATTTCTTGATGACCTTACTTTCCATAATTATAATATTTCTCCATCCCATAAATAAAATTTCCACCATTTTTTCTTCAACATTTGGGAATGAAGAAAATATCATCTTCTTTTCAACATGGTTTTTAGAGTTTCCTTTGAATTTCTTCTTCCTTTTCTTATCAAAACCATAATATTATTGGGTAACTTAATTATTAATTTATAACATGGTAGCATAATGTATTATTTATTCATCTCTATCTAACTCTATTATGGAAAATTCTCTTCATTTATTTTTTTAATACACGAATTATTTTAACAACCTTACTCCTAGGTTGGATGATAATACCATAAGAATACTTGAAAATTATTGTAAAATATTTATAATATATAAGAGTAGATTCATTATCCTTATAATTTAAATCAATTAATTCCTTATCTATTTTCAATTAATGAATATTAACAAATTACTTATTAAAAAATAAGCTATGATTCATAGCATGATAATGCTATGTGAGAACAATAATGATATTTTTAATTCTAGATCCCATAAATGTTGGTTTCTATGAAATATATTCATTGAATTTCCCATTACACTAACCATTTATATTGTTTATTTTGGTTCAATCCATCGATGAAAGACAAAAAAATTGTGTGATCAATATTTATCATAGTGGAAAACTACATAATAATGCAAAATCAATTATATGACGTCTAAATCAGGACCCATTATTTTGAATCCATGAAACCTTAGGTTTCATCTAGATCATTAATGGTAATTATTTAGATACTTAATTATAGTTTTTAAAGATTTTGTGAATTTAGAAATCATATCCCGCAGTATTGTGAAACTAGGTGTGCAGAAAAGCCAATTTTCAAGAACTTATTGACGATCGAGTGTATATAAATGCTCCATTTCCAAAGTTATTACCACAACATACAACTGTGTGAGATCCACATTCACATGTAGTATCCAGAAAGGGATTTAATTTCATAGAAACAACTAACTCTATCCTTTTCTAAATTTACCATACATTTTCATATATTTTATATAATCCTTATATTTATCCTTTGACATATTATTTGGTATCCCACTAAAGTCTTCTCATCCTAGTTTCCAAAGCTTAACTAAAATTTTTTAAGATGCAAATGGTAGTGACCGAAAATCATCATACATAAATATTATATTTTTATAATTGAATAAACATTATATAACCAGACAATCTAAGACAAATTTGTTTAGGTATAGTGACTTTACAAACATAGAAATATAAACATCTGATTTATAACAGTTCTATATATTCTTCCAACAAGATCTTGAAAAAACTAAACCTTCTTAGACATACCGTGCATAAAACCTTTCTTCATATCCTAAGGAAAGGAAACATATTAAATGGTGAGATCATACACTTAGTTTGGGGAAATAAGTGATGTAACGATTTAATATGAGCATAAGGATATAAGAACATGGGAATAACATTTTCAAAACATATCCTGCATATCATAAATCATAAACATGAGTCATGGAATAATTCATAGAATTTCATAAGACGTGAATACTAATGTAATCGAATAACATCTTCCACATAATCATAACATTTTTCTAATACAATGAATTTTACCATGCACATAAGCATAGAAAATAATTTTTTTAGTAGTAAACGAAAATTTCTAAAACAATAACAGTGGAATGAAAATATTACCCAAACCAAAATAGTAGTCATGGCTTTCCACCAAGACTATCACAGTTGAAATATTCCCTTATAAAACTAATTTTACTCCCTATTCCATTAATATTTATCTCATGAGATTTAAATATATTTACCCAATACATTATAAGAATATAAATGTCTCACCTTTCATATAATTAAATCCTTTCTATCTTTTCACAAATATCATAAAACATTCATTATATTAGAACCCATTAAAAGAAATGGGAATGTTTAGCATTTCAATGTAGAAAATCATGTGGAAAATAAATAAGTTTTATAAACATTTCATCGTTTCATCATAACATAACCTTTAGAAAAATGAATAGGTTTCATAAATATCATGTTATCATAAACATAAACCATTCAGATAAAACATAAAAATAGTATCCTTGGATCATATATACATTAAAGAATTAGTTACATAAAAGGACATCTTCATAAATATAAAATCATTTTGAAATATAACTTGGGACATATCTTGAGAAAAATAATATTTTCAATATGAAAATCACATTTATAAAAATAAAAGATCACAAAACATTATCAAAAAAAATTTTAAATAATATTTGAATCATATAAATTAAAATTTCAAACATTTAGTGGTCATGATAATGGAAAATAAATATTATTTAAAACAATTTAAATCATATATTTATATTACACTTTATGTATAAAGTCAAAAAAGTGCCTCATTTAGAAAATCACAGGAACACTCATTTTAAATAATGTTTTACAAAAAATTAAAAAAAACGGTAAAAATTTAATCAATAAATCATTTTAGGTTATTATAAACATTATTTAATACATTTTTAGAAAATAAATCATATAGGAAAAAGAATTTTCATCCAAATAGAGATATACTATCAATATTTTAATTAATACATTATTTTAAAATCTTGTGTACAGTGTTCCAAAAAAATGAATGTAAAGCATGTATTTTCTGAAAATAATAGGTGGATAATAAAATTAGTGTGTTTCTTGATAATTATATTTTAATTTTTCATCATCAAAAACTTAATAAAAACAATCTCAATAAACAATAACATTATAACATAAATCTCTTAAAACATGGGTATATTTTGAATCGTAATCCCTGTGAAAGAAGTAATTTAGATAGAACTTTAAATATAATTTGAAAATATCAATTCAATATAACATGTAATTGGTGTCTAATATACACCTCATAAAAGACGAAAGGTGTATAGTATATGTCCCAAAGAAGGCAATTTGAGATGAAATTCCCAGGCCTCAGGTCTAGAATTTCTTTATACACATTCAAACTTCTCGATTAACATTTTAGGTTTATTATAAATGTATATTAGAACCATCATAAAACATATTATACCATATTTTATTGACATATAATGTTTTTTTACCACTTTATAGACAATTACTTGTTAAAATTACATTTTGTGTAATAATTGCTTCATGTTTTGTGTATGTTTTGGTTTGGTATTTTGAGTCCTTTTATTTTGATCACGGTACCATCACCTAAAGAATGTTAAACACAATATAAATTTCATATATATTCATTATATATGACTATATTCTAATAAATAATGTTTATAAACATGTGTTATTGAATTGGAATTTTTAGGACACAAATAGAAGTGGTAAAAGAATAATTGAATAGAAAGAACTTAGTAGAGACTATTACCTTCACTTAGAATGACAACCTTTGGATCTCTTATTACAGACCCTAGGGTTGGTATTTTGGGATGAATAGAAAATATTGACAATGGATAAGTATTTGGGGGATAGATTTAGGTAGGTTTTCTTCTATCCTAAGGGATTAATATGTTTTAATAGGTGGGGGGAAGTTCCCTTTTGTAATTAAGGAGTGAAATTGTTTGTAAATACCCCAAACAATTCAACAATATTAAGTTATGCTCTCCCCAAGTGCCTCCAAAATTGAAAAAAATGATTTATGGGATTATATGGTATATGAAAACCTCTACCACTAGAAATGGAAAATGTTTTAAATATGCTATACCATTAGGCTATAAGTTTTCTCATTTTTTTCATTATAATTTTCACCATGGTAACTAGTCTCTTTTATTTTCATAAGTAATTTAATAGTTAGTATAAAAATTAAAATTCACTTAATTACATAATTTGTAACAAAATATTCTTAATATAAAATCCAATTCATTATATTGAAATCATATTCGTGTTAAAAATTAATCTTAACACTTGTGTATGTTACGTGAAATACCTCATTTTAACCTTGTTATATTTTCACTAATACTTAGGAAAACAATTACATGAATTTATAATATAATAAATATTATGATGACTAAAAATAAGTAATTTGTTTTATCAAATTGAATTCACATTTTTTTTAATGTAATTTAAAATAAAACCTGTATATGTGATAAAAAGGAAGCTTTCTGAAGAGAAAATGTTTAAAAGTATAAAAGGTTTTAATATCAAAATTCAACAATAAATTTATTCCAATACAAAAAATTGAATTAGAAAATATAAAATTGAACTAATGAAACTTTTGAAAACAGTATTAAAATAAAATGGAGCTTGTCAAAGCTTTAAACAAAAAGAAAATTTTTAATAAAAACTTATATATTTTACTATTAACTAAAAAATCACCTCTGAATAAAATTTTCAAAAATTCACCCTTTATTGAAATATTGATTTAAAAAATGAATTTTATTTTTTGGAATATATTTTATAAAAGTATAAAAAATTATTTTTTATTATTTTTCATAAAAAACAAATAAAACCATATTTTTAAAATATATAATTTTCGAAACATATAATGATTTAAAAAATGGTTAGTAAATTTCTTCAATATTATTTAATTATATAAAATAATTATACTTAATTTTTAAAAAAAATTCATTCCAATTCACGCCACAATGTCTGACAGTAGGGTTATAATGGTCATGTTTAAAAAATTATATCAATAGTATATTTTTATTTATTAAAACTGGACATTTCTTATAACGAAAGATATCAAATAACTATATGTGTTCAGATAAATGTATTTTACAAAAACACATGGTCGTATACTAATCTTCCCTTATGTTCCTAAAAATTATCCTTGAATTTATATATTTATAGTAACTTGCTTCCCATCCAAGTTAACTTTGTTGGTGGATTGGAAAGATGTGTGAAATGTTCCACAAACCATCGATAATATGCATCTAAATAAAGAAAACCTTGAATCTTCGTCATAGTGGTGGGTCTCATCCAACGATCAATAGACTCCATATTTTTTGGATCAACTAATATACCCTCTATTGATAATACATATCCCAAAAAAGAATATTTTTGTATCTTACATTCACCCATGGTAAATTTAGAATATACCTTCTCCTTCCTCATTGTGGTCAATATAATCCTCAAATAATATTCATCCTTTTCCTTCCATATTCAATTGATATGAATTTAATTTTTAAAAACTAACAAAAAATGATTTTTTTAATTGATAAATAAAGTATTCATTAAATCCATAAAGATAGTTTGGGAATGATTATGACTAATTGGAATCACTCTATACTCATAATGTATTTACCATTTATTTAATGTTGTCTTGGGTATACCCTCATTATTTTCCATCAATAAATGATATCTTTAATGAATTTCAATCCTGTAAAAGTATCAATATCCGTGTGGTTGGTCAACAAAATCACTTACATAGGGTAAAGGGAAAATTTTCTTAATTTTGACCATTTTCAATATCTGGAAATCAATATAAAGTTACATTGATCCGTAATTTTTATTTTAAAAGGATATTTTCACCATGAGGTTACATACTTAGTCGAATAAATCCCTTGTCAAAATTTTGCTGGGGTTTCTTCTTCAATTTATTCATTGTGGTAGATACCATTCTATTTTGAGTCATTAAAATAAGAGTTGAACTAGTATTGAGTTATAATGAAAACTCAACATCATTATTCAATGGATGACACGGTAAGTATATTGGAAATACATTAATAGACTCATGTAAATTGGGAATATCATCAATTTTTATATTCTCACCAGCTATATTAGATAAACACCCCCATATAATATGAATCAAGACCCATACAATGGGTTTAGTTTCCATGTGATGTTTACAATTATCATCGCACAATTAAATGATCATAGGTTTGTTCATAATATCATATATGACTTCTATTCCTTGTGAATTAAGGTGGGACTTATATTGATAAATCTAATCCATTACTAATATAATTTCTAATTCAACTAGGTGAAGAATGAAAATATTTTCAGGAAGAAAATTATGACCAAACTCAAGTGGAGAAGAATCGCAGACTTGAGATATTATCATCATACCATTATAGGTTTTCACTAAAAATTCATCATCTCATTATTTGGATGGAATCATAATACCCTTATCAAATTCTTCAGATATAAAAGGTTAGCCATATATAGATTCAAAGAGGAAATTAATAGTTCTAGTGTGAATTGTAAGTGTACAATTAACCATTTCATAATTATACATCTCTTCCTAAATATTGATCACATGATATTTCCCCTTGTCTCTCATCTGAAGGGGTTATTGATGTCATTCTTCATCAAAAACCTCCAGATTTCGGTACATGTTAAAATAATTCCCACACTACTTGAATTTGAAACACTAAAGTTTGAGAGTAATTTCTGTAGAGATTCATCTTTATTTGTATCTTTATTTTACTTCATCCCATCACATTGGAATTAGACAAATTGATGACCTTCCTTTACATTCATAAAACATTTAATAGTAAACTTAAGATAATTTCCTCCATTTTCCTTTCAAACATCAATCATGAAGGAAAACACATATTCTTATATACACGGTTTTTAGATATTCATTTGAATTATATATTTCTTTACTTATCCAAACCATGATATTCATGGGTAAATCCTATATTTATTTCCCCCTATATAAAACATTGAACAATTTATTCATAGATACTGAAATCCCTTATGGATAAAACCCTTAAGATACTTGGCTTTAAACCAGTTAAGAATCAATCAACCTTACATTCAGGTTAAATGATAACACCAAAATCGTGTAGACAACCAAACTCATAGTTCATAAATATTACATCTTAATAGATGAATATTCTTTAAATAATATAATGATCCATGCTTGAATCATTTAGTTCTACTACCTTTAGAAACATGGAAACATAAAAAACTCGTTCATAAGAGTTTTATATCATATCCAACATATTTAATCATAACTTTAACCCTTATTATAAATGTAATATAAAAAAAATTTCTTCATACCCTGGAGAAGGGAAACATAAGAATGTGTGATATCAAATTCTCAAAAATGGTAAAAATGGGAGATATCAATATAACATTTGTATAAATGTGTAATAACATGAGAATAATATTATAAAACCATACCCTATATATCATATATCATAAAATTGACTAATGTAATAATGCCTAGAAGTTCATAAGTTATTAATAATAAGGAAATCAAAGAATATAATATATAGAAGCCTACCATTAGAACATGACATTTAATTATAAAAAAACACATAAGATTTGAAAATCAATTCATTTTTAGTTAAGAATCACTTACAAAACTATATTAGTGGAATTGGTTCCCTCTAGATACCATTATAGTAGTCAAGGTTCAATCCCAAGACTATCACAGTGGACAAAGTCCCTTATTGAATTGTCTTAACTACACATTCCATTCATGTTTATCTCATGAGATATAAATATTTATAATATTAATTAGAGGGGGTTATAGTTCACACCGATCACATAATGAAAATCATACATATGGGTTCTAAAAGATCATATAACATTCATCATATCAAATCCCTTAAAAATAAGTGGTCATCAAAACCATTTTATCATAGCATAATGTGTCGAAAATAAAGAAGTTTCATGAATTTTTCAACACATTATCATAACATAACCTATGGAAAAAAGAATTTGTTTCACAAATATTTTTCATCATAAACATAAAAAATTAAAGGAAATAATAAGATCATAATATTTTCATTATTTCCCAAATAAATCATGTGTCACATAAAAGGATTTCATCTTATATGGAAAAATATTTTTGAAGGATCACTTGGAAGATTTATTGAGGAAAATAAAATTTTGCCCATATAAATTACCTTTGTAAAACTCAATTTTCTTAAAACATTTTGAAAATACTTTTTGTTGAAAATAAAATTTAAAACTTAAATTGGAATCATAAAAACATTTCATGGTTATTAATTCAAAAAATATCATTCATCTCATGCATTATAAAATAAATATTCTTTCACATTTACCGTAATAAGTTAATATGTACCTAATTCAAAAAATGATAAGAAGATTCCATTTAAAAAAATTAAAAAGTTAAAATGGGAAATAGTTTCATCAATATATTATTGTTCAGAATTAAAAGTTTTATTTAAAACATTTTTAGAATACATTGACACTGAAGAGAAAGAATTTTCAAATCAATAGATAAATAATGTCTATTTTTCCTTAAAATTGCTTTTGGACCCTTGGGTACATGAAGAGAGAAAAATGAATGGAAAAACATATTTTCATGAAATTTATATCCATGAATAAAGTAAATGAGTTTCAATAGATTTAGTTCATAATATTTCATCTTCATGAATTCCATCATAAACAATCCCGATAAACGATGATATTATAACATAAAACAACACCACTTGGGTTTCTTCTAAATCATAATCACCCTGAAATAATAACATTAAATGATATTTGAAATATAATGAGGATAAAAAAATTAATGATATAACATGAATTTTGAACTGTATATATATTCCTTATAAAAGTAGATAAGAGTATAACATAACAAATGTTCCGAAGAAGATAATTTGAGATGAAATTATCAAACATTATGTCTAGAATTTCTTCATACTGGTTCAAAAATCCTGGAAAATAAATATAGTTTTATTATAAATGTATTTAAAAACCATAATCATATATATTATACCATATATGATTTACTTATGACTTTTTTATTACCCTTTTATTAACAATTCCTTATTAAAATTATGCTTTATGTAATAACTATTTAATTTTTCATGTATGTTTTGGTTTGTTATTTTCAATCCTTTTATTTTGATCAAGGTTACATCATTTAAAAAATTCCACATTTTTTTTGAAATATTATATATATATATATATATATTTACCTATGTATTTATAGTAATCCATAAATTTCAGAGATAGAAAATAAATTATACCATTCATAGAGATAGTATGTATAATGTATGCCTGAATTTTACATCCATTTTATCATTAAAATTAATTAAAGGATGTTAAATAATATATCTCCTTCAAAGTTTCATTATTAAGTAATATATATCAAATTTATTCAATAGATTTATCTTCATTACCTTCAATGTAAATTGTAAGGGAAAGTCGAATCCCATCACTTTGTAAGGTAATAGTCTATCATACATAGGAGTGATGTTATCATATCACCATGAAATGGAAATTAATTAGTTATATAATATATTATAATTCTAAAATTACAATTATGTTATCAAAATAATATATATAATTTATATTCATCATTATATGTACCTTGTATGTGGTGATGGAAAAAGAATTATATGGGTTTGAGAGGCGGTATTTCTCATACATGTGATCGATGGTTTCATTTCCCATTTAAAATAAGATGTGATAGGTGTAATTTATTCCATAAACATAATAAAATATCATTATACGGTATTTTGTTTTACTTGAATTATTAGTACATTCATAAAGTTTTTAAGATAAGAGTTGGAAAGAAAGAACTTATTAGAGACGATTAACTTTTTCTAGAACAACATCCTTTAGATCTCTTATTATGGACACTATGGATGGTATTTCTAGATTAATAGTATCTCTAGAATGTGTATAATGGTGTTTTGGAATGATTTTGGATGTTTTTGGTCAATGAAAATGGATTAATATTATTTAATAAGTGGGTAAAAGAAGATCACTTTTATAATTGGGGAGAAGATTCATTTTTGTAAATACCCAAAACTATTAAAAAATGGGAAGTCTCATAGACCCCAAGTATGTAAAAAATCTGTTAATAAAATATTTTAGGAATTATAAATTCTAGAAATGCATCCAAAATAATAAAATACATAGTTTTTTATCATCATATTCCCTTATCCATTAATTTTTCTTATTTTTACCATTATAATTTACACCACGGTAAATTGTCTCTTCTTATTTACCAGGGTAATTTATCCTTAAAGAATATAACTAAAATTAGATTTATTATATAATTATTAATCACTTATTCTAAATATTCAATATATTTTATTAAATATATATATTATATACTTTAAAATTAATTTTAACACATATGTGTGTTAAGGAAAAAACCTCGTTTTAACCATTGTTATAGTAATTAATTTATATAATTTTTAATAATATTTATGATGTAAAATTATTTTGGAAATATTATATAATAAAATCTAATATAATTTAAATTGTTGAATTTATTTTAATAAATTCAATTTACACAAGTGATGTAATTTAATATTATATAAAACATATTGTTGTAATGAAAATGAAGTTTTCTATAGATAAAATCCTTACATGTATAGAAAGTTTTAATTTAAAAATTCAATAATACATTGATTCTAATGAACTTAAATTGGATTAATAAATTTATTATTGAAATAAATTACTTATAAAAAAATATTAATATAAAATACTATTTTTAATTCGTTATATGAAATTCAAATTTAAATAAAAATCTGTATTGTAACTATTCATCAAAAAAATAATTATTTCAGAAAGTTTTAAAATATTATATAAATTACAATTTCGAAATATATATTTAAAAAATTTATTACAATTTTTTAAAAGAAATTATTTTAACTTGGAAAAAATTACTTTTATCATTCGTTCACAAAGAGGAATAAAATCATTTTTTGGGAAAAAATAATTTTCAAAGTGTATAAATTAAATAATTTTTATCAATATGATTTATATTTATGAAACCATTGTACCTAGTATTTAAAATGTGTTTATTAATATTCAATCCATAATGTCTATTTTATTGATTATAATTGTCATGTTAATTTTATAAAAATAATATTATATTCCCGCTTGATAAAACTCGGAATTGTGTGTAACAGAAGCTATTGGAAAATTAAATTTATTCAAAAAAAATATTTTATAAAAACTTAGGGTATCATATTATAACACTATTAAAATAAATTTAACCTAAAAATATATCACTAGAATAGAAAAACATAGTATACCTATTCCATATTAGATCTTTATCTTCCTATGTAGCTTCTTTAAATTGGTGGTCTCTCCAAAAACAAATTGACTGGGTGAGTGGCTTGTTCCATAGAACTAT
Organism: Viscum album; assembly: GCA_963277665.1. Taxonomy (NCBI): domain Eukaryota; kingdom Viridiplantae; phylum Streptophyta; class Magnoliopsida; order Santalales; family Viscaceae; genus Viscum; species Viscum album. Next base: position 1,724,698,048 of record OY728155.1, read on the forward strand.
CTCTATATGATTCATAATCTCTATTGGTTATTCCTCATGAGAAATATCTCTCTCCAGTGGTATAAAATTTGAGTTTAGTACATGTAAAGGTCCCTATATTTACTTCCTCATGAGATATAAATGGAACACATCGTGGACATGGCATATGTTCATTGGAAGTGCTAATAGATAAGCTGCCAACCTAATATGTTCAATGACAATCTATAATCCTCTCTAACCATATTCTCTAGAACATGTTAAACTATTTATGCATGAATATATAATTTAATCTCTTATGATAAATATATATATGTCACACATTTTCTCATAAAGATAATTCCTCAATATATTTAAATAAAAAATTATCATAGAAAAATCCAAACCATGAGTTGGAGAAAAGTTATCATTAGACATTAATTATCATGATTCTTAATCCATCATAGTTATATTCTTCATAAGGATGCATCATAATCTATTCTTTTATGCATCACTGTAGATCAAAAACCCTTCTTCATAACTAGTTACTATAACCACAAGTGTTCTAACTAATATTCTCTTTAGTTACTCGATTTTTCCCTAAAATTCGTCTGTCTAGAAGAAAATGGGTGCCTTTTAAGTTAACATTATAATTTTATTATATTTTCATAAGAAATTGTCCAAAAACCATTGATAATATTTAGGTAACCTAAGAAAACTATGTAATTTGTTCACCTTGGTTTTTTTGGGCCCAATAGTATCTATATTTGATGGATCCACTATAAAACATAACTTTTGATTATGTGGCCCAAAAATTAAGCCATTTGTAGTCCAATTTCACATTTTCTATTGTGTAAAAATGTTTTTCCACATTGGGTTTTTTTAAATTTTATTTCGGTTGTTCACCGAGGTTGATAAAGGTGACATAAAAAATATAAGCTTCATCATCTGTTTTTATAAACCGACATCAAAAATCAGCCACCATCAGTATTCGACATCTTTTTTCATATAAAATGATTCCAAAATTCAGGCTCAGACAATCTTTGGTGTCGGTGTTCATATAAACCGATGCCATAATTAAGGCTGGTAGTCTTCAACATCGGTGTTTTAGAAAGCCGACATCCAAATTCGTCTTCTACATGCATTTTATCGTCAGTTTTGGAAAACAACCAATGTGAAAAGTATGTTTAAAAAAATATTTTTCATATCGTTTTTTTAAACCAATGTTAGAACATTGAAAATATTAATATTTGAATATAGATTATTTCTCAGTCTTCGATTTGACTACTTATGGAGCTAAAATTGACATATGGATCAAAAGTTATTGTCTTCGTAAGTTGTACCTCTTTATGTTTTGATATATAGAAATTGATTCAAAGAAAACATGAGAAACAAGAACTAAAAACTATAGTATAAATGACCAAAAAAATTAGAAATCATAATTATTCAAACTAATTTTAACTCTTTTATTGGTTTCATTCTAATTGATATCAAGCTTTTAGTTATTGCACTTCATTTCAAGGAAGAACTCATGAGGTAATGAAAATGGCGAGTGATAAAGAATTTTGCACCTCACCTAATGAATATCATATAGAAGTTTCATCTCTTTGTCTTTATGGGAATAATATTTCATCATTTAAAAAAATATCAATATATATAGGGATAATGAAAACTATACTAATGAAATTAAAGGATGAAAATAAATATTATTTACAAATCATTGATCGAAGAATTGTTGAAATATTGATTGAATCAAAGATGTTGAAAATGTTGAAATAAAGTGGATGAGGCATTATATAATGTAAATGAAAATATTTTTGGTAGTTAAGCATTAAAATTTTGGTTGGATTTTGAAAATAGAAATGTGCATTGTGAAAAAATTGAAATACTAAACCCACGTATTTGGAACATTACTATTAATGGTTGTTAAATTTATAACTGATGTTAAAAATATTCTCATGTTGGGGTTATCACGTGTTTTATAGAAAAATTGAAGCCAAAAACTGAATTTTAACATCATTTATTTGGAAAACTGATACCAAAAGGGTACTTTTAACATTGGTTATTGAAAAAACCTGTAGTTAAAAACCAAGTCTTCTAATGTTCAACTTCAGACATCCAAAACTCTTGATTCATAAGTGAATTTTTTCTCTAAGACCTGTCAAAGAAGATCTTTTGAAATTATCTACACCTTTATTTCATTTTTAACATCGTTTATTTGAATAAACGATGCCAAAAAGGGCTTTTAATGTCAGTTATTCAAAAAACCCGACGTTAAAAATCAAGTCTTATAATCTTCAACTTCTAACATCCATAACTTTTGATCCGTAAGTCCATTGTTTCTCTATGACAAATCAAATAAAAGCCTGAGAAATTATATAAAACTTATTTTAGATTTTTAACATCGGTTACATGGAAAACTGATGCCAAAAAGGTACTTTTGAAGTTAGTTATTGGAAAAATCTGACATTTAAAAATCATAATGTTCAACTTCCGTCATCCATAATTTTTGATCTGAAAGTCTATTTTTGGTCTGTGACTTGTCAAATTGAAGATCAAGAAATAATCTAAAGGGAATTTGGGTAATCAAGGCCTTATTAACATAGGGAATTTGGGCCACATAGACCATAGAGTAGCCCAGTTCACACAGATCAGGCCCCAGAAGAGGATCATACCAACAAGAGTAGTAGTCACCTGATGCAGAGCTAATCAGATTGGATGAATGAGAGGGTATGGAAACCGTCATCAAGACCATGAACCCTGCATCTTTGTATGGGGAAATTCTAACCGATCAACAATTCAAGGTCTGGAGCTAGATGATCAATGATACAGAAGTGGGGGAGGGGTAGTTCTAGTGGGTTGGGCCTACGGGTCATGTAATAGGCACGATATGCCTATGGGCCTTCGGGTCATGTATTGCGGGTCATGTTGGGCCTTGTTCCTTGGGCCTCAGGTCATGTACATGTTCCCCTTCAACCCTTAAAAGAGGGATTATCCATAATAAAATAAAAAATAAGGCTTTCGGTCTATTCAGACATTAAAAATCATGTCTTATAATATTTAACTTCTGACATCCATAACGTTTGATCCGTAGGTCCATTTTTTCCCCACGGCCTATAAAATCAAATCTTGAAAAATTATCTACAACTTATATTTCATTTTTAACGACATATATTTGAATAAATAAAGCCAGAAACTAACTTTTAACGTTAGTCTCTAAGAACAAATGTTAAACTGCCGATGTTAAAACCCATTTTTCTAGAAGTGTTTGTATATTTTTCATACATTTTATGCTTCTCTTGGTCATTTAGTATAATTCTAAAGTGGTATAGATTATATTTTGTACCCTTGGAATAAATGATAATACCATCTACAATGACTACCACAAACTGATCATGGAAATATTTAAACAAACCCTTCCATAAATCCATTAATATATTGTGGGTATTAGTAAGACCAAATGAAGTACATATATAAAAATAGTTTCAATAATTTAATGAACCATCCATTCATGATGGTATTTATCAGAAGTTTTTCAATCTTAATAACTTTAAGTCGACATATTAATGGTCCCTAATCTGGAAATGGAGGTCACGAGTGAGTTTGGAGATCTTTCAAAGCCCAGATCTCCCAAATGGAATGAAAAGACTGAACTGCATGGTTAGATAAAACTATATCTCCACTACTAGAAATTTACACGGTATCTATGGTTCAAAACCATGGATATAGGTAATAGCCACATTTTGGTGAATTGTGGCTATTATTGGCATGGATATAGGGTCAATCCTATAGCCATAGTTTAAACTATGGTAGTACCCCTATAGCCATGGTTTTTAACCATGAATATTAATAATTTATTTATATTATATATCCACGGTTCAAAATTGTGTCTATATACCTATATCCATGGTTTTAAACAATGTAAATAGGCTCCAATTCCTAGAAAAAAACACAGGTACCCTATCACGGTTCACAACCATGGAAACGTACTTCAGAATCCACAAACATAATAGCAAGCCATGCTTCCTACTAAGTCTCAAAATCAAACTCAAAACAACATACTTATGCATACATTATGATCATAATTGTATCCTGAAACAGAGATTGAAAATTTTAAATTAACCCAGTTCAAAATAATTTAAAGCCTCACTTACAACGACCCTCTCTAGAATGGGATATATATCATCCATTCTGTCCACTGACATTAGAAAAGCATGGACATCATTCAGTCTGCGTCCTTTAGTGTTCAAATGTAGATTTTTTCAGATGTGGATGTTTCACAAACAATATGGTGTAGGTTTTATAGTGTTCAAACATCATATTACATAGTTGGAATGTATGATCCAATTTCCACATTGAAAATAAAATGGATACTACAACAATGATAGATGGAATTTGGTTTAAGAAGCTGTAGTACACCAAAGTTAACTCTGCAAGGTAATTTTCCAGGTACTCTAATTGAAATCAAAATAACATAAAACATAAAAAACATCTTGAAAACAATATATCACAAAAACCAGACAATCTTGAAATTAAAAACTATGAAATAAACAAAGCATACAATGAAGAGGAAAAAAATAATGTATGAACATAGCAAAAACCTATGCACATACAAAATTAAATAATGAAATACAGTATACACACAACATAAAATAAAGTTTTCATATTTTAGTATTGTATAAAATGAACACATATATATTGTATTGTTTAATGATTTATGTGAATAGGTATCTTCTATTGGTCAATACAATACATAATTCACACAACATATAATGCACACAATATACAATGAAAACTCTGCAACAACACATCAAACATTTTAATAGAGTATTTCTATTAAAAAATATTAAAAACAACACATCACAAAAGCATCACAATGTTTTGTTTTAACATTCACAGATAATACATATTTTTGGCATCGATTTCATATTCAGTTTGTGTGCTGTTTCACAACGATAATCTTACAAACACATCACAATCTAATGAATTTTTTTTGAAACAAAGTATATCTATGTTGTTACAAACTAAATTATAAGAGTATTGTAGTTATTATTTTTATAGAGTACTTTTTCACATTCCAATGAATTTTTTTTGTTACAAATAGTAGTTTTACAAAATTATTTCTCTTTCACACAATGTGTGATTTGCAGTTTTACATTATATACATTGATTTTTGTGGAAATGTGAAACATAAATCCTTTTACATGTCTACAAAAATGGGGAAGAACAATAAATACACCTATACATTTATATAGAGTATTGTTGTGCTATTTTAAATTGTTGTGTTGTTCAAAAAAATGTGAAACAACAATACTTTTAAAATTTTTGTAAAACAACATGTCCCATTATTATAGACTATTTATGTTCAGAGATGTAAGAGTATGTACTATTTGTGATGGGATTTTTACACCACTCATTTTAAAAATTATGTAAAACAGCACATCACATTGTGATGTGTTATTAAAAATGTGTGATTTCCTATACAAATTATACAGTATATACTCTTATATATTTTTTTACTTTTTCAAAATGTTTTTTCTGTTATATCATATATTATGGATAAATATATGAACCAAAAAATAATTAAGTCTCAATATCAACTCCATCCAATAAAAGTCCAAGAAGATATACCTCTAGAGGAAGGGTAGACATAGGTGGTGCACACACTTCCTGAGTCAATCGTGTTGGAAAAAATATAGTCTTAACCAGGGAAGATGAAATAATCATTAATGAAATCTTCCCAACCAGGTGATATATTATCAACTATAAAGTGTATCACAATTAAGGAAAATTGGTCTTACCAAACAATACATTATCGTAGCTTTCTTAAACATCAATTCCACCACATTCTGAAAAACTAGTGATGCACCCATTGCATATAATGTGTTACACCAACTTTAATTTTCATAATTTCACTAGCACACACACACATATATATATATGGGAAAATTTAAAAACAGAACACTATTTGTATTCTCAAACTAGTATTATCCCCCATGGGATTTCACAGAACCTATTAGTAGCCACCCCAGTTTGTGGAACTCCAATAAACCTAACAGAATTTACAAACATGCTCTCTCATATGAAATTATAAAAGTCTACAATCCATTTTGAACATGAAATATGTAGATATTTAATAATGAAACCAATTTAATAAAACTATAAAACATTTTAATTTAATATTCTAATTTGCACTTAAAATTTCATTAAAATTTTGATTATGTAAATATAAAGTAGATAAAAGTGCAATGAAAAGTTTTAGAGGATGAATAGGAATGAGAAGCATAAGATGTTGTCTGTATCAACTCCCTCATTTGTCTCTTTCAAAAGACATTTTTTCAAAGTCATCCCTACTAAAGAATCCTCTTCTATATTGTCTTCGATATCCATAGTTAAATACCTTCATTTCCAAAACATAAACAAAGACTAATCAATGTATAAATATACACATAAAATTGTTAATAAAAATATCATATAGATAAGAAATATAAAATTAGGAACTATAATAGTATCTTGTATTCCATAAACACAATTCGTTACAATAAATCATAAGAAAACACCTATGAAAAACAATAAAGTGCATACATTTAATAATTTATTTTAAAATGCATGAAAATAGAACATTAATGTAAATAATCAATTATGCCACACTAAGAAAATTTCATTACAAATAAAAACTGTGAAGCCAACTATAAATCTGAGAGAATAAAATATAGAAATACAAGAGTACCAATCATCTCACATAGAAATAGATTAAAAAAATCAACATTAGATTCAATAGAATTTTCAACAGTGGTTATAGAAAATTTAACATCTAAATCCAATATGGATATTTGTATAAAATAAAACTTAATTTAAAAATAGTTTTTAACCATTTTCAACAAAAATGTTTTTGTATTTCAACAAAATTAGAGGGAAAAATGATTGAACGATCGCCTTATCTTGAAATTAAATTATAATTTCCTTTCATCAAGGCCTTCCATTTGTTTAGGTGAAGACCTGCATTTTTTAATCTTTAGAAGTGATGATTTTTAAGATAAATGGAATTTCATTTAATTAAATCACACCAATATAACCCACTATTTGAGAAACATATATACCATGAACCAATCATTGAAAGACCTAGAGTTTCCAAATCATGCTCCACTTATTTGGGGACATGTATGGAATTCAAAAAAAAATTATAATAACATCATCAAGGAAACCATGATATATAATTTACCAAAAAATACGTGGAAAAAAGTTGCATATGTGTGACTAAAAAGTCAAATAAAATACATTTCCAAAGTAAAAAAGAGGAGGGATATGCTTTTCCTGAAATGAAATTATAATTTCCTTCCATCATGGCCTTCTAGTTTTGTATGTGATGACATACATTTTTCCATGATTTTGAATCACATATTTTTATGATAAAATACATTTCCCTTCAAATCAACCATTCCAAAATCATTGAATAAAATGGATACTCGCTAGAGACCATGTAGGCCCAAAAGCTGGTAGATATGGAGATGATGATGGGGAGGTGGTGAAGGTCATGTGGGCATAGGAATATGGACATAATATGTGACTATGTTTTAATTTACCAAAACTTTTTCACTTCCAAAATCAAAGAGCAACACTTTGTGGGTTAGAGGATCAACCAGCAGAACATTAATAAAGTGTTCAGAGTCGCATGTTAGCCCATTGACTAGTACCTTCTTTCCCCCATACCCCCCATCACTTTCCCCCCATCCCCCTACACCATCCCCCCCCACCTCCCTCGCCCCCACCCCCTCTCCCACCCACACCATCCTCCCATCCCCCCTACACCGGCCCACCAAACCATGCACCCCTCCCCCCAACTAAACCCATTCACCCCCACTACCCCCACCCTTTACACACAGTGCCCCTTCACCCCCCCAACTATACCCCCACTACCCCCCCCCCCACCCCCACCACCATTCACCCCTACTGCCCCACCAACCCTACACCCCCCACTACACCTGCCCCCCCCCCCACACGCACCCCGACTGCCCCCCACTTGTACCCTACTACCCCCACCCACCTACACCCCCACTTCCCACTAACCCCACCAACACCCCTACTTCCCCCACCTGCACCCCCATTACCCAGACGCCCACCTTCATCCCCCTACCCTTCACCGACCCCTCCCCCTACAACCCACACCCTCCTGCACCCCCACTTCTCTCACATGCACCCCACTGTCCCCAACCCCACCCCACCTACCCCCTGCACCCCCCCCCCCCCCCACACACACATGCACCCTACCCCACCCTCACCCTTACCCCCTTGACACCCTTTACCCCTACTCCCCCAACCAGAAAGGGTATAAAAACTGAAGATTATTTCATAGATTACATAGGGATAAGAGATCTCAACCAAGAAAGAATTTCATCAGCATTAAGGGAAAACTATACACCTATGAGAATGATGTCTCAAAGGATGTGGTTGACTACTTCAATGATAATTATACATATTATGGGCTGGATAAAACATTGAATATTATTGACAATATCAGTGCTATTTAAATATTGGTTACAACCTGAACATATATTCCCAAAACAAGATCATTCACATATGAATGTTAGTGATCCCATCAATAAACAAACCACTCATCCCACCCATTGGATAATTACTAACTCATTTCTATTATGAAACTAAAGGCTTCACCTCACTCGTCATGACTTAACAACCATTCTATCTTTCTCAATTGAGATCTCACATATCAAGAATATCATTACATTGAGATGATATTTTTATTTTAGAAAGAGATTCAATTACCTGAAATTAAAATATAGATAGTAATGAAAAAACATTATATGGATGAAATAAACCCTGCATTAATATTAACTACATTCAATATCTTGGTAACATAAATTAGGGTAAAAAATATTTCAATAAAAGTGGAATCTAAATATGAAATAGTTAACACTGTATAAAGTATAAAGGATAATTACATTGTACATGTTTACGGAATACATAAAATATAATAAAACATTTGACAACATAAGGCTTTTCTTCACATAAAACTATGGTTTTTAATAGCAATAAATTTATCAATAGCTCTAAAATATATTAATATTGTGAAAAATTGATGGTATATGTAAAGTGCCTTAATTTACAAGATGTTTAAAGTATTTCTTTCCTAATATATGCTAATAATTGCAGAGAATCTTAACCAAGAAAAAATATATTAAACATTTAGATATTTCATAATCGAAGAACAAAACATAAATACATAACATAAACAACACGCTTCTTTTATTGTTAAATTAGGTTACTTTATTTGAAAACATGATGGATACTTAAAAGATATAGAAGAAACCAAAACCAAGATCTTAAGAGGCATATCATACTAGATGAAATATGAAGATGAACACACTTTCCTTAAAATACTATTTCCATCCTCATATATATAATGAAAACCCCTCAGAAAAAACATAGCATGGACTAAGATAAATATTAACATGCACATAAGTAATTGTAGTAATAATGTTACCTTGATCAAACTGTAAATAAAACTAAATCATGCATGTTGTCAATATAAAATTTAAATCATGTTCGATGTGAATATTCAGATATTTTGAAATGGAGAAGACAATAAGTCCTAAATTTACTACAACATCAATGATATATAGCATGTATAAAAATTTAATTTTCTATAAATTTAAATGTTTGTTTAATTATATAAAACAATATACATAAACCATGATATAACTAGTGAACATGAAATCTAAATACCTCTGAAATTTTAACATGATGGGTTATTAGACTTGACAGTGTCGCTTTTTCTTTATTACTCTATGTACATAAACATCATTACAAAAAAAACCTGAAAAACTCACCTGGAATATAAAAAATGAGAACCAAACTGCCTGAGAATCTATTTCCCTTCACCTTTCTGGGCTCAATAATTTCCTGAAATACATGATTCAAATAAAAATGTTGTGAGTAAATATAATTAGGTGCCTTCTATATCAAACATAAAATATATATCTCTGGTGATTTTGAACACCTGGTAATGTTTTATCAACCTCAACTTTCATTAATAACTATGGGAAATATCAAAACCAAAATCACATTGATGAACAACTAAGAAAATATAATTTTCCATTAATATACATATATACTTATAAGGTTAAGAGATTAATAGAAATTAAAAGTATTTAATAAGAAGAATAATATTAAGAGGATGGTCATATAGAATATATTTTAAGAGAATATTTTATTTCTTTCTTTGACCATAATTCCATATATTGTAAGAAATTAAAACTCTTGTAAATGAAAAAAAGTATAAATGTGAAGTAGAATGATCTCATAAAATAGATAAAAATTTCTATGATGAAATTGGAAGAATAAGACATGATACCGGAAGATATTGATAAAAAAATGGCTGCAAAATAAAAGGAACATCATGACGAACAATATATGTATCAAAAATATGGAAACACTTTAATGAATATGTTATAACTCAATGGAGATGGGGTGTATATTGAAGTTGAAATAACAAAGGATAATGAGAAAAACAACCCCCTGAAAAATGGTGAAACATTTTTATAAATTCTCTTGTGATAATAAAGCTGTTTCTTTTCATTATATAGATTAAGAAACATAATTTTAATATTTGTAGGATAATGAATGGTGTAAAAAGTTTCCTCCTATAGATGACATGTGAATATAAAAACCCAAAGGAAATGGGAAAATAAAGGCTGGAGGATGCTTTGAAAGCAAGCATAAATTTATAATGAAAATCATAAATGTAAAGTAAGATCAATATTCTAGTGATATTAATGTTATTGTAGATGTTTTGGGTATAAATATTTTGAGTATTGGTATGACATTTCATTTCACTAGAACTTGGATGAAAAAAGGGGGAGCAGACCTAAGAAGAGTAGAATTAGTTTTATTAGATGTAGGGATAATCTTAGAAAAAAAATTTATATCCAAAAAAAATTACTATAAAAAATATTATAGAATTATAAATTTGAGAAAAATATAAGAATAATTAAAAAATCTAGTCATGATGGTACCATAAAAATTGGACATAATATGAACGTAATAAATATTTCTTATAAGGAATTAAAATGGGAAAACCTAAAATTAAAGGGGATTTGTGTGGGAGATGAATGGTCACTAAACATGTTGTAAAAGACTGTATGAAATTCATATCTAGACAAAAATAAAATATAAATTGGCATATAGAGTATGAGGATGAATGTTAATTAATTTACCATGCAATCAATGAGGTCCCATACAAGTAGCCCAGGGAGAAAAATAAGATATCCAATATATTGACAAAGGTAAATAATAAAAAAATGGGGAAATAATCTTGAATAGAATCCCCAATGATAAAGTTGAAGATAACAGATGATCACAGTTGAGATATATCTCTCAACCTTCCCTCTCTCACTAAAAGAGATAGGTACCAACTTTTTATTCCCATTCATTTTATCTTTCCTATCCTATAGGGAATTAAAGAAAAAATTGGGAGATGGATGACTGTTGTATTATTTTGGTATAACAATAATGAAGTATCCTACCTAGAATGCTATTGAAGATATATTTTCCATGATGAAGAAAGTGAGATGATCTCTCAAGGGGTAAAAACATAAATTAACATTTTTAATAATGAAAAACTACATGGAAACTCAAAATCTGGATAACCAAATTTTAATTCTTAATTGAGGTTATATTTAACAACTCCAATATTTATTTTTATATTGGTATCACGTGGTCAAGTATTTATGTACTACATTGATCAATTTTTTTATAAACTCTTATCTATATAAAGGTTTTTTCTTCATAGACTTATAGTTGAATATCTCAAGTCTGTTTACCAACAATATTATGTGACACCATCTTTCTCTAAAAAGTGTATAAGTTTGACACTAAAAATATACGGGGGAGAAGAAGATTTAAGGATAGAAGTGCTTTCCATCTAGGACCACTCTCAGTGAGTTCTAAAAAACCCTTCCAACTGACCCTATTGCCATTTTGTAACTCTAAACTAGGGGAAAACTAATTCAGATCACCCATTATCTCCCTAGGACCCATCTAACGCAACCATCTTTCCAATTAAATAAAGAATCATATGATTCTTAGTGCGAAATACATATCCCATTATATTCTAATTTTATCATCATATTTTAATTACCTAAACTAGTAAGTTCCTCAACCATCTTTGGTATAAGATATAAAATGATATTCTGTCAAATTCATGAACAAAATATAACAAAACAACCACAATAGGCTCACATTTCCAACCTCTAGGTTCTAAGGCAACACCCAAAGACACAAATGATTAAATTAGCATAGACCCTAACATGGTTAATAAAACATGGTGTACTCATGGTCCCCCAGATGATGTCTATCAAATCATCATCCAATGTAGATAGGTAAACCTCACCTAGCGACTCTGAAAAATAACCCATAAATGATCATCACCTCACCCATAATGGAATCATCAAGAAATATGATGCATATAAGAAAAACCTCAAGGATTCCTTAGACACATCTCAAACCTAATCTCGGTGACACCCAGCCTTAACTGACACCATGTGGTTTCAAACCAACCTAAAGGTTACAGTTGGATTAAACCTCTAGCAAGAAGTTATAAAACATCAACAACTCACATCCTAAAAAATTTGTCCAAACATCCAAGGACCAAAAAAAATAATTTTTCATTCCTTTTGAGAGATGTAAAAACACCTAAAGTTATACCCCTTGGACTACTCAAGGGAAGTCTCTATGAACATTAAAATAATTCCATTGACATTGCCTGTTCCAATTTATCCAATAAACACACATCCCCCATATGAGTCTCACACCACACCTCCATTTGAAGAACTCTCAAACCAAAACCTTCATTGAAAACCTCAATATACTCTACTCACTTTTCGGGTTCTATATCCAAAAACATGAGGGGAACCTCACATTTAAACAAGAATAAAACAAATCATCTCACCAAAGGCCTCTAACTACTTGGGGGTTCTAACTCCACACCCCACATAGAAATAACCTTCTATAGACCACTCACACATCCAAACTCAAATCCCAAGGAAATAAGTATATCCATGTTTCTCTCTTTTCTTACCCTTCTGAATCACCTAAGATCACGTGAGGTTTTATATTGAATAAAAAACCAAGAGATAGGGATTATGAACAAAACCCCTGTATGAGACACCTCAGACCCTCACATTTCAAAGAAGACCCACAAAGGATCTCAAGGGTCTCCAAGAAAACCTATAGTCATTTAATAACTAGAGAAGTTAATAGAAAACTATCGATGTGGGAAATATAACAAATATCAAACACCCAACTTACCTTATGATAAAAACAATAAAGCTAAAAACTTAAACATAAGATCCAACAGTGTCCCATGAACCTATATCATTCCATAAAATAGAAAAAAAATTATAAAAATTTAGAATTATTTATTTTAAAAAAAAATAGGAATAAATTCCTTAAAGATTATTGAGGTTCTTCCACATTATGAAACCACAACCAACTCACTAAAAGTAGCCAAAAATATACAAATGAATTTAATCTGGGAAAAATTCCTTACACGAAACACTTGATTACCTAGAAACTCCAATATATTTAACTGAAAATTCAAAACAAATAAACTATTACTCATAGTATCTCTAAATTGAATAGTGATGGCATGTGTTCTATGTCATGAGACATCTGATCTCTAAGACACACTAAAGAACTAATATACCTAGACAATTCCATCATTTTATGGTGGAATCAGAATTGAAAAGCTTAATAGATACTATTATAATTGGAGAGGATAATATAAGAGTAATAAATATGGTAGTAGATGAATATTCCTACATGAAATTGTTGAAGAATTAATTTAAGAATAACTGAAAAACATGATAAGTCAAAGAGGAAGAGGAACACAGGGAGGTGGGGAGTTGGGTTGGTCGTGTAAGAGGTGTGTAGGAAGAGGAGGTGGGGAGGCCACCTTAGAGTAGTGCTGGCGTGGAGGTGTGGTGACTGAATCGTCAGAGGAGAATTATACCAAGGTGGGTGGCCTCATAAGAGGAGTATAATGAGGGGAGTTTGGGTGGAAATTCCAAGCAAGGAGGGTCTTGGAGAATAAGGGATGGAGAGGGGATTGCGAGTAGGAAGGGAAGAAATGGGGTGGGGATCGTGAGAAAATTAGAAGAAAGGGGGTAATACCAGGTTTTTTTGGGGACTTATGGCCATATCTTAACCTACAGCCACATGTTTTTTAAACCGTGGCTATATAAGTGTGGATATATCCTCAGTTTCTAGTGGTGTACCTAGCCTGCACAGTATCCATGAAACTTTGTGGCTATAGATAGTGGGGAAATAGGGGCCACATGGTTTGTCTGCAACCATGTGGCCCTAATTGAATGGCCATATATCTAATATTTGGTTTGGGAAAGAGCCACTTCAAGCTTTCTATGTGTCTTTAGACAATTAATTTGACTAACCGTGCGAGGTTCCCCTTATAGTAGTGACTTGTGCACAATTTCCACATGGTTTGGAAAATTGTGTACCTAAACTATAAGTTCTAATGTTTTGTGGTGAAAAGTCCATGTTTCACTCACTTAAACTTAAAACCCTTCTTCACTTTCCCATCTTCTTCCTATTGTGGAATAAATGAGATCCCTCCTCCTATGAGCACCACAAACCTTCGAATTTATGCTTCTATGTATCTCTGATGTCTAGAGTTTGATTCATGATCCCTCAAATGTGTTTTGTTCCATAAGGTGATCTCTCTAAGCCTATACCTTCCTATTCATGTTTTTATTCGAATTCATCACACTAATTAGGTTCAAACTCATTTTACCAATTTTTATGGCATTGTATAGTCTCATAGATATCTTTCATCCTTCTCTGAAACTGAGACTCATATCAAGTAAGGAGTAGTCTATGGATTTGAGGTATGTGGTCTCTTTAGTTTCAATTTTTGATTTTCATCGTGTATATATGTCATTTTTTCACATGCCGGCTTTGGCCAAGCATCCTTATTCAATTGAGTTCATCATATGCAATTAGTCATTTCAGCGTGATACATGTTTTTTAAACCCTATTTAGTAGTTTAAAGGATTAATTATGTAACATCCCATGTAAATGAAGAATAATACATTTTCATATTTATTAATATTTGTGAATTAAATATTAATTTTACTCTAAATGGGATGATATGTTCGATTGAATAACTGATACAAAATAACGGGTTTCTTTGAAATATTATGTTACACACAATGTGGGGTCATACAGAAAAATAATAATATAATATTATTTTAAATGGTAGTTAACACCTATCCATTTTTTTGGCATGATTGAACAAAACTAACCATATTATGATTAAACATTTTTTAAATGTTTTTACATTTATCCAATAACATTTAGAGGCTTAAAATGTTAATGAATCTAATTTTTAAGCACAAATACTCTATTATTTTTTAATGGTCGATTTGTCGCCTTTTGATGGTGAACCATCTTTAAATCTAGTTTTAGTCCCTTGTATATATTCTATTTGAAAAAATAAAATTCTTCTTTTCGAATTGGGATATCAATATTTACTTTGGGTAAACAGTTGGTATTTTCCTGCTAAAATTCATTTTTAATGAATAGTGAAACTATATTGTATTTTAATTAAAAAGTTCCTTTTAATCTAATTTATTTATACAGTTATATTATCTTTTTAATTGGTTTTGAAGTTTAATTAGATTATTTTTTTAACATTTAAAACAATTTCTGTTGTTGGAAGTAATTTCACTTTGAAATTTGACATACAGAGGTGTCAATCTATTGATAGTTATTATTTCTTAAAAACATGCTTTTTGTTTTGGAAACAGAATTAGTTTTAAATAAATTAATGAAAAATATGTGTTTTGAATTTTTTAAAATTAACATCATTTTTGAATTCAGAATATCAAAAATACATTTGTCTTAATTGATGGTATTTTTCTAAAAACCTTCAATTTTTGATGAATAGTGAAAACACATAGTAGTAGTTAAAAACCGAATTTTCATTTAAATGAAATTTTACCATTTCAAGGAATTTAATTTCAAAAATATGATAAACATGGTTTTCATAATTAAAGAAAATATTGTTTGATAAGATGAATTTTTTTTTTGGTGAATACTAAATTTTGACCTTTATATACCGCGGTTAAAGGTTAATAGGGTAATTCATGGTAAAAATAATATTATAATAATTTTAAATTACCCTAACATGTGTCCTAATATTATTGGATGATATATTTATGACCATGGGAATCTTTGGGTCCATTTTGGGGCCCCATGGAGCCACTTAATAATGATAACGCCCCATTATATAAATTAATCTAAATTTGTGACAAAAATGACTGAAACATATATCTTTTAGTAAATAATTTTTTACATGGGGTTATATAAGTTATCTTGTAGACTATAAATATTAATTATAAAGATTAGAATATTTACTACATCATGTTATTTTTATAATTTTTAGACAAAAAATAAAAAAAATTATTTATGACACAATAATGAGGTTGTGTTTACCTAATTAATGAATAATTTAAATAAACAAGATTATAAAAATTAAAACAATATCCAAAATCCATAAAATTCATATTGGTTGATTTTATATCGAACAAGATTCATCTTAACTTCTAATTTAATAATTTTTCGACATTTATAACCCAAAAATAATTATATAACAAAATAATATTGTCAAACATTCCAAAAGAGCCCCTCTACCCCCTTATAAAAGGACCTCACCTATAACCCATTAATCACAACTCTCAAGCCCCTTATCTAGTCCAAAATCTTCCCAAATAAGTTCTCATGACCTCTATCTTCCACCTATAATCCTTAACTTAGGGATAATGCACTTCAAGAAATCTGCTTGGTTCAAACCAAAGGGAGTTACCTGATTTAAAGGTAACATCTTCTCTTAAGTTCTTTTCTTTTATTTTTCTTCTCCAACCCACTAAACTCTTTTTATTCCATACATTAATAAAAACACCAATATCATAAATATACTAGGTTGAAGATATGATATGTATTCAAACTACACTTATACACACCTCTGTCTAATAGGTACAACAGATACTGTTTCTATGGACGGTGAACTACTTCCTCATGAAATGATGATTGTTAAATCTTCTTACACCACTTATTATGGTGGCCTTTAATATGTAACTGAAGTAACATGTGATATATATTATATTTAAATTGTCTCTGTAATTTGGTATTTTTTTCATTTACATCCTACCTTTAAGGTTTCCATAATGGGTAAATACGATAATTTCATTTGAAGTAGTGTGGACGACCACCCCCTCAATGTGATATGACTCATTCATTCCATACATGGAATGTATAAAATATGGAGTAAATTAAATTAAAAAACATATATATTATAATTTAATTATAATATACCTATGTATTATTATGTTTTCTTTCCTTTAAATAAAATATTGAAATGAAAGTTTCATTAATGCGTGTGTACGAGTTACCATCACGATGAACGGTGAGTTTCATTTCTTAACTCCAAATGATATGGAATATTATAAATACATATACACTAGATATATATTATATATATGAAATATAAATCATGAATATAATTCTGGAGATAAGGGGTTTTTTATCTCACTCCCCTAAGATTTTCATTGCTCACCATTATTTATTGCATGTGGTGTATTGTGTACTGCCATTTGATATATTTTATAGTGATTCTATTTATATTCATGGTATTCTGTGATTCGTTTGGTTGTTGTTAACTTTTAGTCACATGACTCGATTGATTACAACATGGTAGTGGGTTTTCATTTCACTTTTTATTCATGTGAGATTCATTCTATATTTGCCACTATTTTCCTTTGTGTGGTGTATGTAATGACCAAGATTGTTTTCTCTTGGTATATACTTTAATTAAAGGGTATTTAAATTCTCATTGTATGATCCTTCTTTCATGGGGGTATGTTTTGTAAGTCACCAAATCGGTAAGGGAACCTTTCACCTTCCTCTTTTAGTCAAAGACTTCTTTTTGTTATTTATTTTAATTTACATTTTATTTTGTTGGGATATGTTCTTATATATACTTATTGCTGTAAATTTTATGTCCATGTGATGAGAAACCCTTTTCTCTATCATTAACTCATTTTGTGAATTTTTAAGTAACGCCATTAGGCTGCCTAATCTTTTTAAGGGACTTTGTCTCAATTTACTTTCCATTATGACTTATTTGTTGTTATACCCCAATTCCCTTTTATATTGTGTATATACTACCCTTTGAAATATTTTATCATGAATCCCCTTATTCTCATGATATTATAACCTTGGATTAATGTTACTCCTCAATTATTTATACTCAAGCGTCTCTCATTTTGTTAGGAACTTCTTAACTAAAAAAATTATATATTTTAAGGATATATTCTTCTAAATATTTTTAATTAGTATCAATGTTTTAAAAATGGTTTGATGGATTTATTTATATAGACATGGATGTTTTGAAATGAAAATTTCTTTCAAAATCATCAATGTGATATAGGACACTTGGATTTAAAAAACACTTTATTAAATGTTTTAAATGGTTTTGAAAATGGTTTGATAAAGCATTGATTATGTCAGTATCTTGAAATGATATATTGTGATTGTAATGTGGAAATGTTATCTTTACTTTAAACTTGTTTTATGTGTTATGAGTATGTTATGGTTATTGGGCATTTTTAATATATATACGGGTTGTTTCGTGATAAACCTAGGGAGAGTGTGCCCAATATAGCTCTCTAATTCATTGGATAACGTGACAGAGGTAAACGTTGTTGTTTCTCCTAAGAGATTTAGGTAATATACTATGATGGGTATTCCAAACTTAACTCCCAGTATAGCTGTGAAATCTAAAATTTAGGTAAGTTATGTATGCCACAAGTTACCTTTATGATTTATGATTTCAATGTGTTATTCAAAAATCTTATGATTTCATGAGGTATGTTAAAGAGATTATATTTTCTATTTATTGATGAACTAATGTTTTATTTATTTATTTTATAACCCTTACTATGATTTTTATGCTCATCCCATGTTTTTGAAAAAAAATTCATAGGTTATGAGGAAAAGTGAGAGAAAGGAAGAACTTAATAAGATTTATATCAAGAAAAGAATTATTGTTTACTTTTAGGATTTTTTATTTTATAAAAAAAATGGAAACTTAGTAGAAGTGTCTACATTTTAATTTTTTGAGATATAATGTAATAGTTATGGCCTAATTATCTAAAACTATAAACCTAAAAAGACCATCAATGTGAATTATTCATTTAATTAAAGATTATATAATGTTTTATGGCTCAGTCCTTATAGTTGGTATTAAAGGTCGGTTTTGAAAATTTTTGGGATAATGAGTTTTTATTAGACACGTGGTCAGTCTCTATGTATACTCTTTATGTTAAATCCTTGATTTATAAATTTTTAATATCAAGGAATTTTCGATACAAATGGAAGGAGGAGGATCTCAAACAACATTCCAATCTCTTCATGATTACATGCTTGCAATAATTATTGCAAAGTCATGTTCAGATGTTTGTGAATCATTTTTTTGCATACAAATCACATGCGAGAAGTTTTTTGAGATATCAAACACCTCCACTATACCTAGATATCATTGCGGATCATCAGTTGTATTTAATAAAATAATATTTTCAAAATATTATCATAAATTCATGAAAGGTAAATATTATTCAGGCATTTTCAAATATTTTACCTAATAACAATATTTTGAAGCATATTATGATTTTGAAAAAGGTACTGAAGAAGGAGAACCTTGCACAACCTATTTATATTTTCTTTAAAATTATAGTGTTTTAGAACATACTTATGGTATTTTAAAAGTACCATTGATTTAATGTTTCAACTCTAACTAAGTCCAACTATTTTATAAAAAGAATGTTTTATCAGATGTATTGAAATTATATGTTATACATGATTATTTTCTGAAACAATTCTTCTGTGAACACCCATATGACCCATGTTGTACAATGTGTATTTGGATGAAGGAATCAGATGATTTTGAAGTATATCTAAATCTTTATTGCAATGCATGGAACTTCTACATATGTGAACAAGATGATAATGAAACCATGTCGACACCATGTTCAAGGTATGATGTTCCCTCTTTTGGGAATAGCATTATTTTATCACAAGGATGTGAAATATATAAAATGACCATATATATAAGTCTTCATTTAGATGTTGAGGTATTAATGGGTTGGGATGAAAATGATAGTCATAAGACAGCCTTTTAGGTTAAAATATGTTAGGGTTATTTTTGAGTTTTATGAAAAGGACAACACATAATATGGGTGACAACATGTCGTGTTCAGCAAGGCAATGGGAATCAAACCCACAACCGAAGGGTGATAAGGGCGTGTCACCAACCACAGGCCTACATGAATTCCATAGTTTGTATGAGTTATTACTTTAGTTAAATGATTTTATGGATCAAGAATTTATTGATTTTGGGAACTTTTGTTTTATCAAATGGATATCCTTAGTATAGGAAAATGATTTGGTGATTAAGTGATAATTATTATTTTGGAAGACATCCTCTCTTTTGGGGAAACACTATATGCCTAAAGAATACAAGATACTATGAGATTTAATTTTTGGAATAATAGTTGAAATTTTATTTTTAAACAACATATGTTTTATGTCAATTTGTGTTATTTAGGAAAATGATTAAACTATCATAGAAAATATGTGATTAGGTTAATTACACTCCAGTATGATACATTAAGAGTAGTTGACGTTATTTGGGGATAAATGATAATATTTAATGTAGAAGAATATGTGATTAAATACTTATGAGTTTTGGGTTTTAATCATAGTTTAGTTTAATTTGAAGAATTTTATGGACAGTTTTTTATTGAATGGTCTATATTGAACTTTGGGTATTGTTTGTTGAATTTTGGAAATTAGGAATAATATTTTTTAAGGATTATCTTTTTTTGGGATTATCTGATCTTGTACTAACCATTTTGGTTTTATTAATGTACAACGACATGGAAAAAATATAGTTCATCTTTTTTGGATTATTTGATTCTCTATAAGATGATTCTAGCACTTCATATGTGAACAAGTCATCTTGAATACTCATCATTTAGAGAAAAGATGAGTTTTTGGTAAAAACTTCTTCATGTATAAAACTCTACTTGAAAAGTAAATATATTTCCTTATGTCCATAGTCAATCTCATAAATAAATTATATAATTTTATGAAAAGGAACTTAAAACAAAAAAAAATTATGTTTACTTTTCCTTCTAGGAAACCAAATACTATTTAACCCATCACAAGTTTGTGATTTTTTGATGGTTAACTTTCTCCTAATCATGTTTTCTATGAATCTTCATCAAAACATGACACTCAGTTTCTCCTCCATATCCATGTTTTCAAGGAATTATACTATGGGTTATCTCAGGTGACCTTTTTACTTCTATATATTTATTTTAAGGAGATAGTTTTGTTGACACTTTTTCGATGTGGAGTTTTAATGAAGTTTCCAAGCCCAATTTTAAAATTACGAGGCCGCAATTTCTAAAAGAGGGGAAAGATGTAACATCCAAAGTAAATAAATAATAATACATTTTCATATTTATTAATATTTTTGAAATAAATATTAATATTACTTTAAAGGGGATTCTATGTTCGATGGTGTACCCGATACGCAAAATGGGTTTCTTTGAAATCTTACGTTGCACACAATGTTGGGTCATACTAAAAAATAATAATATAATATTATTTTAAATGGTAGTTAAAACCTAGCCATTGTATTATCAAGAATGAACAGAACTAACCATATTATGAATAAACATGTTTCTTAATTCTTTTTACATTTATCTAATAAAAGTTAGAGGCTTAAAATGAGAATAAATCTAATTTTTAAGCATATATACTCTAATATTCTTTAAAAGGTCAATTTACCGCCTTTGATGGAGAACCCTCTTTAAATATAGTTTTGGTAACTTTTATATGTTTTATTTTAAAAAAAACTATTATATAGAATCGGGTCATCAAAATTTACTTTCGAGAAATTTTTGGAATTTTTCTGATAAAATTCATTTTTTAATGAATATTGAAAAATACAGTATTTTAATTCCAAACTGCCTTTTAATGTGATTTATTTATATGGTTATATAATATTTTTAACTGGTTTTAAAGTATAATTATATTATATTTTTACCATTTTATCCGTTTTTTATCATTGGAAGTAATTTAACTTTGAAACTGGACAGAAACAAGTATCAATATTTTGATAGTTATTATTTCTTAAAAACAATCTTTTTTGTTTTGACAAAGAGAATTAATTTAAAATTAATTAATGAGACGTATATTTTTTTGAATTTGGTAAAATTGTAATAATTTTTAAATTAGGAATATCAAATATATCTTAGGTTGTATTTTTGATATTTTTTTGAAAACCTTCAATTTTAAGATGAATAGTGAAAACACTGAGTAGTAGTTAAGAAACTGACTTTTTCAACTAAATGAAATTTTACCACTTATGTGAATAGAATTTAAAAAATCCTACATACATGGTTGTCATAAGTATGTAAAATGTGGTTCAATAAGATGAAAATATTTTTTGGTGAATTGAAACTTTTGACTTTTATTTACAACAGTTAAAGGTAAATAGGGTAATTCATGGTAAAAATATTATTATAATAATATTAAATTCCCCTAACATGTGTTCTAATTCTATTAGATGATACATTTGAGACCATGGGAATATTTGGGTCCATTTTGGGACTGAATTGAGCCACTTAAGAGTGATAATGACACTTTATTTTAATTAATTTAATTTAATGACAAAAATGACTTAAACATATATATTTTAGTAAATCAATATTTAAATGGGTTTATATATGCTATCTCTTGGAATATAAATATTCATTAGAAATATAAAATGATTTCCTATATCATGTTATTATTTTTATAATTTTTAGATATCATATAAATAAAATTATTGATGACATAATAATGATGGAGTCATTACCTCTTTAATGAATAATTTAGACAAAATAAGATTATAAAAATTAAAACCATATCAAAAACCTGTAAAATTATTATTGGATGATTATATTTAGAACTATATTTATCTTAAGTTCGATTTTAATAAGTTTTCAACTTTTAAGGACCTAAAATCATTATATAATAAAATAATATTTTCCAATGTTCCTAAAGTGCCCCTGCACCACCTTATAAAATTCCCTCACCTATATCCCATTACTTATACCTATCAAGCCCCTTGAATCATCCAAACTCTACCCAAATAATTTCTCATTATCCATCTCTTTCACCTATAAGACTTACCTTAGGTAGAAGGCACTTCAACAAGTCCTTTTGGTTCAAACCAAAGGGAGTTACCCGATTTAAAGGTAACATCTTCTCTTTAGTTCTTTTATTTTATTTTACTTCTCCAACCCCAAAACTATTTTTATTTCTTCCTTTTATAATAACATAAGAATTATTAATATACTAGGTTTTTTATATGAGTTTTATTCTAACTAAACATACACACACTTCAATCTTATGGGTAAAAAACATATTATTTTTGGGGACGATAAACTAGTGCCTCATGAAACCATGATTGTTCAATCTTCTCCTACCACCTATTATATTGGCCATTAAGATGGAAATGTATTTAAATGTATATATATTATATTTATGTTGTATCTATACTACTTTGTTTTTCAATTATATCATAAATTTATGATTTCTATAATGGGTAAATACAATAATTTCATTTGAGGAATTGCGGACTACCGCCCCCTCAAAGTGATATGGCTCATTCATGCCATATGTGAAATTTATAAAGGATCGTATTAATTAAACTAAATAAAGTTTATATTATAAATTATTCATAATATACCTATGTATTATTAAGTTCTCATTCATTTAAATATAAAATAAAAATGAAATTAGTGTTTATGTGTACGTACAGCTTACCATCTCTATAAATGGTGTGTTTCATTTCTTAACTCCAAATGATATAGAATATTATAAATAAATATACACTTGATATATATGATATATGTGATATCTAAATAATTAATAAAATTCTAGAGATAATGGAAATTTAACCACATAGAGAATTTGTAATTATAACAAGTTCATTTTTTACTAAAGTTCTGAACAACGACAAAATTTCTGATATGAAATCAAATAATTAACTAATTGTTATATAAATGTAATAAGTGAAATAAATGGAATAATAAAATTTAAAAATTTTCTTTATTAATTATAAATTAACTTTAGTTTATTATTTAGAAATAGCACAAAACATACGAGTCATGTCAGACAAGATGTAAGGGGTTTCTTATCTCACTTTTAATTTTGTGATATTTCTATTGTTCACCACTTATTTATTTCATGTGGTGTACTGTGTACTAATATTTGATATATATTATCACGATTATATTTTTATTTAGGGTATTCTGTGATTATTTTGGTCTTTATTAAATTTTGGTCATACGACTCGATTGATTACAATGTGGTAAGGGGTTTTCATCAAAATTTTTATTCATGTGAGATTCATGCTATATTTTCCACTTTTTCCTTTTTTGTGTTGTATATAATTACCATGATTGTATTTTCTGTATAATATATTTTATTTTATGGGTATTTACATCTTCATTTTATGATCCTTCTTTCATGGGGTGTATGTTTCATAAGTTACCAAATCGGTAATGGAACCTTTCACCTTCCTCTTTTAGTCAAATAATTATTTTTGATATGTCTTTTACTTTATGTTTTATTATGTTGGGATATGTTATTATATATCCTTATTACTGTAAATTTTATTTCCATGTGATGATAAACCCTTTTCTCTATCATCAACTCATTTTCTGAATTTTTAAGTAATGTCATTAGGTTGTTGAATCTTTGTAAGGGACCTTGTCTCAATTTACATTCCATTAAGACTTATTTATTGTTATAAACCAATTCACTTTTATATGGTGTATATACATCCCTTTGAAATATAATATCATGAATCTCCTTATTCTCATGATATTATAAGCTTTTATGGATTTAATTCTTCAATTATTTGTACTCAAGCATATCTCATTTGGTTAGGAACTCCTTAAATAAAATATTGTTTTAAATGTTTTAAAAATTTATTCTTATCAATATTTTTCATTAATGTATATGTTTTAAAAATGTTTTTAAGGGTTTATTCATGTGGACATGATGTTTTTGAAATTAAAATTTCCTTCAAAAGCATCAAAGTGGAATGTGAAACATTGATTTAAAAGACCCCTCTATTAAATGTTCTATATGGTTTTGAAAATGGTAAAATAAATAATTGATTATGTCAATATCTTGAAATGATATATAGTGATTGTAATATAGAAATGTTATATTTCCTTTATGCTTCTTTTATATGTAATGGTTACAGGTAATTATTTAAATATACAGGTGTTTCTGTGATAAACTTAGGGCGGGTGAGCTCGAGATAGCTCTCCAATGCATTGGGTAACGTGACAGAGGTAAATGTTAATGTTTCTCCTAAGAGATTTAGGGAATATATCATGATGGGTATTCCAAACATAACTCTTTATGTACCTGTGAAAGCTACAATGTAAGTATGTCATGTATGACACAAGTTACCATTATGATTTATGATTTCTATGTGTAATTCATAAATCTTATGATATCATGAGGTATGTTAAAGAGCCTATGTTTTGTATGTATCGATGAACTAATGTTCTATTTCTTCCTTTTATAACCCTTACTAATATTTTTATGCTCATCCCATTTTTTTGAAAAGACATTTCCTAGGGTATAAGGCAGGTTAAGAAAAAGGTATAACTCAAGAAGATTTATATCATGAAAATAATTATTATTTTTTTTAAGAATTTTTATTTTATGAAAAAATGGAAATTGAGTAGAAGTGTCTACTTTGTAATTTTTGAGATTTAATGTAACAGTTATGGATTAATTCTCTAAAACTCTAAACCTAAAAAGTTTCTTAATGTAAATTATGCATTTAATTCGAGATTTTGCAATGTTTTAAGGTTGGGTCCTAATAAATTATACAATTATGGACACCCATTAGGTATGAAACTTTGGGAATATCACTTGTAGATAATTGATAAATTACACAGAATGGAATTTATCTTTCCCCTTAGAATAAAATGGCATTCATTCTATATATATATATATATATATACATATATATATGGCATGTGATTTCTAGAAAGTGTATATATGATTCATAAGATGGAATACCGTCATATCATTGGGTTGGAAAAAAATAAAACCACAATGATATCAATAATAACAGAACAGTTCATGTGCATCCCCTAATAGTGAAATTAAATAAATTTTAATAGCCTAAAATCCAAAAATCACAATTCAATTAATGATAATTTTACTTTTCCCTATACGCGGGGTAGCTACTCTCGAGCTTAGATTATTACCAAATCTCATTGAATTTCTATCTCATAACATCATCACCAAACAATAATGTAAACTAGAAAATAAATCTCTGATACCACTTTGTAAGGTTCCAGATCTAGGTGCAACTAAAAGGTGCCTTGTACACGGTTTGCCACATGGCCTCAAGTGATTTTCCTCAAACAACATAGGCCTCCGACTAGTAGTGAGGTACTTGTGGTATTATTATGGAAACTATGACCTCATTGGTAGATTCTAATATAGTGGAATCCAATAACAACAGTAGTGGAAGAATTAATACCATACAATATAATTAAACACCATAAAGAAGATAATATGTATAACTAGATGTCATGGCATACAAAGGATGATGCTCTATGTCACATGCTCTTAGAAAATAGAAAAAACAATATACACTAAAATAGTAAATGATATAAGTTTCAATATTATAGAAATAAAAAAAGAAACTCAGAAGCATCACAGGTCTCGGCTTGGTTCCATACTCATCTACACTTAAACAAAATATCTAGTACCTTTAGAATGGAACTTTCCCTAATTGACACTTCAAAAAATATAATCTACTTGGGACTAAAAACAAGTCCCAAATACAGTGTGAGGCTAAATATTAGTAGGAAACCACCCAAGGTCTTTTCCAATCTATCAATAAATATATATAATAGGGAGTGTGCAAAAATAAACAATAAACTATGATATACTCAAAAGGAAACAATCCTACAAGAACTAGTTTCCATTTAAATTTATTAAATGATCATTAAAAATTCCATTACATTGAATTATATAATTCTTGAGATTTATCCAAGGCCCTAAGTTCCCAATATAAAAGTAATCAGAAAAGATGTCTCAAAATACCATTTTAACAAGTAAAGTGAAGACTGAATCCAAGATTGTTCTTTGTCTTGGAAAATGTGTCATAATTAATTCCATTTAAATATTTTATACATTGAGTTCGTCCACTATAATATTGGTTTTCTCACAACTTAAACATGATAACCTATTGAATATTTTCATATAATTCTAATCTAAATCCATGTTTCACCCATGGTATAAGTAAAATTCAACTCAAAAAATATAATAACTACCAATAGAGCCTGAACATTACATCCCTGAATGGATCCATGGCTCACCCAGCCAGTAGGGGTATCCTACAAGAGCCTGACCACTACATCTGTGGATCACTCATGGATTAACATAATACCCTCTTTGAGTTCATCCATGGTATTCTAATCTAAATCCATTGTTCACCCAAGGCATAAGGTATAATAGTCATATTATCCCAACCAAGCCTTTTATCCTGAATTTATCGATCTCCCATTTCTATTTACCAATTGTTTTTTCATATAAGAAGAAACACATGTAAATTAAACTATTACATGGATTTAATATTAATCGACTCGCATGGGAACATTTCATTTATTAAGAAACACATGCTAATTAAACTTTGTCATGGCTTAAATATTAAACAACTCATGAGGATGAGATTTTCATAAAAGCTTATTATATAATATAAATCATTACAAGGACTTAGAATAACCTAAATCTTGTGTTTAGGTTCACAATTGGAGAAAACCGTTCCAAGCATGCTTAAACATGCATAGGCATAACATGAGGCAAATTAGAAAATCACTAATCCTAAACCCATAATGATTTCAATTACAATTTAACACAATTTCAATTAAATTTATTAATCAAATCCGTTCTAAAAAATCTATGAAGGGAAAAAAATAATCCCTCATAGCCAACGTAAGATAAACAGACATATATGGACATCGAAGGGAAATTCTCCCTTTGGGTAGACCTTAATCAAGGATAACAACCCTAAAAATGCTTCAAATCAATTAATCAATTACATAAACAATTATAGGCAATAGAATTTGGAAATAGTTATTCAAGGTGACACTCTAAATATAGTTGTGTCGAACTTTGCACATATAATCCACATGAAAATTAGGGAAAGGAACGATACCACCTACCTCATACTCCTATATCACTCTTTGTCCAGTTTCAACTCTAATTTGACCTAGAATAGAGTAGATCTAAAATGGAAGAATAAATTATACGAGCTTTGTCACGACCCGTCCTCGGGGCCCGTGCTGTGACTACCCCAAGCCCGCCTTCCATAGGCCAGGGGCTGGCGACTAGCACCAAGGCGTAGAATCCCAGTAAACAGGGAAGGCATTGCCTTTATAAGTAACAACAACACAGAGTCAGCAAGCGGAAAGTAAAGTGCAGAAAAGTAAAGGGGGCCGGAAATACAAGCCCAACTGTAAAGTACAACTGAAAAGTAAAGTACAGCAACTGAAGAAAAGACGGCGGTCTCGTGTCGTCCACTGGCAATCCCACCTGAAGGGTGGGTACAGATAGCCTCCAGGCTCCTCGGGTCCCACGTCCGCTCCGAGCACGTCCCACCCAGTGGTCCACCTCCAGGTACCATCCTGCTCCACGCCCCAACCGTGATCAGCGCTGTCCGTCGTCTGCAACCAACACAACAAGGTGCGGGCATAGCCCGTGCAGGGGTGAGTACAAGCTACTCAGTAAGGACCCCGAGACCCCCGAAGGTCTCCCGAAATCCACAAAGGATATAGCACAAAAGAAAGATGCAATCACGAAGTAACATCTGACTCGACTTAGGTATATGCCCATACATATACCTAAGTCCCCAATTCTAGCTCTGCTCACGAGCTCAAGAACAACTCAATCCACAAAGGAAAGCAAGACTCAAATCCACAAGGAGAGTAAATAGTAAATCCACATAGGATAGTTCAACACAATCCACAAAGGAGAGTAACATAAGATTCAGCTCAACCAGGTATACTTTTTCAGATGACGTCAAAGACGATCACTGATCCGTCTAAGTCGTCGGACCCACGAAGGATCGATAGGTACTAACCCCCGCAGAAGACCCACACAGGATCGGGCTCACACAGAACCTGTAGGCAGTGGCTCACACAGAACCGGTAGGCAGTGGCTCACACAGAACCGGTAGTAGGACCCACACAGGATCGGGCACTGATCCGCGTAGGATCGCTGAGTGCAGTAGTCGACGCAGTCCACTGAGGATCACTGCACAGTCGTCGCCGCAGTCCACGAAGGATCTCTGCTCTGCCGTCGTCGCAGTCCACGGAGGATCTCTGCTCTGCCGTCGTCGCAGTCCACGGAGGATCTCTGCTCTGCCGTCGTCGCAGTCCACGGAGGATCTCTGCTCTGTCGTTGAGGTCACAGCCAGCGCTAGGGTTCCCGCACAAAGCGAGCTCGTTTAGGAGGGTCCGCTCCACGAGCCGAGAGGCTGATACATCAACTGACACGTAGTCCGAAGTTGATGTATCCAAAAGTTCCGTATCGACAACAGGATCTCAACGCGACAGACGGCGCGTCAATCGGACGCCCGGTCTGAGAGTTATTGGCATTTTCGTCCCAGGGGCCCGGTTGGTTTTTAGGGCAAAACCAACCCGACCGTACTCCGCCTGTATCCGATCCTCGGGCGGAGTATGCCAAAAGTTCCGTCTCACTTAGAGGAAACTACCACAGCTGACGGTACGTCGATCGGACGTCCGTAGCTCAAGTTATGAGCGTTTCCGCTCCGAGGGCCCGGTTGGCTTCGTGTACGAACCAACCCGGCCGAACCCAAAGTCTTCCGAAACCTTGAGTATAATATACCGAAACGACCGTCTCGATCCAAGGATCGTGTAGCCGCTGACGGTTCGTCAATCAGAGGTCCCAGGCCCAAGATATGGGCGAAAGACCGAAGAGGGCCCGAAACGGGGGTACTGGGCCCGGGGCGACCCGGCCCGAACCCCCCATGGGGTCGGCCGAACCGGGTCGGCCCGAACCGGGCCGACCCGAACCGGCTCGGCCGGGTCCGGTCCGGCCTGGGCGCGGCCCGGCCGACCAGACCGGCCGGCTCGGCTTCGTCCGAGCGGCCGAAGGAAGGGCGCCGCGGGCTTGACCCGCGGCTCAAGCGAACGCGGCCCCGCGGGGGGGGGGGGGGGGGCGCCTGCCACGCGGACGCGGCCGGGCCGCCGCGTCCGTTCCCGGTTCCGCGCGGCCGCGGAACCGGCCGCCGTTGCCGCCGCGGCTTCAGCCGCGGCGGGCTTCCTCCACGGCGGCGCGCCGGGCGCCGCCGCCTCCGGTCGCCGGCGCCGCCGCGCCGGCGACCCGCGCCGCCGCCGCCTTCCGCGGGCCGCCGGAGATGCTCCGGTGGCCCGATTTGCCTCCCGTCTGCGCCGTTGCCCCTCCCGGATGCCGACCTTCACTGCGGGATCAACGGATCGCCCCTGCCGCGCGGTTCGTCGTCGTCCGCCATATCCGCACAACAAAATAGATCGGCGGAGGGTTGTCGGGTCTTGTTCGTTAGACCCGCAACCCTCCGCGTTAGCCATAAACGTCACCGGGAGGAAAAAGGATTAACCAAATCAACAATTTTAAATAGATTAAAATTGTTCCGATCGGGTTCTTTATTTGAAAAGAATAAACACGGGAAAAGAAATAAAATAATCCAATCAACCCTTACCTTGTCGTCGTCGTCGGACGAGGGGTCGTCGCGGAATCGCTCGTCGCGGAAGAAGGAGATCGTCGCGTCGTCGCGGTATCCGGCGTCGCGTCGCCAATCTCCGGATCAAGAACAAACGGATTTAATTAATTAAATCCGTTGTTATTGAAATTTAAAAAAGGAGAAATAAAAGATTCGATTCTCACCTTTGATGCCGATCGCACGTTCGCCGCGGAAGAAGAGGCACCGAAGAAGAAGAAGAAGAAGAAGGTCGCGGAAAAGTTGTCGACGTCGCGGATCGTGCGTCGTCGAATTCCGGTTCCGGCGTTCTTCGCGTTCTTCGCGTTCTTCGCGTTCTTCGCGTTCTTCGCAGAGAGGGTGGAGGCTCAGAGGAATAGCAATCCTCCAAAATAGACAAGTTTGTCTATTTTATTATTTTTCCAACAAACGCAAAACGCGTAAGTAACGACCCACTTAATTCGTTGAATTAATTCAACGAATAAAACAGCCCATTTAATTCACGAAAGAAACAGCCCAATTAAATGGTCTGTTAAGAATTAAATAAAACGCGTCGGTTGACTTTTCAGTTACTTTGACGGGTTTTCGCGGGTGCGTTACTTAGCGAAAGAAACGGCGGGGCTCGTGCGGGCCCCACCTCACAAATATCCTACCAAGGGGTAGGATATTTCTGGATAGCATCCTATCCAGTTCAACTCAGTTCAAGCCGCCTTTAAGTGGCTTCAAGTGGCTTCCAAACAGCTTAAGTGAAATAAAATAAAGTTGTCGCACAAATTTATTTTATTTCTGACTTAAAGCCGCAAAATTTAAAAACCACGTCTGAGCAAACGCAACTCCGGAAGAGGCATTTCTAAGCAAATATCGGCGCTGCGATTTCATCGGTGCCCTCAGAATTCGATTCCGGGCACCGGTTCAAAAGATAGAAAAACCCGCTCGTCCGTTCACTGAACGTACCTGAGCCAAACTTCGGAAATTGATTCCGGGCACACCGGGCCTCGGAATCGGGTGCCGTCTGAAGCTGCGCTCTTGTAAAATTCCAAAGAAAATTAAGAAAAAAAATTTCCTTGAAATTTGTGGGTCTTTACATTACTCCCACCTCAGGGATTTACGTCCCCGTAAAGATACATCAAAAACTAGGGGAACAAATGGGGGTACTGAGCACGCATCTGAGCCTCCCGCTCCCAAGTGCTCTCCTGGAGGTTCCCGTGCTGCCATCTGACGCGCACAAGAGGAATCGACCGCCCACGTAGGACCCGCTCCTGTCGATCCTCGATCTCCACTGGGACCTCCGCAAAAGTCACCCCATCGTCCACGTCCAGCTCCCCAAAGTCGATGATGTGCGTCAGGTCGTGCACGTATCTCCTCAGCTGAGACACGTGGAAGACGTCGTGCACCCGGTGCAACTGAGGTGGTAGAGCCAGGCGATAAGCCACCTCTCCTATCCTGCTGAGGACCTGGAAAGGCCCGATGAAGCGTGGAGACAACTTGCCGCCTCGGCCAAATCTCCGTAAACCACGTCGAGGTGAGACACGCAAAAAGACGTGGTCGCCATCCTCGAACTCTAGTGGCCTCCGCCTCCTGTCAGCATATGACTTCTGCCGGCTCTGAGCTGTCCTCATCCTCTCCTGGATGATCTAGACCTTCTCTGTCGTGGTTCGGACCATCTCTGGTCCCACGAGTGCTGACTCCCCAGGGTCTGTCCAGCACAACGGTGATCTGCAGGGTCTGCCGTACAACGCCTCGTATGGTGCCATCCCGATGGTGGAGTGGTAGCTGTTGTTGTACGCGAACTCCACCAAGGGTAGGTGGTCCTCCCAGCTGCGACCAAAGTCGAGAACACATGCACGGAGCATGTCCTCGAGTGTCTGTATGGTCCTCTCCGTCTGACCATCCGTC
Organism: Viscum album; assembly: GCA_963277665.1. NCBI lineage: Eukaryota > Viridiplantae > Streptophyta > Magnoliopsida > Santalales > Viscaceae > Viscum > Viscum album. Next base: position 1,724,730,845 of record OY728155.1, read on the forward strand.
TGAGGGTGGAAGGCTGTGCTCAGATGGAGCCGCGTCCCGAACGCCTCCTGCAACCCCTTCCAGAGCCGGGAAGTGAAACGAGCATCTCGATCGGAGACGATAGATGATGGCACACCGTGAAGCCGTGCGATCTCCTGGACGTAAAGACGTCCCAAGCTCTCCACTGAGCCCTGCTCTCTGATGGGTAAGAAGTGTGCCGACTTGGTGAGTCGGTCGACAATCACCCAAATGGAGTCGTGACCTCTGGAAGTGCGTGGAAGTCCAGTCACGAAGTCCATAGATATGCTATCCCACTTCCACTCCGGGACCTCCAAGGGCTGTACCAAACCTGCTGGTACCTGATGCTCTGCCTTCAACTGCTGGCAGGTGAGGCATCGTGAAACGAACTCTGCCACAGCTTTCTTCATGCCCGGCCACCAGTGCTGTCGTCTGAGATCCTGGTACATCTTCGCCACTCCGGGATGTACCGCCAAGGGAGAAGTGTGAAACTCTCTCAGCACCTCCTCTCGTAAAGCAACTGGTACGAAGGTACGCCCTCTGAAAAGAATGTTGTGCTCTGCTCCAAGGGAGAAACCATCAGGCGCCTGACCTGAGGATATCAGTGCACGCCGGGTCTCACAGTCAGCGTCCCCACGCTGAGCCTCTCTGACCCGCTGTAGAAGTGGAGGAGAGACTGTGAGAGACTGAAGAAAGGCTGCTCCGTCTCTATCCACGAAGGATATCTGCAAGGAGGCTAGCTGCTCCGTCGCCTCCTCAAGTAGCTGAATGCCCGTCCTCCTGCTGAGGGCATCGGCTACCACGTTCCCCTTCCCAGGAGTATAGACTATCTCAAAGTCATAGTCCTGGAGGAACTCAAGCCATCTCCGCTGTCTCAGGTTCAGGTCCTTCTGAGAGAAGATATACCTGAGACTCTGGTGGTCATAAAAGACAGTGAAGCGCTCGCCCATCAGATAGTGCCGCCAAGTCTTCAGAGCGAAGACCACTGCTGCTAACTCCAGGTCATGAGTGGCGTAGTTCTGCTCATGCGGCCTCAACTGACGTGATACGTAGGCGATCACGGCCCGCTCCTACATCAGGACGCACCCGAGTCCAGTCCCTGATGCATCGCAGTAAACTACGTACCCAACTCCCTCCTCAGGAAACCTCAAGATAGGTGCGCTGGTCAATCTCTGTCTCAGCTCCTGGAAGCTCTGCTGACATCTGTCTGACCACACAAAGGGTTTCCCCTTCTTCGTCAAGGCTGAGAGTGGTGCTGCAACTCTGGAGAAGTCTGGCACGAATCTCCGATAATATCCTGCTAGGCCCAAGAAGCTCCGCACCTCTGTCACGCTCCTGGGTGGCTCCCAAGCTAGCACTGCCTCGATCTTCGCGGGATCCACTGCAACTCCCGCCTCAGAAATGACGTGCCCCAAGAAATGGACCTCACGTAACCAGAACTGGCATTTTGAGAGCTTGCCATAAAGCTGGTGCTCTCGGAGTGTGTCTAGCACAACTCGCAGGTGGTAGGCATGCTCCTCCTCAGTCGTCGAGTATACCAAAATGTCGTCAATGAAGACAACGACAAATCGGTCGAGGTATGGCTGGAAGATCCTGTTCATGAGGCTCATGAACACTGCTGGAGCATTGGTTACACCGAACGGCATAACCAAGAACTCATAATGGCCATACCGACACCTGAAGGCCGTCTTCTGTACGTCCTCGTCTCGAACTCTGAGCTGATGATAGCCTGACCGGAGGTCTATCTTCGAGAACCACCGCGCTCCCTTGAGCTGATCGAAGAGGTCATCAATCCGTGGCAGCGGATACTTGTTCCTCACCGTCACCTGATTCAGGCGACGATAGTCGACACATAGTCGCAAGCTCCCGTCCGCCTTCTTGGCGAACAAAATCGGGGAAGCCCAGGGTGAAACACTGGGTCGGATAAACCCCTTGCTCTGCAAGTCCTCCAACTGTACCCGCAGCTCCCGAAGCTCGGCGGGGGCCATCCGATATGCTGGAGTAGATATCGGGGCTGTCCCGGGGTACAAGTCGATGTAAAAGTCTACCTCTCTATGAGGAGGTAGCCCTGGAACGTCGTCGGGAAAGACGTCTACGTACTGGTCCACCACTGCAGGAAAAGCTGGACTCTGCACGTCCACTGCTCCTAGGATGAGGCTAGCCAACTGATGAGAGATGGGCTGCACTCTCCTCCGCGGAAGTCCATCCTGTGCTGCAAAGGTTCCCTTCTCGCCGGTGAAGGTAAACCTGCTCCCGTCGGTGCGAACACATCGCACCTTGCGCCTAAAACAGTCGATCTGGGCATGAACCGTGGATAGCCAATCCATGCCCAAGATGACGTCGTAAGGCCTCGACGCCGCTACAAGGAGATCCCAGCCGAAGCTCTCGCCTCCTAGAGTAAGCTCACACTGCCGGCACCAGTGCGTAATCGTCGAGTCTGCTCCCGTAGGAGTCTCTAGCCGTAAGGATCGAGCCAACGGCTCAGTCGGAATCTCCGAGCTCCGAACAAGGGCAGAGGCTATGAAAGAGTGACTCGCTCCTGTGTCTATAAGTACTGCAGCAAGGGTGGAATAGACACAGATCGTACCTCGAATCATCTCTGGAAAGTCGGGGTCGTAGGCCTCCACTGCCTGGAGCTCGGCCTGTCCCTGCCCGCCAGCTCCATGTGGTCGAGGTGGCCCTCCTGGTGGTGGTGGGGGTAGAGCCTGGAAGCGTCGCCCACCACCCGCTGCTCGGCCAGCTCCTCTGCCTCGTCCGCCTCCTCCCTGCGGACCGCCACGGTCGACCCTCTGCCTCTGCCTGGGTGGCCCCTCCACCGTCTGCTGCTCCTCTGATCGGCGAGTCGGGCAGTCACGAGCCATGTGACCCTGCCCGCCGCAAGAGTAGCACAGCCTGCCTCTCGAAAGGCTGGCACTCCGCTGTGTGCCTCGTACTGCTGAGCCGGTGTCCTGAGGCCGTCTGCGTGGGGGTCTGGTCTGCCTGGACCCGTGAGTCATCCGTCGGCTACCTGCTGCCGAAGACTCAGCTACCTGCCGCCCTGCGCTAGGTCTCGCCGCTGAAGAAGGCTCTGCCAGGAAGCTCTCGATCAGGAGGGCTCGCTCCAGCACTCCCGCCTGGGTCGGAATGCTGAGGGAGATCAGCGACGCCCGAATCTCCTGTCGCAAGCCCTGCTCGAAGGTCCGGGCCCGGAAGAAGGGGTCTCGTACCATGTCGGTCGAGTAGCGAGATAGGTCCGTGAACCTCGCCGCGTACTGAGCGACCGTCATGCTGCCCTGGCGCAGCTGGAGAAGCTCCTGGATGCGCACCGCTCGGAGGGTGGCCGGGACGAACTCAGAGGGGAAGAGGCTCTCGAAGTCCGCCCAGAGCAGGGATGCCTCATCGTGAACCTGGAGCATCAGGCTCCACCATCGTCCTGCCGCCGCCTGCAGGAGGCTCGCTGCGAGAATCACCATGAGATCCGCTGGTGTCCTCACTAGCCGAAAGATCCGTACCACCTCCTCTAGCCAGTCCTCGGCGGCCTGGGGGTCCGCCTCACCGCGAAACCTGGGCGGTCGCTGGCTCTGAAACTCATGCAGTGCCCTGAGGCGACGTGCATCGTCAGCGTCTGGTACTGGAAGCATCGGTGGCTCGGCGGGTAAGGCTACCGCCGGTGCCACTGCTGGCAAAGGGCCCTGCACCGAGGCCTCGTCGCTCGGTGGGCTGCCGTCGCGCCCTACACTCGGAACCCTAGCTGGCAGTCGTCGCGGGGCCATCCTGAAAAGGAGAACAAGAGCACCACAGTCAGAACAGTATACCTGGTGAGCTGGCACAAGTAATCACAAGGAAAACTTGAGACTTTCATAAAGCAGATCAGTATACCCAGTGAGCTGACATAAGTAATCACAAAGAAAACTTGAAACACACACGCAATCAATGTTTTCATGCATTAAGTCGGAAATCAGGAGTCAGGGTCCTGGTGTACGGATACGTCGGCCGCCGCACCAACACTGGGCTCCCTGAACTGATAACCACACTCAATACACTAAACACTATTGCTTCATATAGAAAGAAAGGACGATCAGAGTTTGCGGTAGAACCGACCACCTCTGATACCAATTTGTCACGACCCGTCCTCGGGGCCCGTGCCGTGACTACCCCAAGCCCGCCTTCCATAGGCCAGGGGCTGGCGACTAGCACCAAGGCGTAGAATCCCAGTAAACAGGGAAGGCATTGCCTTTATAAGTAACAACCACACAGAGTCAGCAAGCGGAAAGTAAAGTGCAGAAAAGTAAAGGGGGCCGGAAATACAAGCCCAACTGTAAAGTACAACTGAAAAGTAAAGTACAGCAACTGAAGAAAAGACGGCGGTCTCGTGTCGTCCACTGGCAATCCCACCTGAAGGGTGGGTACAGATAGCCTCCAGGCTCCTCGGGTCCCACGTCCGCTCCGAGCACGTCCCGCCCAGTGGTCCACCTCCAGGTACCGTCCTGCTCCACGCCCCAACCGTGATCAGCGCTGTCCGTCGTCTGCAACCAACACAACAAGGTGCGGGCATAGCCCGTGCAGGGGTGAGTACAAGCTACTCAGTAAGGACCCCGAGACCCCCGAAGGTCTCCCGAAATCCACAAAGGATATAGCACATAAGAAAGATGCAATCACGAAGTAACATCTGACTCGACTTAGGTATATGCCCATACATATACCTAAGTCCCCAATTCTAGCTCTGCTCACGAGCTCAAGAACAACTCAATCCACAAAGGAAAGCAAGACTCAAATCCACAAGGAGAGTAAATAGTAAATCCACATAGGATAGTTCAACACAATCCACAAAGGAGAGTAACATAAGATTCAGCTCAACCAGGTATACTTTTTCAGATGACGTCAAAGACGATCACTGATCCGTCTAAGTCGTCGGACCCACGAAGGATCGATAGGTACTAACCCCCGCAGAAGACCCACACAGGATCGGGCTCACACAGAACCTGTAGGCAGTGGCTCACACAGAACCGGTAGGCAGTGGCTCACACAGAACCGGTAGTAGGACCCACACAGGATCGGGCACTGATCTGCGTAGGATCGCTGAGTGCAGTAGTCGACGCAGTCCACTGAGGATCACTGCACAGTCGTCGCCGCAGTCCACGAAGGATCTCTGCTCTGCCGTCGTCACAGTCCACGGAGGATCTCTGCTCTGCGGTCGTCGCAGTCCACGGAGGATCTCTGCTCTGCCGTCGTCGCAGTCCACGGAGGATCTCTGCTCTGTCGTCGAGGTCACAGCCAGCGCTAGGGTTCCCGCACAAAGCGAGCTCGTTTAGGAGGGTCCGCTCCACGAGCCGAGAGGCTGATACATCAACTGACACGTAGTCCGAAGTTGATGTATCCAAAAGTTCCGTATCGACAACAGGATCTCAACGCGACAGACGGCGCGTCAATCGGACGCCCGGTCTGAGAGTTATTGGCATTTTCGTCCCAGGGGCCCGGTTGGTTTTTAGGGCAAAACCAACCCGACCGTACTCCGCCTGTATCCGATCCTCGGGCGGAGTAGGCCAAAAGTTCCGTCTCACTTAGAGGAAACTACCACAGCTGACGGTACGTCGATCGGACGTCCGTAGCTCAAGTTATGAGCGTTTCCGCTCCGAGGGCCCGGTTGGCTTCGTGTACGAACCAACCCGGCCGAACCCAAAGTCTTCCGAAACCTTGAGTATAATATACCGAAACGACCGTCTCGATCCAAGGATCGCGTAGCCGCTGACGGTTCATCAATCGGAGGTCCCAGACCCAAGATATGGGCGAAAGACCGAAGAGGGCCCGAAACGGGGGTACTGGGCCCGGGGCGACCCGGCCCGAACCCCCCCCCTGGGGTCGGCCGACCCGAACCGGCCCGAACCGGCTCGGCCGGGTCCGGTCCGGCCTGGGCGCGGCCCGGCCGACCGGACCGGCCGGCTCGGCTTCGTCCGAGCGGCCGAAGGAAGGGCGCCGCGGGCTTGACCCGCGGCTCAAGCGAACGCGGCCCCGCGGGGGGGGGCCGCCTGCCACGCGGACGCGGCCGGGCCGCCGCGTCCGTTCCCGGTTCCGCGCGGCCGCGGAACCGGCCGCCGTTGCCGCCGCGGCTTCAGCCGCGGCGGGCTTCCTCCACGGCGGCGCGCCGGGCGCCGCCGCCTCCGGTCGCCGGCGCCGCCGCGCCGGCGACCCGCGCAGCCGCCGCCTTCCGCGGGCCGCCGGGGATGCTCTGGTGGCCCGATTTGCCTCCTGTCTGCGCCGTTGCCCCTCCCGGATGCCGACCTTCACTGCGGGATCAACAGATCGCCCCTGCCGCGCGGTTCGTCGTCGTCCGCCATATCCGCACAACAAAATAGATCGGCGGAGGGTTGCCGGGTCTTGTTCGTTAGACCCGCAACCCTCCGCGTTAGCCATAAACGTCACCGGGAGGAAAAAGGATTAACCAAATCAACAATTTTAAATAGATTAAAATTGTTCCGATCGGGTTCTTTATTTGAAAAGAATAAACACGGGAAAAGAAATAAAATAATCCAATCAACCCTTACCTTGTCGTCGTCGTCGGACGAGGGGTCGTCGCGGAATCGCTCGTCGCGGAGGAAGGAGATCGTCGCGTCGTCGCGGTATCCGGCGTCGCGTCGCCAATCTCCGGATCAAGAACAAACGGATTTAATTAATTAAATCCGTTGTTATTGAAATTTAAAAAAGGAGAAATAAAAGATTCGATTCTCACCTTTGATGCCGATCGCACGTTCGCCGCGGAAGAAGAGGCACCGAAGAAGAAGAAGAAGAAGAAGGTCGCGGAAAAGTTGTCGACGTCGCGGATCGTGCGTCGTCGAATTCCGGTTCCGGCGTTCTTCGCGTTCTTCGCGTTCTTCACGTTCTTCGCGTTCTTCGCGTTCTTCGCGGAGAGGGTGGAGGCTCAGAGGAATAGCAATCCTCCAAAATAGACAAGTTTGTCTATTTTATTATTTTGCCAACAAACGCAAAACGCGTAAGTAACGACCCACTTAATTCGTTGAATTAATTCAACGAATAAAACAGCCCATTTAATTCACGAAAGAAACAGCCCAATTAAATGGTCTGTTAAGAATTAAAGAAAACGCGTCGGTTGACTTTTCAGTTACTTTGACGGGTTTTCGCGGGTGCGTTACTTAGCGAAAGAAACGGCGGGGCTCGTGCGGGCCCCACCTCACAAATATCCTACCAAGGGGTAGGATATTTCTGGATAGCATCCTATCCAGTTCAACTCAGTTCAAGCCGCCTTTAAGTGGCTTCAAGTGGCTTCCAAACAGCTTAAGTGAAATAAAATAAAGTTGTCGCACAAATTTATTTTATTTCTGACTTAAAGCCGCAAAATTTAAAAACCACGTCTGAGCAAACGCAACTCCGGAAGAGGCGTTTCTAAGCAAATACCGGCGCTGCGATTTCATCGGTGCCCTCAGAATTCGATTCCGGGCACCGGTTCAAAAGATAGAAAAACCCGCTCGTCCGTTCACTGAACGTACCCGAGCCAAACTTCGGAAATTGATTCCGGGCACACCGGGCCTCGGAATCGGGTGCCGTCTGAAGCTGCGCTCTTGTAAAATTCCAAAGAAAATTAAGAAAAAAAATTTCCTTGAAATTTGCGGGTCTTTACAAGCTTGATAACTAGTTCAAGAGAATAAATCATAAATATTCGCTCAAGATGAATTGAAAACTCACTGAGGGGATTTCTATGCACCCGACGTTGTTCGAATTAGAGTTCAGATACAGAAATGGGGTCCAAAACAACCCTTCAGTGCTACAGATATATAATCCTAGTGGGTGAGATTCTGTCCATTTTTTATAGAAAATGAGGCTAATACCTGTTTTATAAAAAACATTGATAGAAAATTACATGACGTATTGGCTAAGCACATGATGTGTACTTCCATTTTTTTTTCTAAATATTGAAGTGATACACATCATGATGGTCCAGTACAGGATGTGTATTGGAAGTACATGACGTGAAGGCCAAGTACACAATGTTTACCTATCATGCAACCATCATTCATCCTTTTTATCCCTCTTTTCCCCACAATATCCCAACCGGACCCCAAACCATATTAGGGTCAAATCCAAGAAAAATTAAACCACATTCAACCAGAAAGAAAATATCTATACATAAAGATTATCCAATGATCATACACTTCAAACGAAGAGAGAAAAGTATTTCCTTGCGCCTAAGAAAAAGGATGATGAATCTGTTGGGAAATATAAGGAAAATTTTACATGATTTCCAAGGGATGGTTTTGGAATTATTATCCAACCAGAGAGTCAAATTGATTGACTCATAATTGGATTCAAACCAAGTCTATGAAGGGAATTATCCATAGAGGGCTTCAATCGCTATGAGGAAATAGTATGATGTGTAATAAATGTTTATATGGACATTTTAGTAACCCATTAGTCATATGGGTTTTATAATAAGAGAAAAATGGAATTCAAGGGAAAATCTAAAGACCACAGTGGAAAGAAGATGAGTCTTCCCTAGTGCACACATTGTGGAAAGAATCATGGTAGAGATTGTCTTTAGAGTACTAAAAATGTTTTCAATTCTAAAATAAGGTCATCATGTAGTTGAGTACCAAATTAATGGGAAAAATATATCTAATGATGCGAATAGCGAATATTCTATATGGAATGCACCTCCTACACGTCAATGCTACAAATGAAATGAAATGGAAAATTATGCTAACTAATGACCAAATCCAAGGGTTATCATGGGGGATCTATTTTTGTTACCTTTTAAGGCCAAATAAAAAGAAAAACCACATGTGATGACAATTTTTGATATTTACTAGGACAACGAAGTGGTGGAATGATTGAGTGTTTATGTTTTGTGATTCCAGAATAATGTTGTAAATCACTTTTATTGTATAATGGAATAATAAAATCTCTATTGGTCTTCTATGAGTTTTCCATATATATTTAAGTGTATATGATGTGTGTTAATGGTAACTGTGAATTGTGATTCATATTTTTTTGGAAAAAAAATTAGGGATGGATAACCCTTAATATTTCATAATGTTGAGATAAGGAAATATAGAGTTTTTTTATAGTATTAATGGCATCGGTAGTGATATGATGACTATGTGATGTAGGATATCATGGAAGAAGAATATGAAATCATTATAATTTATAGTATATGGAAGGAGTTATTTTTTGAGATCACGCCTTTTTTATAAGGTTTTATGGTAATTTTATTTATAACGTTATTTCAAAAAAATACAAGATGGTGACATTAATATGTTTGAAATGTGACCAAAAGGAGATAACTTATGCTATGTGGGAGATCAATGTTAAGCTAAGTTATTGAAACTCTTTCTAAATTTTTATATTTTCACCTTCCAAATCATTAGTAAGGTTATCAACTTATGAAAATTATAAGTTAAAAATTGGGTGAAGTTTATTAGATTAAAGTATTATCTCACTATATATGAACATATGAATATATGATAACTTGTTTTAACCTTTTTTAAGGTAAAGACATATGGAATAAAATGTCATTAAATTTATAGATATCATGAACTACTAATTATTAATGAATTAAAAATTCAACATCAATTCTTAGAATAAGAGATGAAGTGAAAATTGATGAGATTATACTTAATCAAGAAAGTATTTATTTTGTTGAAAAAATATTCCAATATAGGGAAAGGATCTTAAAACCAATAATTTTACCCAAGTACCTTTGTTTATGATGAATCAAATAGCCCTTTAAATCATTGTAGATTTATGGATTTTTTATTGTTAACTTTCTTCTAACCCTGTGATCTATCACTCTCCGACGTAACATTATGTTTATATTTCTCTCCCAAATCCATTTTTTCATATTACACCAATGTTCTCCTATGTTGAAACCCATTTTTGAGTGACTTTGGGTAACCATTATGTTTCTCACATTCCTTTTTTATGGATGTTTTATTATATATTTTTCTGATATGGGTTTCTATGAAAAAAACCTTTCATGTGTTAATCATTTTATAAAACAGATGAATTTCAAAAGTGAAATTCATTTTATGGGGTGTATAATGTAATACATTGAGAATTTTGTGAGATAGAATTTTATTTTCCATTATTTATTTATTTATGTGTTTTAAAATTTTATTGATGTCAAATGTTGTATGATACACCAAGATGAACTTGTTCTATAAGCATCACTAAATTGTCTTGTGATAAAAGCAACACTATTCTTGCCTTGTGTTAAACACAATTTCACATTATTTTGGTATAATTCATTTCCCAGAAAACTAAGTTTAAGAAAACTAAATATTAATATGTTACCTTATAAAATATGAATTTTAATGTTGATTATTAGAATCATCAACTAAATTATGAAACTATTCCTTACACGTGTGTATATAATAAATTATTTGGTGAGAAATTAATTATAACTGAAAATAAAAACCTTTTTTAAAAAATGGAAATGTTTTTCAAAAAAACTATTTAAATGAAAATAAGTGTTTTTATGTAATAATAAAATCACACTCTATGGATTTTATTAATGAAATATATATGTAATATTGTAAATTTAATTTTTTAAATTAATATTATATGTTTTCTAGACATGATATAAGAACAAATTCAATTTTTCAGACAAAAGATTATTATTTAAAAAAGTAATTTTTTCACCTTTCGATGTATAACCAATTTTAAATGTAGTTTTTTAAACTTTTAAATTTTATATTCGGAAAAATAAACTTTTTTGTGAATAGGGACAAAAAATATATTTTGGATAAATTTTTTTCCTCTTTTTCTAAAATATTTCAAAATTAAATGAACTGTGAAAAATACTACATTTTAATATAAATTTTATTTTTAATCTAATATATTTATACTATTATATTATAATTTTAATTTTTTTTGAAGTAAAATTATACTATTTTTTATCAATAAATTCAATTTTTTTCAGTGGAAGTATTTTTACAATAAAATTGGACATAAAAACAGGTCAATCTTTTGATGGTCTTCACTTTCTAAAAACTCATTTTCTCATTTTTTTCAATGAGATTAATTTTAAACTAATTACCACAACCTTTGGATTTTAAATTTTGAAAATGGATTCCATATTTGGAATCATTGAGTGAAAATTAGTTTAATAGGTTACTTTTATTTTTGGATTTTATAAATAGTAACTACTGTAATTTTTATTTAATCTGGATAAAGGTAAATCAAAAAATTTAGGTGAAAAAATAATATAACAAAGACAATAAAATTATCCTAACATAAACCAAAATCTTATTGGATGAGTAACCATCAACCCGTAACACCTAATCAGTGGAATTGACTCATTTAATCATCTTTTTCCATGAAAATGATATAAATATTATTAAAATAAAATAAAGTTACATGAAAGTGAAAAAATCTCAACCTATTATTTCTTATAATTATAATATTTTTAACATAGTGATAAAAAATAAAAACTTCGACAATAAAAAGTGTCCATAAATCTAATGAAATTATATACATCATGGAAATTTTTTAATCAGTTTTAGATATTAAATAATTACTATAAATATTGAAACAAAAACGATAAAATAATAATATATTAATCTAAATATAAAATAAATGATATTATATATATATATATAATAAAATTGAACCTATTGATATTTTATAAAAAAATATTCTATGAAATTATTTAAAAAATCCGAAAAATCTTTTAAAATTACGAAGTGACTATGATAAAATTGAAAATTTCTTAAATTTTCCACTTATGGGATATTTACCCCATACAAGTTTAATTTATTATCTCTTAATATTTAAAATCTTGTTACCATAATTAAAATCAAAATAGAATAACTAATGGTTAAACGATATTATTAGATTTAAAATGAAATAAAAACCTGTTTAAAATTTATTGGCTGAGAGGATTTAGAATAATACTCAACATTTCTTTGAAATAACTCAAGTTGGAGACATTTTTAATTAAAAAATATTTTATATCAAAATAATGTTTTAAGAGTTTACAAGGGTACCCCCCCCCTTCACATTATACATTCACTCATTCTAGAGGCCTTATTTAGGGAAAACACCCTCCATAGAGATGTTAAGGTGTTTTTAAAAGGTGATCAATTGAAGAAGATGTAATCTCCTTTATCGACTCTCTCAAGATCATTTATTCTTCTACTTCCTATTCCTTTATTATATCTATTATAAAGTAATTACTCCATTATCACTTATATAATGAGATGTAAATATGGATATGAAACAACCATATTCGGCCATCTATCCAATCTATAAAAAATGAAATCACTACGCATGTGTACGTACAACTTACCATCTCCACGTCGTGTTGTGATCTGTTTTTCCTCACCACATTACTTGTATGAGTATAATGATGGAAAAAATAACTATATATATTTATTATAACATAGTATGGAATTTGAAATATATATATACCATCCAATTCCTTACCATTTCGTAATTAAAGGAATGATATCATCGCTTGTGTGTACGTACGACCTACCATCTCCATGATGGGATCCAATGTGATTCATGACATATAATATCCATTAAAGAGTGATTATATAAATTTATAGAATGAATTAATATGGTATTTATTATGTTATTATTATTTTTTAATGAAATAACTATGACCTAATAAGGATAACCAAAACATATTCAACAAAACATTCTTAAGAAAATGAATCCATTAATACTCGAATAACGAGTAATAATGAAATGTTACTAAAAAACTAATGTTAATATGATCATATATAATATAATAAAAACGAATATGATTCTAGAATAAGTTAATTATATTATTTAAATCATTATAAATTAGTTTCATATACATAAAAAGTATATAGGACCTATGTTAATGGATTATTTTTTCTAACTTTTATTTCTATGGGACATATGCCTCATAAACCACCTATTTATTTGGTTTTGTGTTTATATTTCCCATGAATGTTTTTAGGATTATTATTAAGAATGTTTTGATATTTAAATATCAATATATTTTTCTTTATTTTAGGAATAATATGATTCAACTGATTATTAATTGGTAAGATAGAATTTCACAATCTCATTATTATCTGAGATTTATTACACATAAGTATTTACATGGGTACGTTTATCATCCACGTCTATTCTTCCTAAATATGTAATATTATTTCTCTTATTAGAAAAAATTATGGTCAAATTTACATATTGGGAAATGTTTATTAAATGGTATAAAAGGAACCTTTTGTTATTTTTCGATACGAAGTACTTTTTAACTTATCTGACAAAAATACGAGAAGAAATTTTTTTAACATATATGGAATGACCGGTTTTTATGTTTTCATAACACCATATTTACATGAAGATTCCATTTCAAGATTGTAAGTTTGCCTTAAAAGAAATTATTTTCTTTTATAATTGTTTTTATTTTTGGGAAAATATAATTTTTTCCAGAAATAAATGTTATTTTCCACAAGAATTAATTTCAAGTGTTTAACCCATAATAGTTTTCCATATAAAATGGAATTAATTAATTGGGTTATGTTTCAATTATATTATCCCCATTATTATTATATTTTTATTTTGTTTTTGATGGAATACTATTTATTATATTTATTTGTTTTACCAAGATTGTGTAATGATGGAATGGTGTTTATAAAACCCATTTTATTCCTTGGGTTATCCTATGATAAATGATTTAAGTTTTAGTGGAACATGTAAGAATGATTTAATTATGATATTTTTGGGACCTATAAATGCATAAAATACATTGGGTAAATATTTATATCTAATGAGACAGATAGGACTAGAACTAGAAATGATATCGGTCTAGTAATACCGGGATGAAACAAGGAGCGAAATTTGTTCAGTAATGGAAATTTTTCTCTTTGATGGTATTGGGAATGTTATTTAACTAATATGAAATGATTTTATATTATTATTTGTATGACACAAAATTTCTTGTCTTATGTTATGATTTTTTGGGTTACGTTCATTGATTCTTATTAACTTTTATGATTTATCACAAGGTATAACATCCCAATCTTTCATATACAGGATTAGATTTTTAAATGTTTTATTATTATGTGATATGATTATGATATGATTGATATCTCCCTATTTTCCCTTACTGAGAATCTGAGCTCACACAATTTTCTGTTTTGTTTCCCCAAGTCATGAATTAGGGTAGTATATAATATATGAAAAAATTGGTCTAGTTAGGAAGGAATAAGTGGGAGATAATGTAGATGTCTTATGAACCAGTTTTTTATTTTTCCAAATTTATAAATACACTATACCATTACGGTATTATTATGACTTTGTTATATTTTCAAATGAATATTCATTAATTTTGAATCAATATCTATGTTTGTAAATTTTGGTTCACTATAATCATCATTTAGTCATTTCTAACAGAGACAATCATTTCACATCACGGTTATGTAAGGGGTTTCAAAAGATTGTGGGTATAGAGATATATCTGAGGAAGACCAATCACTTATAGAATAATGGAAAAATAGAGTGTACTGTTCATGTTCTAGAGGAAATGATCCATGTTTTTTACCTTGACTTTTGGGGTTCCTGGGAGAAAACCATTCCCCTCATAGACTTCACTAATAATATAAGATTTGAAGATACCTTCAAGGTCGATAGTTATGAAGACTTATATGGTAGGAAATTCCTCTCAACTATGTGCTGGTTATAGGAAAGTATGTAGTTATAGTTGTGCTACATCTCATGCAGAAGATTACAGAGCATGTCTAGTTGATCAGGAAGAGCATGTTGAATGCTCAGTTCAGATAGTAGACGCATGCCAACAGATATTAGTGACCTCTTGAGCATAAAGTAGGAGACTGGGTTTTCTTGGGAGTCTCACCCAGGTTGTGCCTTAGATGTATTAGAATATAGGGTAACCTCTCACAGAGATTTTTTGCACCTATTGAGGATATAAAATGGGTCGGACCAATGGATTTCCTATTAGGGATTCCTCTGAGATACCGGTCAGTGCATGATGTTTTCCACATATCTTGGCTTCATCAATATCATCCAGACTAGTCGCATGTATTTTAGATATATGATGTTGAATTCTATGTAGATTCTTCCTTCTTAGATTATATAATTCGTATAGTATATTGGAAACTGAAGGTACTCCATGGATGGTTTATTCAGTTGGTAAAGGTGCTATATCAATATGGACAGATAAAGGATGATACATGGAACCAAGAATCTGATATAAGAGCTTAGTTTTCAGAACTTTTCATTGATGATACCACTTTACCATCAGAATTTCTACTCAGTGATGAGTTGCTTTAAAGGTGGTATTTTGTAACAACCCCTATTTTCATAAAGGTATTGGTACTTATTTTTTCTATTAAAATTCCTTTAAATATACCTGTTAATTATTCATAATAATATAAAGGATTTCCCAGGTTGATTCAAGGCTTCTCTAGAGTTTGAAGCCTCAAAAATGAGAAGAAAACACTAGGATGCATGATTAGAGAAAACAGTGTTGCCTAGCCCGCATGGTTTCTCTAAAACCATGTGGTCACAGAAGTTGGGGAAGTATGGGATGCATAGTTTTTCTACAATTGTGTGACCCTAGGTGACTTCCCGTGTGACCAATTTAAGGTTTTTGAAGAGATTTCTTCCTTGGTTTGTGCATGGTTTGACAGGTTATGCATCTAACTGTGCAAGGTTCTTCCTTATCGCAATAACTTGCACCTAGTTTGTGTACATATTTAAAAATTGTGTCCCAAAACCTTGTATCCTAATTATTAGAGGAAAAAAATCAAATTTACCACCACTTCAACTTATAACTGTTTTCCTTTTCCATATTATTCCTCAAGTAGTAGAAATGAGATCCCTCCTCCCATAAACTCTAAAAACCACCCAATCTAGGATTCTAAGTATCTCTTACATCAAGAGTTTAATTCACAATATGCCAAAGGCATTGAATTAAATATGGTGAGATCTCAAATTCACTTCCTTACTATTCACGTATATCTTTGAATATATCATGATCTTTAGGTTCAAACTCATTGTCTCTATTTTTAAGGCTTTGACTATTTTGTAGATATCTTCCCACATTGTCCGAATTTTAGATTGTTATCGATCGATGAGGCATTTACCACCTTGACGTAGGTGGTCTTTTCATTTCCGTTGATTTTTGTTATCTCATAGCTATACTATAATATTGAATGCCAAATGTTTCCAAGGTTCCCCTTTTAATTGAGTTCTTCATATCAAATTTACCATCTCACTATGATATACATCCTTTGAACATTTTTAGTAGTATGGAGGATAGATACCAAACTTAAGGACACCCCATGGGTGTGCCACTTTAAAATTGGCCCTTGTAGCAAATTGATAAATTTCCCAGAACTATGTTAATCCTTTTTTTGCATATAATGGTTTTTACCTCATTATATAAATTTTTTTAGGACCCAAATCACCTCTTAGTTATGGTGTTCAACTTGTAGTTGGAATTTACCATGTTGTAAATTGCCTTGTCAGCCTTATAGCCTTGAAATTGACTTGTCAGTTTTTAAAAACTAAAATGGAATGATAAGTGAATTTAATGTATTTTATTAGATGGGATGGGTTATGCCTGATGGATGACTTCTCTTTAAATAATTAATTGGTATAAACAGAATTGTCTTATGCATGTTAGTTTTCCTTTCCTATAATGAAATGAATGTATTAAATGAAACAGTTTATAAAGGGTGGTAAGACAACACCATTTTTTATGTCTTATTAAAATCAAAATATGAATTGTTTTATTTTTCGTACTGATATGACATGAGGGTATATTCTACCCATTGTACCACCTTCACAACCTCACAACTAGTCGCCAACCTATTGTATACAGGGAGGTGTGCTTGAGGCCATGTGATCCACTGGCTTGGGACATGGGTTTAGTGGATCCTTGGTTATGATGATACAAATAATGTGTATAACATTTTGCTGAAATACTCTTTTTTGACCCTCTATTGATGATATCCAGAACGAAGTCCAATCTTGAAATAATATTGAGCTTTGTATAATTGATCAAAAAATTAATCTATATGGGGTAGAGGATAATTTTTATTGACTGTGATATTATTCAGCTCTTGATAGTCAATGTAGAGTCACATCCGTCCATATTTCTTTTTAAAAAAAAATAACTAGTTCACCCAAGATATAATACATGGATAAATTAATCCCCTATTAAAAATCTTCGGGTGTTACTTCTTCAATTCAAACAACTCAATTGAGATCTCTATAAAGTGGTTATTTGATATAGATGTAGCACTATGTATTTTTTATATTAGGAAATAAACATCACATTTCAGTGGAAGAATAAGAACCCTCTCCATAAATTCATCCATATTCTCCCATATAATAGGAATATCATCGATTTTGATTTTTTGCACAACCACACAAGATAAACATCCCTTTTGAATAAAAATTATGACCTATACAATAGATGTTATTTATATAAAAAGTTCATATTGATCATCACACAAATACAAGATCATATGTCAGTTTGGAATATCAAAGGTGGATTCCATTCCTTGAAAAATGATGTGGGGTTTATACATATAAATTAAATACATGCCAAAGATAACATAAAATCAATCCAAAGGGAGAATAATATGGTTTGTATTAAGAAAATTCCCTCAAAAATAAATTGGAGAAGAATCATAGTCTTGATATGTTATCATTATACCACTATATTTTTTCACTGATAATTCAACATCTAATTTTTAGACATATTAATTTACATTCCTTCAAAAAAATTGATATACATGAATTGATCAAACTATGATCAAATAATATTATTTAATATTTGAGAAATCCTTTCACCACCCCAATTTCATTTTTCTATCTCCAATCCATTAGTAAAACCAAAATGGTTAGCATGCCCGTATTGAATATTCAGTGAGACTAATCTATCATTCATATGATGTCTAAATTGTTAAACATTCATTTCAATCCATGAAACTTTAGGTATGACAATTTCATTCAGAATAATCTATTCAAATCCTTCATAATCATTCAAAAAGTGTCACTACTAAGATTTTATACATTTGGTCTAGGTATTGAAACTCAGGGTCAGAATTTTTTTAAAACATATAACCACAATTTGGAAACTGTGGTTATAGGGTTAATGAAATAGTGGTATACACATATTCCCATGGTTTTGAAACCCTATGTCATGAACCTACATGGGTCGACCCTGAACCGGTCACCCGAGCCGGCCCGCGACATGACCCGAGAGGCATTCCTGATCCTCCCAGGCTGGCAACAAGCACCAGGGCATCAAAGAGAGAAAGAGGGAACAATTTTTCCCCAAATAAAATAAATAAAACAGCAGAAAAAAATAGAACAACATAAAGTAAAAAAACAACACGAAAAGAAAGAATGACCAACAACAACAACTAACCTGACCACGACCAAAACTCCTCACGACTCTGAGAGTCACTCACCAATCCACAACCAAAACTCGCCCACAATAAGAGAGCTCAAGTCAACATGCAATAGAAACTAAAAATAGGAAAACACTATAGGCGTGAGTATTAAAACTCAGTAGGTAGGCCTGACTAATTCTATTCCCAATGCACATACCATTAAATAAAGAATTTATCAATTCCAGGTTTTGCACTAAATTATATAAAATATGGTTTCCACGCACGCTTTCCTTTAAAAAACAAGTAACAGTCCATTGCCCTTTTTAATTTAGAACAAGTTTAATGTTGAAAGAAACATGTGCATTTCATTTTAAAAACATTTTTTGCGGATAATTTAGAAATCCAAACTTTAGTTGTTAGTCAAGAGGGAAATCACACACAACACACAACACACACTAAGGGAAATGGAAGAAGTGGCACACAGGGGCCAGCTACCAAACTAGACCTCTCAATCATTTTCCACATTCAAATAAACCCTAAAGGGGACATGGGTCGAACCTAGGAGATCGTGAACAATCCAGAACATACTATACATCTGACTCATCCTGAAGGCATGCCCTAACTCGATGACGTCATAACGCCCTAATGCCCGGCATAGCCCTGCATGGCCTAACCGAGGGGACCAATCCCCATATTAGCAATAACTCAGTATTACCCTGCTATGGAGCCACTAGCCACTACGTAATCTAAACTAGTGCAGTAATCGTTCTGAGAATATTCACTCAATATGCCAGGTTCCCATGTCAACACAAGCAATAAAAGAGAGGTGCATCCACAATGTAAATCAAGCAGTCACAATGCACTAATATCACATACAGATCATGCAAAAAACGCACACAAAAGATCACCCCTAAATGGGTTTTCCAAAATAATTTATTCTATTAAAGTTCCAAACGAGCCTTCACAAATTTTAAAACAAAACCTCATTTCTCGAGAAAACCCAAAACACTTGTTCAGAAGAAATCACTTATCTTTAAAACTAGAAGTACGTTTGAAATTCCGTGAATTATGTTTAAAGTCCAAACGGGAATTCTTTCGAAATTGGGTGTCCACCCATCAAGAAAATGTTCCAAGTGTTCGGTATAAAATAAACGGCTCTTTTCACACTAAATAATCATTTAAGATTTTATTATATAATATTATTTATCATTCATTAAAATTAATAAAACATCAAGAAATTAATTAATTCAAAATTTAAAAGGGAGTGCAATGGGGGACCTACCTCGACTCGCAGTCGAAACTCGATGACGTGACACGCCTCGAGCGGGCGCACAATCATGCGCGGGCTGACGACCACAATTTCATGGAATTATCTCACCAATGTGCTGCAACAGACGCACAACAACCAAAATACATAAATACTAACTAAAAAAACCAACCAAATAAACAACACAAAATAACTACCCCGACATATTTTCAAAACACAACTCGCACCATTCACATAATTTACTAAACCACTAACAAAATGTATAAAGAAATTCCAAAGAGACCCCCACAACTTCACATAAACAAAACTGATTCAACGACCATTTTTTTAAATCAAAATCACACACACACCCTACTGAACAAAATACACACCACTTTCATAGTTAAATAAACTAATTTCACAATTTATAAATAGTTATTAAACAACTCAGGATTGGCTTTCATAAAAACCCATCTCAAACCACATGAGTATGCTATAAGATATAAAACCCAAACTAAACTCATTTAAAGACTAAACTTCGCACTGAACTAATTAAACAAACTCAATTGTTTTAAAAACTACATTCGCACAAATTTTAATGAAACACAACATACACTAAACCAACTATCAAAAATTCAAGCAAGAGAAAACGCAAACGTCACCTCGATGTGGAGAGGTGCTTGGCCAGAGCGGTTGTGTGATAGAAAAAATGACCAGCATGGTGTTTTGGTCCACATGAAAGGTCCCCAAAGTCGTCAATGGTGACACTAAGACTAGCGTGGCTGACGGCGGACCTGCAGGGGGGCTGGCCGGACAGCATGGGCGAACGGGGGTGAACTAGAGGGTGTGGATGCTAGGGGGAGTCGACCGAACAACGGGTACGAGGTGGGGGCGTGTCAGAGGGTGCGCCGCTGGTCAGCCCACACCGGCGAAGAGGTTTGCACAGGGTGAGGGTGACGGCCTACTCGGTTGCTGGCCGGAGAGAAAGGGAAGGGCGCTGGAGGTGCGACAAGGGGTAAGGAGGTAGGCGGGTGTCGCAGAAGTCCGGTGAGTCAAGAAAGAGGACGCGGGACGGCTGGAAGTGCAGGGTGTCGGCGGTGCGTGCTGGGAAAGGGAGCCTAGCCAGTAGGGGGCGTCGCTGCCAAGATGGAGCGCGCGACGGAGGAACACGGAGTGGTCAGCAGTTGATGTCAGAGACGGAGCTGCAGCCGTGCGAGTAGGGAGTACGCAGGAGAGGCTTCAGTAGGAGGAGGAAAGATGGGGCTGTCGGAGCTGGGAGGTGGTGTTGGGAGGTGTTTTACAGCACATGGAGAAGGCCAGGGGGTGCACCGGGGCAGGGGAGGCCGGACGGGGCGGTGCAGGTAGGCGGCTGGGGGATCAAGCTGGGAAGGGAAGGGGAACCAGGGGGAGATGGAGGGAAGTGGCGCCTGCTCACGATAGGGGAAACCCGGGGGGCTGTGCTGCGTAAGGGAGATAAGGGCCATGAAAGGAGGTGCGATGAAGCAGGGGCACTGTGTCGGGGCTTCGTTGGCTGGATAGAGCTGCTGCATCCGGTTCATGGTAGGAAAGCGATTTGGCCGAAGGGAGACACAGTGGGGCACTTCAATTCGAGTAGGAGGAGGCTAGCGCGCTAGGAGGGGAAAGAAGGGGAGAGAAAAAGTGGGTGGCGGCGCTTAAGGGGGATACGGGAGAAGAAAAGAAACGATATTGGGGATCTAGGGTTAGAGAGTAAATAGATAATAAAAAGAAAGAAAAAGGAAAATAAAGGAATTAAGAAAAGAAAAACAATAATAATAATTAATAACAATAATTTTAATATATACTAATGATAACCCTAATAATAATAAAATTAATAATACACCAAATAATAACAAAAACTTTAATAACGAAACAAAAAAAAACTAAAAAAAATTATAACTTCAATAATAACAACTCTTTGACAGTAATTTAATTTATTTCTATTCAGTCGCTTCAAATACCGTAGTTGTATGGTCCTTTGACTTATCGCATGACTTCCACTAGTTGTGTAGTGCCCGCGCACCGACCTCAAATAATAATAATAATAATAATAATAATAATAATAATAATAATAATAAATTATTAACCATAAAACAAAAATTCAAACAACACAATAAATCACAAATAATCACTCATTATAAATTTTTTGAAGGCAAGCTGATCGTGCGGATGTCTAAGCGGCACCACGCGGGGTATCCAAAATGTGCTCCGCCCATGTGCTAAGCGACATCAGTGTGCTTTGTCCTCACTCACACACACCTTGGGAAACTTCCCAAAGGGTCACCCATCCTGATCAGTACTCCAAGCCAAGCACGCTTAAATGTGGAGTTCTAATCAGACAGGCTCCCGAAAAGAAAGGTGCACCTTATTGACATGAGTCATATCATTTAGTCTTTTAACCCTTTATCATTTGGGGATGTTACAATCACCCCCCCCCCCTTTAGATCACAACGCCCTTATTGTGGGCCCTACATCTCAACTCGGGCAGTACACCGCGCACTTAAGGCGGGGTTCCTCCTCTGATACCAAATGTGACAACCGGGCCCGGTGACAGCACAACCACCCCGCCTTAACATGGTCGTTGGGTCCTGGCCTACCGGGTACCACCAGTTGCCCCCGCAAACACATGAGGCCACCCCAGGGTCCACCCACGTGCTCGAACGGGTCATATGACTAATGACATTCCCCACATGCCAACACATGTCCTTTTCAGTGTACTTTTTCCACACTCACACACACCCTGGGAAACATCCCAAAGGGTCACCCATCCTGATCAGTACTCCAAGCCGAGCACGCTTAACTGTGGAGTTCTAATCAGACTGGCTCCCGAAAAGAAAGGTGCACCTTATTGACATGAGTCGTATCATTTAGTCATTTAACCCTTTATCATTTTGGGGATGTTACACCCTGGCTATATAATTTTCCAACCTTTGGTTTATCTTAGAGCTATACCAATGGATAAATTACCCATGGTTCCAAAAACTATGGGAATTTCCTATATCCATAGTTTTGTTTGCTATACCCACAACTCAAAACTATGGGTATAGGTGCATTTTCTAGTAGTCTGTTTTTGTAAATCTAAATAATATTCCTCATGAGTTCCAAAAAAGTTATATATTAATGGACATTGTGATTCACTAAGTGCTAATCCAATCCAACTCAATTATCCAATTTTAGAGTTATTACCCCTAGGTACAATTGTGCTAGATCTCAATTCACTTGTATTATCCAGACAGAGATGTAATTTCTTGGAAACAGCTAACTCTATTCTTTGAAAAAAAATTCCCAAACATTTTTCTACACTTTTACTTGTACTTAAAATTATCCTTAGAGATATCATTAGTTATCTCACTATAGTTTCCTCATCAAAGTTTCAGAAGGTTAACTAAACCTTTCTCTCATAAAAAATGTAGATACCCAAACTTCTCATACTTGAATTATAACGCCCCGACCCCAGTTACCCAGAGTCGGTGGATTATTTTAATACATTGGCAGGATTACAAGGAATCAAGTCCCAAAGGACTGATAAGTTTAACAATCTTGTAAAAATAGATCACATATATGAATGTTACATTTTCACTTTAAGACATAGAAAACGACATAAATAATCTTTACGAACGCCATTATTTCATTGTCTTAACCCTGCATATCAATCACATTACACTTCTTGGAATCCTGGAAAAAATAAAACATAGAATGGGGTGAGCTCAAATGCTCAGTAAGGGTAAGGAATACAGTAGAAACTTTCAAAAATAAACATAAACATTGAAGGCAATGTATAAAACTAAAACAAAATCCTTTTTAACTTGAAATTCAACATAATATGGCATAAATAAAATTAAATAATTCCATTTACTTATTCACATGGATATTTTACTAATCGAATAATCACATGCAATATCACTAACCACCTTCATATTGATGGAATGCATAATGCCAGACTATCATAACCACATAGCCAAGGCCTCGTGCCAACAATACAAATACAATGTTTTCTAGGCCTTGTTCCGAGACACTAGTTTGTCTCATGAGACCTACCGATGCATCAAGGATCTATAGCGGGCTCCACCCGTCACATATTAAGTCCAATGCATTCCTATATGAAAAGGTTTAAACATAACATAAACATTTGTATTAAAACTATCATACGAAATGTCAATACTTTATCCATAAACCATGAATGGTATAAAAATAATAGATCCACAGTCAAACATATCACAAAACCTTCAATAGATGCTTTGTATAATAAATCAACTTCAATTGAGCTCAAAATCCATCAAATGATGAATAATGATTTTTGAGAGAAATATCCATTTTGTAAAATCATTTAAAAGTCACACATTTATAAAGGATTTAATTTTAAAATAGATTTTTGAATCAAAGAATCCCATACCACATTGAAACTTTTGAAAAGAATTATCATTTCAAAACATTCATGTCCATATAAATAAATCCTTAAAATCGTTTTGAAAACATGGACATTAATTGAAAATATTTAGAAAGATAAATCTTTAAAACATTTGAAATTTTGATCTTGGTAAAGAGTACCTTTCAAAATCCTTAAAATCTTAATTTTGAAATCATTTTTATGAAAAATGGACATGGATGATAAAAATGTCCCAGTAAATACTTACACATAAACAATCTCGGAAAATGATGAGATTGAGAAATTAACCCTTACCAATTTGGTAACTTACGAAACATACAACCCATGAAATAGGTAGCATACAATGAATATGTAAATACACATAATTTAAAGTTTATTACACAAAGAATACAATTATGGGCAGTACATACAGCACAAAAAAGG
This sequence comes from Viscum album, assembly GCA_963277665.1. Classification (NCBI taxonomy): domain Eukaryota; kingdom Viridiplantae; phylum Streptophyta; class Magnoliopsida; order Santalales; family Viscaceae; genus Viscum; species Viscum album. Next base: position 1,724,755,251 of record OY728155.1, read on the forward strand.
TAATAGTGGAAATATGGCATGAATCTCACGGGAATAAGGAGTGAGATGAAAACCACTTACCTTGCACTTTCCTTCGGTTGAGGGTACGTTTAACCCCCTGTACGAAGATCGTAGTATGTTATTAAATTATACCAGAACCATATTAATATTTATGATATCATACATGATTCATTTATGACTTTATATTACCCATTTAATAATAATTTCCAAGTTAAGTTAACATTTCGGGTAATAATCACTTTCTTTATCGTACGTGTTTTAACTTGTCACTCTTGGTTGTATCACTTAGATAATTATTTAAATACTTCCAGAATATAAAACATGATAAATATATCATATATATTAAGAATATAAATATGTATAATAGACATATATATGAAATGGAAAACACTGTTTATGGAGACGGTAGTCAGTACGTACGCATAAACGATGTTTCTGTTTTCATATAGTATTGAACGGAAGTAAGTGAATAAGATATATGTAAGTACATAAATCCTTATATATATATATATATCTCTCCAGTAGCATTATTATGTAATATATTACATACTTATTATAAATATATATATTTTTATAATCGTCGATGAATGGTGAACTTGGAAATGAATCTCATCGCGTCGTGTAGACGGTAACCCGTACGTACGCACGATCGAAAATATCATTCTTTTGATATTAAAATAATATATAATTGGATGTTATATCATATATAAAGAATCATTATCATGCTATATTTATTATTTACATGAATTAAAAATCATTATTATACCCATCCAAATAATAATATATTGAATAACAATTACACCACGACGTGGAGACGGTAAGCCGTACGTACGCACGTATGGTGACATGTCATTCAAAGGATGGATAGAATAATGAATATGGTGGTACCATTTTTATAATAATATTAAAGTATATAGGAGATATGGAATTCATTATTTTAGAATGGTAATAACAAAGAAAGAAGAAGTGGAAGAAGAAAGGAACTTGAAAAAGGGTGGTGAAATCATTACCTCTTCTTCGGGTTCTTCCTTTTGATTTGATCAAAAGGGATCCATAGGATGCCTTTCTGACTAAAGGAAGGCCTCTAATATGAAGTTAAGGAAGTTTAGAGAGTATTTGGGGAGGGTTTGGCCGAACCAAAAGGCTTTGAAGGTTTGAATTAACGAGATGGGGGAGTGTCTTTTTATAAGAGGGGTGAGGGGCACCTTTGGAAAATCTAGAAATATTATTTTATAATAAATTCATATTTGGTTTATAATGTCTCCAAAGTGGATTATTTAAATTTTAAGGTGGGGATGGGTCAATAACCACTCAACCAATATAATTTAGACAGATTTGGGTTGTCATATTAACCATATCTTTTAGTTTTAACTCTTAGTTAATTAGTTTGACACTTACCATGTCACTTTGTATTTTTATATTTTATAGTTAATAAACATACTATATACATCCAAGCGACCCCCAAGTGTTCAATTAATGATACAAATATAATGATATAAGTCTCTTCACTGAACCTTATATTTTTAGGAATTTAATATCAATTAATAATATAATATTTGTTTTAAAAACTCTTTTATGACAAATTTGACACTATTCAATAATTGACTTTTGTAGAAATAATAACAGAATTATTACTTCAAAAAAGGTTAATTAAATCAATCATAATATGTCATATTATCATATAACATTAGTTTAATTCATTAAAAGTTTCAAATAATATTTATTTGGGTATTTATAATATCAATTATTTTAATTTTTCACTATTATGGTAATTACTGCATCATCATTGTGTTGTAAATAATTAAATTATTTAATGTGTAAAAATTATAAATAAAATATAATTATGTAGGAAATCTATTTATATTTCTAATTAATATTTATAGTCGAAAATCCAACATATATAACCCTATGTAAAAATTGTTTTTCTAAAAGATATATGCTTATGTCATTTTTGTATTTATTTTAACTTAATTAAAATAAAGTGTCCCTATCATCTACAAGTGGCTCCATGGGGTCCCAAAATCGACCCAAAGATGCCCATAGTCGGACATGTATCCACCAATAATGTTATAATACGTTTTAGTGTAATTTAGTATTATTATAATATTATTTTTTAACCATTATTTACCTGATTTACCTTTTAACCATGGTAAATAAATTATTTTCCGAAGTAATTATTCAAAATGTCTAAAAATAAAAGTTACATATTTAAAAAATTTGGACATCCTGATACCAAATATGGAATCCATTTTTCCAAATTCAAAACACAGAAGTGGCAGAAATTAATTTAAAATTAATTCTCGTGGTCAAAACAAAAAAAGCGTGTTTTTAAGATATATTAACTGTCAAAAGATTGATACTTGTTTCTGTCCATTTTAATTGTGAAATTATGTATAATGACCAATATTGTATTAAATTGTAAAAATATATTCCAAATATACTTTAAAACCACTCAAATTCATAATTTATCACTATCAATTATTTTGATTAAAAAAGTTGTTTTTAATTAAAATTTAGTAATTTTCACTATTCATAAAAATATTAAAGTTATCCGAAAAGTACCAAAATTTCACCTTAGGCTAGATTCTATACTATAAATCCAAAAATGAAGTCAATTTTGAGAGATAAAATTTCTAAAAGTTTAAAAAGTTGATATTACTATTCATAACAGCTACTTTGATTGGTCGTGGTGTGTGTTAGAACTCGAAGTTGTGTACAACACACGCTACTATATTATTCAAATAGAAGCGTACCGTGGAAGCTTGGGGTGTTACATTATCCCCTCCTTCAATAAATTGCATCCTCGCAATTTGATATTGTTCTTTTAAAATAAAGGTTCAAAATAGAAAATATCTTTGTGGAAAAACCCACATCAGAAATTTGGTTAATAAAATTTAGTCTTAACAAGATGAAAAGAGAAATGAAAGGGTCACCACAAAATTTTTATCTCGATTAGGAGGACATTGGTGGAAATTATAGACATATAATTGGAGGAAAAATGTAAATATTTATATGTAGTGATTGAGGTCTTCAATCACAAACAAGTTTAAAATTGAGGTCCTTAAATTCATCAATATATGATGATTTAAAATAATGTCAGTTCAATAAAACATAAGGTATTAGGATAACACATTTTTGATGTTTCAAAATATCTTACTTGAAATCTCACATCGAAAAATGAATTAATGAGGCCTCTATTTAAAATAAAGAGTGGAATGTATGAATATTACCAAAAATAACACATACTAGGGTTCCATGTAGGAAAATATGGATATAGAAGAGAAATCTAACCATCAATTATCTGATGGAGAGTGGTAGAGAACATGGATATTAAAAGGACAACAATCCCAAAGCCATAAATTAGTGATGATCTAAGGCACCATCTAGGACAACATTTTTGTTCTAAGTTTCTTTTCATAATGTTGAGAAATTTATTTATGAGATTGGGTAAGATCATAAGGAGATATAATTACTTTATAATTAGAGTATTATCCATTAATAAATTTCTACCACAAACTCATCTTTCACCCAAAATCATAATACAACTCAAAAATACTCTATTTATCCTAATCGTATATGGTTCCAAATATAATTATTTTATAATTCACATATCAGACCCTTTATGTAAAGAAACTACATTATACCATCAAAGAACTTCATGTAGCACAATGGTATGCGATAAATCCCAAATGCACTATGGTTGTGGGTTCAATTCCCGCAGATTTGTCCGACACGACGTGTCGTCACACGGTCTGCGTGTTGTCCTTTTATAAAAATCCAAAAAAATAACCTTTCAAACATAATCCATTCCGACCATTAGACTTATCCAAAATACTATTATCCAAACTCACAGGCTAAAATATACAAGCATGTTAAACATAATGAGGATCCTTTTTTCCAGGTAATATCATGTGAACGCCTTCCTCATATATTCTTTTACAACACCGCAACATCCTGAATTACCAAAATCAACCATCTCTTATTCCAAAATCACTACCTCAATATTAGGAAAATATTAAGGTTAATCTTTCCTTCAACCATGTAATTTCCAAATAAAAATTAACTCGTTGTAGAGTCACTTTTCTTAGTACCATAAAATCACAAATCCTTAATTAAATAGTACTGCATTACAATCCTTATTTATTTCCAGAACATCATTGATGCAACACTTAAATGAAATAATTCTAAAATAACAACATAAGAACACTAGTCATTCCTCTTCATCTATGGTAATATCATAACTTGATTATTATCCAATAGCATCATAAGTGGTATAGTCTAATGAATGGGACATTGGTTCGCATAGTGTCCAAACTCCTTGCAAATGAAGCATTTTACATTTTAAACCATTTTCTTACCCTTGCAGTCACGTACTTTGTTCCCTTTTCCTGCACACTTATAACAAACTCCCATTCCTTTCAGGAAATTTCCAGGGTGTTTCTTCCCACAGTTATCACATATGGGAAAATTCTTCTATTCCCTCTTCCCTTTATCCATATTTCTCTCTTCCATCCTTTTCTTCTCTTTCTTCCCTTCAAAGACATAGGACTCTGAGAATTCTTTACTCATCTTATCAACACATGATATTATTTCTTCATATGATGATAATACGTGGGAAACTATTTCCCTTCTAAATTCTGGCTTAGGACCATGAAAGATATGATCCTTTTTACACTTTGGATCATACGTATTATGGGAGTTCACATTCCTTCTACTTGGAGCCATTTCTATACAATAGCATAAACTAGATTAGTTTATGAATTGAAATGAATAATTACCAAACTTTTAAAATACCTAACACAAATTGAACAGTTTATGGATATAATCCATAATCATAAAAATGTTTTATTTGATTAAATATATACTTATAAGCCCTTAATAATGGTTTGTAAAGAAAATGAGAATTATCCTAATCATATCCCCCGGGAGTGTCGTAACCAAGAGTGCAGCAAGGCCCGTTGTCGTGCACCAATTCCCATTCGAGTCTAGATCAAAGCGGTGTTCTTGGGTTTTACCCCTAGGTACATCTGTGCCAGAGCCGCCTCTACCTACTCGTATCCAGACAGGGATGTATTGCTCGGAAAACTCACAAAATCTCTACAATACAAAAATTCTAGGAAGTTCTTCTATACTAATCCTCAAAGTCTATCTTAGGGCTATGTGCTCTAATCAAAATGTATCTAAATCTAGTTTCCAAGGTTATTGCTAAACATCCTATGATACCAACTGTAACGCACCGACCCCAGTTACCTAGAGTCGGTGCATTATTTTAATACATTGGCATGATTATAAGGAATCAAGTCCCAATGGACCGATAAGTTTAGTAGTCTTGTAAAAATAGATCACATGCATGAATGTTACATTTGCACTTTAAGACGTACAAAACAACATAAATAATCTTTAGAAATGCCATTATTTACTTGGATTAACCCTTTATATCAATCACATTACAGTTCTTGTAATCCTGGGAAAAATAAAACATCGAAAGGGGTGAGCTCAAATGCTCAGTAAGGGTAAGCAATACAGCGGAAAATTTCAAAAATAAGCATAAACATTTAAGGCAATGTATAAAACTAAAACAAAATCCTTTTAAACTTGAACTTCAGCATAATATGTCTGAAATAAAATGAAATAATTCCATTTACTTATTCACATGGATATTCTACTAATCGAATAATCACATGCAATATCAGTAACTACTTTCATAATGACGGACTGCATAATGCCAGACTATCGTAACCACATAGCCAAGGCCTCGTGCCAAGAATACAAATAATATTTTGTCAAGGCCTTGTGCCAAGACACTAGTTTGTCTCATGAGACCTACCGATGCATCGAGGAGCTATAGCGGGCTCCACCCGTCACATATTAAGTCCAATGCATTCCCATATGAAAAGGTTTAAAAAAACTTAAACATTTGTATTAAAACTAGCATATGAAATGTCAATAATTTCTATATAAACAATGAATGGTATAAAAATAACACATCCATAGTCAAACATATCACAAAACCCTCAATAGAAGTTTTGTATAATAAATCAACTTCAAATGAGATTAAAATCCATCAAATGATGAGTAAATATTTTTGAGAGAAATATTGTTTTTGTAAAATAATTTAAAAGTCACACATTTATAAACGAAGTAATTTTAAAATAGATATTTGAATCAAAGGGTCCCATACCACTTTGATACTTTTGAAAAGAATTATCATTTCAAAACATTCATGTCCATATAAATAAATCCTTAAAATCATTTTGAAAACATGGACATTAATTGAAAAGATTTAGAAAGATAAATCTTTAAAACATTTGAAATTTTGATCTTGATAAAGAGTACCTTTAAAAATACTTAAAATATTCATTTTGAAATAATTTTTATAAAAAATGGACATGGATGATAAAAATGTCCCAGTAAATACTTACACATAAACAATCTCGGATAATTATGAGATTGAGGAATTAACCCTTACCAATTTGGTAACTTACGAAACATACAACCCATGAAAGAGGAATCATACAATGAATATGTAAATACACATAAATTAAATTGTATTACACAAAGAATACAATTATGGGCAGTACATACACCACACAAAAGGTAATAGTGGCAATATGGCATGAATCTCACAGGAATAAGGAGTGAGATGAAAACCCCTTACCTTGCACTTTCCTTTAGTCGAGGGTACGTTTAACCTCCTGTACGAAGATCGTAGTATGTTATTAAATTATACCAGAACCATATTAATATTTATGATATCATACATGATTCATTTTTGACTTTATATTACCCATTTAATAATAATATCCATGTTAAGTTAACATTTCGGGTAATAATCACTTTCTTTATCGTACGTGTTTTAACTTGTTACTCTTGGTTGTATCACGTAGATGATGATTTAAATACTTCAAAAATATAAAACATGATAAATATATCATATATATTTAGAATATAAATATGTATAATAGACTTATATATGTAATTGAAAACAACGTTTACGGAGACCGTAGTCCGTACGTACGCATAAACAGTGTTTCTGTTTTCATATAGTATTGAACGGAAGTAAGTGAATAAGATATATGTAAGTACATAAATCCTTATATATATATATATATCTCTAGTAGAATTATTATTTTATATATTACATAATTATTAGTAATATATAAATTTTTATAATCATTGATGAATGGTGAACTTGGAAATGAATCTCATTGCGTCGTGGAGACGGTAATCCGTACGTACGCACGAGCGAAAATATCATTCTTTGGATATTAAAATAAAATATAATTGGATGGTATATCATATGTACAGAATCATTATCATATTATATTTATTATTTACATGAATTACAAATCATTATTATACCCATCCAATAAATAATATATTGAATAACAATTACACCACAACATGGAGACGGTAAGTCGTACATATGCACGTATGGTGACATATCATTCAAAGGATGTATAGAATACTGAATATGGTTGTACAATTTTTATAATAATATTACAGTATATAGGAGATACGGGATTCATTATTTTATAATGGTAATAACAAATAAAGAATAAGTGGAAGAAGAAAGGAACTTGAAAAAGGGTGGTGAAATCATTACCTCTTCTTCGGGTTCTTCCTTTTGATTTGATCAAAAGGGCTCTTTAGGATGGATTTCTGACTAATGGAATGCCTCTAGGATGAATTGAGGGAATCTTAGAGAGTATTTGGGCAGGGGTTGGCAAAACCAAAATGCTATGAAGGTGTAAATTAATGGGAAGGGGGTGTCCTTTTATTAGAGGTGTGAGGGGCACCTTTGGAAAAGCTAGAAATATTATTTTATAATAAATTCATATTCGGTTTATAATGGCTCCAAAGTGTATTATTTAAATTTTAAGGTGGGGATGGCTCGCAAACTACTAATCCAATATAATTTAGACAGGTTTGGGTCATTATATTAACCTTATCTTTTAGTTTTAACTCTTAGTTAATTATTTTGACACTTACCATGTCACTTTGTATTTTTATATTATATAGTTAATAAACATACTATATACATCCATGCGACCCCCAAGTGGTCCATTAATGATACAAATATCATTATATATGTCTCTTTTCTGAACCGTAGATTTTTAGATACTTAATATCAATTAATAATATAATATTTGTTTTAAAAACTCTTTTATGTCAATATTGACACTATTCAATAATTGACTTTTTAAAAATCATAACAGAATGATTACTTAGAAAAAAGATAATTCAATAAATCCTAATATGTTATATTATCCTATAAAATTAGTGTAATTCATTAAAAGTCTCAAATTATATTTATTTGGGTATTTATAATATAAATTATTTTAATTGTTCACTATTATGGTAATTACTGCATCATCATTGTTTCATAACTAAATTAACATATTTAATGTCTAAAAATTATAAATAAACTATCATTATGTAGGAAATATTTTTATCGTTCTAATGAATATTTATAGTCGAAAATCCAACATATATAATCCTATGTAAATTTTTTTTTCTAAAATATATATGCTTATGTCATTTTTGTATTTATTTTAACTTAATTAAAATAAAGTGTCCCTATCACCTACAAGTGGATCCATGGAGTCCAAAAATCGACCCAAAGATGCCCATGGTCGGACATGTATCCACCAATAAGGTTAGGACACGTTTTATGGTAATTTAGTATTATTATAATATTATTTTTTAACCCAGATTTACCAGATTTACCCTTTAACCATGGTAAATAAAATATTTACCGAAATAATTATTCAAAATGTCTAAAAATAAAAGTTACCTATTTAAATAATTTGGACATCCTGATTCCAAATATGGAATCCATTTTTCCAAATTCAAAACACAGAAGTGGCAGAAATTAATTTAAAATTAATTCCCGCTGTCAAATCAAAAAGCGTGTTTTTAAGATATAATAACTATCAAAAGGTTGATACTTGTTTATGTCTAGTTTAATTGTGAAATTATGTCCAATGACCAACATTGTATTAAATGTTAAAAATATATTCTAAATATAATTTAAAAACACTCAAATGAATAATTTATCACTATTAATTATTTTTATTTAAAAAGCTGTTTTTAATTAAAATTTAGTAATTTTCAGTATTCATCAAAATATTAAAGTTATCCGAAAAGTACCAAAATTTCACCTCAGGCTAAATTCGATACTCTGAATCCAAAAATGAAGTCCATTTTGAGAGATAAAATTTTTAAAATATTAAAATATAGGTATTACTATTCATAACGACTACTTTGATTGGTCGTGGTGTGTGTTAGAACTCAATGTTACGTACAACACACGCTACTGTATTATTCAAAGAGAAGTGTACCGTGGAAGCTCGGGGTGTTACATGAATACTACATATTAATAGATGAAAATTCATTTCATAACATAATGATCCATCCTAGAATAATTTAGCTATATTTCTTTAATAAATTTGAATAAAACAACTTTTAAATAAGAGTGTCACTTTATCCCCCCACATAATTCTTCTTAAATATCTTCTTCTTAGACATATCATACATAAAATGATTATTATATCTTGGAGAAAGGAATCATAATAAATCATGAGCTGAGATGGTCAGTAAGGATAGAAATGGTAGATATAAATATAACATGATCATAAGGGAATGAGAACCTAAGTTTAACATTTGTAAGCTATACCATGTATATTATAGGTCATAAAATTCATTCAGGGAATGAATATTTTTAGTGCATAAGACATGAATCCTAAAGGAATAAAAGTACATAATCCATAGAATCATAAAATTAGCATAAAAATGGAGTTGTTAGATACATATAAACATAGAAAATCATTTCCTAAGTATTCAAGGATCACCAACAAAACTAAATACTGTAATGGGTTCACTCTTTAAACTATCATAATAGTCAAAGTTTACTCCTAAGACGATCATAGTGGATAAATTAATTTACTTAGTGGGGTCCAATCCGCAGTATATTCCTATTTATGTAATGAGCTATCAATATTTATGAAATATATTTCAGGGAGATATAGGTCCCAACCATTACCTAATGAAAATAATATATAAGTTTTCTAGGAGATCATAACACATTCATCATATAATAACTGATAAAAATAATTAAATTTCATGAACATTTCATCAGAGAATAACCAATGGAAAAGAAACATATTTCAGAAGCATTCCATTATTTTAATATAACATAAATCATGGAAATAAGAATGGTTTTCATACAAATTTTATCATCATAACCATAAACAATTATGAAAATAATAATATTGGTATCCCTAGTTCATACCCCCTATAAATCATGAGTAACATCAATGGATTTCATCATAGATGGAAACAGATTTTGAAAGATCACTTTGATTACATCTTGAGAAAAATAATCATTTCACACTGAAAATAATCTTTCTAAAACTAAATGTTCATTGAAAATTATAAATATAATTTTATTTTAAAATTATATTTGAAACTCATTAAGTATTTTTTATGAAATTTATTTTTCATGATGGTAGAAAATAAAAATAAAATTATAAAAGTTAATATATAATTTAATTTCACATTTATAGTATAAAGTTCAAAACATAGCTCATTTATAAAATGACTATAAAATATTTATTAAACAAATTTATAAAAATTAAAAAATGTTTAAAAAAATTATTTAATCGTTTATTTTAGATCAGAAAAAACATTAATTAAAACATTTTTGTACAACATGTACTATGAATAAAAATTATTTTTAAACAGTGGGAGAAATAAATACAATTTGTCCTAAAAAAAGCGTTTGATATCCTCACTACCGAAAGATTGGAAAATAAAATTAAAGAATGTTTTATCATGAAATAAATAAATTATAACAAAATAAATGAGTTTATTGGGAGGTATATTATAATATTTCATCAATGAAAAGTTAATCATAAACAGTCCCAATGAACAATGAAATTGCAATATAAAGCATTTACCACATCAGTATCATCTGAATCATAATCACAGTAAATAAAAACATTAAATGAAACATTAAAACCTTGATGTAAAATTATATAGGTTATTTTTATACAACTCACAAATTAATATATGTGAATAACATAACATATGTTCCAATGAAGGCAATTTGAAGGAAATTTGAGAAGAAAATCCCTTACCCCAAGTCCTGATTTTCTTCATACAAGTTCAAAAAATATTTTATAATAAATATATATTCATTATAAATGTATTATATAAACAAAATAATATATATTATATCATATATGATTTATTAACAACCATTTATTACTTAATTATTAATAGCTCCCTGTTAAAATTAATATCCAGGTAATAACTGCTTTGTTTTTGTGTATGTTTTTGTTAGGTATTTTAAATAATTTAATTTTAATCATGATTTAATCATATAAAGAATTAAATATTTGATATAAATATCTTATGTATTCATTATATATTTATTTATTGTAATCCATAAATTCTAGAGATAGAAAATTAATTACATAGTTCATGGAAAGAATAGGTCGTACGTCTGCATAAAAGTTGTCTCCAATTTCTCAATGGAATGAAGTTAAATAATATATAACATTTCTAAAATAATTATGGTTTTATATATATCACATATATTCATTATATTTATCCTTATTAACTTCCTTGCAAAGTGTATGTGAAAAACGAATCACAATACTTTGTGAGGTGGTACTCTCCCGTATAATGAGTGACATGATCGTATTCCCACTAAGTGGAATGTAAGAAAATATATATGATATTTAAATTTCATAAGTATCATAATTGTATTAAAATCATATATATAATTTAAATCCATCATTATATCCACCCATGAGAGGTGGTGATTGAAAATGAATTACTTCAGATTTCGAGGCGGTAGTTCACTGTACACATGATTGATGGTTTCATATCTCATTTGATAGAAGAGGAGAAATATCTAGGTATGTCCATGAACATAAAAATATATAAATATATATTATATAATTGGTTGTTCAAATTTTTATTATTCTTAATTTAATATAGGTTGTAAGAGAAGAAAAGAAAATAAATCACGAAGGTGATACAATTACCTTCACTTAAAACAATCTCTTTTCGATCTTTGATTAAACATTACTTTTTTGGTCCATTGGGATGACCTAAAGCTATATAACATGGGTAATTATTTTTCGAAGGTATTTTTTATGTTTTTTATGAAAAATTCGTAATATTTCTGAATAATTGACAAGGGGAAGTGCCCTTTTATAATTGAGGAGGAGTGTCATTTGTGTAAATACCCAAAAAAAATCAATAATGGGAATTCAGTCTCACCCCAAGTGCCTAAAAAATTAATGAATTATGTATTGGAGGTATTATATGGTGTATACACACATCCACCACAATAAAATCTTATGTTTAAAATGTATTATTACCTTATCCTCTATGTTTCCTCATTTTTACAATTATAATGTCTATCACAGTATCTAGTCTCTTTTTATTTTCCTAGGTAATTTATCATTTAGGAATAAAATTTAAATGAGGATACTTATATCTCATCATATACTCAGGCTTCCATATATCTTATTAGAATTTTTTTGTTTTTCCAGAAAACATTTACTAGGTCAGTGGTCTTGTTTCGTAGAACTCTCTATCTGCACTCCAAAAAATTTACCAGTTGTTCTTCATATTAATGTTCATTCTCTATTGGTATGACCTGTGAGTTCATTACATGTAAACTTTTAGGTATGTACTTCCTTTGGGAGAGCAATGTGGAACACAATGTGGAATGAAGAGAGGTTCGGTGGGAGATCATATAGTTAATACATTATCCCAATACGATCAAAAAATTCAAAGGGAATAATATACCTCGTATAAAAACTCAATGAAAAAAAGGTGTTTATCTAAACCACCTTTTAAATACATATAAAAATCAATCATCATATCCCCTATTTTTTTAATTTTTCTCTTAGAATAACCAATGATCTAATGATGATACATAGTGTTTAAACTCAATTCTGTATTTAGGGCTTCCTGAATACTTAGTCAGAACATCGTGGAAAACCTCAAATCCTAATCACATACAATACAATTTGGAACTCCATGAAACCTTACCAATTTCTAAATGTATATACTAGACTTATAATACAGTTAAAATCTTCCCTAATAGCAATGAATTGTTTTAACTTCTTATGGTGATCAACTAAAACTGATATACCATTGTTCCCTTTAGACGTTTGGGTGAGTCTCATAAAAAAATCCCATGGTAATTCTTTCCCTGTTGAATTATGGTATGTGTAATGGCCGTAACATACCCTTAGAATATTCTATCTCAGTATTAAATTTCTAACATGTCATGAATTGAGATACAAACTCTATGATATCTCTATTTATTTTATCTCACTAGAAATACTCTTTAATATCACTATACATCATTTTACTTACGAAATGAATAGAGAATGAATAAATATGATATTATTTTAATATATCCTTCTTAAAATATTATATGGATTGAAAAAACACATGATTACTGAACATTATCATTCCACAGAAATAAATTTTGTACTCTGGAACATTTCTCACGTTCTCTTGAAGCTCAGCATAATCATTTTGTGAATCCTTTATCCACACTTGGATTGATGAATGAAAACTTAATTGAGGAAGATAATATTTTACCCCATCCTTCACTATTTACAAATCCATCCTTTCCAAATCCATAAATATTGTATCTTTTTTTATCCACATTATTGATAATCTTGCATGTTCCTATCAACTAAAATCATTATCCACCTTGTTCACTTTCCCATAGTTGTAATGTATTGAAGAAAAATAATCTTTAATTATCTCTAACCAAATTGTTTATAGAATTTTCAACTCTTTTTGTGTGAATACATACTTCTTTCTCTCAATATAATTATATATATCTCACCTTTCTCCATAAAAATATTTTCTCCATAACATTAATGAAAATTGTATTATAGAAAACTCCCAATATTGATTTGGGTAATTGTTTCCATGAAACATTCATTTTCATGAATCATAAGATATATACATGTCATTATGCATTAGGAATCATCCTAGTCCCTTATTTAATGAATCAATGTATAAAACAAACCCTTCTCCATAGCAAGGAAATGTAATCATAGGTGTGTTAATAATCTTCTCTTCTATTCTATGAAATTTCCCCCACATTCATATTTATATTGGAAATTGGATCCCTTCTTAGTTAACATGGTAATTGGATTAGATATTTACGATAAATTCTCTAAACAAATAAATAATATCCATCCAAACCATAAAAACTATGGTTTTTGGTCACATAGGTTGGCCAGGTCCAATGTTCAATAGCCTATGTCTTTGATGGATCCATCAACATTCCCTCTCTCGATATTATATGACTTAAAAATAAAACCTTTTGTAATAATAATTTGTTTTTTTTAAATTTAATTAATTTTATCCTTTATTAGGTATTTTATTAAAATTCTCAAGTGATATTCATTTTATATTTTTAACATTGAATAAATGATAATATCATCAATGAATACTACCACCAACTGTTCAAGGCCATATATGAAGTCTCTCTTCACTAAATTTTTAATGATAGTTAGGGAATTAATAAGTCGGAGTGAAATCAATATATACTCATAGTTCCCACATCATTTATCTAACATTATATTAGGTATATCATCAATCTATACCCTCAATTGATAATTTCTAGAATGTTGTTTAATCCAAGAAAAATATTAAACTCAATATAGTTGATCAAATAAGTCGTCAATATGGGATAGAGGATACTTGTTCTTGATTAATCTCTTGTTAAGATGTCAATAATCAATATATAGTTCTATTGATACATATTTATTTTTAACAAAAAATATGTTCACCCCAAGGTGACAGACTTGGGTGAATGATACCCTTATCAAGATTCTGTTGGAGTTGATTCTTCAATTCCTCCAAATCAATCAAGGACGTTATCTAGGGAGTCTTTGAAATAGGTGTTTCACCATGTATGAGTTCTATTGATAACTCAACATCATATTTTAGTGGTAGAATAGTAAACTATTCCCTGAAGACATCAAGGAACTCCTTTTTAATAGAAATATCATTGATTTTGAGTATCTCCCCTACCATTTGAGATAAAAAAAACATTTTAAATAGAAATCTAGACCCACAAAAAGAAATTGATATCCATAAGAAGATTATATTTATCATCAGTGTGATAGATGATCAATGATTGGTCTATAATTTGAAAGTTGAATTTCATTCCTAAAATATTGATGCATAATTTATGTAGAGATTTGTAATTCATGAATAGGATAACAAAAGATTCAATTAGAGGGAGAATAATGAGGAGTGTAGGAATTACATTATAAAAAACATCAATTGGAGAAGAATAATATACATGATATAGTCCATCCATGTATTATTAGGTTTTTCACTGCTAATTTAACATCAATTAATTTGGGATATGAATTAACATTCATTGATACTTTACTTATTATATAAGAATTCATCTAACTACTACCAAATCAGGTAATTCAATATTTGAGCATAACTATCACCTCCCCAACTTCACATTTTTATCTTCATTACCTTAGTAAAACCAAAATAGTAAGTATTATTTTAAGTAATATTAAATTATAGAGATCAGTCATTCAATGTTTGTATAAATAAATACCTCTTAATTTCAATCTATGAAACCTTAGGTTCAACCTAGTTCATTCATGATCATCTATTCGAACCCTTAGTGTTGGATCGTAAAGAGTTTTTGAAATTCCAATCTACATACCCATAGACTATGGAACAATTTATGAAACAAGGCCCATTTTCATTCAAATAGTAAATATATATTCCATATTGATTCTCTCATTTTAGATTTAATATCCTACGACATAACTAATCTATAGCCACATCCATACAAAAATGTGATTTCGTAGAAACCACTCATTCTATAATTCACCAAAATTATCATTCATTTTCTTATACATTAACATAACTTTAGACATAAACTTAGATATATACATAGGGATCTCACTATATTTTTATTATATTTATATATTAAAATAAAACACTATGTTCCACATTATACAAGATATCCCACATCGAGCATAAAAGAAAAACTAAATATTATTATTTAAATGTGAAACTTATATTATAGACGTTAAATTGGAAGGTTTGAATAGGAATATTAAATTTATGAAGTAAATATATAGTTATAACTAAATATGTATATATTTTTATGTTTTTTTACAAAACAATCTCGCGATTGTTTTGTTAAAGTTGTTTTATTCTTCAAAAAAATATGTTTTCTTCAAAAATGAGTTCTTCATTTTATGAGTGAATATGATAATTTAAAATTTTACTTAAAAACATATTTAAAAAAATTAAATTTATTTATAATTCATTATGTCAAAAATATCTTGGGATGTAATTTTAATAATTTTCTAAAAATATTGATTTTTCAATGAATGGTGAAATATACTGATTTTTATTGAAAATTGTATTTTTGTTTCAATCATTTGAAACATTCAATTTTATTTAGAAATAGTTTCAAAAAGAAATATTTATATTACTAGTTTTTATTATTAGGTTAATTTAAATCAATTTTATATTTTAATTTTATACAAAATCATTTTTATGCAAAAATATGCATTTTCAAGAAAAACTATATTTTTCAGAAGAAGTGGTTTTCTTTTCTTTTTGTGTACTTCAATTAAAATTAATTTCTACCACACATAAGAATTTAATGTAATGAAATGGAAATTTTTTCCAATTTTTATAGTCCAAATTAATCCAAGGATAACTGTGTTTTACATATTTTTGAAGATATTAAATTGTAAATGAATAGAAAATAAATATCGTTTTTAGAATTATGGTATTTTTATGACATCCCCAAGACATCCAAAAAATTATAAACATTTATGAAACTTATTGAATTAAAAAATTATTATACAATAATAAAAATATAATTTATAAATAATTAAAAATATAAGAATTATAATTTATTCTATAATAAATATGAAAATCATTTTCAGTGTTGACGTTGAGCCCATGCAATACTCAAAAAGTCGAATTTGGTATCCTAAAAATATTAATTGGGAAGATATAATTTATTGATATGATTTTTTATAAAATATTAATTTTTATTTATGATTTTAATCATTAGAGAGATATTTTATTGTTATATAACATGTGGCTTATCCAAATACATGTGGAATGCTTGCGAAGGACAATAATGTGAAAATAACCCATTAAATATGTTTTCATTATATAAATGTGAGTTAAAAAAATATTGAAAGGATATAAATTGTTATTTTGTTCATAATAAATTATTATCAATTTATAAGTTTATTTATGACATTTTGGTGCTACTTGAATAACATTATGGCCTTCGTAATATTTTATTTAAGGAAATGTAAAACATGCCACACTCTTATTTTTAATAAGTTAAATATTTTTAATATAATTTAATACATAGGGTATGTTCAACTATAAATTTTATTTTCTAATATAATATAATTATCTTCATCATGTTAATATATTTTTAATTTTAAGGGAATAAATAGTTACTTTAAGTAATTATAAAACACTGATGCAATAATTATATAATTAATAAAAATATCATATAAATTATATTTAATATATTTAAACAAACCTAATTTGAGATATATTTGTTGATCCAATAATTATCTATATTATGAAGACATATTTATATAAAGATTTTTTTTTGAATTTTAATTGTGTTTTTGATGATTTTAATGTCAAGGTAATGAATAGTATTAAAATCAAGAATAATAATTCTTTATGGGATTAAGATTTTATTAATTTACATAAAAATATATTAAATAATAAATAGGGGTATAGTATATGTTCTAAAATTTCCTCTAATGTATATTTATAGGCCATTTAGAAGCTTTTGGCTCTGCAATAGTCTTATTACACTTTAATATTTCGAGCAATTCCAAGAGTGTCAATCCCCACTCATAGAAAAGGGAGAATATTAATCTCAATACTACACACATCAAAAACAATTTTGATTTTAATTTCCATGAAAAAAATTCATGGAATTAATAGCCTAATTCAAAAGGTCTCAGTTTAGGTATAATACTAATCTTAGTGGTCTTATGTGGTTATAAAAATTTGATTGTCTAAAGAAGAGGTATCATTTTTAATAGATCATTTCAGTTTTATTTATTTTCACACAAACAAAAAAACCTTATTAAAACAAGCAAAAAAATATAAATTCTAGTATCCTAAATATGCTAATATTTGATTATGTTATTTTCGTGACTAATAACCATCTCCACATCCATCAAATATAAATGGAATTTATCATTCTTGTGTACAGCAAACTACTACCTCACTAACCGAGGTAGTTAATTTTGCCATCACCATATCTGATGTATGGATTATAGTGATGTAATTACTATTTAATTATGATATTAATTAAATTTTTATCCCTAAGAAATATAATATATCAATTAATTTCTTACCTTTACATGCAATGAGAAATGGTAACATCGTTCGTGCGTATGTGTGCATTACCACCTCCACAAAGCGGTGCGAATTTTTTCATCAAAAATTCACATATATGATATTTTTATGTATATTTTAAAAAATAACATTATACATATATTATTATTATTGTCATTTTTTAAGAGAACAATATTTACCTTCTTACCATAATGGTCGTTGAAAAATGGAAACATTACTCATACATACATATGGTCTACGGTCTCCCTAATTGTAACATAGTTAATTTTTCATAAACATATTTAATTGTTGTATTTAAAACTATAAATAATTTATAAAATTTATAATTATGTCATGATTTTTATTCTGGATATATTGGAATGTTGGTCTCTTTGACCATAGTCAACATTCCAAAGTCATTCTGGACTTATAAAACCAATATCGTCAAAATGACCAACATGAACATAAATAATTAAGTAATTGTTATAACAAAGTAATAAGTGAAATAAAATGAATAATAATCCTGAAAGAGTTCCTGAATCAAATAAATAATTAACCAAATATTATTATTCATGAAGATACAGAATATACCAAATGATTCAGACTAAAGTTAAGGGACATTCTTATTAAAATCATCTTTTAATGTTTCCCTAAAAACACGCATTTTCTTCAATATCTATAGTTTTGTATTATAAAAATGTCTTAAATATAGTAATTACGATTATCTTATTATATTTTAGAGTTGTTTTTAAATATGTTTTAATATTTCAAAATATTTTTAACGGAATCTTTTTGGATTTTTCCAGGTGAGGAATATTTTCACTTTCCTCAAAACAAAATGGAAGGAATGTTTTTTAATTATAATGAATTATAATATTTTCTAGTGATGATGAATAATATTTTATTTTAATAATAATTTTATAGTCTACATAGTTATTTTAAATGTAAATTTTTTACTTCATATGAGAATAGTTTTTCTATAAATAAGTTATTTCAAAATAAAAAGTTATTTTCCTTGATAATGTTTTTATAATATCAGATTTTTATATTTATGTTATGGTTGTTGGTAATTTTTATTATTACATGTTGTTATGTTATTAAACAATGATGGGTGGTTCCATTTTAAACCATGGATGGGTGTTAACATTATAACCTCTAATGAATTGGGTACCCTGGAGATGGAAGTTGACCATATGGTTATTCCATTTATTAGATTCAGTTAATAGATTAAGATTATCCTTAGAGATAATGTTAATATACTGAAATGTTTATTACATTATAAACTTCAATGGTTAATAATGCGTATTTGTGACAGTTGCTATAAGGTATTGATCTGAAGTAAACTATGAAGGTCTTTCATGACTAGCTATGGTGGTTATTCCAATCATTCCTTAAACTTCCAACATATCATTATCTACATTTTTTATAGATTTTAAAAGTTTTATTTGATTAAAATTAATGTTTCTATAATATATAAATTATTAAATCTATAATATCTATGAATAATTTAATAAACGTATGTATATTATTTGTTTTCATGTTTCTCACTAGAATAATGGTTTTCATCCTTTTTATATTTCTTATTGTCGTATTTGTGATTATCCTAATTGAAGTGCATTGTGTTGCATTTGTTGTCAATGAGGCATGAAGTTGTCTTGGAATGAATGGAAGTCAAGGAATGTCAAGATGTGAATGAAAAAGGTTGTGATGGTGTTGGTGGTGAATGAGGATGGCCATGGTACTAAGATGCATTTCACTTAGGAGATTCACTAAGTGGTATTGGAAATTGTGGTTGAAACATTCTCCATGGACATCAGACGATTGTTGAACTGATCTTTAAGTTCCAAGAACTTGTATCAACTGGATACAATGTCACAACAAGTTTTTGAAGACCATGCATTGTCTTCACAATGCATGAGGAGTTGAAGAAGAAAGATGATCCATTCACTACTTCAATTGGTATCAGAGGGAGGTTCCCTCTAAAAGATCCAAGGGAGTCTACATGAAGTGCAGATTTGAGGAAATGAGCAACCAGCCTCAAATGGAGATATCTGCCAAGACTCAGAAAAATAGAAAGAAGAAACAGGCCAAGAAGATGAAGAAAGCCTGTCCTAGCTGTGATGAAGTTGAAACAATGAATGATCTTCAGAGTGCACTCAAATATCTTCAGAAGACAGTTCCCATGGAAGTGGAAAAGTGTATAGCTACAGGCATCCATGATCTTCATGAAGAAAAATCACAGTTAGAAGAAAGAAGCCAATGCAATGGAAGATCAATTGTCTAAAAGGGTTGGCATAACCAACACTCTCAGAAAGCTGGTAAATGCCAAAGATGAAACAGTATCTCTTTGCAATGAAAGATATGAAGACACTGCTGAAGAATTGCAAAGAAGCCTTTCTGAGAATGAATTCTTTAAGATAATGGTCAAAGAAGTGTTCCATGCACTGGAGAAGCTGCACAGAGTCTCAATGATTGTCAAAGATGCTCAACTAGAAGATAAAGTCAAAAGGGTGAAGGAGCTTGACAACTCAATGCTTGAAATCAAGAAGGTGCATGAAGACCAGTTAAAACAGCTGGAAGAGAAATGGGAAGGAAAGCTAAGAACTGTTGAGGATGAGAAGAACTCCCTCAATATGAAATGCTTAGAACTAGAGGTGATATTGAAAAATCTGCAATCACCCAAAGCTGAAGCCTCCCAGTCAGCTGAAAGAAGAAATGTTGCTACTCAAGTGATCTTTGAGCAGGATGATTCTAAGAGAAAGACATCCTCTAATAAAAGTGCAACATCTTCTAGAAATAAGGTACCATCCATACCATCTTGTATTGATGCTTCTAATTGTGTTTCCACAAAAAGTGCAGGATGGAAGAATAATTCCAAACAAATATGGATGAAGACAGTAAAGAAGTAGAGCTCTCCTGAAACAGCACAACAGGTCAAGAAAAGTACCCTACAATCAGAAGGACTGAAGAGGTCAAGATTTGTGGGTCAATGTTGGTGTTGTAATAAGTATGGGCATTGTGCAAAGGATTGTTGGTACAATCCACTGAATGCCAAACCACAGAGGAAGCCCATGCCTAGGGGGAGAAAGCCAGAAGAAAAGAAGCAGCATCCACAGGTCCAGAGACATCTGTTTACTGCAAATAGATTTGGATTACTTGACAACATCTGGGATGTTTGCAAAAGTGGTCAAAATGATACATGTCAATCTCCAACTGTATCCAAAGATGAAAAGAAGAAAAGATCACTGAACCTGGCTAAAATGGAATCCTTGGGAAGCAAGAAGAAAGTTGAAAATGCTCCCAAGAAGAGTTTGAAGAATGAAGAGAAGTCCTTGGAATTCAAATCCAAGAAGGGTGATGCATCAAGAAGAGCCACCAAGAAGAAGTGCTTCTACTGTGGAAAGATTGGTCATACCATGGATCTTTGTAAAGAAGCCATGAAATTTAATAGAATCCAACTGGACTCAAACAGAAAATCAATCCAAAAGAAGCAGAAGGGATTGATTGAAAACAAGTTGCCTAAGAGAGGTATCTTGACAGAATCAAAGGAACCATGTGGAATATCCAGAACTGAGGCCACACTTCCAAGTGATTTACTAGTCATATGGCCAAATCAGTTGCAACTTGCCAAAGATCTACAAAGAGCTGAAGAGGAAGTACTGGCAATTGCTAAAGCAAAAGAGAAGAATAAGATTTCACATGAAGATGTGTTGAGATCCACACCAGCACAAACATCATTGAAAATGAAATGTGCAAGTGTGAAGAATGGTGAAAATGGGACATCTCGGTTGAGAGAATCTTCTCAACCTTGTTGTTCACATTGATGAACCAAGGAGGTTCCATCTTATTCCCTTATACTATTGGTATTTACATGTGCTGACATTGCAGGGAATTGAAGATGATGATCATTCTCAACTGGAGGATGGTTTGGACAGAATGGAGTGCACCCCTTGAGGGGGAGCAAATCTGAAGAAGATGGGATTCTAAGATTTAATACCATCTTGAGAAAAGTGAAGGTATTCCAATCATACTTTCATCCCTTGTTTCTTAATTGTATTCATCATGACAATTAAGGGGGAGTATTGATTGAAGGCAAATGGATGAAAGGGGGAGCTTTATCTTTGCACTTGAACTTTCTAATGTGTTTGGTGAAGTATGTGCAGGATTTAGCAATTCATTGAATATCTGAAAAATTTCAACCCCTAAGCATGATCTCACATGTGTAGAGAATTGTGGACAGCTTTGAATTCCTTGGTCATATCACTCTTGTTTTCTACACCGGGTTAGCCCAAGTAGACATAGAGCTGATTTACTAAAGGTTCTTTGCTAAAGAGAACATGTGACATCATCCCTCTCCTAGTGTTTTTCAAGAAGATACTTTTCAATGGGAGGAAGATATTTTTGGAAGAGAACCACACCACACCTTTGCATTTGATTGCCAATAAGGGGGAGAAAATATTGGCACACATATTGACCCATTCATATGTGCTGAAGGAGTGTATTGACAACAAATACAAAGGGGGAGATTGAAGTGCATTGTGTTGCATTTGTTGTCAATGAGGCATGAAGTTGTCTTGGAATGAATGGAAGTCAAGGAATGTCAAGATGTGAATGACAAAGGTTGTGATGGTGTTGGTGGTGAAGGAGGATGGCCATGGTACTAAGATGCATGTCACTTAGGAGATTCACTAAGTGGTATTGGAAATTGTGGTTGAAACATTCTCCATGGACATCAGACGATTGTTGAACTGATCTTTAAGTTCCATGAACTTGTATCAACTGGATACAATGTCACAACAGGTTTTTGAAGACCATGCATTGTCTTCACAATGCATGAGGAGTTGAAGAAGCAAGATGATCCATTCACTACTTCTAAGTGGATGAAGTGGTTTAATGAAGTCCATGCACTATCACTTAGTGCATGTGAACATGAAGATGATCCAATTGATCTCCGATTAGATCAATAAAGAACATTGAAGATTATAAGTGATTCAGGAGTTCGATTGATGAAGATGAACCTTTTGAATTCCATATCCTAAGTGAAGATCATGTGAGAAGAAGAAATGGAGGAATTCTTAAGATGAAGAAGAGAAGATAAGAAGAATAGAGGAGGAGGAATTTGGCATTTTGAATTGGTATTTTTCATGGAGGACTTTGTTTTTGACAAAGTCTTATTTGTTACTTTGCCAAAAAATTGGCCAGCCAAGGCACCTTGGGGGTTCAACCCCAAGGCATGGGCACTAGGCACCACGCCCGGGGGAACCCGTGGGGCGAGCCAGGGCGGCAGGGCGCACACCCAAGACACCGCATGGGTGCCTGGGGCACGCCCGGAGGAGCACGGCAGGGACGCATGAGCGCACCCACGAGTGTCAGGAGATGCATAGTGGGCGCTAGGAGCGCGCCCGCAGGAGCAGAGGGGGCGCAGAGCGCGCCCGCAGGGAGAACCCGGTGCGGGGCGGCACCGGGAGGGGAGAAGTTCAACTGAGCGCTGAGAGGCAGCGCTGAGTTGATAAAGCGCGAGAATTCCGCGGCCCGTTTCGATGTGGGACGCGGAAAAATTCCCGGGAGCGAATCTGAGCCGCTCGATTCATCGCGCGCTTGATCTGCGCCGCACATCTGATCTGCGGTGCCGCGATCTAATCCAGGCCGTTGAAGATCTAATTCGACGGCCCCGGCTTCGTCCTCAACCTCGAGCCATGCCGAAGCACCTCCCGCAGCCTCCTTTGAACCAGAGGCTTCCCCGACGATGATTTCCAGTTTCCGGCCACCATTGCCGAAGATGAAGACACCATTGGACTCGTCTGGACCACCTGAACCTAATCATGCAAGAAAATAGGCATGCATGCAATGATTGGAAGATTTCGATGAATGCCGAGGAAAACGAAGTTGCCGAGGCTTCATGCGTTCGTGATTTGCATGGATTGGGTTTAAACAGAGGTCGTGCATGCGTTATAAATCGCATGCACGAGGAGGAAGAAAATAATAAAAGAACCCGCGTTGAAACAGAGGAAAGAAAATAAAGATTTGGAAAGTTTTTAAAGATCCGAAGATCTCGGGTGTTTGAAGTTATTTCACGCGGATAGAACCGCCTCTCCTCTGCCTATATAAATGAGGCCTAGCCCTCGAGAAGACGCTGCAGATGCGCTGAAGTTTTGTTGAAGATTTGTGTCCCGTGAGAGCCCTCTGCCTCGCGAAGACGAAGCCCCGCGCACACTTGCGCAGTGAAGTCCCCTGCGCGCTAATCTTTGCGCAGCAGGAAGTACTCAGGGCCGCCGCTTCCTTGCGCGCCCGAGGTTGTCACCCTCTCTGTTCGCGAATTTGCGCGACAGGAGGAAGAGCCCGCGGTGTTGCACCTGCGCGCCCGCGGCTGGTTGCACTTGTGCGCCTCTTAGCCAGTGCAACTTGCGCGCCTTGTGCTCCAAGCACTTGCGCGATGCCTTGCATCCAAGGCTTTGCATGGCTTCCCCTTGCACCTTGACACCTTGCCCCATTGAGAAGGCCGAGCCTTTGTGCTTGTGTGCAAGGAGAACCCGAGGCTTGCATCTTGTGTGTGAAAAGAAGGCCGTAGCCTTGGGTGTGTGTGAAACAAGAAGACCACCACAATTCGGGCAGTGTGTGCACAAGAAGTGGGAGGCCGAAACCACACCATTGTGTGTGTGTGAGATAGTGAAGAAGTAAGCCGAGGCCAAGTGTATGCAAAGTGGAGAACCCAAGCCGTAGCCTTTGGGATGTGCAAGAACAAGTGAAGACCACACTTTGTGTGTGTTCCAAATGGAAGAACACATCTTGTGTGTGCTAAGTACCCTACGGCTTGTGAGTGCTAAACAAGAACAAAGAAGGCCACAACCAAGTGTGTGCAAAACTAGAAGAGGAAAGAGGCTTTTCCTCTTGTGTGTGCAAAGTAAAAGTTGTAAGCCGAGGCCAAGTGTGTGCAAAAAGAACAATAGGAGGCCGTATCCATTGGTGGTTGTGCAAAGAAGTGAAAGGTCGTAGCCTTGTGTGTGCACCAAGTGAAGACCACACCTTTTGTGTGTGCAAAACAAGAAGAGGACCTACGGGTTAAGTGTGTGCAAGAAAAATAGTAAAGGCCAAATACACACTCATTGTGTGTGTACAAATAAAAGAACAAAGTTGTGTGTGCAAAACAACAAAGTGAAGTGGCCGAACCTATGTGTGTGCTCTAAGTGGAGTGGACACACTTAGAAGAAGAAGAAGACTCACACAAAGTATAACACACATTTAAGTGTGTAAACACATTGAACAAAGTGTGAAGTTCAAGTGAGGAGGTGTGTGCTATAGTTGACTACACCCTATGAGGGTTTACTGCACCAAGAAGAGAAGAAGGGGAGTGTATGCTTGCATGCATGCACATGCACACGTGAATAAAGCCAAACCAGCTTGTGTGCATTTGAGGAGTCCAAGACCAGTGGTTCTTGAAGAATTGAGAAGGCCATGCAATCATTGCATGAAGAGACCGAGATGCCATGCACTCAGTGCATGAAGTTGATGTGGATTGAGACTGGACCAGACCGAAGATAAAGATATCAATTGTCTGAGTATTCAGTAATTGGAGAGAGGCCAGGTCATCCTTAGAAGAAGGAGATAAATCCTGAGCTAGACGAGAAGACCTGATCATCACAAGTGATCAGAGGTACAGAGCAAGGCCAGCAGTCTTTATCCCAGACTGCTGAAGATACTTGAAGAAGCTTAAAGAGAAGAAGAGCTACTCGTGAGACTCGAGGAGCCAGGAGAAGACCCTGTGGGACTCAGGGAGAAGAAGTCTTCAGTGAAATTCTGGAGCAGGCCAGTGGGACTCTGGTAACACTGTGGGACACAGTATAAAGACCCTCCTGTGGGACTCAGGAGAGATACGGTGGGAAGCTGTATCGACCATTGTAACTCTAACAAGTTATAATGGGAGAATCCATGCTGGGAGAGCATGGCAAAGATGTAGGCCTTTGGTGCCGAACCTTGTAAATCCTTGTGTCCTGTGCCTTTTCATTACTGCATTATCCGGGAAAGGTTGAGAGATACAAGAAGAGTGGATCGAGTCCTTAACAAGCCATAGAGGTTTAATTGATTAAGAATCAATTAGTAAAAAGTTTTAAAGGATCACTGATTCACCCCCTCCCCCTCTCAGTGATTCACACTGATCTGGGCACTTCATTAATTTTTAAAATATTTTTCAATGGATTTAAGGGATACGAGGGACAAGGATTATATCAAGAATAAAATGGTGAAAATTTATCCTGAAAATAAATAATTTTTTATTTTAAAGAATTTTTGATGGAAAAATGGACACTATATAGAAGTGTCCTCTACCAATGTCTATTTTAATTTGTTAGAGTTTTTCCTATTTCACTAAAACTCTAAACTGGAATTTTCCTTGAAATTTAAAAAATTGAATTCTAGTTCAAAAACACTATAATATATAATACTTAAGGCCAATTCTTTATAGTTGGTATCAAAAGACGATTTAGACAATTTGGGTGACTAAGAGGATTTCTTTTGAGTATTTTATGACTTTAGAAGTTTAAATTTGATCTTAAGTGAAATTTCTTAGAACCCATTTTGGATGATTTATGTTATGAAACTCTAAGATTAATAATGGTATTTTCAATATGATTATTTTTGAGGTTATTATGGGTAATTAAATTTTTGGATGAAAAATGATTGTTATTAGAAAACCTTTGAGGTTAAAACATTTCTTTAAATGATAAATATATTAGGGTTTTTTTAAGGATATTACTCAAATTTATGGAATTTTGTAAGTATTATATTAATATACTTTCATAAAAATGACAAAGAATAAGATCGGTGACAAAACATCATTTATAGAAATCATGTGGGTATTGGACTCACAATAGAAGGGTGATAAGAGTTAATCGCCTACCAATGGACAAGGTGAGTTCTTGGTTACTATGAAATTATTTTTCATTATTTAAATTATCTTATGGCTAAATGAAAATTTTATTTTGGTAACATATTTTTTATTAAATAGATATCCATTGGATTCAAAAAAATGATTTAGTGATTAAGTATTTAATGTTATTTTTGAATAACTTCACTATTTTTGGAAAATATAATGGGATTCAAGTATGTAAAATAATATCGTATTTTATTTTTGAAATAAATGATGGATTATATTTTAAAATAACATGTAATTTTATTCTAGATTTATGGTGATTCATATTATTTATATAAATGATTAGTATATCTTGGAGATTATTTGATTAGGGAAATTACATTTTGTTATGAGACTTTAAGAGTCATTGAAGTGATTTGGGGATAATTTCTAGAATTATTCTAGTAAGACAATGTGATAAATTACTTATTATTTCTAGTATTTAATTTTATTAAAAAAATTAGAATTTTAAATATGTTTATTTATTCAATGAAATATGTTGATCTTTTGGAATTATTTTTTAATTTGAGAAATTCAAGTATTTTTTTATAATATAATGTTTTATTATATATAGAGAATTATCTTATCTTATACAAATAACATTCGTTTGGGTTAATTAATAAATAAAACAGGAATATATATTTTATATTTTAATTTTTTGACCCATATAAGTTGATTCTAGCCCTTTAGTCATTAAAAATTCACACTCATCATTTGGTAAAAAAATATGAGTGTGTGTCAAAATTTACTAAAGTATGAAATTATACATTTCAAGTAAGTATACTTAATTTTAATTTTATTAAATATAATATATAAATTAATAAAATCTAGGAAAATGAAATTTAAATAAAAAGTTCATCTATTTACATTTATTAGCACGAAATCAATGACATTCTATGATATCATAAATTTACAATTTCGTGATTGTAAAATTTCTCATGACCTTATTCTCAATCATTATCTATCAGTCCTTGGGAGTTTGTATTATCATATATATCGATGTTTTCACTTCTTAATTTTGTTGTAATACATTTAAACCTAGTATATTTTGCTCCAAATTATCTTCATACTTCCCTTTTATCTCATATTAAGTGAATGTTTTGTTACACCTTTTTATGGTGTGGGATTTCAAACTAGGTATTTTGAAAATTCAAACCCCAGTTACAAAACATGAGTTCAAATTGTGAGGATGAAATTTCAAAATAGGGGGGAGAATTTATGTTCCAAATATTTAAAAAGAAAATATTATGTTTGATAGTGTAGAAGATACATCACATCAAGCATATAAGATATATTAAATTTTATTATTTAAATGTGACTGTTATAACCAAGCTGTTAAATTTGTGGGTATGAATAATATTAGCTAAATTTTGTAATAAATATAAGCTACCAATAAATATTAATGTATTGTTATGTTCCTTGAAAATAATCCCGATACTTTTTAAGAAAAGTCAATTTACTTATTAAAAATATTTATTCTTCAAAAATGAGCTCTTCGTCATTTAATGAGTGAATATTATAATTTATTGACGTCATTTAAAATTTATTTGAAATAATGAATTTAATTTTTAAATTCATCATGTAAAAATTATCTTATAAGTAATTTTTCAAATTTTTTTTTAAAATATTGATTTTTCAAAGAATAGTTAAATATATTGAATTTCATTGAAAAATATATTTTTGATTCAACCATTGACAATGTTTTAATTTATTTTAAAATGGTTTAATAGAAAAATTAATTCTATTATTAATAATTTAATTAGTTTTATTAAAATAAAATTTATAATATAGTTCATTATAAAAAAAATTTGTACATAAATAAAATTTTAAAAGAAACAATGTATTTTTTAAAAAAATATTGCATCATGTTTTGAGAGCATAATTTTAAATTAATTTATATCACATATAAGAATTTAATTTCATGAAATGAAATT
Organism: Viscum album; assembly: GCA_963277665.1. Lineage (NCBI taxonomy): Eukaryota > Viridiplantae > Streptophyta > Magnoliopsida > Santalales > Viscaceae > Viscum > Viscum album. The sequence goes on from OY728155.1 coordinate 1,724,784,522, forward strand.
TATTTTTTGATCAATTGATATAAATTTTTACTAGTATGATTGTTTTTTACATTTCTCTGAGTAAGATAAAATATAAGGGAATAATAAAAAATAGTTTTTATAAAATACGGTATTTTCATGACATTACCAACTCATAAACATAATCTAAAAATTCATGAAACAAATATAATGGAATATTTATGAAAAAATAATATAAATAAAATTGATTAATATTTTAAAACTTATATATTATAATTTATTCTATAATAAATACGAAAATCATTTTCAGTGCTGACGCATAGCTTGTGCAACAGTGGAAAAGTCAAATTTAGTATCCTAAAAATAATAATCGAGATCAAGTAATTTATTCATTTATTTTAATATTTATTTTTTTAATTTATTAATTCATTTATAAACATAAATTTTATTGTTATATTACAAGTGGCTTGTCCAAATGCTTGTGAAATGCATGATTTGGACAAGCAAGGTCAAAATAACACATTAAATGTGTTGTTATGATATATATGTAATTTAAAATGAATATTTAAAGGAAACTAATGATTATTTTAATAATAATAAACTTATTTTTATGATATAAATTTATTTATGATATTTTGGTTCCTTTTGGATAATATTATAACCTTTTTAATATTTTATTTAAAGAAATGTCAAACGTATCACAAACTTGTTCTCAATAAATGTAATACTTTTTATATGGTGACATCCAAAGGATATATTCAAGTAAAATTATTTTTTAAAAATATAATATATTTAAATTCATCATGGTATTTTATTTTTAATTTTTAGAGAAGATATAATATACTTAAATTCATCCACAAAACTAATGCAATAATTATTCATTTAATGAAAAATTAACTTAAATTATATTACAAATATTAAGATTATTATAATTTTGGATATATAATATGATCTGAGAATTCATTATATGACCATTAAATTTTTGGTATATAGTAAAATATTTTTTAAAATCTTTTAATTGTTGTTTTAATGTTTCTAATGCAAGGTAATGAATAATATGAAAACTGACAATAATTATTTTTTTTCGGATCAGTATGTTACTAAATTATTTAAAAATAATAAATATATTAATTAACAAAAAGGGGGAAAATATATAGTCCAAAATTTCATAAAATTTTAATTTATAGTCCATTTGGAAAAAAATTCCTACTAAATAGTCTTATTATATTTTAATATTTTGAGAAATTCCAAATGTGTCCCTACCCACTCTTCAAAAAACTGCACCTCTTATTCTCAATACATCACACTTAAAACTAATTTTTTATCAAAAAAATACCTTCCATATTCTTTCCAATAATACTTACCATAATTTAAGATGTATTGTTTTAGTCATAATACCAATATTTGATATATTAATTTGTTAAGAAAATGAGATTGTTCAAAGAAGATGTATAGTTTTTAATCAATCGTTACTATATTATTTATTATTCCATATTCTAAAAACCTTCTAAAACCATTATAAAATAAAATAAAAAGTATACTATATAAATTAATATATTATTATGTTATATTCATGACATATATCAATTCCCACTTCCATCAAATGGGAAAATAATTCATCAATCATGTGTATGGTGGATTGTTGCCTTATAAACCAATGCAATTTGTTTTCCATCACCATATCTAATTTATGGATAATAATGATGGAATAACTATTTAAATATGATATTAGTTAAAATTTTATCATTATTAAAAGATAATATATCAATTACTTTCTTACCTTTCCATTCATTGAAAAATGATAACGTCGTTTGTGTGTATGTTTGGATATCCACCTCTACAAAGCGATGTAATTTGTTTTTCATCATGAAATCACATCAATGATATATATATATATATATAATTATATTCAAATAAAAAATATAATATATTGTATATTATTATCTTTATATAAAGATAAAATAATATTTATCTTCTCACCAAAATGATCATTGAAGAATAGATACTTTACACATATGTATGTTCGGCCAATCCTATCCATGATTGTAACATAGATCACTTTTCATAACCATGTTGAATGAATGTATTTAAAAGTATAATTAATGTATAAAACATATAATTATGTGACAAATATTATTTTTGAGATGATTCAATTCTTTATTTGACCAAAGTTAACCTACTGAAGTAATTCTGGACTTATGAACCCTTTATTATCAAAACATCTGATGTGAACTTAAATATTTAAGTCATTATTATAACATTGTAATAAGTTAAATAAAATAAATATTGAACATTAAAAATTTTCTATTAAAGTAAATAATTAACCCAATTTTGTTATTTGTGAAGATAAATAATGTATTCCATGTGTCAGACTCATGGAAAGGAACTTTTTTCAAAAAAAAATTAAAGTTTCTTTCAAAACATTATTTTTATTCAACATCCACATAAATGTTTTAAAAAAATATGTTTTTTACAACCCTCCTATGATTTTTTAGATTCATTTTGTCAAATCTTCGAAATTTTATAAAATGGGTTTAAAGGAATCTTTTTTTTCATTTTCCAAACAAGGAACTTTTTGAGTTTTCTTACAAATAATATGGAAGGAATATGTTTTAACATATACAACATAAGAGTATTTTTCTCACACTGTGACTAATATTTTATTTGAATATTCATTTACAAGTTTTCATTGTTATTTTCATAGAAAATTCTTCTTTGTTTATGCGCAGTTTTATTTAAATAAGTGGTTTTGAAATGGAAAGGTTATTTTCCTTAAGAATGCTTTAATGATGAAAGATTTCTTGATTTATGTTACAGTTCTTTGGAATGGAAGTCGACTTTATAGTTTTTTCTTATATGAGAAGGATTAAACTGATTAGAATTGTCTTAAGAGATAATAATAATTTACTATGATGATTATTCCCTGATTAACTATTATGGTTAATCATCAGTATCATTGAATGTTAATCTAAGGTAATGATCAGAAGTTAACCATAAAGGAATTTAATGAGTAGCTGTGGTGGTTACTCAGATGATTCTCAAAGTTTCCAACACGTTTTGTCTATGTATTCAATGGGTTTTAAAAGTTTTCATTGAGAAAAAATTTTGTGTTTTCCATATAGAAATGATTAATTCCATAATATCAATGAATAATTTGATAAAGGAAATTATATTTTGGATTTTCATGTTTTTTACTACACTAATAGTTTTCTTTCATTTTATGTACCTTTCATATATTTATTTGATCATACCATGTTTAAAAATTATTTTCATAGGTTTTAAGAGAGAGCAGGGATATGTTTGAGTTCATTAAGAAAATTCTGAATATTTATCATGAAAAGAAATCATTTTTTATTTTATAGAATCTTATTTTATGAAAAAAATGGACACTATATACAAGTGTCAACTTGTAATGAGTGTATTTACATTATATAATTTAGTCCTAATTCTATAAAATTATAAACTGAAATAATATATTTAATTTTAACAAAGTGAATACTAGTTCAAAAACGCTATAATATGTAATTATTTTTCCTAGGTCTTTATAATAGTTTTATCCTTCTAGATTCAAAATTTTAAATAAACCCTATTTTAATACCAACTATAGAGACCAAAACATATCATAAGTAAATACAACATCTTAAAAGATTAATATTGATTACATAAAAAATTATCCATGCCATAATCATTTAGGTCTAATTCTTTTAGAATTTTAGAAACATAAAGAACTAGTACATAAGTGTATTACATAGTCACAAACATAGTTCTTCATAACTATCACTCTTATTAGACATATCATATATAGAATATATCTCCATATCCTGGGGAAAGGAATCATAGGAAAGTGTGATCTCAAATGATCAGTGAGGGTTAAAAATAGAGATATCAATATAGCAAGAGCACAAGGGTATGAAAATATGATAATAACAATTCGAAACTGTAACCTTCATATCATAGATCATAAACAAGTGTAACAGAAGAAATCCTGGTAGTTAATAAGATAAGAATCATAAACAAATAAAAGAACACAATCCATGGAAGCATAACACAAAAATAAGTCATATTATTGAAAAATACACATAATCTTAGAAAACATTCCTTAGTAGTCAAGGATAATTTCTATAACTATCCTAGTTGAATTGGTTCACTCACAAAACCATTTTAGTAGTCCAGTTTCACTCCCAACTTGATCTGTGTGCTTGAATTCCCTCACTAAACCTGTTTCACTCCAACTTCTAGTCTTTTTTTCTCTCATGAGGTATAAATCTTTATCCAACGCATTGGAGGGAGATATGTTTTATGCCAGTCACATAATGAAAATGGTAGAAATTTGTTCCAAAATCTGATAAACCATTCATAAAATTAGAACCCGTGAAAATAAATGGGTTTCACTAAAATTGAATTAGATAATTATCTATGTAAAAAAATATATTTTATAAAAAGATCATCATTTTATCACTACATAACCTATGGAAAAAGGAAAAGGTTTCATAAAAATCTTGTAATCATAATCACAAACCATTAAGATGGATAATAATAATGGTATAACTTTTTTATATCCCCATTCAATAATGAGTAACACTAAATTATTTCATTTTATAAGGAACATGAATTTGAAAAAATCACTTGGAAGATTTCTTGAGGAAAATATATTTTTCACTTAGAAAATTACTTTTTGAAAACTAAATGTTCACAGAAATTTGTGACAACCATTTACATTGAAAATAATATTTAAAACTTATAAATTATTGATTAAAAAACAAAAGTTTCGTGCTGGTGGAAAATACCATTCAATTCAGAAAAATATACAAATATTCGATTCAAATTTTTTTAAAAAGACCAAAAGTGACTTGTTTAAAAGATGGAAAGATAATTCATTTTAAAAAAAAATTATAAAAATTCAAACAATGGTTAAAAAATATTTAATAATTCATTATATATTAGGGAAAAAATTCTTTAAAATCTCTTTAGAAGTAATGGACAATGAATACAAATGATCTTTGACCAATGAGTGAAATAATGTTAGTTTTTCCTTAAAACATTATTTTCTTCTCTTTAGTGCACAAATACATGAAAATAAAAGTAAAATATGAATTTTCATGAAATAACCCATATATAAGATAATAAATGAGTTTAATATTAATTAAATTATAATATTTCATCATTGTAAATTTAATTGTAAAAAATCTCAAAAAACAATGAGATTGTAATACGTATCTTTTACCACTTGGGTATCTTCTAATTCATAACACCCATCAAAATAATATATTTAAAGGAAACATAATATATCATTAGAATAAATACATTCATGATATATAATTTAATAGGGTTTGTATATACACCTCGTAAAAGAATATATGTACCAATAGATTCAACGTCCATCTATTTAAGCTTATAGAATTCCTTCTATATTTTCACATAAAGAATATAAGGAATGTTATTATTAAAGATAATCTATTAAACTCATACCAATCAATGGAGTTTATTTCTACATAATTACTTATCATATTGATATGATCCCACCTCAAATATTATTCACCTTCAAACTAACAGATAGCCAAAATAAATTTTTCATGATCCAAACACTAGATAATCTAAAATAACATTTTAGTGGTGTTAATCTATTGATCGGTAACTAGCAGATTAGGAGAACCACAAATATAAGATGGGTGTTTCCTCATGATAGAATCAATGGAATTTTGTTCCCTCATTTTCAAATTTTCATGTTCATCATTATTTATTAACTGAGAACTGTTTGTGATCATAGAAAAAACAATTCATTCCTCCTTCCATAACATTTGGTTGCTTTTGTGGACAATCATTGCATTCTCTACTGGATTCATTTTTAACATTATCCCTTTGGGATCTATCCATTCAAAAAAACCAGAAAAAATATTTTATGAAACCATAATCTTACTTGGGAACGATATAACTATGAAATATTACTTATATGGAGTCTAAGTCATAACACCATCTACGACACCTTAGGCTAATCGTAGGTTGTTTAGGGCCATTATTAAAATTCTTAATGATGTTACATAAAGAGTTTGTGAATTTAAAAATCCTATCCATCATGAGTGTCAAACCATGTGTACAAAAAATTCCATTTTCATGAACCTGCTAATGATATATTTTAGTTCAATTCACCCCTTTCATAGTTTTTACCACAAGTTACAGCTATGTCAAATCTATATTCACTAGTATTACTGATAAAGGGATGTAATTTCTTGGAATCCATCCACTCTATTATTCACTAAAATTATACAAAATTTTCCAATAAATTGAATTATACTTATACTAATAATTAGATATATCCTTAAGTATCTCAATAAAGTTTTCTCACTCATGTTTTTAAAGGTTAGAAAAACCATTCTCTGATACCAACTATAATGACCCGCAATTTTCATTCAAAAACATTTCATATTAATATATGAATATACATTAAATAATATAACAATCCATGTAAAATTCAATTATACCTATATCCTTTGGAAACCAGGACACATAAATAATTTCTCCCAAAGTCATTTATGTCATATCCAATATAGTTCTCCATTAATAGAACTATTTTACGACTAATTGTGTATATTATATTTCTTCATAACCTAGGAAAATAAATATCAAAAGAGGGTGATATTAGATTCATGGTAAGGGTAAAAAAGGGAGATATTAGTATAACATGAGAATAATTGTATAATAACATGAGAATAGTATTTAAAAACCATTCCCTGCATATTATAGAACATAAACCTCAATTGAGGGATAAATCATGGAAGCTCATAAGACATGAATCATAAATGAATTAAATAACATGAGTAATGAGGTCATAATAATGGAATAAGGAATAGATGTTTTCCATACTCATAAGATTAGAAAACCTTGTGTCATTTTTACCAACCAAGACATTCAAAACATGTTTTCTTGGGCTAACCACACATTTATCGGCTTCAAGATTGGGATATCCTCCCATGTACCATAATTTTCAGGCTTGGGATAACCTCTTGTGTACCATCTTTTTTGGTATTTATATAACCTGCCTTTTACACTCTACACTCATAGAAAATTAATAATTTTATGATTCATTATTAGAATATATAGGTCTCACCGATTAAATAATCATTAATTTTTTATGACATAAGATCATAAAATATTCACCCTATCATAACCCATAGAATAGAAATTGGTTTAATATATATTTCATCATAGTATAACCCAAAGAAAGGAAATGTTATTCATAAACATTTCATCATAAAATTACCCATAGTGAGGAAATTATTTTCATAAACATTTTATCATTGAATAATGATTATAAATTAAATGGGGTTCATAAACATTTCATAATAACATAACCAATAGAAAGGAAATGGGGTTCATAATCATCTTGTCAATTCATCATAGCACATTCTATGGAAAATTTTATATTTTCATTAAAATGTAATCATCATAATCATAAACCATTCATATAAAGAATAAGGATGGTAAAATAGGAACATATACCTATAAAATCATACTAATGATAAAGGGTGTTGTTTTCTATGAAAATAATATTCATTAAACTATCACTGAAATATTCTTGAGAAAAATATCATTTCTAATTTGAAAACACTTTTTAAAAATATAAAAAAATTTAAAATATTATGGAAATATTTTTAATTGAAAATATACATTAAACTTTTAAAGTAATATCGAAATCATTGATCAGTCATGATATTGAAAAATATTGTTAATTCTATACTAGTTAAAATAATGATTCCTTTTATATTTTAGGTAAAAAGTAAAGATATCCTTGTTCTGAAAATGATAAGAAGATTCCTTTTATATAATTTTGTAAAAACACAAACTTAGAGAAATTTTATTTAAAAAATCATAAGATAAAATTTAAAAAATTATTTAAAACATTTTTAGAAAACTTGGATATCGAAAAAAAAGTTTTTTCAACCAAATCAAGAAATAATTTTTTGTTTTCCTTAAAAAAAATAAATTATTAGAAAATAAAAAGAGGAAAATGAATAGAAAAAATAAAATTTAAATAAGTAACTGGAGGATAAGAAAATTAATTATTTTATTTAGAGGAGTGTCAAAATATATCATCATTGTAAGCATAGTTATAAATGATCCCAATAAACAATAATAACGTAACATAAAACGTTTACAGATTTCGTAACTTATGAACTGTAATCCCCATGAAAGAGATAACATTTTATGAATATTTATATACCAAAATTATCATGATATCAATCATAAAATACATTAAGGTCCAGTATATAAACTACACAAAATAAAAAATTGGTGAATATGGCATGTGTCCCTCGGAAATAAAAGTGAGACGGAAAATCCCGTACCTTAAGTATTAAATTATTTCATAAATTTTAAAAAATCATGTATAATAAATAAAGGTTTTTTATAAATATATTACAAAAATAAAATTAAATATATCATACCATATATGATTTACTTTTGACCTTTTTATTAATTGTTTATGAACATTTCTGTGTTGAAATCATATTTCAGGTAATAACTACATTATTTTTCATTAATGTTTTAGTTTGTCATTTTAAGTCCCTTTATATTGATCATAATTCCATAATATATATAATTTTAACCAAAATATAAATATGATATATATTCATTATATATTTATTTATATTAATACATTAAATATAGAAACATAAAATGAATTACACTATTCATAGAGATGGCAGACCGCATGAACCATGAACTTTGATTCCATTTTCTCAATGGATGGAGTGAAATGAAATTAAATATTAATTCACAATTCCAGAATCATTTTCATATCATATATACCATATATATTCATTTAATATATCCATATTACCATCCAAGTCAAAATAAATTGAAATTTATTTTTCATCGCTTCGTGGTGGAAGTATTCCACATGTATGCACGAGGGATGTTATCATTTTCCAATAGATTGGAAGGTAAGAAGGATGAAGTGATATTAAAATTTTAGAAGTATAATAATTCCATTCATATAACATATAAACACTAAATTGTTAACTATTTTCACCTATGAGAGGTGGTTATAGAAAACAAATGACATCGGTTCATGAGCCGATAGTCTTCCATACACTTGATTGAAATATTTTTTTCCACTTGATGGAAGAGGATATATATATATATAGGTCATGAAATAAACATAATAAAATATAAATATTTGTAAGATAAAAAATTTATCAGAAAATATTATGAATATTTGAGGGAGTTAGAGAAATAAAATAAAATAAAAAATGCATGTTTCAGGATTATACCTATTCTTCAGTTAACTTTTTAAGATTTACACCTAAATCCTTCCTAAAAGGATTTACTAATAAAAATAAGGCATCCCGGATTTTTATATAGATGTATAAAATGAAATTTTTAGGTATTTTATGAATAAACAATGGTTGGTACGTGTACAGAGGAGTGGAGAGGGGTTTCTTTTAATAAGTGGGGGAGAAGGCATGTTTGAATTTTTTTAAAATAAAAACGTGTACCTTCATTTTTTAAATTCCAAAAGAAACAAAAAAGGGAAATTATAAAATAATTTATGAGAAAATACAAAAATATTTCAATCCTATTGTATTTGGATAAGTTTAAATGTCATTTTATCTCTTATGTTTATTTCAAATCCATTGTAAAATCATTTTAACATTAACCACCATAATTAATTCTTACTATTTATTTACACCATTTTTAATAACAACTAATTTATTCATATTACATGATATTAATTAATGTTTTATAAAATATTAAATCCATTTTCCAAAATTCTATTCAAAAAATTGGAAAAATATAATTTAAAGTTAATCTCATAGATGTGATGAAAAAATGGCCTTCCAAAGTGATACATTTCATAAGTATATAATTTTTTAATATCAAAATTAAATATGAAAATGATTAAAATGATATAAATTGTATTAAAAAGTATATAATTTAACTAAATTATCTTTTAAAAAAATCTTAAATTAAATTTGATCTTATAGACTCTTTAAATTAAAATTAATGTTTAAATAATAATCTGCATTTTTTACACTTCATCAAAATATTAATCTTTGGAGAAAAATATCAAAAATTCACTCCAATACTGTAGCGACCAATATTTTCTCCGGTTTTATTTTTTATAACTTAATTACATAAAATTCTTAGACCAGGTGATGAGAGGGTGTGAGATTCTGAGGATCAGGGTGCCGGGAATGATACAGTGAAAAATGATATGTTTTTAATAAAGTGTGGGGTAGTTTCTTATTTAAATTGGAATACCTTCTAAATGGTAGACCAGATCATAAATCTAGGGGAACTATTCTGTTCAAATGAATGACTTTACCTTAGGTGGGGCCTAACAATGATCGACGAGGTCGACTGTGAAAGTTAGAAAGTGGATATAACTATCATTAAAATATTTTAATAAAAAAATTATTTGATGATTTGTTGGTTTCTTTTAAATTAAGGAAAAAATTTATGAATCCAGGGTTATCTCTATGACCCTAGAAATTTCTCTTAAGTAATGAGACGGAAACCACACCGACGAATAATGACGAATGACATCAAATCAAGGATCGATGATGACATAGAACCTCATTCTTCATCAATTAATCATCTATCCTTGAGGTAGGGTGTTGGTTTCTTTATGATTTATTATCCCTTATTAGATTCAAATGTTGAATGCAGGCCAACCCAGTAACTTGTTGATCCTCAGTTTGATCATTATTCAAGGATAGATTTTTTTTATTACAGAGATTAAATGGATGATAAATCCTTGTGAAAGTTGGTTTATTGTTCTTCATTAATTCTTCTAACATGAACAAATTAGGGCCAAAACAAAAAAGGTCAAGATCCTCCCATTTGGGTGTTCTTGTGCTTTGTATATTTTTTCAAATCTCATGTGTTCCTTGCTCCTAGTTCCTCATGAATAATTATGAGAGGATCATTGTGCCTTCGATCCATAGTGCAACAATCCAATATTTGGGAATAGATCTAATAGTTGTGCAAGGAGGTTTTCACGCAAGTCGGTGGTAGTGAAAGGTGGCGGATCGATGTGGCAGCTCCATCTGGTTCATTTGGAGTGTTTTAGGGTGATATCGCTGATGGGGTGGCTGGTGGTGAAGGCAGCACCAACCCAGTAGGGGAGACGGGGCTAGGGGAAGCATGATAGAAGGTCACTGACATGGTGTTGATAGAGGGGACGGGACATGTACTAGGTGGGACAACGTCAGAGAAGGGGGGCGTGACGGCATAGGTTGGGGGTGGTGACAAGGGTCCACTGTAGGATATTGTTGTAGTGGAAATGAGACGCGGCTCTGAGACACGTCGAGCAAAGCCCACGGCGGCGGCGAGGTCGTGGGTCTAGGTGGAGGGGGAGGTTGACCACATAAAACATGGCCAGGTGTTGTTTAGACTGAGAAATCTATGTGGTGAGGGAAAACCACATGGACTAGGGTAGGTCTAGGGTGGGCTGCATCTGGTGGAGAAAACCGGCCCGATGGGTGTCGGCTGAACCAGTCGAGTTAGGCCACTCCAGCAACCCCGTGGGATGGACCTAGGAGCCCAGAATGCCAGACCGGGTTGGACCAAACCAAACCAGGTTGTGTTGGGCCAGCCAAACCGGGATGGTTCAGCCGGTGGGTTGGTTCATACTAGTGTTGGACCTTTTTACAAAAACAATTGTATCGTTCACATTGTGTGTCCCTTTGACGAGCCATTTGCAGATTTCAGACCCTTGCAATGAGAATACCATTTTGAGATACTATAAGTGAGTTTTTTTAAGTTTGTTTACATATTGTTTTTCAAAATTACTAGGTTATACCAGAACAAGAATGCTGCGATCGGATTCCTGCAACTATTTGTGAATATATTATCTTAGTGACTATGTGACTTGGGGGTTGAATGACACATCGATTCTTTGTTACCCATCGACACTGTATGCGTCATTGATGCTTAGTGCTCCATCGACGCTTCGTACGCCATAGATGCTCCATGAACCATCGATTCTTGGTGCTCTATCAATGCTCAGTGTGTCATCACTCTCTGTTCTGCCTTTTGAGGATGCCTTCTGACCAGATGGAAGTTCTTGCCCCAAGACGTCATTAGGGCTCACCAGGGTGATGGTGGAATTTTTGGTCCAGACGCAGGATGAGAATACTCTCTCTTGGGTAGACTTTGAACACCTCTTTAGGGAGGGGGTCTTTCCAATTATTCTAGGATCAGTGAGTATACATGAACTCATGTATTTGCTGCAGGGCAGGCATACAGTAGCAGTATATTCTGTGTGATTTAAGTATATTTCTCGCTACATCATAGTTAAGGTGTGGGACCCGTTATTCATAAAATAGACCTTAGATTAGAGTATATTCCTGGAGATCAGGGAATCCATGATATCCCATAGCATCCCTACAAATGCTACGGTACTTGAGTGATCCATGTTAGTTGAGAGCTTTCTGGAGGATCATATACTAGTAGTGGGAGCTACCAACAGGCACCATGCAGGTGAGCCTTCGGTGGTGGGTATCTGAAAGAAGACACAGGGACCCAAGAGGGTAAAGTACTCTAGGTACTCACCCCAATATGCAAGATTAGTAGTGCGATGATCCTTGGGAAGAGTGAGACTTCCAAAGTACAGGCAGTGTTACATGTGCAGCAGTCGGGGACACATGGCTCGAGATTGCTTGAATTACCATATGAAAAATCAGCAGACAATCGAGGGACCATCGAGAAAGAGGATGAGGTAGGATCATGGTTGTTCAAAGGTTGATGGATGTATTATATGAGCAATTAGAGAATTAGGTGACGGTAGGAGGGTCAACATACTACCACCACGACACCCAGGTGGTCCACCACAGATTTAAGGAGACGGTGGATAGGGATGAGTCCAGCTTCAAGAAATGGAGGATTTTGGCCCTAGTGCTCTAGAGATGATTATTAGGAAAAATCTGTGTCTTTTCAACCAAAGTTATAGTTTTTATAGGCACATGTTCATGTCACTCTTTATTCACCCCAGACCTTGTTTGATACTTAGAGATTCCAATGAAATAGTTGACGTGATTCCAATGCATAAAGACTCATATGGGGGCGGATTAGTTTACCACAAACTTGTGACAAAAGTGTTCCCTTACTCTAGGGAGGGATAGTTTTGGTTGGGATTGGTTGGTAGAAAGGTCAAGGCCTTGTGACATAATTCTTGGAATGGATTGGTAAGGCACTGTTCATGCCCAGATTTCCTGTTTTTTGGGTATATTTTTGTGTGTCCATATATACAAGACCAGGTTTTTTTGGTGAAAAGGAAATACATGTTTAAAATGATGAAATTATGCGTAAGAGGGTGTATTCAATTACACATCAGTTGGTTAGCCTAACCCTCTTCATAGTAGATGAGATGAGTCCTTCATTTCATACAGTGGTAGTGGATTATGAGGATGTCATTCCTAGTAATTTAACTTCATTACCTCCCCATAGAGTGGTTTAATTTTATATTGATCTATACCATGTGATGTAATTGATATATACACATTCATATCGGATGGCCCCTATGGAGATTCGTTATTTGAGGGTACAGCTGGAGGACTTGAAAAGGAAGGGCTTCATGAGACCTAGTGTTTCACCTTGGTTCACCCCAGTTTTGTTTTCCATGAAAGAATATGAGTTCTTAAGATTATGTGTGGACTTCTTGTGCCTAAACAAGGTGACCGTAAATTATAAGTTTCCACTAATGAGAATTTAGGAAATGTTCGATCTTATGAAGGGGGAAAGGTGGGTCTCAAATATAGACCTCAGTTCTGGATATCACTAGCATCATGCACAAGATGAGGATGTACAGAAGATAGCCTTTAAATGTCGGTACAACCTCTATGAGTTCTTAGTGATGTTGTTTGGCGTTAGGAGTTCCCTAGAAGTTTTCATGGGACTCATGAACCAGATCATATGGCCTTACATTTCCCGGTTCATCATGGTCTTTAAGAGTGACATCCTAGTGCACTCAACATCTGAGAAGGATTACACGATACACTTGAGGATGGTCCTAAACACCATCTGACAGAACCAAATTTATGGGAAGCTCTTGAGGTGTTAGTTATGGATTTGGGAGGTCCACATTCTATGAAATGTCAGTTCATAGTCCAGATTTGTAGTAGATATGCTGAATATTGAGTAATTTCTTACTTGGGAGCCACTCAAGAGTGTAAGTAAGGTGAAAAGTTTCTTAGGTTTGGCTGTTTACTATCATAGGTTTGTACCTGACTTATGTAGAGTAGCATAACCCTTGTAAGCCTTGACACAGAAGTGGAATAATTTCATGTGGGTAGAGAATTTCCATAAATGATAGTAGGATATGAGTCAAATGTTGACAATAACCCCCCCCCCCATTGAGATTACCAAATGAGGGTGTTGAGTGAATGGTGTTCTATGATTCGTCTGGGACAGGTCTGGGTTGGGTCCTGATGCATGGGAAATTGGTGATTTCCTATTATCTATGACAACTGAGGAAGCATGAGATGAACTACATACCCATTATCTTGAACTAGAAGTATAATTATTCCCATTAAAGATGTGGGGACACTAACTGATGGGTGAGTGGTTTACCGTCTACTCTGACCACAAGAGTCTCAAGTAAATCTTCTCTAAGAAGGATCTGAACATGATAGAGTGATGATGGGTAGAGTTCAACCAAGACTATGATATTTTGATTTTCTATACATCTTGGATATTAAATATATAGTCGGATTCTCTCAGTATGAGATCCTTCTTATAGTTTCTTAGTGAGGCATCAAAGTAGAAATCCACGTTGTATATATTCTTTGAAGATGGAGATTGAACTTCTTGCCTCCATTAGATGGTTGTCAGACCTCCACGCATACAATGAGTTAGGGTGTCACAACTCTATCATACCAACTATGAGACTTTACATGCTCATATGTTCATAGGGAATTCCCCTAATGGATATACGTAAGGTGGGGAGAAAATCGTTCTTTTTAGAGGGTGGGAAATAGTACCTGTGACATTGTGGGAGGAGGTCTTGAGGGAGTTTCATACTTCCCAATTAGTAGTACATCCATGAGTAAAAATATGTATCAGGGCCTCAAACATTAGTTTTGTTGGTCGGGGATGAAGAAGGTGGTGGCAGAGTTCATTTATTGATTCCTCACTTGCCATCAAGTGAAGGATGAGTACTAGGTTTCAGCGGGCTTTCCCCAACCACTTGGGATGCCATAGTGGAAGTGGGATGGGATATAGATGGACATTGTGATGGATTTACTACGTACTTACAAGGGGAACGATATGAACTGGGTTATCATTGACCAAATTTCTTAGTCGACCCACTTCCTACCGATCTGTGAGCATAGTTCAGTAGAGATCATGGGACGCCTCTACGTGAAGGAGATAGATCAGCTTCACATAGTGCCATTGATGATCATTTTAAACCGTGATTCTCTTTTCAAATCCTAACAATTGAAGGGTTTGTAGGAGGTGTTTGGGAATCATTTTATCTTGACCATGACATTTCATTCTCAGATAGATGTCTAGACAAATAGGACCCACCAGGTTATTGAGTACATGCTACAATCTTGAATCCTAGGCGTTGGTTGTAGTTTGGAAGATCACCTACCATTGGTGGACTTTTCATACATCAATAGATACCACTCCACCTTTGGTCTGGAAATATATGAGTCCATTTATGTTTAACTAAATGCATGGAAGATTGTCACCTATCGACTGTTCAAGGTTCTGGTGCTTTTCTAATGTGTATAGAAACACTCATGTCGAATCCGCAACGATGATACTTTTAAATAGTTGATTATTTTAGTTGATTGTTTTTTGATTGGGGGTATGTTTTCAGAGAATAATTGAAATTATTTATTTCTTAATATTTATAAGGAAATTATATAAATGTTGGGTTGATTTATTCATTAGGTATTAAATATTTTGATATCTTTGAGCCTTGATTTATATTGCATTAAATTAACACCATTGTCACATGTTGGAGTTGATTGGAAATCCCAAGTGTTAAGGCATTAATACAAGACTTAAATTCACTTAGGGTTCTAATATTAATCATATATTTTATATGTTAGTGTATTTATGGTTCAAATAATCAATGTAAACCACTCGTTAAACAAAATAAGTCATTAATCCATGAAATGTTAAGTCCAACATACATAATGTTAATTCAAAGAATATACATCGAACAAAATCTCTCAATCACTTAAAATACCTAAATTATAATTCACCCCAATGAGAGATTTACTCATCCAATAAATTTTTTAGTATTATAGTTTATTATATTTATTATTATGAATTAAGAATATATAAAAAATAAAGGGATATGAAAAGAGTGATGTGTCGAACACAAACATGAGCGATAAAGAGAAATAAACACAGACATTCGATTGAATGAGAAATAAAAATAGAAGATGGATTTTTTACTGGATTTAAAATATTTTAAGACCATAAACACTGAATAACAGAGGTTGTATTATTCAAAGAGAATATGAAGAAGAAACATTAATTAAAATATAATAAAAATAAAACACTTACACGATTATAAATGAAGAATAACACAAAATTAAATGAAGGGAATGATGGAGGAATGGTTTCTCAAGTTAAAACTTGAGTATGGAAAATCCTCCCAATCCTTTAGAAGTGCCTTTTTCATTCCAACCTATCCTTATTTTTCAATGAGATTCCAACCACATGCAAGGAGAAGTGGGGGTTGTATTTATAGACAAAGGATGTGGGATGTTTGCATTACAAATCATCCCCTCCACTTGGCTTGATGATGCAGACACACAGACAGCTGAATCACAAAATATATTCTTCTTAAAATTTGTAGATATGAATGTTTTCTTTCTACTCAGAACAATTGGCATCCATCAGACATAAGGATCTAATGTTATTGTGGTTTGAATAAACAATTATAATCTGTCCATTTCAATCTAAACTTTTTAAAAGGATGAAATGTGAATGGGTTTTTGAACAAAAATATGCCCTCAAATAAATATACTTTCATCAAAAAAATTGGCCCACCCAATTATATCTTTCAAACTAAAAACACCCAAATTTATTTGATGAGTATATCAGGAGAAACATTAGGAATAATATCCTGATTGCAATTCCTTACCAGAATGGTGGTCTAGTATTCAAAGCATCAGTTGGGACATTGGGGTTTGTATTTGGCCCTTCATATTTTTATCCATGATTATTTTGGATAATAAAGAATATATGGAGGAGTTTCATAATATTTGGGCTTTGGTATTTAGACCAATAACTCAGTCATCATGGATGGTCCAGGTTTTTCATAGATTCATTGGGTCTAATTGTGTGGACTATATAACCCTCAAAATTGATGATTTGGCCAATGATCCCTTCTAATTATTTTTTAAATTTGAATAAGGAAACCTAAATATTATAATAATTAAATTTAGATATGTAGGGTAGGAGTTATAATTAATATAGTAAAGTTAATCTATTTGATTAATTCAAATATTGCTCGAAAATTACATTTAATATTAAAACATGTGTATTTCACACCAATTATGATATTTTAAATAAAAATTAGTAAATAGAGTGAATCAAAATTTCTTAATAATTGAATAACATCAACTCCCCCACACTTAAGCTTCTTCATGTCTTCATGTGCAACAAATATAAAAAAATTACAAAATCATTTTCACTCACCAAAACATATTAAAATTTTGTTTTCCCCACTTAGAGGAGGTTTAGAATATTTCACTCACCCTTATTGAATTTCACCTCATATTTTTATAGAAATTGTGTTCCAAAAACAACTATTTTTTCTTTCTCAAATTTATAAATGGAAAATGTGGGCACTCGAGAAAAACTCTTCTCAAGATGATAAAAATTTATTTCCAAAGGTTCACTCATTCACCATCCAAAAGTGAAAATCATTGAGTTTGAAAGAGCTCTCAGCTTCCATTCCCTATCCTAAGGTGCACAAGAATCATGATGTCTTTTTAAGGGGTTCTATGTGGCTATGGGATAATTGGAATTCACTATTCAAAAGAGTATAAATAGGGGTAAAACACCAACATGGAAAAAGTAATGCACAATATTTTTGAAATAAAATATATAAAGAAATGGAAGAAAATATTTACAAGGGAATGATTGTGTGAATAAAAACACAAAGGAGGAAGAAAATTGAAGGGGATTAGAAGAGTAAGTATTTGCAGAACAAAAAAGTATCCCAATGACATGAGAATATATAATTCAAGTGTTCTTTTTTTCTTTTCTTTTTCTGAATTTTTCTGAAATTTGAACTTGAAATAGATCTAGCCCCCATATCCCAACCAATGATTGATCTCCTCATGACACTAATTGTAGTAGTTATAACACGATCAAAGGTTCATGAAGAGTTATTTTTGACTTTCCCAAGAAACAACCGATTTTTCAATTATTTGTTTGGTATTTTTTTTGAAATTTTTACACTTTTCAATATAATTAGTACAAGACGTAATAAATATATATACATTCCCAAAAATCACTAAATTAATACCTCCCCACACACTGAAATTTATGCATGACCGCAATAAAATGATAACACATTGAAAATCAATAAAAGGGCACCCAAAAATGAAATCTATTCCCCCCACACTTAAATTTCAATAAATAATGAAAAATAAATCCACATAGATGTTGGGTGGGTTAAGGTATTGGTCTTGTAATATAGCTATCAAAGAAAATGTTTTCATAGGTTCAGAGGGGATTTCAAAAGTATGATTAAGGTAATGGTATTGGAAGGATATTTGGATATTGCGAATCTCATGAGGCTTAGAAAATGCCTCTATCATATAAATTCACACCAAAGTTGGAAATTCAGCTCTATGATCCAAAAACTCAAGACTCACAATTGTGGGTAAAAAACAAACATTTTGAAAATATGGCTATAGGTGGCCTTATCATGAAATATAATATTGTTCCTCATTATTGGGGAAAATCATTTTCCAAATCATAAATTGAGCATTAAATATTTTTGGTTTTGACTAAATATTCTTTATCCAAATATATGATGACAACACAAAACTGTTTAGGTGAAACCATTTCTTCTGACTCCCCAAAATCGATGGACAAAATTTCAAAACTGGATGGTGAGTAGGTATATCTCTTTTTTTATTTTATTTTTTGTGTTTTTTTGTGTGTTTAAAATACACACCCACAAAAAAGAGAAATAGATAAAAAAATTGAAAATGAAAGTGGTAAAAAATGAAAAAGAGAGGAAGGGGAAGATAAAGGGAGAGAGAGAGAAGGATGAATAAGAGAGAAAGAGGGATCTAAAGGGAAAGAGGTGCCCCCTGGTTTGTATTTGATGGGTCTCCATCTTCATCCAGTGGTGGGTTGATGGAAGTTGTGGGTTTGATGGAAGTTGAGATGGTTCCCAGGATGTGTGTCCTCTCATGGTAATGCTTTAATCAATGTCTGTTAACTGTGAATGTACTTTTGGAAAATGGGTCTTGGACTTGAACTGCACCAAATGGGTAAACATGAGAAACAATAAATGGAACATCCCAATAATAATTAATATTACATGGGTGAATCCGAAATTGAGAGTTGAAGAGAAATACATTTTCACTTTCATGGAATAAATTTCTTAGGATAAATTTATCATGGATTACCTTAGTCTTTTCATTGTACAGATTGGAATTCTTATAAGAATCGAGTCAAAGATCATCCAGTTCATCCAATTGCAACAATATTTCTTCACTAGATTTTTCAAAATAAAAATAAAAATTATACATATCCCAAAATGAATTCTATTGGATTTCTACTAGAAAATGACATGCTTTACCAAAAGCCAGCCTAAAAGGAGACATCACAATGGGTGTTTTATAGGCAGTTTGATAAAACCAAAGTGCTTCAACAAGTCTTTCAGGACAGCCTTTTTTTGTGGGTTTTACAGTTCTCTCTATCTCTATTTTCACTTATCTTTTACAATGTTTATCCATGCCACTTTTTGGGGGGTGATATGTAGTTTATGTTTTATGCGGAACCTCATTCTTTTTCAAAATAGATTTTATGGTTCTATTACAAAAATGGGTTCCTAAGCCACTTATCAAGGCACATAGTGTTCCAAATCGAAGGATCATGTGTGTCTATTAAGAACTCACTAACAGTATGTGAATCATCCATTCTAGTGGGTTTGGGCTCTAGCCATCTAGAAACATAATCAACCATAAGAAAAATATAAGAGAATCCATTGGAAGGGGGAATAGTCCCATGAAATTTATACCCCAAACATCAAAGAACTCAAAGAAAATTAAATGAATTCAAGGAATTTCATTTCTTCTTGAAATTGTGCCAAGACTTTGGCATGTTGGAAAAGATTGATAAAACTCATATGAGTCTTTGAAGAGTGAAGGATAGATGAATCTGGAGTCTATGCCCTTTTAGGAGGTCCTTTGTGGTCCAAAGTGGCCACCTTTGGGAAGTGAGTGACAGAATTATATGATGGAGGAATGTTCATCTTCATCAACACATCTCCTAATTTCCATGTCATCCCTAGTTTTCCAAATTTTATTATCTTCCAAAAATAGTGTTTTAAATCACTTGTCATCTTATTCTCTTTTCTTTTGAAAACTTTTCATGAAAAACCCCAAAAACCATGTAGTTTACAATTGCGACGTACCATTGTATTTTTGGAGTGATTGATGAATGGTGCTCAGTGGGGAATTTAGGATCAAATATTTCTGAATGAGAATAATTAGAAATTTTACTTTGGTGATCACCCACAAGAATTTATTTTCTTAGTCTATCTTACATTTCAAGTTCCAAATCATGGATCATTAAGTTGATATCTTATTATCCTCGGTTTGGAATCACTTTTCATTAGTAATAAGATTATCACATAATGGTCTGTGAAGATGATGATTTTGGAACCTAAGAGATAGGTCTAGAATTTATCTAAGGCAGAAAACACTGCTAAATGTTCCTCTTCAGTGATAGTGTATTGAGATTGAGTTTCATCCATAGTTTTTGAGGCATAATAGAAGACATGAAGAATCTTTTCTCTTATTGACCAAGAACATCCCCAAGGGATCTATAAGAAGCATCACTCATCAACTCGATGGGTAAGCATCCATCTGAGGGTTATAATATTAGGGTAATAGTAAGATCAGTTTTGAGTTCAATTAAGGTTCTCTTGAAAACCCCATCGAAATGGAATGTGAAATCATTTTAGAGAAACCGAGTGAGTGGGAGGTAAATCCTATTAATGTTATGGATGAATCACCGATAGAAACTGGCATGAACATGGAATGAATGGATGTCTTGAACATAATTGGGTTTATGAAGTGATTGGATCACTTCAATTTTGGTAGGATTAACTTCAATACCTTCTTTTGAAACTATGTTTCCTAGAATAATCTAATTTCCAACCATGAAGTAAAATTCTTAAAATTTTAATATAAGGTTACACTTGACACACTTTTGAAGGACTAGAGAGAGTGAATTCAAGAAAGATTCAAATGACTCACCATAAATGGAATATTCATCCATGAATAATTATATGTAGTGTTCAATGAATTCACAAAAGATACTCACTATACACCTCTGGAATGTTGCAGGAGAATTGTCAAGTCCAACAGTCCTTATCATATATGAATATGTTTTAAAGGGGAAAGTAAAAGTAGTATTTTCTTGGTCCTAAGGTGCAATTGGTATTTGGATGTAGCCGGTGTATCCATCAAGAATGAAATAGTGTGACTTTCTAGCTAATCGTTCTAGAATTTCATCAAGGAATGGAATAGGGTAGTGATATTTTCATGTTTCAACATTCAATTTTCAGTAATCAATGCACACAAGCCAATAGTTCTTCACTTGAGTTGTGAATACCTCTCCATATTCATTTGTGACAACATTTATTCCACCCTTCTTAGATACAAATTAAATTATAATAACTCATTCACTATCGAACATTGGGTAGATAATAATAGCTTGAACAAGCTTGGTGATCTATTCCATAACTACCTCATGTATGAGTGGATTGAGTCTTCTTTATGGTTGTATAATTGGTTTTGATGATTCCTCAAGATGTATGTGAAGCATGAAAAGAGAAGGTTCAATTCCTGGTATGGCATCTAGGGTCCACCCGAGTCCTTTTTGTTTTCCTCTAACACCTAAACAAGTTTGGACTCCTCACTTTCAGTATGTGAAGTAGAGATAAAGACAGGATAAGAGTGATCATGGAAAAGGAATTCATATTTCAGGGGTTTAGGAAGAAGTTTCAGATCATTATAATATTTCATTTTTGGGTTAGAAAACTTGAGAATAGAATAAGGGACTTCAGTCGGTTAACATTCATTTTCATTAATACCGTCCAAGGTGGAGCAGTATATATTATAGATGATATGGGATTCAAGAGAGTTTTCATGTTCCTCTATATTGATGGAGTCTATGAATGAAAGGTCGGCATAAACTTCACCATTTGTGACTTTTTTAATCATTGTGAAGATTTCATAAGATCCAATCTCATTAGAACATTATGGACATGATGGAATGGGGTTTAACTGACTCTCATTAGTGTCCTCAGAAGCATGGATTGATAATGTAGAGTGGTCCTCATATGGGTATCTCATGGATTGGAAAATGTTGAACATGTCTAGTCGGTCACCAAATTCTATGGATAAGATGCCTGAATGGACATCAATCCTGGTTCATAGTGTCAATAGGAACGGTATTCCTAGAATTAGGGGAGATCAAGAACAGGTCACCTCACCTTATAGGTAAAGGACATTGATATCAGCCGGGAAGATAAGATCATTGAAATGAAAAAGGACATCCTATATTATACGCTCATGATTAGAAGTGCTTCTATTGGACAATTGAATGAAAAAACTCATTGGAGTTAAAGGAACTAGACCAAGGTTGGAGAATATGTATTTGGATATAATATTATTTGAGGCTCCTAGGTCAATGAGTGCATCATCAAAGTTGGAACATCCAATTTGGAATGGAACCATAAAGGTTCCTGAATCTTTTTACTTTATTGGAATAGACTACTGGGTGGAATCATTTTCATTGGTCCTAAGTTGCCTGTTATGGGTGCACAATTTTTTAAGAAACATGGTGTACATAGAGATTTGTTTTGTGGCATATAAGAGGGAAATGCTGACATCAACATGTCTAAACATGTCGATCATTTCAAGATCAAGTTAATATGACTTATTTGTCTTATAAATGGATTGAGAAACAATAATTATGTTCCAAAGTGGAATGAAAAGATATTAGGGAATGTATTTAGATTCATTTTCATGTTTATTTTTCTTTTCATTTTCTAGGTCAACATTTAAAGGGGAGTTGGAGGACTCATCACAAGGCACAAAAATTTCCTTTCTCTGTCTAAGTTCAATTACACTTACAATACCCTTGGGGTTGGGTAATGGTTGAACTAGGAGTTGGGAAGAATTTAATTGTTGTTTCTGGATCAGGTGGGATGAAAGTGGACCAATTTAGGTTTCTGTGCTTTTGAGGTTGGAAAGGGTGAAGGAGGAAAGATCTTCCACTGCACTATACCATGCTTTCTTGGAATAAGAGGCTTGTCTTGAATTGTGATTTCCTTGATTTTGGTTCTAGGGAAATTGATTTTATTGGTATGAGAATTGGGAAGGCTCATTATCATAGTGGAATCTAGGAGGAGGAAGAAGAGGATTTATCCTTTGTGGATGAGGAACAAAAGGGTAATGTTTTTTGAAGTTTCCAACACTTTGACT
Source organism: Viscum album (assembly GCA_963277665.1). Classification (NCBI taxonomy): domain Eukaryota; kingdom Viridiplantae; phylum Streptophyta; class Magnoliopsida; order Santalales; family Viscaceae; genus Viscum; species Viscum album. Next base: position 1,724,808,188 of record OY728155.1, read on the forward strand.
ATATTGGAATTGGTTTGGGTTTTGAGGAGGGAATTTAGGGGGATGAGAAATGGGATTACCATACCTCAAGCCTTGGTTAAAAGTAAAAGATAAGGGATCATAGTGGGATAGGTTGAAGTTTCTAATGAACTGACCAGATTGTGGAGGGTTGGTGTCCCTCTGAGCATATGTTGCATTGTGCCCCATTGGTCTGGATGAATCAGATGGATCCTCTTGAAGTTGTGGACATGTGTCAGTTGGATGAGATGGAGACCTACAGATTCCAAAGTTCTTGATAGGTCCAGGGAACATATATTTTGTAAAGGATGAGTTTGGGGATTTGGACACCACAGCTAGTTGTCTCACAAGACCTGTAAGTTCACTCATCCACACTGTCATCTTGTTCAGATCTATTGATTAACAATCATGGGCTAGTTTGACTAGAGCATGTTCTTAAGTATGGAATTGTTATGTGTTTACAGCCATATTGCTAATGAAATTTCATACAGCTGCTGGAGTTTTATCAAAAAGAGAACTACCACTTCCGGCATCAATGAGAGTTCTCTCCACAGAAAATAACCCTTCATAGAAGTATTGGATCAATATTTGGTCAGTGTTTGGTGGTGTGGGATGGATTTTACAAGCTTTATGGATACCATTATTTTCTTTTCGGATGGAAGCAGTACGAGAAGCAAGAAATAATTTATCTATGAAAAGTTTCCTAATTTCATTCCAAGTGGTTATGGATCCCGGAGGTAGGTATTAGAGCCATGACATGGTAGATTAAGATAATGAAAAAGGGAATTCTCAACCTTTTATTTGTTCCTTAGAAACCCGTTGTGGCTTCAAGGTTGAGCACACCATTTAGATCTCTTTATGGTGGAGATGTGGATCCTCGCTGGCTAGCAGGTGGAAATGAGGTAGAAGATGAATCAAAACCTGATTTGAGTTCAAAGCCATACTCTAAGTTTAGTTATTTAATACCAAGGGGTTTCTAATTCATATAAGGGGAATCAAGTTCATTAAGGGTTTTTTCACTAAGATTATCCATATTTAATCCAATCAGTTGGAGAAGGTTTTGATTATCCCAAATGGTCCTCTTAATTTGGCGAAGTTTTCTCTCAATTTTAGGGTCAAACAAATCTGAGGTATAATTTGTGAGGATACGATTATTTAGAAAGAATTTTGAAGATAGAGGAAGATGGGTTTTTCTTTTTTCAATTTATGATTTTTATGAGAATGTGGTTTTTTTTATGTTTTTTTCCATTATTTTAAATTTTGTTTTTTGTGGTTTTTATTTCAATAACTAAAAACAAATGAATAATTAATGCACCATCCCCAGAAAATGCATCATTTGAAAGTGAGGTTGATTAACACCTATCGATCGTTCAATGTTCTGGTGTTCTGCTAATGTGTATAGCATCACTCAGGTCTAATCCTTTGTGATGATACATTTTAATTGTCGATTGTTTTTAGTTGATTATATTTTTATTGGGGGTGTTTGTATGCAGAGAAAAATCGAAAAGATTGATTTATCAAGATTGATTTAAAAATTTAATAAATATTGGGGTGATTTCAGTAGTAGGTATTTAAGCTTGTTATATCCTCAAGCCTTACTTAATATTTTATTTAATTACCACCCATGTCACAATTTGAGGTTGATAGGAATACCCAAGTGTTAAGGCTTTAATCCAAGACTTAGCTTAACATAGGGTTCTAATATTAATCTTATCTTATTCATGGTAGTGTATTTATGGTCCAAATAATCAATACAACCCACTCGTTAAACAAAAAAATTCACTAATCCATGACATGTTATGTCCAACATACACAATGTTATTTCAAAAAATATAATCGAGCAAAAGCTCTAAAACACATAAAATAACTAAAGCATAACTCACCCCAATGAGAGATTTACTCGTCCATTGAAATTATTAGCAATATGGTTTACTATATTTATTATGATGAATTGAGATGAGAAGAAAAAGAATGGTATATGAAAAGAGTGATTTGCTGAACACACACACAAGCAGCGAAGAGAAAAAAACACAGCCTTTGGATTGAATGAGAAAGAAGAATAAATAATGGATTTTTATTTGATTTAAACTATTTTAAGACAACTAATATTTAATAACAGAGGTTGTATGATTAAAATATAATTTTAAGAATAAACCTTTAATAAAATAAAATTACAAAAAAACACTTACACAATTGTAAACAAATAACAACACAAAAGTATATGAAAGGAAAAAAGGTGGAATGGTTTCTTAGGTTAAAACTTGTGTATATAAGATCCTCCCAAGCCGTTGGCAGTGCCTTGGTCTTTCCAACCTATCCTTCTTTGCTCTAAAATTTCAACCACATGAAAGGAGAATAGGGGTTGTATTTATAGCCTAAGGAAATGGACTGTTTTCATTCCACATCATCCCCTCCAGTTGTCTCGACAATTAGAACACAAAGATAGATGCATCACAAAATATCTTCCTCCTCAAAGTTTTAGATATTAATTTCTTCTATATACTCATAATATTTGGCAGCCATTAGACATAAGGATCCAAAGTTATGGTAGTTGGCATAAACAATTGTAATCTCTCCATTTTAATCTACATTTTATCAAATACTGAAATATGAATGAATTTTTAAATAAGAAGGTGCCCACAAATAAAAATATTTTTTCTAAAAATTTGGCTAAACATACCTTATATTTCACACATACAACTCCTAGATTTATTTGACAAGTATATCAAGTGAAAATTTTGGAATAGTGTTATGATTTTAATTCCTGGGGAGAATGGTGGGCTGGACGTCAAAGCATCAATTGGACCCATTATGTTTGTATTTGGACCTTTATAATTTTGTCCATGATTCTTTTGAATAATCAATAATATATGATGGAGTTTGATAACATTTGTGCTTTAATATTTAGACCAGTAAATCAATCATCATGGATGGTCCAGTTGTTTCACAGATTATTTGGGTCTTCTTCTGTGGAGCATATGACTATTTAAATGGAGAATTTGGCCAAAGGTCCATTCTAATGAAATGTTCTAATTTTTATAAGGAACTCTAAATAAGAATAATTGTGCAATTAGAATATGTAAATTTAGAGTTATATATAAAATAGTAGACTAAATCGATTTGATTAATTCAAATAATGCTCAAAAATAACATTTAATATTAAAACATGAGTATTTAACACTAGTTATGCACTTTTTAATGAAAATTAGTAAATTGAGTAAATAAAAAGTTTTGAATTGGTTAATAACATCAAATCCCCCACACTTAGGCTTGTTCATGTCTTCATGTGCAAAAAATATAAAAAACATTACAAAATCATTTTCACTCACCAAAAAATATTAAAATATTTCCCCACTCAGGGGAGGTTTAGATTATCTCACTCATCTATATTGAATTCCACCTCAAATTGTTAAAGAAACAATTTTCAAACAAATATTTTTTCATGCGCAAATTTAGAAATGGAAAATACGAGCACATGAATCTTACCCCTCTCAAGATGATAAAAATTTATTTCTGGAGGTTCAATCATTCACCAACCTAAATTGAAAATCATAGAGTTTGAAAGAGATCTCGTATTTCATTCCCAAAAATAAATTTCACAAGAATCAAGAGGGATTTATAATGTGTTTTTATGTGGATATAGGATGGTGGGAATTCAGTATTCAAATGAGTATAATGTGGGGTAATACACCAACATGGAAAAAGGAATTCAAAATATTTTTGAAATGAAACATAGAAGAAAATGAAAACACATATTTACAAGGGCATGACTTGGTGAATAAAGACACAAATGAGGAAAAAAATTGAATGGGATGGGAAGATGAAATATTTATAGAATAGAAAACAAGTCCCAGTGACATAAGAATATATAATGCAAGTGTTCTTTATTCTTTATTTTCGTTTTTTTAAGTTGAACATGAAAAAGATCTCAATATCATATCACAAACCATGATTTATCTACTCGCAACACTAATTGTAATAGTTTTAACAAGATCAATGGTTGAAGAAAGGTGATTTTGGACCCATAAAAGAAACAAACCATTCTTTTTTTCATTTTTTTGGATTTGTTTTGGTTTTTTAACACATTTTATTAAAATTTGTACAATATGTAATAAACCTATATACATTTCCAAAACGAACTAAATTACAAACTCCCCCCCACACTAAAATGGATGATTTCCCTCAAGAAAATGATAACACCTAGAAAATCAATAAAAGGGAACCCAAAATTGAAATCCATTCCCCCCACACATAATTTTCAATAAATAATGAAATTTAAATCCATGTAGATGTTGGGTGGGATACGTTTTTGGGCTTGTAATGTGGTAATAAAATAAAATGTTTTCATAGGATCAGAGGGGATTTCAAAAGTATGATTATTGTAAGGTTAATGGGAGGATATTTGCCTATTGTGTCTCTAATGAGGTTCATAAAATGACTCTATTGTATTAATGCACTCCAAATTAGGAAATTCAACTCTAAGGTCCACAAACTCAAGACTCACAATCCGGGGTAAAAAAACACATTTTGAAAAGATGGCCATTGGTGGAATTTCCATGAAAGCTAATGTTGTTCCTCGTGGTTGGGGAAAACCATTTTCCAAATAAAAAACTGATCATTAAAAAAATTTTGGTTTTGAGAAAATATTATTTATCCAAATATATGATTAAACACAAACTTTGGGAGATGAAACCATGTCTTTTAACTCCTGAAAATGGTTGGACAAAATTTTAAAACTGGATGGTGAGTAAGTATGACACTTTTTTATTTTTGTTTCTGAATTCATTTTTGTTTTTTAGTGTGTTTAGAATACACACCCACACAAAATAGAGAGATAGAAAAAGTTTCATGATGAAAGTGGTAAAAAAAATGCAAAGAAGATGAAGAATAAGAAAAGGGGGGAGAGAGATGGGAGGAAGAAGAGATAAATGGGGAGTTAAGGGGAAAGATGTGCCCCTGGGTTTGGATTTGGTGGGTCTACATCTTCATCAAATGGTGGGTCAGTAGAATTTGTGGATCTAATGGAAGTTGAGGTTTTTCTTAGGTTGTGTTTCGTTTCAAAGTGATTCTTTAACTAATGACTCTTAATCGGGAATGCCTTTTTGGAAGAGGGGTCTTGGACATGCATTGCACCAAATAGGTAAACCTAAGAAACAATAAAAGGACCTTCCCATTGAGAATTAAGCTATGATGGGTGAATTTGGAATTGATATTTGAAGAGAAATACCTTTTCACCTTTATATAATTCCTTTCTAAGGATGTTTTTATCATGGAGTACCTTAGCCATTTCTTTGTATAGATTAGATTTCTTGTAAGAATCAAGTCATAGCTCCCCCAGTTCAACCAATTACTATAATCTTTCTTCACGAGATTTTTCAAAATCAAAATTACATGTTTTCATAGCCCAATATGACTTCTATTGGATTTCTACTGGAAAATGACATGCTTTTCCAAAAAAACGTCCTAAAAGGACACATATCGATGGGTGTTTTTTAGGTTGTTTGATAATCCCAAATTGCTTCACCAAGTCTTTCAGGCCATTTTTTGTGGGTTTTAAAATTTTCTAAAGCACACTTTTCACTTATCAATTAAAAATTCTGGCCATGAGATTCAATTGGGGGTGATATTCAGTTGAAGTTTTATGTATAACCACATTCTTTTTCAAAATAAATTCCAAAGTCCTTTTACAAAAATGGGTTCCTAAGTCACATATCAAGGAACGTGGTGTGCCAAATCGGTGGAAGATGTGTGTCTTTTGGAATTCAGTAACATTATTTGAATCATCCTTTCTAGTGGGTTTGGTCTCTACCCACCTAGAAACATATTCTACCACAAGAAGAATGTATTAGAATATATTTGAAGGGGGAATGGTCCCATGAAATCGAAGCCCCAAACATCGAAGATCACACAAAAAAATTAAAAACTTTTGGGGCATTTCATTACTTATTGAAATTGTGCCAACCCATTAGAAAGTGGGACATGATTGAAAGAACTCATGTGAGTCCTTGATGAGTGAAGGTGAGAAGAATCCTGAGTCTAGGACATTTTAGGAGGTCCTTTGTGGTCCAAAGTGGCCAACTCTTGGATGTGAGTGACATAATTATAAGATGGAGGAGTGTTTATCTTCATCAACGCATCCCTTAATTACCATGTTAGCCCTAGATTTCCAAAATTTATTATCTTACCAAAAATAGTGTTTTGAATCACTTTTTAACTTCATTTTTTGTTCTTTTGAAAACATTTCATGAAAAAAAACTAGAAAAAATTTAATTTAAAATTTGGGAATACCATGGAATTTTTGTAGTGAGATATGAAATGTTCCCAGTGGGGAATTCAGGATCAATGATTTCTAAATGAGAAGAACTTGAAATTCTACTCAGGTGATCAGCCACATGGTTTTCATTTTCTGGTCTATCTTTTATTTGAAGGTAAAAAATGTTAGAGCATTATGATCAATCCTATTAGCCTCGGTTTGGAATCACTTTTCCTTAGTAAGAACATTATAAAAAATGGTCTGTAAAGATTGTGATTTTGAAAACTAAGATATAGGGCCAGAGTTTATCTAAGTCAAAAATTCACTTCTAAAGGTTCCTTTCAAGTGATAGTGTAGTAATATTGAGTTTCATCAAATGTTTTTGAGGCATAATAGATGACATGAAGAATATTTTATCTTTTTTGACCAGGAACAACCCCAAGGGATATATCAGAAGCATTTCACATAAACTCAAAACGTAAGAACCAATCTAGGGGTTGAATTATCAGGGTATATGTAAGATAAGTTTTGAGTTCAACGAATGATCTCTTGAAAACCTCATCAAAATGGAATGTGACATCATTTTTTAGCAACCTAGGGAGTGGGAGAGAAATCATACTGAAGTTATGGATGAATCACTAATAGAAACTGACATGACTAAGGAATGAACGGATGTCTCTAATATAATTTGGTTCATGAAGTGATTGGATCACTTCAATTTTGGTAGGATAAACTTTAATACCCTCTTTAGATACTATGTGCAAAATAAAAATCCCATTTTCAACCATGAAGGGACATTTTTCAATATTTAACACAATGTTACACTTGACACACTTTTGCAGGACTAGAGAGAGTGAATTAAACCACGATTAAAATGACTCCATTTAAATGGTAAAGTCAAACATGAAGAAATCCATGTAGTGTTCAATGAATTCAGAAAATATACTCATCATACACCTATGGAATGATGAAAGAGTATTTCAAAGGCCAAAATGAATTATCTTATATGCATATGTTCCAATGGGAGAAGTGAAATTAGTATTTTCTTGGTCCTGAGGTGCGATTGGGATTTGGAAGTAGTCGGTGTATCCATAAAGAATGCAATAGTGTGACTTTCGAGCTAATAGTTCAAGAATTTGATCATGTAATGGAAGAGGGTGGTGATCTTTTTTTGTTTGAACATTCAATTTTCAGTAATCAATGCACATGCGCCATTTGTTCTTCACTAAAGTTGTGAATACCTCTCCATGTTCATTTGGGACAATAGTTATCCCACCCTTCTTAGGTACAAAATGAATTGGACAACCCCAATCACTATCAGAAATTGGGTAGATAATACCAACTTGAAGAAGCTTGGTGATCTATTCCCAAACTACCTTATGTATGAGTGGATTGAGTCTTCTTTGTGGTTGACTAATTGGTTCGATTGATTCCTCAAGATGGATGTGATGCATGCAAAGAGAAGGGTTGATTCCTAGTATGTCCTCTAGGGTCCAACCTAAGGAATTTTTGTTTTCCTTTGACACCTGAACATGTTTGGACGCCTCAGATTTGGTAAGTGGAGCATAGATAATGATAGGATAAGAGTGATCAGGGGAAATGAATGCATATTTTAGGTGTTCAGGAAGAGGTTTCAGATCAGTCTCATATTTCACTTGTGGGTTATACAACTCAAGAATAGAGGAGGGGTCTTCGGTTTCTTCAGATTCATTTTACTAAATACTATCCAAGGTGGAGCATTAGAGATCATATTTGATGTGGTATTCAAGAGAGTTTTCAAGTTCCTCTATATCGATGGAGTATATGAATGAATGGTCAACATCAACTTCTCAATTTAAGACTTGGTTAATCATGGGGAAGATTTCACAAGATTCTCTATCATTAGAACATGATGAACATGATGGAATGGGGTTCAATTCACTCTCATAAGTTTCCTCTGAAGCATGGATTGAGAATGCCGATTGATCCTCAGATGTGTATCACATGGCTTGGAAAATGATGAACATGAACAGTTGGTCACCAAATTCTTCAGATAAGATGCTTGAATGGACATCAAACTTGGTTCCCACTATCATTAGGAATGGTCTTCCTAGAATCTTGGGAGATCAAGAAGAGGTCGTATCACCTTCCATGTTAAGGACATACAAATTACTAGGGAAGATAAGATCATTGACACGAACAAGTACATCCTTGATTATACCCTCAGGATTATCAGTGCTTTTATTGGAAAATTGAATGAAAACACTCGTTGGATATAAATAACCTAGACCAATGTTTGATCAGATGGATTTGTGCCAAAAATTAATTGAGGCTCCTAGGTTTATGAGTGAAGCATTGAAGTAGGAACATCCAATTTGGAATGGAATAGTAAATTTCCTTGGATCTATTCATTTTATGGGAATAGACTACTGGGTTGAAACATTTTCAAAGGTCCTATAGTTCCTCTTATAGGTGCATAATTCATAAATAAACTTGGATTACATAGGGACTTTTTTATGTCATCTAAGAGGGGAATGTTGAATTCAAAACGTCTAAACATGTCGAGCATTTTAGGATCAGGTTCAAAAGAAATTTTTGGATTAGAAATGGTTTGAGGAAAAGAAATTGGGTTCTTTAGTGGAATGGAAGGAGGTGAGGGAATGGATTCAAATTCCTTTTCAAGTTTCTTTTTTTATTCATTTTTTAACTCAAAATTTAAAGGGGAGTTGGAGGACTCATCATTATGCATATAAAATTTTCTTTCCCAATATATGTTTAATTCACTTAAATTACCCTAGGGTAAGGGTAATGGTTGATCTGGTAATTGGGAAGAATTTAATTTTTGTTGTTGGATCAGGTGGCATTCAATTTGACCAATTTGGGTTTCAATGTTTTTGAGGCTGGAATGGGTGAAGTAGGAAAGTTCAACCACTAAAAATTTCCATGGTTTCTTTGAAGAAGAGGCTTATCCTAGATTGTTATTTCCCTAATTTTAGTTCTTGGGAAAACGATTTTATTGGTTTGGGAATTGGGATGGCGCATTAGGATAGTGGAATCCAGGAGGAGAAAGAGGAGGGTTTATGCTTTGAGGTTGACGAACAAAAGGGTAAGGTTGTTGAAAGTTACCAACACATTGACCATATTGGAATTGGTTTTGGTTTTAGGAGGGAATTGAGGGAGATGAGAAAGGATATCACTATACCTAATGATTTGGTTGAAGGTAGAAGAGAAGGGATCAGAGTGGGGTTGGATGAAGTTTCTAATGAAATGACCTGATTGTAGAGGGTTAATATTCCTCTAAGCATATGATAAATTGATCTCTATTGGTCTGGATAAAGCAGATGGACCCTCTTGAAGTAGTGGACATGTGTCAGTTAGATGATATGGGGATATAAAGATTCCACAGTTCTTTATAGGCCCAAGGAATACATATTGTGGAGAAGTTGAGTTTGGGGCTTTGGATGCTGCAGCTAGTTGTCGCATAAGACCTGTAAGTTCACTCATCCACTCTATCATCTTCTTCATCTCTTTCTATTGACTATCATGGTCGTGTTTGAATTGAGCATGTGATCGAGTATAGAACTGTTGTGTGTTCTCAGCCATGATTCTTATGAAATCTCTTGTAGCTGCAGGAGTTTTATCAACAAGAGAACTGCCACTTGTGGCATTAATGAGAGTTCTCTCCATTGCCATAACCCATCATATAAGTATTGGATCAAGATTTGGTCAGGTATATTTTGGTATGGAAGTTTTCCACAAGCTTTTTGAAACTCTCCAAATTCTCATGGAGTGATTCATTGGGGAAGTTATGGATACCAATAATTTCCTTTCAGATGGAAGCAGTGTGAGATGTCAGAGATAATTTCTATAAGAAAAGTTGATTCATGTCTTTCCATGTGGTTATGGAAAAAGGGGAAAGTTAATAGAGAAATTAAGTAGAGGATTCAGCTAATGAAAAAGGGAATGCTCAAAGTTTTATTTGTTCCTCCAAAACCCCTTGACGGTTCATGGTAGAGCACACCACCTGAAACTCTTTAAGGTGGAGATTTGGAACCTCACCACTAGCCTGTGGAAGTGAGGAAGAAGATGAATCAAACCCAATTTGAGTTCTATGTCTACCTCTATGTTTGGATATTGAATACCAAGGGGTTGGTAACTCATATAATGATGATAAATTTCTTTAATTGTTTTTTCCCTAGGATTATCCATTTCTAATTCAAATGGTTGGACAAGGTTTTGATTATCCCTAATGGTCCTCCTAAGTTAGAGAACTATTTGCTCAATTTCAGGGTCAAACAAACCTGAGAGATTGTTTGGGGGGCTATGGGGAATTCAGAGAGATTTTGGAAGAAAGTGGAAGACATTTTTTTCTTTTTTTTCCATTTATTAGTTTTTTGAGAATGCGGGTTTTTCTTTGTGTTTTTTCCATCTTTTTTTAAAAATTGTTCTTTTTTGATTTCCAATAACCAAAAATGAATGATAATTAATGAAACATCCTAAGAAAAAAAATCCATTTTTAATCATGACTGATTGTTTCCTATCGACCATTCAAGGTTTTGGTGCTCTACTAATGTTTATAACAGCACTTTGGTTGAATCCTTGGCGATGATACTTTTTAATAGTCAATTTTTTTACTAAATTATATTTTGATTACGGGGGTTTTTTTAGAGAGTTTAATTTAAATTATTGATTGATTAATATTGATTTAACAATTTGATTAATATTGGTGTGAGTTGTTTGTTAGTTAGTTATGCTTGTGATATCCTTGAGCCTTGATATATATTTCACTAAATTAACCCCCATGTCACAAGTTGACGTTGATTGAAATTCTCAAGTGTTAAGGCATTAATGCAAGACTAAACATAACTTTGGGTTCTAATATTAATCATATTTTCTTTATGGCAGTTTATTTACGGTTCCAATAATCCATGGAAACGACTCATTAAACAAAACAAGTCATTAATCCATGACATGTTAAGTCCAACATACACTATGTTAATTCAAATAATATACATCGAAAAAAATCACTCAATCACTTAAAATAAAAAATTATAACTCATCCCTATTATATATTTACTCATCCATTGAAATTATTAGTAATATGGTTTATTTTATTTATTATGATGAATTATGAAGAGAAGAAAAAGAAAGGGATATTAAAAGAGTGATGCGCTGAACACACACACGAGAGATGAAGAGAAATTAACATGGACGTTCGATAGAATGAGAAAGAAAAATTGAATATGGATTTTTAATAGATTTAAACAATTTAAAACCATTATATTTTAATAACATAGGTTGGACTATTCAAGGATAATATAAAAAAAATTGCCTTAAAAAAGTTACAAAAAAACACATATAAGATTGTAAACAAAGCACAACACAAAAGTAAGTGAATGGAAGAAATGAGGAAAGGTTTATCAAGTAAAAACTTGAGTATGGTAGATCCTCCCAAGACATTGGAAGATCCTTTTTCATGCCAACCTATCCACCTTGCCCTTGAAATGACAACAACATGAAAGGAGAAGAGGGGGTTCTATTTATAGCCCAAGGAGGTGGACTGGTTGCATTCCAAGTCTACCCCTCTACATGGATCAATGATTGGGACAACCAGACAGCTGAATCAGAAAATTTATTCTTCCGCAATGTTGTAGATATAAATGTATTGTGTCTACTCGGAACAGTTGGGGGACAATGGACTTATGGATCCAAAGTTATTGTGGTTTGTATAAACAATTGTAATCTGCCCATTTCAATCTACACTTTTCCAAAGGGTGAAATGTGAATAGGTTTTTTTACAGGAAGATACCCTAAAATAAAAATAATTTCTTATAAAAATATGTCATTCGAAATCTTAGATTTCACACTGAAAACTCCAAGAATTATTTAATCAGTAGATCTGGATAAACTTCAATAACAGTGTCTTGATTTTAATTCCCGTCCAGAATGGCGGTCAGGACTTCAAAGAATTAGTTGGTCTCCATGTGGTTGTAGTTGGACCTTGAAATTTTTATCCATGATTCTATTAAAAAATCATTAATATAATGTGGATTTTCATTATATTTTGTCTTTGATATTTAGTCCAGTAACTTAATCATCATGGTTGGTCCAGTTTTTTCATAGGGTCTTATTGGGTGGGTCATATGACCCTTTAAAGGGAGAGGGAGGCTAAGATTTGTGCTGAGTACCCTTATATTTTTGTTTATTAGTATTATTTCAGATTTTGGGGTTGTAAATCCCTATGGTGGAGAGAATGTAATGAATCAGATTTTCTCCGGATTTATTTTTTATAAATTAATTAAGAAAATTTTGAGACCATGCATTAACACAGTTTGAGATTCTGAGGCCTAGTATTCATGGAATGATATGGTGAAAAATTTTATGTTTTTTATAAAGTGTGCGGGTGGTTTATTCTTTAAATTGGAATAAATTTTCAAATGGCGCCCAGATCAGGAATATTAGGGAACCCTTGCATTCAATGAAGTGATTTTACATTAGGTGGGGATTAACATCGATCAGCGCATGTCGACTGTTAAAGATAGAGATTGGATGTAACCATAATTAAAATATTTTAATAAAACTATTTTATTTGATGTTGTGTTGGATTATTTTAAATTAAAGGCTATTTTCAAGAATCCAAGGTTATTTCCAAAACCCTAGACATTCCTCTGAGGCAAGGAGATCAAAACCTCTCCAATGAAAGATGACAAATGTCGATGAATCAAGGATTGACGACAAAACGAGACCTTGTTCTTCATCAAATAATGATCCAACCTCAAGATAAGGTTTTGATCTATTCTGGATTTCTTGTCCCTTCGAAAATTAAAATGATAAGCATAGACAAACCCATGAATAGTTTGATCCACGATTCGATCCTTCTTAATGGATTGATTTTTTTTTATTTAGGTGATAAAAGGGATGATAAATCTTTTTGAATATCATTTGATTGTTCTTCAATAAACCCTATAACATTAATGGATCAAGACCAAAAAGAAAAAGATCAAGATCTATTTATTTGGATGTTCATTTTTATTATCTCTTTTCCCTAATCTTTTTTATTCCTCGCTCCTCATTCCTCACGAATAATGATCATAGTATCGTTGCACCTTCGATCCACAGTGCAACAGTCCAAGACCAAAAATTCGATCCCAAAACATTAAAAGGAGACATCCATGCATGGAAGAGGTAGTGTAAGGCAGCAGAAGCTCTAGTAGGTTTATGAGGAGCATGGAAGGGCGAGACTACCGGCCAGGGCGGCCAGCGGTGGTGAAACACTAGCCTGTTAGGGGTGGCCAGGCTAGAAGGAGTGAGACTGGAGGTCGTCGACAGGGCGGCCGGTGGTAGTGAAGGGACATGGTCCATGTGGTACTACATCTGAGAGGGGTCGCTGTGGCGTAGGATGAGGTTGGTGACTAGGGGCCACATTTGGAGGTCGCAACGAAAGAAGTGGTATGTGTCTTTGAGCCACATCGGATGGAAACTTTAGCAGCTACGAGGACATGGTTCTAGGTGGAGGAGGTGGGATGGCCAGGAGAGATGCATTCTAGTGCTGTGTTGGTCGGGCTAGCCATGTAGACGGGGTGGATAGTATTGACCAAGGGGTGAGGTCAGGTAAGGCCTTGTCTGGTAGAGAAAACTATCCTGATTCATGTGGTCTGACCAGTTGAAACGAGTTGGACCAAACCAGGTTGGGTCGGGTTGGTCGGATCGGGTCGGGTCAACCGGCAAGTCGATTCGGACCTGAACCAGACCCAGGTCGAACTATTTTTACAAAAACATTTTTATTTTTCAAAATGAGTGTCAGATTTATGAGCTGTTTTCTGCATTGGGACCTTTGTGATGATAAGGTCCTTTTAAGATACTTTTTGTAAGCTTTTGTGGAAGATGATTTATGACCTAATGCCTTGACGTGTATGTTCTCCCGAAACAAGCACTATATAAGCAGAATAATGCAGCTAAATTTGACTATATGATCTGGGTGACTATGTGACTTGGGGGCAGCATGATCCATCAATGCTCCATGCTCCATCGATGCTCAGTGCGCTATCGACCCTCCTTACATTATCGATTCTCTTGGTTCCAGCGACGCTCTGGTCACTAGCAGCGATCTGTGTTCCGTCGATGCCCCAGGTGAAATTGCCGCTATGGGTGCCACCAATGCTTCGAGTGCCACTAACAGTCTATGCACCATTTACTCTCCATATTATATCGATGATTCATGCATCATCAACACTTCTAGTTCCATGGATACTAGGAGATCTATGCACTATAAATGTAAATCTTTCTCTTCAATCATTAGACTTATACATGTGTGAGCTGGACATAGTAACAATACTTCATGTGTTTCCTTTGTCAGGTACATTTTTTTCCATTTTTTGTGTACATGATGTGTTTTTTATTGGTATTAAATTTGGGGTTTCGGGGTGTCCTACTAAGTATTATTTTACTCACCCATGCATGGGATTTTCTACACGTTTCGTGTCTTGTGTAGATGATTGATGCTTTGATGATGTCCTTGGTGGACTAGGACCAGGTGGTTCCTAGATTTATTAGATGGGAAAAGTGTGATCATATGGATTTGTACATCACTCCAATACCTACCCTTCTAGTAGGGTTTTCTATCGATGTGTTATAGGAACTTATGCATTCAATTTGGTATAGTTTTCTTTTTGTGGGATTGTATTTTATCCTTGTTTACTTCATAGTTTTCCTACTATTGTAATAGGTTGTTGGTATCAAAGTGTTATGCTTTCTTTTTTACTTTATGTTTTTACATTTTAGCATTTTGGGAATTATATGTGGGTTTTTGTAGAGATACATGAAAAATTGCCTCCCATTTCTAGGATATGGCTTCTCAGTGCAAGCTTCCAACCCCTGACCTATTGGCGGCGGGCTTAGGGTAGTCATGTTACACGACCATCTAGTAAGGGTCCTGAAAAATATAATATTGACATGTATATTTTAAAAATAAATATTAATTTTTCGAATAAATTTAATAATAGTTTCATGAATTATTTTTATTATTTTTTGACAAGAAGCAACAATATTTTTTTAGAAAATTTTATTTTATAAACATATAATGACTTCACTAAAAATTGAATACTTTTTATAAATGTTATTTCTCTATATATATAACCATTATATTTAATTTTTAAAAAAAAATTATTAGTATTCCTGTCTAAAAGTTAAATGATTATGTTATAATGGTCAGTTTTAAATAATAATATTAACAGTATATTTTTTATCATTAAAATTCGGTGTTGTTTATAATGAAAACTATCAAAGAAATTTAATTTATTTAGACAAAAATCCAAAAAACTCAAGGTGTTGGAATTAAATATATTTTGGGAGACATTTACGGAAACAAAATTCTTTGTCTTGGTATATATTTTAATTAAGTGGTTATTTGAGAAATAATTCTTTTATATTCTTTGTAAATAAGTGTAAAGTAATTTATAACCTTTTGGTATAATATGACCATTAATTTTAAGTTAATAATAGTTAATTATAATTATTTTATCTTGTGGAAAAACGGTTTGTATGGAAAACCTTAGTATTTGAAATATGTTATGATTATTAATGTTGTTTGTTAGGATGTTCGTCATTTTTTTGTGAAATGTATTGAAATTATATTAATGTTGTTTTATAAAAAGTACAACCCATCATATCTAAAAGGGATACAGTGTTTGAACCCACATTTTAAGAGAAACATGGGTGTATCAACCAACACTGATCTATGTGATGTCTTAGTTATGATGACATTATTTTATTAAATGATTTAATGGATAAATATTAATGTGAATTTAGGATTCATATTACATGATAAAATATTTTTTAAATTTCTATGATCTTGAGTGAATTAATGATTTTTCTAGAGACGCTTTATTAGGTTAAGGTATATATAACCATTATATTTAACTTAATGGATTATTTTGGAAGAATTTTTTTATATGTTTTTCTCTAATATAAAGGTTATGAGATAACCTATGGTGTTAAAAAAAATTTATGTTGTGTTTATTGATGTTATTTTGGATATAGGGTTATTTTTTTTCTATGTTAAATCATTAGTTTTATTATTTAATTATGGATATTAATGTGTTGATTATCCATATGAAGATTTTTATATTTTTTTTATTATCATACATTATGATAAACCTTTTTTTCTAATGTAGAAGGAATTTATTGTCATTTTATTGTGGATAATTTGATCCCTTAGAAGTTATTTTTAGTTCAACGAGAATAAACAATACTTGTTCATACTCATCATTTCAATAAAAGAGTAGATTGTTTTGTAAATTGTCTAAAAGATGGGACTATACATTTTAAGGAAGTATATTTCATTGTATTCATAATATAGTTGGATAATTAATTCCTCAAATCAAGGACAGGGATATTGGAATAAAAATGTTATCCAATAACATTCATCTCTGATTAATTGATGGTCTTTTTTAAACCTCAATAATTTACAGTTTTATGGTTTTCAATATTGTTATAAACATGTTCTAGATAACACTATATTATTCCTTGTAAATTATTATTATCTTACCTAAATATATTATAGCATACAACCAATGTTCTTCTTATTTGGGAATCTGATTATATGTTATTTTGAGAAACCATTTTGTTTCCCACTCAGCCTTTTCCAAAGAAGTTTATTATCCCTCTATATGATGTGGGTTTTACACAATGGTTGAAACTTTCATAAAAGACATAAAACTATGAGGACAAAATTTATTTAAGGATGTATAAGTTAACACCCAAAAATTGTATAATGAATTTCACATTAAATAAATTTAATTTTTTGGATGGCATTAGTAGCATACAACACTGAGTTTAAACGAATGGTGAAATACTATAGAAATATTATTATTTAAATTATATAGAAATAATATGGTCATTAAATTTGAAAGAATGAATATTATTATAAAAATTATGAAATATATATATTTTAAACTCAATAAAAATTTATTAACCTATTCTAAGAAAATAAAAAATCAATTTTTAGTATTCCTTTTATTCTTTTAAAATATGTTGTTTCAAAAAAGTTTTTACGGGGAATATTATAATTTATTACATGAAATTTTGGAAAAAAATTTAATCAAAATAATTTAATTTTTCAAATTACTAGATAAAAAATATCTTAGAGTGAAATTTTGTGATTTTATTAAGAAAAATTATTTTTCTATAAATAGTAAAAAAAGAGTTTTTTTGTAAAGATATCATTGATTTTCATTTTAAAATCCCCATAGTATTTTAAATTTTATCATAAATTAATATATGTAAAAAAAATTTAAATAATATAATTAATTACATGGGAATCAACATTTCACTAGAACTTTCTATAAACATTTTTTTAGACTAAAAAATGATTTTTTTTTCAAAAAAAACCAATTCTTCATCGCGGTATCTGGGATTATTATAAAATTAACTCCTTTAATTTATAGAAATATAATTTTTTAAAATTGATTATATATTTGTTATAATAACAATTAATATATTTTAGTATCGTAAACTAATTTTTTTTGTTACATTAATTAGTACAAATAGTACAAATTTATCACCATGATAAAATGGTAAATTGGGTTAACCTATGTTATAATTATGTGATAAGGTCACAATTTTTAATACTAAATATTTTTGGATGAATGTTTTTATAACCTTATAACATTGGTCTCTAGATTTATTTCTTAGGGGAAATATTCCCATGAAAATGACCCATATAATATTTGATATAATGAAAAATAAAAAATATCACACTCTGGTTTTTAATTATATATTATATATTTACATAAGGATAGAAGTAAGTTTTTAATGAATCATGAAGGTTATTTTTGTAGCTATAAAATTATTTTTCAGTATGGTAATTTATTTTTAAGTTTTCATGATTATATAATTATCTTAAATTCTTACACAGTGCCGATATGAAATTTATTCAATTAATAGAAAAATAAAATTAATGATTTTATAAATAATTAAAGTAGTATAATTTTGGAGAATTATTGAGTCTGAAAAATTTCTTATAAAAATATGTCATATATGGAAAGTTTTAAAGGTTTTTATTCTAATTACATAACTATATTAGTAACTTTAAAGTAAATGTAAAGGAATAGTTCTAAAAAAGATGTTAATGATATTTTATAAAAAACAATATTTTATTATATGATTTATAATTCATAAAAATATAATATCTTGAAAATTGAATATAATAAGGGGTAAAATATCAATAATGGTACATTTATGGGTTAATTTACTATTTATGGTAATTTTTTTACCCTTAAAGTGTAGAAAACTATGATTTTCTTTTAATTGTTAATAGGGTTAACTGGGTATCAAAACATATAGATAATGGTTAGAATAACCCAAAATTTTTATAAACTTCATTAGTTGGTTTTATTTCAACTATAAACTTATAAATTTATAATATGGGCCTTTTTGAATCCAATTTTTCAATAAAGTGACATAATAATATTGTAAAACATTGAAAATTTATAATTCTTCCACTCACTTCAATTATAAAAGGTAACCTCTTCCCCTAACTTATTCAAAATTATTGAGCCATATAGATTAAAAACCCCAACCAAAATCTCTTCCCAGCATCCTTATTTTCATTTAATAGGTTATTTTATTATTAAAATACCAAATATATAGTTCATAACAATAGATACAAAGGAGGATTGTTTAAGATGAGTAAATAGTTTTTTCAATTATTTCAAATTGATTTATTTTTCTACTTCATATAAATATATTTTTATCATACTAAAATAATAAATACATTATAATAAATAGATTGATATGTTTTTATGATTATGTTACAACATTTTTCCATCTCTTTTCTATCCTATGAAAAGTAAAAAACATCCCTTGTACGTATGTATAGATTACCATCTTCTCATAGAGATGTAATTCATATTTCATAACGAATTTACTTGGATTGTTATAAATAGGGAAATAATGTATGTAAATTAAATTTATGGTATAATTATTATTTTTTAATATAATTTATCATTTACCTTGTTACCATTACACTATTTAAGAAATGATCATGTCGATCGTGTCTCTCTGTGGACTACCACCTCCCCGAAGTGACTTGATTCATTTTTCATGTCTTCCATTTATGGATAAATCTAAAAATATTTTTTTTAAAGGTGATGTGTTTGAAAAAAACATACAAAGAAAAAATAATATTAAAATAGAAATTATAAGTGTCTAAAATATGGGATCATATTATATTCTTTTTCATGAAAGGAAATAAGAGCACCGGGAAGGCCTTCGAAGAAGGTGATGTCTTGATTTAATCCCAGGTTGGCTAGAGAGTCTACAACCATGTTTTCTTCTCAATAGAGATGTGTGATGATATATTAATGATCGGTAAGAGAACGAGAGTATTCCATCCAATGGGTTGTAATTGTCCAAGAGAGATGTCTTATGCCATTCCAAATTTCTTGAACGATGGTCATCGAGTCACTTTCAATACAAAGGTTGTTCAAACAAAGAGCTTGGAAAAGGAAATATTATGTATCAAACCAAGATTCTCAGCTTCAAGGGAGGTGGAAATTCCATATTTACCCATGAAGAACATAAACTTCAATGAAAAATAAAATAGTTGACACCATGAAATGATAATTTTAATAAAGAATTATTAATAAATGGGTATTAGAATGTTATAATTGGATAATATATGGTATTTTAAGTATCAAAATTACTCTATTATAGAATTATAATAAATTTAAATTTATTATACAAGATTTTAAAAGAAAATACAAAGCAAGTAAGTCCTGAGGTAAGGGGTTACTTAACTCAACTAAGATTCCTTAGGTTATACTTATACTTCATTGATTGTTATTTTTTCGCAGACTTTGTGTGAAATGACATATAATTTTATTATATTATATTTACCATTTTTTGTGTATTTAAATCTTGTTCATATAATCACTCATTTATTAATTCTCACTTCAATAATAAAATATTTTTAAAATTTATGTTTATGAGCTATATATACTGATCTTTTGACATGATATATCATAATTATCCTTATTTTATTGATATTTAATTTTAATTTTAAGTTATTGTTTCATGGTACTTGTGACTAAAGGTTCCCAAAATTCTAAGGGTTCATTTCACATTCTCATCATTTAATAGAACTGCTTATGTTTCAGTCTCTACTGGGTGTATTATTTAGTAATTCTATATTCATACCAATATATGTTCTTATCCTCTATACATTTATATAAATTAAAATATTTCCCTTAATTTTCCTTTCTTATGCACTCAAGAAACTAAAATAATGTTTTTTATGGGAAACTAGACTTATTTTTCTTCAGTGATGAATATATTACATCTGTGTCCATATTTTCAGTAAAATAGTTTCAAGTGTATTTTTACTATTATAAAATGATATATTAAATTCATTGTTTCTATTATTTTACCTATTAAAATGGATAATTAGAAATATTCATGTATTTTTCGAATGAGGCACTTTAATCTTTTAACCAAAAATTTCAAATAAATGATTGTTTTAATGTACACTACATTAATGAAATTTCCCACCATAATGAATCCTTATATATTCGAAGATTACATTATAATTTACGAATTTATTTACAAATAAAAAAATCGTAAATATTATAGAAGTATTTAGTTTTTTAATGTGATTTTCAAAGTCAATACATGTATTTTCATCAAGAATGATTTTAATGATATTTTCAGTATATTTTTATTCGTCAACAATAATAACACTTTTTTTTACTTATTCTCCAATAGTAATATATTGTATTTATACTAACCTTATTCATTATTTATATAGTTTATGATCACTTTAATAGGGGAAATAATTTACATTATGTATGCTACTTCTTTCTAAATGGATATTTTTTTATTATCAAAAGCATATTTATTATGTTGTATTATTTATTAATTTGAGGAATTCATTGTACTAAGTAAATGATGGGAAGGGCTTGCTATATCCCCTTTATGCATTTTTAGGTCTCAAGAGATAAACTAGTTTGGGTATTTGGTCAATTCATTACCCATTTATATAATATGTCTTGGCACAAGACCTTTAAAATATGTTTATGATGTTCGACATTATGTAGTCCATCATTGTGAGATTATTTATTCATTTACATGTGATTATTTGAAAATTTATGACACACATGGACAATTTAAAAGGTCATGTGATTATTTATATGTCATTATTTGGTCATCATATATTCCAAACATATTATTCTTCTTGCTCATGTTATTGATTTAATTTCATATTTTTTCAGTATTTTATTTGTATATATTGATTATGCCTTATTCAATCTATGATAGATTTCACTAAATTCGTTCACTTACTAAGAATATTATCACAAGAATTTATAATTTTTTCATTATCCTAGGATTCTAAAAATTATATTATTATTTTTTGTGAGGATATAAAATAGGAAATAATGATGTTCTCAAAGAAAAAACTATGTTGAATTTAATGTTTCCAAATGTATTTTCAGACTCAAGTTTGAATCTATTTTACATAGTCTACTAAATTGTTAGATACTCTGGGAAGTGATATATTTTATCTTTTTCCCATGTAATAATATAGACATTGAATCTGGGATATAAGTTTATGGGTCTTTACACTCTTGGTCATGGGCTAATCAGTTATATACCCTCTTTTTCTAGAGATAAAAAAACCATGTACCATATAGGGATTTGGATAACCACCCATATACCATTTTAGATAATGTTATATAACATATTAATGGATTCATTATTGTTCAATATAATTCATAACCCAGCCATCATATAAAGTTAAACCATTCATATATATTTCCTAGTAATATAAGGGTATTCATCATTCCTTTATTTCTTAATTAACTCTTGGAGAAGAAATTAGTATCATGAAAACATCCTTAAAACATCTGCATAATAATTCCTCTAAAGAAATAAGTTGGATAGTATTATATGAACATATCCTCACTGAATAAAAATAATCATTAAAGTATATTTATATAGATGAAATATGTTATAAATGCGATGAAAACATGCTTCAAAGAGTACGAGAAATATCTTTTTCTTTTGGAAATGCTTAAAACCTAAAATTTCCCAAAAAATAGGAATAATATTTTATCTTAAAAACCATTTATATTGTCAATGATGTTAAATCATGAATAATTTATACTAAAACAGGAAAATTTTTGCATGTCGAATACATTCATAAAATATTCTTTTTACACTTTTGTAATGAAATTCCAAAGTGAGTAATATAGAAAATGTTTGAAAATATTTCATTTAAAAACGAAAAATAACTAATAGGAAGTGTAAAAGAGATTTTTAAAATATCTAAGTTTTAATAAAAACTTATAATAAACAATTTGAAGAACGTGTACAAGGAGGAAACAAATTCTTTAAAAAAATAAGAGAAATGAGGTCTGTTATTCCTTAAAAAATATTTCAATATATTTTATTAATAAATATTAAAAAATTGAAAATAATACTTGAAAGAAGTATAAATATCCATATGAGTATATAATAATTGAGTTTAAAAAGATAAATATTATTCAATATTCTGTAATGGAAATTGAAACATGCGCAATCCTCATAAAAAGTTATATTATAACATAAACCCTCACAGCTTTGGTAACTGTTGACTAAAAACCTAATGAATGAGATAACCATAGATGAATTAGTAAGGTCAAACAAAATAAATAAAATTATCTTAAAATAAATTCATCAGAAATATATACAACACACGCAATAATAATGGTGGTGAATCTAAAAGATATCACAATGATATGAAATTGAGAAGAGTAAACACTTACAACAATTGTATCTATTGAATTAAATGTACAATAATAATACAAATTTAAATTGATTTATAAATAACTAAAACTAAAAGAAATTAGGATAAAAACATCTATAGGTTATTATATACACCACAAAATACAAAACAATTATTGAATAGTTCTGTGTCTCAGTGAAATAAATGTTAGATGGGAAACTCTTACCTTAACCCTCAGCATCCAAGAAAGAAATTTAAAATATAGTGTAATAATAATTTCTATAAAAATGAGATA
Organism: Viscum album; assembly: GCA_963277665.1. Classification (NCBI taxonomy): domain Eukaryota; kingdom Viridiplantae; phylum Streptophyta; class Magnoliopsida; order Santalales; family Viscaceae; genus Viscum; species Viscum album. The sequence goes on from OY728155.1 coordinate 1,724,831,471, forward strand.
TTTAAAAACCATATAAATATCTATTAAATTTTATATTCTTCCATTATAATCATTTACTACACATGTATTATATATTTAATGTTTATTTTCATCATCGGATGTTAGTAATTTCAATTGTTTCGATCAGGTTTTGTAATTGTGTTGTCGAAACCCATTATTTTATATAAATTTTGTCATTAATGTATTATTTATTATTCTAAAATAGATATTGAATGAGGATTTATAATGTTATAATTTCATTCAATGAGATTTTGAGTTAATATTCTTTAATATGAAATCAGTGATAAGGTTGTTTTTGGGTAACTTACTGATATCAATGGGTTACTTCATATTGTTTGTTAATTCGTGTGTTATCCGTATAAAATAATATTCAAGAAGAATATTACCTATAATTTTAAACATATTAATCAAATATATTTTACAACCATACAAATATGGAGATAATAAAAAATTAATTGAATCGTTATGTTCAGGTGGTAGTCCAGATAAACCCATGGGTTATGTTTCTATTATTAAAAAGATCAAAAAAGTAAAATAAATAATAATTTAACTTTTAAAAACTAATAATTATGTTATATATATCATATATATTAATTTAATACATCTATATGACCATCCATGAAAAGTGGTTATGAAAAATTAATGTATTTAGGTATATATTTCTCATGTTATTGTGCTCAAGTTGTGTCAAGAATTGATAATATGAGGTATCAATGTATTTGTAAAGGGGTTGGGACCCTTCTAAATATGAAACACTTCTAAATATAAAAATTTTCATTAACCCTTTCTTCCTTAAATTTGGTGATTATATTTTTTCCTACATATCTTATTTAAACGCACAAAAATTAATTTTAAATTATTTCCTAATATATATTATGATAAATCCAAATGTGTTAAACATTTTATAATATTAAATTTCAAGATGTGGTAAAAATTAATTTCAATATAAATACGAAACCATATCAAAAAATAATTCTTCTAAAAAATTTATTTTGAATCATAAAATTTATTTTACATCAGAATCAAGTATATACTTGATTGTAATGATAACTGTGGGTTTATTATTAAATAAAGTATTATTATGTGGCTTTAAAATCATTGGATAACTAAACAAAACTTTATATAATCTTAATTGATGAAAAGGATAAAAAATAGTTCTTTTGTAAGAATAAAATACTACCTATGATTTAAAGTATTAATAATATATATATATAAGTCCAAAATAATATTTAAAAATACTTTATTTTACTAATTTGAATACAAATTTCTTCAAGAAAAGGGTATTATAATCTTTTAATTCACTGTTATATCATGATGATGTCTTCAAATTGATGGCATTTGTAAAATAGATATTTTCACTGAAAATCAATATTTTTTAAAAAAGTCAATAAAATTATGTAAAAGATTATTTTTATGTGATTAATTAAAAATTAGTTCATTTTATAAAGTAAAAATTCTAAAATTAAGTAATTTTACTTTTAAGTAGAAAAATAAATTATATTGAAAACTATTTTTATAAGAAAATTTTCTTTTTCAAGCATTTTCTTTTATTATTCTTACATCCTATTAGTCACTAATAAAAGTAGTTTTAATATATTATTAATATTAAAAATATAATTTATCATCCACTATTCATACTATTTTTATTTTCTTAAAATATAAAAACATAGTGCCTAAGAATGGAATTTTTATGAAAATATAAATTTTAGTAAAAAATGAACTTATTTGTTATTTAATTACACTAATTGAATTTTATCAATGATTTTTTTATTAAAAACTCATTTATCGTTATTTTTTAATATATTATAAAATGTTTATAATTTTATTTATACCTTAAAATTCAATTACAACATTATAATTCTTACAGTTAATATATATAATATTTTTTTAATTAAGTGTTTAGTGGTTTGTTTTTTTTAGTTTTTGTGTATGAAGAAAATTATTCAAAAATATTTATTTAAAAGAAAACATATAATAAAATATAAGGGGTTATTATTATACCTATGTAAATAAACTATACCTATTCAATTTTAATTATCACTGACTACTAAAAATGATATAATGGTATTCCTGAAATAGACACGACTGAAGATGAGATATCAACCTTACTATCTTTTGTAAGACTAGGAGAGTTATATTTTACCCATATAATATACAAGTAAAACATATTATGTCTATTTCAAACCATTTAATCCAAATACCCTTTATGAAAATGTATTAACACTCATATAAGGGAAGTGATTTTCATTTGGAGTTCATAGTAATACATGCTATAATAGTGATCATAGGTTGATTAAGTATCTAAATTTTGACTACCCTAACAAGTAAATAGATATAAATTCTATATATAGTGTTATAATCCATGAAAAAAATCACATAAAATTTTACCAAATATAGAGTAATAAGATTTTCAAAAATAATATTCACACAAATGTATTTTAGAATAGGGTTATAGTCAGGGGATGAAATCATTATACCAAAAATAAATTTAAAATATAATTATATATATAATAATTAGTGTTGATATTTTATTCCCTTGGAAAAATTTCCTGATATAAAGGAATGTGTAGATCAAAAATTAAAATAGTAATTTATAGTTATTAAATGGATGATGAGTGTAACTAGCACCACTTCGTTATCACTAACCTATTCAATAGTTGTGATTGTATAAAACTTTCCTTTGTTCCTAGGATTAGGGGTTGATAATGTTAATTATTTTCATTAAAAATTAGTTTGGTTGACAAGTTACAATAATGCCTAAATTTCTTAAATATCAAACATTGTAGTGTAATTGGACCCTTTTTCCAATATTTTACTCCTAAAATTTCATTAGTTGGCCTCTCTATACCACATATGTATTCATGAAATTTAAATCCTTCCCTTTTAAACATAAATCAATTATATTTTCCACAGAGATTGTTTCACCCATGTTTCTTTCAGCATTTTTGACATGAAGTAAGATGAATTTTAATTCCTTAATGGCTTGTATCATCTGAGCATCCATGAAACTCAATTTTTATCATATTTAATTTTTTTATAGGATTTAAATGGTTCATGTTCTCAATCATTACATGAGATATATAGTTAACAATAACCAAAAAATTCAATTCATATGCCCATGCTATTTGGTTTCTTGTGAATATGATCATTTAATTTTCTATAATAATAATTTTTCACATGATTTATTATAGTTCTGTCCATTGACAAAAAAACAAATTTTTCAATTTGATTATTAATCATATTATGAAATAATATGATAACTAAAATCATTTCATATATTTCCATAATTATGACAAATTCTTTCAACCCATGGCATTCAGGATTGTAATATATGATATCCATGGTAATCTATTATTTGGATTTCTAGGTAAATAAATTCAAATCCACCATGATTTTTGATAAATTTAATGTGAATTAACTAAAGAATATCTCATGGTAGTTTCAAACCATTGGTAAAGTTGGGCCTATTTTCCATGATCCCAGTAGATATTTAGTTAATACTCATTTCATGGGTTATTACCCCTCGGTGCATCCATTCCAGATTATATATCCAGTTTTTTGTATCTATAAAAGGATTTTATTATTAGGATATCACACTCTATTCTTTACCAAATTTTTTGATAATATCCTACAATAGGACTTATCCATAGTGTTATCACTATGGTTTCCTAATCCTAATCAACAAATATAACTAATGGAAATTATCATAATCTTTTTAATCATATTCTAAACCTAAAATTGTAAAAACCTATATTCTTAAAATTAAACAAAAATTTTTCCCAAAAAGACAAATCTCATACCAACCAATATATTCCATGATAATAAATAATCAAAAATTATGTTCATATTTTCCCAATGTAACTTGAATCACCTTTTTTCCAAATAATATTTCAACCCCCCATGGTAATATTTAATTCAGAACTTATATTCCCAATATCATTGAACCCCATATCCTAGGTAAATTTAATTACCTCAACATTAAATAAAATGTCAACCCAAAATATTATCCAAATCTCAATCATGTATTCATCTCAAAATATAGTTACTATTTCCCAAAATATGATTAATCACCCTAAAATATAGTCACATAATACCTATAAAGGGAGACTATACATTTGAAATTATGATCAACCTTTGAAAAATCAACTGATGTTGGAATCCCTGAATCCAGAACTATACTCATATAAAAGATTACTAACCTAAAAAGTTTTCTAAACTCTTCTTTTATACCAACTGAGACTCCTTATACCAATAAACTATAATATAATGAAGAAATATATTCTTTAAACACTAAAATTGATACCAAAATAAGTGACCCAAATTTAACCATAAAAAAATAAAATATCAACAACAGACATTGATTAACTTACATACCTAAGAACTAGTTAGGTTTTAATCATTAGGTAAATTGAAAAAATATTAAGTTACAAAGAACTATATCTTTCCCATCTAATGGAAAATTTTCACCATATAATAATATATTATTATTCAATTATAATTATTCAAATTCTTCTATGAAATTATCATCACATGATACTCTTCTAAACATATCATATGTAATATCATTCTTAATAACATAGTGAAATGAAAATATAACTTGGGTGACCCCAAATACTAAGTAACAGTGGACATGGGAATTATCAATCAACGATCATAAGTGATCATAACATGGTCAAATGGGAATGGGAACATAATCAATTTGTATATACATAATTAAATAAATTCATACCAAGTAAAACATAAATCACAAACCATTATTCATTTCATAAATAAATTAAATACCATAAAATGTCAGTCATAATAGTATGAAATAAAAAACTATAAAGCATGATCTGTGAGACCTTATCAAAATCCTAAGACATAAGTTTTCGGAGGAAAACATGGTAAGAAAATAAGATTAATGAGCACATTTAAAGGATTTTCACCAGGGAATTCATCACATAGTAAGCATGGAATAACCACACATGTAACTTTTTGGGATAGGGATGACCACCCATGTACCCTCTCTAGATTGATCTAATCACTCGTTTATCCTTTTAAGAATGGGAATATCTCACAGTATTCCTATTGGTAACGAGTTAATCACTCATATAACCTTTGAGATCATGAGATATAAAACATTACTTAATTAATTAGAGCCTTATATAATTACTGGTCCACCCATAAAATAAAGAAAAATTATTCTTATTTATAATTCATGAAAATGAACTCATTTATTATTACTTAATACCTAAATAAAAAATGATAAAGAAATGAATTTCATGAAAATATGATTACAAACTCTTCATCATAAGCCATCAAAATAAATAAATAGGATTATATGATAATAGAATATACATAGTGAATTATAAAAAATCCAAAAATAATGTTTTAATAGTTGCTAAATAATTTTATAAAATCGCTAAAAATATACTTTTAGGAAAAATATAAGACATCTTTTTCTTTCAATAACTTTTAATAAACAATTCCCAAAACAGCAGGAACGATATTTTCATCCAAAAACCAAGGAAACCTACAAAGAACGTTATATCATGAATAAATAAGTAGTAAAAATAAGTGTATTTTCATATAATATAAATTAAAAACATTCTTTATAAATTATTGTAAGGAAATTAAAAAATTAAATTTATTGAAAATATTTCAAAATAGTTCATTTTAAAATTTGTAATGAAATTTCAAGCTCATAGAAAATAATTTTATCAAAAATTGAATTTTATATAATATAATTTTATAATGTAATTTTTGTGACATGGATGTTGAGGAGAAATATTATGAGCTAAAAGAATATAAATATTGTCTGTTTTCTTTAAAAACATTCTTTGGATCATTTTGAATATCGAAGAGAAAATAAAAGAAAATAATATATGAAAATCCAAAAAAAATCTAGAGCTAAATAATTTTTTTTAGTTTTAACAATAAAATAAAATGAAATTCAATATAATGGATGTTGAAACATAAACAAAACTAATAAAAATTGTGATTGAAACATAAACCACTATAGAAATGATAAACATTAAATGAAAACCCTAATAAAGATATATAATTAGATTTATTAGTTACACCACATTATTTTCATTAAAGTTATCATAAAATAAATTCATGGTCAGTAGACACAACACAAAAACTAAATAAGTCGGTGAATATTGGACATATATCAAAAAACGGAAATTTATATTAGCAAACCCTTACAACATCTGTATCTCTTGAATCGAAAGCACACAAAAGGTATAACATGAGATGAATTTTTAAACCCCTTTAATATCATTAAATGATTATAAATATATCTATATAGAATTATCTACACAAAACTATATAAAAAAGTGTATAGTATGGAATGTTTCTCAACGAAATAAAAGTGGGATGAGAAACCATTACATTAAACCTTGGCTTCTATGAAAGTGATTTAACCTCTATATAATTACCATAATCATCTTCATAAAATATTTAAAAAAAATTATACACATCTACTAAATTTTCAATTATTCTATAATAATCATTAAATACACATTTATTTGTGAGGTAATGTTTTTTTCATTATTGGATGTTAGTATTTTTTCTTATTTCACACTTACTTTGTAATGGTGATGTTAGATATTGGTATTTTACATGATTTTTATAATCAAAATATTAATTAATTAAATTTAATTTATATTCTATTGTGATTAATAGTTTTTAAATTTCATTCCATGAGAGTTTCAGTTATGATTCTTGATGTTGAAACTATGAAATCTTGTTTTTGGGTAATTTCTTATATCAATGGGTTAATTTATAATGATATTTTTATATTTTTTAATCCTTATAGAATCATATTCATCACATATATTACTCTTTAATAACATATATATTCCTAAATTTAGTATTTTTTACCATCCACATAAGGCATTGCTTGAAAATTAATTACATTACTTCCTGGAGGTGGTACTCTGCACGTACACACATGTGATCTTTTAATCTTTCAAATTATGGAAATAAATGAATGAAAAAATAATAATTTATATTTAATATTCGTAATTATATTTTATTTATGATATAAATTAATTAAATTCATTGATATAACCATCTATGAGAGGTAGTGATTACAAATGAAACACATCACTTCATGGATGTGGTATTTTGCATGCGCATATGAGTGACATTTTCAGTTTCCATTATATGGGAACGATATGGTAGATAGTCATATAATTACAATAAAGAAATATTATTATGAAACATATACTAATTAAATTATGTTAATAAGGTTATAGAATGTTTTGTGATGTTTGAGATTAAATTAACTTAAAAACATCAGTAAGAACATATACTTATTCATTAGATAATATTCTTTGAAAAAGATATTAAATAATATTGGATGATTTTTTTAGGAAGAAAAAAAATATAGGTCATGGATAAGGTTTTTTAAATAATTTTGGTAGATCTAGTTAAAGTTACAAAGATCAGGTGGGGTGTATAAGCAATAAGAGTAGGTTCCCTTCTTTGAGGGAAGTGGAACCATTATAAATTTTAATAACTTCTAATTAAATGAATTGTAATTTGATGGGGAGTTGATAGAAAATCTAAAATTTTAAAATTTATGGTTAGTTAGTTTTGAAATATAATTAACCAATAATATTAGAGATAAAATTTTGAGATATTTAAATCCTTATCCTTTAGTTTTAACTATTTTAACTGATTTTAGTCGTTACAGCAGTCACAATATTTTTATCTAGGTAACATATTTCTATATAGAAATCATATTTTAATCCTATTACCTAATATTTATATATATTATTTAAAAATGTTAATATATTTTATGGGATTCAATTCTTGTAGGTGTAAAAAAATGATTTTAATAAAAGTATGCAAAACATAATGACAATTTGTTTTTTTTTAAAATTAACATTAAAGCATAAAAATGATTTGACACCGAAAACATGTATCAAATTGATTCTCAAGGAAATTATTATTTGACTTGAAAATAAATTAGTTTTATGTTGGTTTGAAACCAATTCGAAACATAATTTAATCTTGTAAATACTTAACTAAAGGAAAGGAAAAAAACTATTCTTTTATTTGAAAAAATATCACATATGGTTCAAAGTGTTAGACATGGATTTATAAATCCAAAATAATAATTTTAAATGACTTATTTCAATACATTATATATATAATTTTTCAAATAAATTTTTTTATTTAACTTTATGTAATCCTTATATCATGATAATGTCTTAAATATGACACTATTTGAAAAAAAGTATTTTCACAAAATATACATTTTTACGAAAATTAAAAAAATTCACCATATAATAATTATTATATGATGAATTAAAAATAATAATTACTTTTTTTAAAATTATAATCCAAAAATTTATGAATTTTACTTTTAAATGGATATATAAAATATAAAGAAAAAATATTTTTTTAGAAAATGTTTTTTATAAATATTAAAAATTATTATTCTATATTCATATCAATTAAACATTAATGGAGTGTTAATATATTATTCATATTAATATTATAATTTATCATTTTTTAATAATTATATTTTTATTTTCATGAAATAAATATACATTGCACTTAGAGAAGAAATTTCAAGGAAAACGACTTTTTAATCATAAAATGAATTTATTAGCTAGTTAGCTATACTAATTAAATTATATGAAATAAAATTAAAAATAATGTTTCTTTTTATTTTTTACTTATATTTCAAAACATGTACATCCTTTCATACCCACAAATTCAATGGATACTTATAAAAATAACATGTAATATGTATAAGTTTATCTTAATAAGTTGTATTGTGGTATGTTTTGGTTCAGTGTTTCTTATGAAACAGGTTATTCGATAATATTTATATGAATCAAAACACATACTAAAATCTCAAGGCATTAAATATATTATTATGGTTGGAAATCCTTGGTTGATATATGAATGTCTTAATCCTTGAATGACTATTTTTTTGAATGCCTTCAAAAAATTTCATGTCAAATTAAAAATGTGTTGAGCATGATCATTTTATTTCAAACCTATCCTTATTTTTTTGGGTAACAATTCATTGTGTATAAATTTCCTTATGATTGAATCTGGAAGGAATGACTTGTTAGTCTTTAAATATTGTTTTTGTATATTTTTAATAGTTAAATTATGAATACGTAGGTATATTAAAAGAGTATGTGTATGTTCAATTACCACAAAAGATAATCAAAAGGATAGCTTGAGATCGATGTATAGGTTAATGATTCTATATGCGAACACTATAACAGCTCGTTATTTTAGAAAATAAAACTATGTTCGATAGCGTATTTGGTAGGCAACACTAAGCCTAAACAATTGTGAAATATATTACCATTATAACCTCGATGTTAAATTGGTGGGTAAGAATAGTATTAACTAATTTATGGAATGAATATATATATATATATTCTACTTGATATAGATTATTGATAAAATTTTAGTAAATTAACAATCAATTTTTAATAATGTATTTTTATTCTTCAAAAATATATATTCTTCAGGAATGATTTTTATTACATTCCGTGAGATAATATTATAATTGTTTTTGGAAAATTTAGAAAACATATACGATAAAATTAAATTAATTTTTGAAATTATAATATAAAAAAAATTTGGATGGAATTCTAGGATTTTTCATAAAATATTGATTTTTAAAAGTATAATGAGAAATACATATTTTTGTAAAAAAGTCAGTCATTTTCAAAAAAATTATGTAAATTAAAAATCCCCATTATGTTTTAAATATTATACAATTTAAATAATTATTATTTAATTATATTTAATCCACCTAATTACATTTTAATCTTCATTATATTTTATTTTAATAAATGTAATCTTTTGGGTTTACTAACGAGTTTTACTAAAAATAGTTTTCAAGTGCATAACGTTTCTCCTTTTTAATTAATTAAAATAGACCCTAATGAGAAATTTATTAAAATAAATATATATATTATAAATCAATAAATATTAATTTTTATTTGAACAATGATTATTATTAATCATAGAGTTAATATAAAATCATCTTTTTCTTGAAAAATACACTTCTTGAAAACCTGCTTTTTCATCACATCTGTAAATTTAGTTTTAAACTAAATTATTACACTTATGTGAATTAAATTTGGTAAATAGAATTCCCTATTTGGAATCAGAATAATTTATATTATATAATTAGGTAAACTAAATTATTTACAATAATGAATAGTGAAAACTATAAAAATTACTTACCGGGGTTTGGGTAAAAATAGCTTTACCAAGCATTAAAGTAAAAAAGATAAGGGTAAAAATGGCCTAAATAATAATCTAAATAGTATTTTATGGAATTATTTTAGCCTTATAATTTCAAATACTTGATAATGGCCCATTTTGAATCCTTTTGTAATGTGAAAAATGCGGGTACACCTTCTTCCTTTCAAAAATTACAAGTGTGCCACACACCTCACTTATAAAAGGCCACACCCTATCCTCTCTTATAAATGCCTTCAAATACCTTTTTCTCAGATAATTACATCCCAAATTTATATCATTATATTTCTTACACTGAATAATGATAACGACATTCTTGCACACGTGTGGACTACCGCCTCCGAAAAGTGTTGAGATTATTTTTTCATCACCACAAAACATTGGTGATATACATAAGTATATTTAATGAAAAAAAAATTATTTAAAATATTTTTACATTTCTGAAAAGAAAAAATATTACTTACCTTCTTTCTAGAATAATTGTTGAAAAATGGAAACGCTACAAGTGTATATGTACGGCCTACGGTCTCAATGATTGTAACATGGTTCATTTCTTATAACCATATATAACAAATGGTATTAAAAGTATATATTATGAAAAAATAACATAATTATATCTTTCTTATTATTCTTTAGATGTTAAAAAATGACATATTTGACGATGGTCAACACCCCAAAGATGTTTTCAAACATGAACCGAACGTCGTCAATACACCCAACGTTGAATTAACTAATCACTATGAGAAAAATGGCTATTTGTGATGGGTTATTTGTGACCGGTCAAGGGCCCATCGAAAATAACCCATCGAAATGGGTTATTTGCGACGAGCTGATAACCCCTTTGTAAGATGTTTGGCATTAAATATGAGCCAAATTGTGGGCGAGGGTATTTGCGATGGACACTTATTCCAGTCTCCAATATCTGGTGGTGGTTTTTAGTATTTGCGACATGACAAGTATCTCGTCGTAAAAACAATATCGGCAGGTACCCATTTGCAAAGGGCCCCATCACAAATAAATTATTAACGTCCCACTATAATTAATACGGGAAGAGTCATTTGTGACGGGGTCCATCGCAAATGCCACTATTTATGACGGGTAGCCCGTCGCAAATACCCTTGTTGCAAATAAACATAACCTATATATATCCCCATCCGTTTCCACTCATTTCACTCTTTACTCTACTTCTCTCTCTATCTCTTCTAGAAAAAAAATTATTAAATTTTTCATATTTTAAACTTTTAAATCAAAGCATTATCTGTGACTTTGATACTCCGAAAACTTCACTTTCATGGTATTTGTCGATTTTTTTTATTGTTGTGCTTATTTAATTTACTTTAAATTATTTATAATTTTTGTTAATGAGATGTTAATTAATTAAATTATAATAAGATATATTTTTTCAGTATTTATTTTTATAAATAGTTATATCTAAGTGTTAATTAGTAATAAATTTTAATAATTAGTAAAAAATTTAAATAATTAGTAATAATTTTTAATAAATTGTATGAAATTGTAAGAAATTTAAATAAATTATAATAATTAGTAACAACTAGTATTAATTAGTAATAAGTGGTTTTGATTAGTAATAACCAGTATTAATTAGCAATAACTAGTAATAAATTGTAATAATTAGTAAAAAATTGTATTAATTAGCAATAATTAGTAATACATTAAAATAATTTTAAAAACTAAGAAAAATTAAGTAATAATTAGAAAAAATTTGTAATAATTTGAAAAAATAGTAATAGTTAGAAATAATTTGTAATAATTAGAAATAATTTGAAGAAATTAAAAAAAAATAGAAAAACAATTCGTAATAATTAGAAATAATTTGGTATAATTATCAATAATTATGAATAATTAGTAATAAACTGTAATAATTAGTAATAATTAGTAAAAGACATAACAATTAATTACAATAAGTACTAATTAGGATTAAAAAGAAATAATTGTGATTAAATAGAAATAATTAAAAATAATTAGGATTAATTAGTAATAATTAGTAATAGTTAGGATTATTTAGTATTAATTAAGATTAATTAGTTTTAATTATGATTAATCAATAATAATTACTAATATTTAGTAATATTTAGTAATAATTAAGATTAATTACTAATATTTAGTAATATTTAGTAATAATTATGATTAATTACTAATATTTAGTAATATTTAGGGATGCTTAAGATTAATTACTAATAATTAGTAATAATTAGTAATAAATAGTAATAATTATAAAAATTTAGTAATAATTAATAACAATTTGTAATAATTATCAATAATTAGTAATAATTATAAATAATTAGTAATAATTATCAATAATTTGTAACAAATATCAATCACTAGTAATTATTGTCAATAATTATGACTAATTAGAAATAATTATCAATAATTTAAAATAATTAGAAATAATTTGGATTAATTAGTGATAATTAAGATTAATTAGTAATAATTAGGATTAATTGGTAATAATTAGGATTAATTGTTATTAATTAGATTTAATTACTAATAATTAGGACTAGTTAGTAATAATTAGGATTAATTAGTCATAATTAGGATTTATTAATAATAATTCGGATTAATTAGTAATAATTTGGATTAATAAGAATTAATTATTAATAGTTATTAATTATTAGGAATAATTAGTAATAATTAAAAATAATTAATAATAATTAGGAATAATTAATAATAATTAGTAATAATTAATAATAATTATCAATAATTAGAAATAAATTGTAATAGTTAAAAATAAATTGTAATAATTAGTAATAAATTGTAATAATTAATAATAAATAGTATTAAATTGAAATAATTAGTAATAATTAGTAATAATTAGTAATAATTAGTTATAAATAGTAATAATTAGTAGTAATTACAAATAATTAGTAATAATAAGATTTAGTTTATAATAATTAGTAAAATTTATCAATAATTAGTAATAATTATAAAAAATTAGCAATAATTATCAATAATTAATAGTAATTATAAATAATTAGGATTAATTAGAAATATTTAGTAATAATTATGATTAATTATCAATATTTAGTAAAAATTACAAATAATTAGAATTAGTTATCAATAATTAGTAATAATTAGGATTAATTGAAAATAATTTGTAATAATTAGTAATAATCAGAATTAATTATCAATAATTACTAATATTTAGGATTAATTAGTGATAATTCGGATTAATTAGTAATAATTAGAATTAATTAGTAAGAATTAGGATTAATTAGTAATAATTATGATTAATTAGTAATAATTATTATTAATTAAAAATAATTAATAATAGTTAGGATTAATTGGGATTAATTAAAACGATAAGTAATAATTATGATTAATTAGAAATAATTAGTAAAAATTAGGAATAATTATCTATAATTAGTTTTAATCAGTAATAATTAGGATTTATTATTAATAATTAGTAATAATGAGGATTAATTTGTAATAATTTGTATTAATTAGTAATAATTTGGATTAATTAGTAATAATAATGATTAATTATAAATAATTATGATTAATTACAAATTATAAGTAATAATTATTATTAATTGGTCGTAATTGGTAATAATTAGTAAAATTAAAGAAAAATTAGGATTAATAAGTAATAATTTGAAATAATTTGTAATAATTTGTAATAAATTCTATTAAATAGGTAAACTGCCATAATTCTCAGTAGATTGGTGGCACTCCTTTTTATCGACGCCTCATATCCTTTCCACTTTCTCCCACTGAAATTAATATTTAAAATCGTATCCGACATACATCGAAATAGATTTTTCATAGTGACTTTAGTTAGAGAAATTTACAAGGTGGTGATTCATCGGGCAAGATAGGCTCTTTTAACCGACACCTAATCCCCTTGAAACTTTCTATGATTGAAAATACTAATAATAGTCTGCTCTGATGTACGAATATTAATTTTTTTTATGCATGAGATCATGGAGATCAGCATGGCGAGACCTCCCTACTCTCCATCGGCATGGATAAAAAAATGGAAATTTGTACATTAAATTAAACTTTTTATAGATCTTTTAGTCGCAAAAAGTTGCAAGGGGAAGAGTTGTTAGTAAATAGAGTTGCTGCCAATCCATTGGAAATTATGTCGCGAGTAATTAAAAATTATTAGTATAAAGTACCTGAAATTTATAATAATTAGTGGGAATTAGTAGGAATTTTTATAAATGAGTGTAAATTATTATAAAATCATAAAAAATAGTAAAAATAAATAAAAAATAAAATAAATTATTATAAATTTCTAGAAAAAGAATTTAATTATCTTCTCTTTTTTAGATAGTGCCTATGTTATATCTTATTATAAAATATAACTAATTATTTCATATTTTTAGAAAAATATGGAAGGAGGAAGTCGACAATAGTCATTATTAAATGATTGTTCTTAGATAACTCAACACATGAATACAAATGGTTCTAGTTTAATTAACTTATATATTGAGGGTGTTCAAGCATTCTTATCATTTGTATCGTTGAAACCAATTTTTTTTAGAAGGGACAGTTAAGTGTGCTTGTAAAAAATGTTTTATGAGGATATATAACACATTTGACAACGTTAGAGTTCATTTATTGTGTTTTTGATTTCAACCAAATTATATTTTTTGTATCAAAATGGTGAACACGGTTCTAGGGAAGATATTTTTTTAAATTGGTTCTAGACCCAACATAGTGTCAAAATTTAGTACAGGGTGTGGCATGTCTTTCTATTCAATAAAATGAAACTTAGGATGATATTGATTAGACACCTAAGTAGGAACCATCTCTTTTATGTCACTTGTTAAGGGTCCCTGGGGATTCCTTCTATCCTGAATGCAATATAATCAAGTTTGAATTAGTTTCTAAATTTATAGCCATTAAATCAGATAATGGAATTTAAAATAGTTTTTTTAATCATATATTCTCTTTGTTAAAAACAATATTCTCTCAATTAAATGTGTTTCCTACAAAATTTTACGAGAGAAAGAGGTTGGATCGTAATATGGGTCTTGGTTATAAAAAGATTCATGCATGTTTAAATGATTGCATCTTATATTATGATGAAAATGAGTTCTGGGAAAGTTCTACTACATTTGGAAAATCAAGGTATAAATAAGATCATCCAGGGAAGTCTAGATTTATTCTTGTAAAAAAATTTAGATATTTCTCATTCACACCCATATTGGAGCATTTATTTATATCTCAAAACACAACAACATTTATGTCATGGTACAAAACCAACATTTCAACCCGTAAAATCTTAAATCATCCCTTTGGTGGTGATTAATGGAAATATTCTGATCAAGTTCATTTGTTGTTTGATTTAAAAGCACAAAACATGTGATTGGGTCCTTCTACCGATAGTTTCTCTCCATTTTGTTCTTACGGTAGTCAGTATTCATTTGGGCCTATATTTATAACTCTATATAATTTACCTTTATATATGTCGATGAAGGAGACATATATCTTTTTGACCTTATTAATTATAGGTCATCCCAAAAATAATATCATTTCTTATTTGAAACCACTGACTGAGGAGTTGAATTCACTGTGGAGTAATGGTGTCAACACATATGATGTAACTATGAAACAAAACTTCATACTAAAATTTTCATTGGTGTGGAAAATTAGAGACTTCCTAATATATGAAATGTTATCTGGTTGGAGTACACATGGTCCAAAATAATGTATGTACTGTATGATAGACAGAAAAGTGTTTATGCTCTTCAATGGAAAAACCTTATTTTTTTACTGTCATAACAAATTTATTCAAACCGGTCATCCTTTATATAGAAACAAAATATCATTTTAAGAAAGTAATAGTTGAAAAGGATAGTACTCAAAAAACAATCTCAGGTACAGAGTTGTAATCAATTTTCTCTTCACTACCTCCATTCAAATTTGGAACAACCATAAACCAATTGAAAATTGGTGGGTTTGGAAAAGAGAACAATTGGATAAAACAGATAATTTTTTAGAAATTTCTATATTGGTTTAATTTGTTGGTCTGTCACATGATGGATGTGATGAATATTGAGAAGAAAAATTTTGATAAATTATTTCATACAGTTTTTGACACACCAGGTAAGACCAAAGATAATGTAAAGACACGATTAGATCTTGTACAAATTTTCAAGTAACCAGAACTTGAACTATTTGAGTATGTCTGATCAAAGAAATTAATGAATCCAAAAGAAGCTTATACACTATACAAATAGATTATCTAATTCTTTTGTCATTGGGTTTCATATTTGAGACTTCTAGATGGTTATTCTTCTATTTGGGTAGATATGTCAGAAATGGCCATATTACCGGATTGAAAAGTCTTTATTTTCATGTTTTAATGGAAAGAAATATGGTAATTAGATTAAGAGGTTTGTTAAACCCTATGATTTGGGATACTCTTACAAACATGTCATATTTTTTTCAAGACATTTTTGTGTAAATAATAGACTACGACATCGTTTAAAAAATACAAAAAGATATCGTTTTAATTTTATGAAAACTGGAAAAAACTCTTCCCATAAGGTTTGCCTCACTCAATGGAACATTTTATATTAAATTTTCCTCATGAAACAAAATGTGTAGGTCTAGTACAGTTATGATGGATATTCCCATTTGATAGATGCATGTAGAAATTCAATAAAAGTACACCACAAAGTATCAATTGAATGCTCAATTGCTGAATCTTATTTCCAAGAGAAATTTTTTTTCTACTCTCATTAGTTCTAATATGAATATCAATCAAACACAACCACATGAGATATAATGAGGGAAGTATTGAAAATGACATAAGATATAAATTATTAGTTTTCAATCATCTTAAACTTGGCTTCGGTGGAGTTTATGAACAATGGCTTTCAGATAATGAACATCAGATAGCTCATAAAGATGTTCTTCTCAAATATGAAGATATTACACCATAGCCATTGTGAGTTCTTCTATCACTTATTCTATAATTTTTATAACAATACATTATTCTTATTCTTATTTTTATATTATATAATAATCATATCGGGAAACTGTTTCAACAAATTACAGCAGCTTCACTTGAAGAACGACATAAAAAATTTCCTATTGGTTTCAAAAACTGGTAATGTAAATTATTTTTCATTTCACATAAAAAATAAATTTAATAATTTTTATAGTGATAAATGTTTTACAACTTTTCAGGTATCTCAGCATACTAATAAAATTGATAATCTATTTTCTGTAATGAGTAACCCATCATCGAAAATGGTTAAATATTATAATTCATATGAGGTGAATGGATTTCTATTTTATACACCTGTATATGGGGAGTAAAAAAACAATGAATCATGGAGTTTTCTTCAAAGGATCTCGTTATAAACAAACTAAAGATGACTTTTACAACATGTAATAAATAATCAATAAACTGTGTTATCTGGGACAACATTACATAATGATGTTTAAATAACTTGGGTTGGATACTGAGAGAGAATTTCATGTTCATCATATCAATGGAATCATTGATATAAAATATAAAAGTCCTCTTGTATTAGGTGAACCATTTTTATTGGATCATCAGGCACATCAAATTTAATAAAAAAAATTACATTGCTATTTCAAGGGATTTTGGTGATTGGTGGGGAATAATAAAAATTAAATATCATGAGAATCATTTTATTGAAAGTGAACATGGTTCCCCTGAAGTGAAAGGGATTGAAATTTTCCAAGAGACTGATCTGAATCTATCTTTTACAAAAAGAGACATGAATATCATTGATGAAACCACACAGTTAATGGCATATGTAATGATGATTTCAATGATGTTACAACTGAATTTTAAATGAAAAGAGATGATGAAACAAAAACTAATATGGAAATTTAGGAGGCTCAGGAGGAAGATGAAGACATCGACATCGATAGTTATATATATGAGGAAGAAGATAGAAATTAACACAACTAAATGTTGTTATAATCATATATAATATCTATCAAAATATATTAGTTGTTTCAATTGATTTTTAACAATAATAATTTCATGTTTTAGATGGATGAGGATCTGTATAATTTGATACAGGAGGATGGACTACCATTAGATGAGTAGTATGTCGGGTTATCCAACCCATAAACTGTTGGTAGTTCAGGGGACACCCAGAGGGGGTGTGGTCTTTCCCAACTGATGATTCACGACCCTATCCCCCAGTGATGTCCATATATTGGGTTCGATCCATGCACATAGAGGTATTTTTACATGTGTATTTTAGTTAGTTTTCATTAATTTATTTATATTCTAATTTTTCAATTAATAGTTCTTTTTTCATAGATTTATGCATATATATATTGGACAAGAGATCTTTTTATTGCGGAATTATTTTTCTGTTGCATGAGTTGCATGGGAACATATTCTCGTTGATGTTCAGTAGTGCTTGTTCGACCATTGGATGGTACATAAATAAATAATATTTATTTTGAAATTAATTTAATTAGTAACTTGATATAATAAATTATTTGTAGGGTTAATAGTACCCCATTGAGAAGAGCATGCGTGAGGATATTTGGAAGGCATGTTAGGGAGATATGCACCTACATTTCACTCAGTTTTTACAAAATTTGAAATGGAAAGAAATGGAGAATGTAGGAGTGAAGTATTTTGGTGATACATGATGTATCCACCGACCTGATTATATTTCATCTAAGATTTGGGATGGATTATGTACACACTTGTTGTGTAGGTAGTTTCAGAGTAGTTCATCGGTAGGTCGACAAAATCAAGGGAGACAGGAGGTGACACACCAAGATAGTATTCATACATTCAGTACATATAGGGAGAATATGGTATGTAAATTTATTTTAAATATTGTATATAACTTTTAATGTAAATGGTTTATTTTATATTCATATAGGTAGTTGTATAACCCGATATTACGAATTATGACGTTTATTAGAGTATGTATAGTAATCTTTCCACTAGGGAGATTAAAGGTTCCTTCCAGTGTCAGATTGAGGTAAGTATAAGATTTTTGAGTTTTAAATTTAACTATAAATAATATTATAAATATTTTAATTTTTAATTGAAATTGAAGGATTCATATGAGGCGGTGATTTCTCAGACAGATTTTGAGATTTAGGATGAGACTTATGGTCAGACCAGTGCCCCCTGATTTGATGAGGTAGCATGGATGTGAGAGACCTAGTATGGCTTCATGAAAGGCCAAGTTGTTTGTATCGGCTCTCGAGTGACCCTTGAGGGTTTTTTATGGAACCTCTACGATGTCAGTGTCCAGCTCCTGAGGTTCTCATGAAGTGTCATCATTCTCACATGCACATTATTAGGAGAAGCTATGATCTTAGAGTGAGCATATATATACCATGCATAAGAAGTAGAAGGAGATGTGTCATTGTTAGTTGCAGCAGCAAGAATAGTTCCTATGATAGCAGCAGCAGTAGAAGATTCAGGATAAGATGCATCGATGGTAGTAGGAGTAGGAGCCGGAGCATATGGAGAACATGTGATGTCTGACTCAAAGTTCAGGTATGGAGTTCCCTTCACGATCTCCTTCAGCTCCTCCAGACGACCCTCCCCCTCAATGATGTACTTTTATATTATGATGAAAAATTTAAATTTTTTTTAATATTTACTATATAACTTTTTATATAGATTATGTTTTATATTGTCTGAAATATTACAGATTATTATTATTATTATTATTATTTGAATTTTTTTGAATACTCAAGTTTTTATTATATTAATAATATTATTTTAATTATTTCACTAATATTAATTATCTTATTATATTAATTAATTATTTTATTTAATGTCTCATAATTTCCATTTAAATGTATTTTTATATATGGAATTATTTCGAGACCAGGCAATAAGACGGCATGCGATTCCGAGGACTGGAGTGAGTAAAATGATCCATCGAAAAATGATATGCTTTAAAGTGTGCATGTTATTGGTTTCCCAAAAAATTTGGAATAAATCTTATACACATTCCCGGATCAGAAATTTGAGGGTACTATTGCATTCAAGATGGTGGGGTTTCCCTATGTGAGACTTAATATTAGTCAGCGCAGACCACCAGTGAGAAAACCCCAAAATGGAATAACCGTAAATGAATAAATAAAGAAAATCATTTTATTTTTAGAATTATTATAACTTATGAATGATGACTCTAATTAAAAATCTGAGACTATTGCTAACCATGTGGGTATGCTTCCCTTAAGAAGATCTTAACATTGGCATGTGTGGACCGACAGTGGATGATATTTTTTTAATATAAATAAAATAATTAAGTAACAATTATTTTATTGTCAAATCCTTATAACTCCTAAACGGTAACCCAAATTGAAAATATGAGTGTACTGTTGAGCTCGTAAGGGAATTTTCCCTCTTAAGCGGAGCCAAATATTGATCATCACAGGTCGAGGGTGAAATTTAATTTCGGAACTTTTTTTAAGATTCATTTAAATAAACATATGAGCGGGTTTTTATAACTTTTAAACTGGTTCTCGGATAAAAAATATGAGTTCACCATTGAACTCGGAATGTTGGTATTCTTCTATAAAGGACATAACTTTATCAGGTAAGGGCCGAATGAAAACGTTAATTTTCGGGAATTTCTGAAAAAATAAAAAAATAACATTAAAAAGTTATTTTATTTTTCTTTTGCACCATTTTGTGGTAGAAGGTGATGTTGTGGTGGAGCAATGACGCAACAACAAGGTGCAATTAAGAAATACACTTAATGGCGCTTTATGTAAGTGTAACTACTACGTTGTTTCATAAATGAAACAGTGTAACGACGCTAATTCACTGCGTAACAGAAATGGTCCTACGTGTTTTTTATTAAGAAAACTCATTGGAGAGTGGAGAAGGAAACTGAAAGTATTCTCTAATGAACCTATGATGAACTTTCTCACTAAAAATGAATGAAAAACACCAATTAATGTCAAAAATCATCGACATACTTCACAAAATGGAGTCAGAAGGGAAAAAATACATTGACATCTTGAAACCTCTAGGACGTAACGATGTGGAAATGAATGTCAAAGAGTTAGGGATTATTTTTATTTAACGCTCTTCCCCATTCTTTTCTAGAAACAATGAACATGGATTAACCAACGAACTGGTTGATCTTTTAATCTTAATCTTATGTAGGAGGGTCACTTTTTAGGGAGTTTTCCTTTTTCGGGATTGAAATTATCTTTTGTTGATTGGACTGACACCCCTAGAGCACCCATGATTATAAAATTATAATGTGGAGGGAATGAGCTGACACGAAAAAGGCCCGAGCCCTTTTGCTACTTGTGTCCTTTTTGGACAAACATTAAAATAAACAAGAGGCTGGGTTTGAGACCTTATTGGTAAGGAGAACGTTCCCCAAAGACCATAGGCACTGACAGAATGGAAAACAAATCACTGGAGCGATTCTGGTGACCTAATGAAGGAATAACCAGCGTTGGCGGTCGGTGGTGGACATAGGATGATGGTGGCGGCGCGCCCATCGGTTCGTTGTGGCAGAAAGAAGGTGTGGCGCCCATCGGCACCGCGTGAAGGAGCAGACCGCTCAAGCCGCTCGTGGGAGCAGGAGGCCCATTGACCCTGTTTACTTGCATGTGAAATGGTCAACTGCCTGCAAGCCCTCCTAGGATAAGGATCGACACCATTAGGCACTTCTGGGGTGGAAGCCGGACATTCCGGCATCTGGGCAGGAAACGTGACCCTCACCATGCAGGCTTACAAACCGGAATGCACCATACATGCTAGAAAACCGGCCCGTAGCATGTGTTCCAGGCTTCTTCGGGTGAGCCTCAACCCACCATGTGGTTTGGGCCACATATGGGCCAGACCCGCGGCTCATTCGGCGGGACCTGCACCATCGGGTCATATCCATGTCGTTTTTCCGAACCCCCGCCCCCGGACCTAACTCATCATACGGAACTGAAACCGCAGACCCAATGGTCCGGTACAACCGGACCCATGCCGAACCCATGTCGGACCCCCAAACAGGTTTGGGTCGGGTCAGCTAAACAGGTTAGACCGGACCCGGACCGGACCGGCCTAGTTTCACTGAAACGATTATAACATGAAGACCTAGAGTCTGATTGATGAATCATCGGCAGCATGAGGACCCTTTCAATAAGGCGGTGCCTTAGAGACAGTCTACATTAGTTTTGGAAAAATTTGGAGTACGGTCGGGTTAGATCGGACTCGAATCCAACCAGGCCCATTTTAGTTAAAAGCCTATAACATACAGACTCTACGTCCAATCGACACGCCGTCAGTTGCGTTGGAACCCTTATAAAAAGACGGTGATTTAGTTTACCTCTATGTGAGACTTTGTGGTTGTTGAAATGTGACTGATGGATTTAGGAGAAGAACCTTCAAAACTCATATGTACAAGGTGAAGGAATCTAGGGGTTGTCAGTCAAATGAAGAGAGACTCTCCATGGATCAGTAAGAGAGTGACCCTCTATGGATCGACAATGGTGAGACCCTCCATTGATTTGCATGAGAGAGACCCTCAGTGGATCTATAGTAGCATGAACCTCCCTTAATCGTCAATAGCGTGACCCTCGGTGGATCGACATGAGAGAGACCCTTCATGGATTAGCAGTATCGTGACCCGTTGTGGACTAACCGTAGAGAGACCCATCGTGGATCAGCAGAAGAGAAACCCTATGTGGATCGGCAGTGGGGAAACCCTTCTTAGGTTAGCATCCAAGACTCTTTCCAAAAATAGATGGTCTAGCTTATAACTAATCATCTTTATTTCTATTATTTAAGTTCTATACATGGTGTGAGATAAGTCTTTTACTTTGTGCTATGAGTCTGAGATCATTATTGGTAGTATTACCTCTATGGTATTTTCCTTTTTGGTGTTTTCCTTTGTGGATTATTGATAGACCCTCAAGGTTATCAGGGTATCTACTGATTATTGTTATACCCACCCCTGAAAGAGATTTACCTTCCCTTGTTGTGTCTAGTGCAGATGACAAACATCTTTGATGGGGACTTTGGGGAGTCAGGACTAGATGGTGCTCAAAGGTGGATCGATAGATGTGGTGAGCTATAGTGACAACTGATGGAGAGTTGTACCTACCCCTCAGGTAGGATCCTTGGTGAACGACTTCTGGATCATGCACTAATTTCATTGTACTTTCCTTTCTGTTTGACTTGTATACATGCCTCTTTACTTTTAGTTTACACACTTTACTCTCAAGGGTGGTACATTGTGGTTGTTGCGTTACTTTTCTTTCAGTTGTGGTTAGATTTGTGCAATTTTTCATATCAATGTGTGTACATGTTTAAAAAAAATCCTACCCTTCTTTGGATATTTCTTTTCAGTGCTTGTCACCAGCCCTTGGTCTATGGAAGGTGAGCTTCAGGTAGTCACGACATGAGCCTCGAATGTCGGGTCATGATATTTTATAATTAATTTTATTTTATGAATATTAATATTATAATTTTATATATATTAATATTACATTATATTTATTATTTTATAATTAATTTTATTCTATAAATATAAATATTAATATTTTATTCTTATTAATATTATATTACTATAAATATTATTTTATTTTATTTTCTTAATTTTTTTTTAATTTTTCAACTATTTGGGATGACCCTGTCACAAATACAAATTATGACAGTCCATCGCAAAAGGGTATATTTTTTATATATTGGTAGAAGGTATTGCAAGAGACTGTCACCAAAAAGTAAAAAATAGGAAACAATTTGTGATGGGTCTATGTGTCGTCACAAATAGTTTCTTAAAAAATTCATCAAATGTTTTTTGAGACGGTTCTAATGCCCATCGCAAATACTATGTTTTTGGGATTGTCCATCGCAAAAAATAATATTTTCGATGCTGTTTTCCAAAATTGGTCATTTTTGATAGGACCCCATCGCCAAAGACTATTTCTGACGGGATCCCATTACAAATGACCCAATATAGCAATCCATTTTTTCAGTGCTGAATCAAGTATTTTAATATGTCCTTAAAAATAAATAATATAAGTGATTTTAGTGAATGGAACTAAATCTATGGCAGATTACTAAGAGTCAAACAATTTATTTAAGCATATTATATAGGAGTATAAGGATATACTAGAAAATTATAGACTCAAGGTAAGAGTTTTACCATTTAACTTTTTATTTTTATGATACATATGCAATATAAACTAATAATTTATTTTGTGTGGTGTATATAAGGCATCCTTTACATGTAATATCATGAATACATCAAACATCATTTTAACTGCCCAACCATAAATATTATATAATCTTGAGTTTCAATCAAAAATTCACATTGATGATCTTTTCAAGTTTATAGCTTTAGTGAATTATGTCGTGAATCATACATAAAACTTAAATGTTACAAAGTAGACACTTCTACTCATTATCAATTTCTTGAATAAAACAAAAATCTTTTAAAAAGAAACATGGTTTCATTTCATGTTTAAATATCATAACTCTAACTTGGTACTGTCCTTGACTCTATTCTCCATTAAATCATGTAAAAAACATTTCAAAATTTTAATGAGAATAAAAATCTCAGAAAGGGATACAAAAAGAAAGAAATCTATTAGCCTTTCCAAAACATGTAATCCATGAATAATTTATCATAAACTAATACATTTCACCATTATGAATTAGTAAATACTCTTAACTGAATATAAGTTCATTGCATACCATTTTGTAATCAAACTATTATCTTAAAACCCATAGAAATAAAAATATGACATATAGAGGTTACTTGGGACATAATCATACTTAATGGAATAAAAATACAGTATACTTCCACACATCTAACTAAATTGAATATCCAAATGGTTGACTTCCATAACCAATTCATTGGAGGTTATAACATAACCATTCATCTTTATTTTATCATGAAACCACCAGTCTTTGGTTTATTACATAACCACTCATCATTATATTATCATGCAACCACCCGTCAAATGTCGAATGACCATTATATAATCATACCACATGAAATATTTAAATTATAAACATTTCAATAATTAAATTTTATTTTAATATATAATAAATCATTTCAAGATATTAAAATAGTCAATCCATTTTAAAAACTAATTTAAGGCATCTATAAATAATATTTTGGAATCAAAGTGTCTCGTACCAATTTGAAACTTTTATAATAAATTTATGTAATAAATTTTTTAAAAAAAATTTATGTCTATATGACTAAATCCACAATAAAGTTATTGAAAAAATAGACATCAATGATAAATAATTCAAAGAATAAATATTTAGAACACTTAAAATGATGTTTTTGTTGAAGATTCTCTTACAACTAGAGAGACACATGAATAAAAATCATAAAATCATAACTTTTAAAAAAATCATTAAATATCATGAGTATATTGTAATTCAATATATTACTTTACGATAAATCAATGACATAATTATGTGTGAAAAATATAAATACACCTAAAAAAAGTTTATATTCATTGTAAAACAATCATAGGTCATTAACATATATTCTTGGAAAAACAAAATCAATGGCATATGTATTTAGATCCATTAATGTAAATTGAGTTTTGATTTCCCTTACATTGAGTCTGACTTGTCTCGTATGTTCTTTATTTTCATGAATAATAAATTTCGGTAAATTTTATACTTTCTTGAGAACCTTTTTGAGTTTATTATTCATTTTATATCTCTTATTACCATTTTATATAAATTATTAAATTCTTTGGGCTCAGGTTGGTTATTTTGTCGAAATTCGGTACTTGAGTCGAAAATAAACACGGTATTATATAATTTGTCCATTTGGTCATCAGTCCATTATATCAAGAATAGAATTCATGGAATAAAAATAACTTTTTAAATTAATCATACATTTTAAATCAAACCATTAATTATGTTTTTGAAAAATGACCAATGTCATAATCATAGAGACAGTAGGTCATACGTACACATGAGTAACATTTTATTTTTTCAATGATCATTATGGAAATAAGGTAATTATAATTTTATATTTTCATAATGATAATGGTATATATACATAATAATAATTAATTATGCATACTTATATATATCATACAAGTTATATAATTAATCAAAATGAGTGACACCGCTTCATAGAGATGATAGTTCACACGTAGGCACGAACAATATTATCATTTTTATAAACATGGAAGTAAAAAACATGATTGATATATTATAATATTATAATGATTAATATTTCACGAATATCACATATTAACATTAATTACATTATTATAACCTATCATGAGTGATGGTTATGGAAAAAGAATTAGATCGGTTCGTGGAGGTGATAGTTTACATGTACGCATGAATGCTTAATTCCTTTCCCATTTAATGGAAGTGGAGATGGATTTAGTAGATCATATTAACATAATAAAATCTATGTATATTAAGTATAATGTATATTTTATCTTATCAATGTTGTAGAAGATTTTAAAGAAGTGTAAGAATAAATAAAATAGAAACACTTAGAGAGAATGATACCTCTTCTTCGGTTAATCACCTTTAAAGACACCTTAACACCTCAATGAACGGTTATATACCTAAAATAAGGCTTCAAGAATGTGGGTAGGTATTCTAGTAGGAGTTTTGGATAGATATTTTCTAAACCAAAAGGCTCTGTAAGTGTGAATAAAAAAAGGATATGTTTCCTTTTATAGATGAGATTGGGGGGCACTTTATGTAAGTCCTAAAATATTAATTTATTAACACTTTATTTTTGGTTTATAATGGGGAAAAACTAATTTATTTCAAATAAAAGTTGATTTGGGGTAGTATACCCATTATAAAATTAAAATTAGAAATCTTTTTATATTTTTTTATCCTTATCATTTTTGTTTAACCCTTATTTTACCTTTTTTAATCTTTCCATGGTAACTTGTTATTTACACTTTATCTGTTAATGTAATTACTATAACATGTAAAACAGCCCAAAAAAGTATCATTTACGACATATAAGGACATATCCTAAAAATTTGGTATAATATTAGATTTTTAGGAATTTTATAACATTTCATATACTATTTTATTTTTTTGTTATGAATTATGTCCATTTTGACACTATTTATACTTGACTTTTTTCAAAAATTAATAAAAACTTAATTGCTCAAAAAAAATACATTAAATCAATAATAACATCTCATAGTAATCTATAAAATTAATGTACGACCTTAAATATTTCAAATAATATTTATTTTAACATTTATAATATCATTTATTTGAATCTTTTATTAATGAAGTAATCACTACATCACCATTGCGTCATAATTAAATTCATTATTTATTTTATAAAAATTATAATTAAAATACCGTGATATTGAAAAGATTTTAATATTTCTAATGAATATTTATAATATAAGAGATCAATTATTTTAACCCATATTAAAATTGTTTTAGTAAGAAGATTTCTGTTTATAACATATTTTCCTTTACTTCAAATTAAAAGTTTTAAATGTCATAATCACACCCAACTGGATTACAAATGAAAAATTTTCATCCCAATGGTTGACTTGGTCAGACATTTGTCATAAAATGGTATTATGACACATGTTAGGGTAGTTTTACATTATTATAATATTAATTTTACCTTTATTTACATGATTTTCACATTAACCATGGTAAATAAAAATAATTACTAGAGTTAGTATTCATAATGTACAAATAAAATGGAACCATTTAAAAACATTTTACCTTATGATTCTAAATATGGAATCTATTTTCCAAATTAAAAACACAAAATATGCAGTAATTAATTTAAAATTAATTCTCATTTTCAAAATGAAAAAACATGTTTTTACATGTAAAAACCATCAAAATATTGACATGTTTTTAAGTCAAATATAAACGTAAAATTATGACATAAACCAAAAATTGATTACATAAAAAAAAATCAATCCAATTAAACCTTAAAACAAGGTAAAAATACAGTTTTGAATTAAAATGCACTATTTTTACTATCCATTAAAATATTAATTTTATTAAAAAAATACCAAAATTTCAACCAATGTAAATTTTGATGTACCTATTCCAAAGAAAAAGTTTATTTTTTCAAATATAACTTATAAAAGTGTCAAAAACTAGATTTAAATTGGTTTCTCTATCAAAAGGTTGTAAAAATTTATTTTTTTTAAATATTTCTTTTATGCTTAAAATTGATTTTGTTCGTAAATCTTGTCTAGAAAACAAATAATTTGAATTTTAAAAATAAAATTGAGTTTAAATTGCATTAATATAATCCAAAAAAAGTGATATTATTTTATAAACCCAATTATTCTCATTTAAATAGTTTTTCATAAAAGCGCATCCTTTATATTGAATTTGTTTTTATTTCCATTTATAATAAATTTCGTAACCAATTAATCATTATATAAACATGTGTCAAGAATATTTTTCTAATTCAGTTAATACTATTCATTATCTCCATTCCAAAGGATATAGTTTAATGGTAACATTTAAATAATAATATTTAGTTGTTTGTTTAATCTCGATATAGCATATCATGAACGTTCATGAACATAGTATTTATTTCTTAAAACTTTAGATATTAGACCCTCCCCAATTAAAAACTTTAATCCTCACAATTTAGATTTGGGTCAGAAACTAGGGTATAACTTTTCAAAATCACTTTATCGCAAACCCACATTGTAAAATGGTTTATAAAACTACAACTTAAAGAGAAGTGTAGAGAAGTACAAAGGTTACCTAAGATGACACATAAAAAGAATCCAAATATAAAAACATAGATATAAAATAAAAATAAACATCTTATTCTGATAGAGAGTGATAGAAAACATGATCAGGATAAAGTTAACAATTAGAAAACCACAAACTTGTGCAGGGTTAAATGATCTTTCATTTCATTCTAGGAAATTAAATGGAAAACGTTTTTGGTTTAATATATTTTTCATAATGTTTAAGAATTTTTTATTTTATTGACTAAGAACATATGAAAAAATACTTACTTCTCAAGTATAGTTTCATCCATTAATAAATTTCTAGCACAAAATCATTTTTCTCTAAACAATGAGTATTCAATATGACTTGGTCACACTTGAATCACTAGAATAAACTTCTATATAATCACATAATCTATAAAATATTAATTATCATTTCATCCTATATTTAAATATAAACCAAATCAAAAAAAGTTTTGGATAAAATCAGATAATTCCCACAAAAGACTAAATCGTCGTACGAATAAAAACTACTTTTAAATCCCCAAAATTAAAAATTTATATCCAAAGTTAAACAAAGACCATTTGATAAATAATTTTTCTTAAAATTATTCAAAATAATCAAATATAATATTGAAACCCAAAATTTAAAAGGATTTGACAACATAATATTCCAAGATAAATTTCAACATTTATCACCAAAAAACATCAAACACTCTTTATGTCTCAAATCAAAAATTATTTAACTGAATCACATTTTCTCCAAGATAGGTAAATCACATCGATAAATATCATAAATCTCTATAAGTCCATAATTAAATCAAATATTTCTCCCAAAATAATTCAACCTTTATTCCTCAAATTAAATAACATGGTATTATTTTTAACTTAATAATATAGGGTCCCCTAAAGGGGAATGTTTTCTTGAAATAACATTAATCACTTACTAACCATATCATTTTCTAATCCCATGGTTATCCAATCAATAAAATATATGTCTACTAAATCAACTTATTCTTAATCCCTAATATAATTTAACTAAAAATAAAAAGTCATACTTACTAAAGACTTCATGTAGGATAGTGGTAAGCGATACATCCTTATCACCCTTTGGTTGTGGGTTCGATTCCTGCACCCATCTCGAACGCGACGGGTTGTCACTCATCCTATTTTTCCATTTTCTAAAACTATATAATTCATATAATATTCGAAAAATTCTATAATGACCTTAAAAACCATCATAACATTTTTTAACCTCAAAGGTTATTTCATACCTAACATTTTTCAACCCAAAATCTAATAACCCATAATTTCCTCAAAGGTGAATGTCTCCAAAAATACCATTAGTCACCTCAATATTTTATATCATAAATCCTCAAATGGGTTTTTTAAGACATTGAACTTATGATCAAACATAAAATTATAAACCCATGATGTCATCCCTAAATATTAATAAAAATTCATAATCTCCAAATTTGTCTAAACCATCCTCCAAAACGAACTATAAGGTCCCAGCCATAAACATTATATAATATTTAGTTTTAATCAAGAATTCACATTGAGGATATTTTCAAGTTTAGAGATTTATAGAATTACGTCATAACACATACATAGCAACTTAAATATTACAAAGTATACACTTCCACTGACTATCTATTTCTTTAATAAAACAAAAAAGATTTAAAAGAAACATGTTCTCATTTCATGTTAAAACATCATAACTCTTCCTTGATCCCATCAATGAATCAATTCTCCTTTAAATCCTAAGAAAAAAATTTCAAACTTGAGATGAGCATAAAAATATCTAAAATGGATACACAATGAAACAAATATATTAGCCTTATGAAAACATGTATAACATGAATAATTTATTATAAAGTAATACTTTTCAACATTATTAACTATTAAATAATCGTCAATTAATATAAGTTCATTTCTTACCCTTTTGTAAACAAAATATTTCCTTAAAACCTGTAGAAATCAGTAGATAACATATAAAGGTTACTTGGGAGATAAAAATAATCAATGAAATAACCATACAGTAGACTTATACAAATATCACTAAATGGAATAGCCATATGGCTGACTTCCGTACCCAATTAATTAGATATTATAACATAACCATCCTTCCCTAGTTTATCATGGAACCACCCTTATTTGGTTTATCACATAACCACCCATATTTGGATTATCAAGTAACCACCCTTAAAATTTACAAATACTATTATACAATCATAACTTATAAAATAGTTCAATTATCACCATTTCCCTCATAAAATTTCATTTGAAAACATAAGAAATCATTTCAAGACATTTAAATAGTCAATCTATTTTGAAAATTAATTTTAAGCATTTATAAAAGTGATTTTTAATCAAAGTGTCCCATACCACATTGAAATTTCATAAAATAAATTCATGCATTAACATTTTAAAACATTTATGTCTATATAAATAAATCCATAAAACCATTTTGAAAATATAGACATGAATGATAAACAATTTGAAGAATTAATCTTTAAAACACTTAAAAAAATGTTTTAGTTAAAGAGTCAATTACCACTTGAGAAACCCGTGACTAATAATAATTATTAAAAACCATTTAAACAAGACATTAAATATCATGATAATATATTAATTCAATATATTAAGTGTCGAAAAGGTTTTATATACACCTTATATGATAATAAAGATTCATAACATCAACATATGCCTCAATGAAGATATTAAGACGAAATCCCTTACAAAGAACATATAATTACATTAGGGAAAGATAAATGATACAATTATGTATGAAAAAATTAAATACACCAAATATAATTGGATATTCAATGTTAAAAAATCATAGGACATTTTCACATATTTTTGGAAAAAAACCCAATAACATTGGTATTTATCTCAATGAATGTAAATTGAGTTAAGATTTCCTTTACCTTGATTTAGACTTGCCCCATACGTTCTTTATTTTCCTAAATAAAGGTGTTAGGTAAATTTTATACTTTCTTGAGAAACATTTTCATGTTTATTATTCCTTTTATATCACTTATTATCATGTTATATAAATTAGTTAATTCTTTGAGTTCATGTGAGATGTTTTGTCGATATTCAGTTCTTGAGTTGAAAATGAACATGGAATGATTTAATTTTTTCATGTTGTCATAATTCCATCATCTATAGAATAGTATTAATGAAATATGAACCACTTTTATGCATTAATAATAATTTTTAAATAAACCCATTAATTATGGTTATGAAAAATTAACAATGTTATAATCATGGAGATGGTAGGTTGTAAGTGCGCATGAGTAATGTTTCATTTTTTCATTGATCATTTTGGAAATAAGGTAATTATCATTTTACATTTCAATAATGATATTGATATTATTAAATTCATAATAATAATTTACATATACTTATATTTATCATACAATTTACATAATAAGTTAAAATAAGTCACACTGCTTCGTGGAGGTGATAGTTCACATGTACGCACGAACGATGTGATCATTTTGAAGAACATGGAAGTAAGATTATAATTGATATATTATTTTATTATAAGTATTAATCTATCATGAATATAAAATAAGAACATTAATTCCATTATAATAACTAGTCATGAAAGATTTTTATGGAAAATGAATTAGATCGGTTTATGGAGTTGATATTTCACAGATAAACACAAACGATTAATTACTTTCCCATTTAATGGAAGTGGAGAAGGATTTAGGTGATGATATTAACATAATAAAATCTCAGTATATTAATTATAATTTATTTATTATCTCATCATGGTTGTATGAGTTCTGAAGTAAGTGGAAGAAGAAAAAAAATAGAAACACATAAAGAAAATGATACCTATTCTTTGGTTTATCGCCTTAGAAGAACACCTAAACAACTCTAAGAAGGATTTTATTACTAAAATAAGGATTTATGAATGTGTTAAGAGATTCTAGGAATATTTGGGGACATATATTTTCCAACCCAAAATACTTTTGAAGTGTGGATAAAAGAAAAGGAGAAGTTCCCTTTAACCGGAGAGATGAGGGGCACTTTTGGAAAGTCTTGAAATATTAATTTATTACAAATTGAATTTTTGGTTTCTGATGGTCCCAAACTCATTTTTTTAAATTTGAATTTTTTTGGTTGTATACATATTATCCAATTAAAATTATACAAGTTATGAATATTTTTTAATCCATATCCTTTTCGTTTAACCCTTATTTTACCATTTTTAATCTTACCGTGATCACTTTTTATATACACTTTCTGTGTTAATTTAAATAATATAACATGTCCAATGGAAAAAAAAAGTTTCATTTGTGACCATTTAGTACTTATCCTAACTATTTGGTCAAATCTCATATTTTTGGGAATTTTATAACATTTAATAAATGATTTCATATTTTATGTTATGAATTATGTCCACTTTGACACTATTCATACTTGGCATTTTTAAAAACATTATAACTTGATTCCTTCAAAAAATACATTAAATAAATCCTAAAAATTCATATTCATCCAAAAAATAATTTTAAGGAATCAAATATTTTAAATGATATTTATTTTAACATTTATAATATGATTTACTTGAATCTTTTCTTAATGAAGTAATCATTACATCACCATTATGTCATAATTAAATTTATTTATTTATTTCCTAAAATTTATAAATAAAATACTTTCATGTAGAAAATATTTTTATATTTATAATTAATATTTATAGTCTAAGAGATAATCTATATAAACTCATATTAAAAAAAAATTAAGAATATTCATATTTATGACATATATGCCTTTACATTAAATTCAATGTTATAAGTGTCATAATCACACCCAAGTGGATTGAAAATGACACATTTTTGTCCCAAGGGTTGTATTGGTCATCCATATGTCATAAAATTTTATTTTCAAATATTTTTGGATATATTTATATTATTAAAATATTAATTTCACCCTTATTTAGCAGATTTACCTTTTAACCATGGTAAATAAAAAAATTTACTAAAGTTACTATTCATAATGTCTATAACTAAAAGGGATCTATTTTTAAAATTTTAACCTTATGATTAAAAATATGGAATCTATTTTTTCAAATTAAAAACAGATAACTTTCAGTAATTAATTCAAAGTAATTCTTATTGTCAAAACAAAAAAACGGGTTTCTTAAATGTAAAAAATCATCAAAATATTGACATGTGTTTACATCAATTTTCAATGTGAAATTACTTCCAATTACAAAAATTTGATTAATTATAAAATTTTATTCCAATTTAACTTTAAATCTAATTAAAAGGACAATATAAGTATATTAATTATTAAATAAAAACACAGTTTTGAATTAAAATGCAATATTTTTCACTATTCATTAAAGTATGAATTTTATTTGAAAAATGACAAAATTTCAACCAAAGTAAATTTTTATGTACCTATTCCAAATAAGAAGTGTATTTTTTCAAATATAGCTTATAAAAGTGTAAAACAATATATTGAAAAATACTTATTTTTTTCTTAAAATTGATTTTGTTCTTATATAATGTCTAGAAAACAGATAATATGAATTTTAAACATAACATTGAGTATTTATTTCATTAAAATAATCCAAAAAAGAGGTTTTATTTTATAAACACAATTATTCACATTTAAATAGGTTTTTATAAAAACACATCATTTATATTCAATTTGTTGTTATTTTCATTCCTTATAAATTTGGTAACCAATGAATCATTATATAATCATCTATAAACCATATTTTTATATTTCATTTAATACTATTCATTATCCTCATTCTAACAGAGAGGTTATAATGGTAACATTTAAATAATACAATATAGATGTTTGTTTAATCTCAACATAGAGTATCATGTATGCTATTAAACATAGTGTTTCTTTCTTAAAACATGTGATGTTACAATAACTTTTTTTATGTTTCAATTTGAATTAATTTGACCAAGGGGGTTTGACTTTAAAGTTACTATGTGGTAAATCATTTCATAAATCAATTTTTTCATTAGGTTATATTACTTATTCATTGTATTTGATATTATATGATTATATATGTATTGAAATTTGATTATCTTATGTGGTATTTTATGATAATTGTATGAGGATTTACATTTGATACACATAATCAGCTCATTGAATAATTATAATATTCAATGGAATTATTTTTATGGATTATCGATCTCAAGTTATCTGTTTTTGATACATACATTTATGACATGAACCAGTATTCATTTTTGAGGTGCATATACTACCCATTGGCAATTTATATCAGTAAATTTATTATTTTAATGAAATTTAAATTATCATTTGATCATATTAATTTATGGGGATTAAAATTTAAGAGTTTCCAAAGTTGTAAAGGATTTATGATAAAATCACTTTTCTTTCGAGATTGTTTATGTCGAAGGTTATTTTGAAGTAAATAATGTGATATAATTTTTTTAATTGAATATATTTAATTCTAATCTAGTTATGAATGTTTTTCATATTTTTAATTTCCATTTCAACCTATTTTATTGGAGAAACATCAAAAAATTAATTTTTAAGTGATACTTATGTTGTATTTTCATTTAGATTGGGTATCATTCTCTTTCATATCCATGTTTTCTAAAATGTTTTCTAAAATATTATTTTCTATAAATAAATGATTTCTTAAATCACTTTTACATTATCCTTTACCTTATTTAAAAATATTAATGTAAATTTATTAACATTTTCTAAATGGGTCACTTTTAACTCCCATTTTCAAAAAAGATTAAAATAATGTTTGTTTTTAACATTAATTTATTTTCCCACCATCATGTCCATTATTTTCCATGAAGTTTCATTTATATGATTCCAATGTTTTTTTCAAAGAAAATTAGTTTCAGTTTTTTTTTGAATTTTCTATTTTTGAAATTTCTTTTCAAATTGAAAATGTTTATTTTCCTTAAAATGATTTTAATGATTCTTTTAATGGTATTTCCATTATAAAAGGAAAACAAGACTTATTGTTGTTTATGAATTAATAGAGTTATTTTTTAGTGATACAATCCTCATTATTTCTCTGTATGTATTATTATTTTTTCAACGATATTGTTATTGAACCCATTTTATTTCTATGGGGTAATCATATTTCAAATATTTTGGTATAGAACCCATTTTTCCCCTAAATATAATATGTTTCAAAGTGATTTTTTTGAAAACTATTTCTCTTACATGTGTTAATAATTTCTTAATGAATTTCTATTAAAACCCATATTTTTTCAACGTGTTAATCATGTTTCAAAAAGATTGTTATGGAACATGTTTATTTATGACGAGTAAATCATGTTTTAAAGGTATTTTTACATATACCTTTTACTTTTCTTGTCTAATAAAGTTATAAAAATAAAGAAGTTTGTTTTATGAGTTTTACAATAAAAGGAAAGTCTTATATAACTTATTCATGTTGTTTTTCTTGGAAATTATACACAAGGGGTGTG
This sequence comes from Viscum album, assembly GCA_963277665.1. NCBI lineage: Eukaryota > Viridiplantae > Streptophyta > Magnoliopsida > Santalales > Viscaceae > Viscum > Viscum album. Next base: position 1,724,867,818 of record OY728155.1, read on the forward strand.
AAATGATATCTCCTAGTGAGAATAATATAGCTTATACAATGGGTGCTCCCATATAGTTCTCTAATACATAAAATAATGATTATTTTCTTGGGAGGGTTATATTTTAATTTTTCTATAATATTATTCTAACTATAAGGGTTTTATGATGATAGTGTTTCATGATAACAATATGATTTCATTATGCTTTTATGGTTATAAATTTTTCAATTGATCAATAATGATATCAAATGGATCATGATTATTGACTCAAATAACTACCAACATTGTTAAATCCATTTTCCATGTATTCATGTTTGATGATCCAGGTATTGATGTGTATGAGTTAATTTATATTATTCTCAAAAACTTTGATTATGTAATCATAACCTTGTACTCATCTTAATCTCAGTGATGACATTCAAGTGTTTTTTTTTACCCTTACTAAGCATTTGAGATCAAGAATTTTTTTTTTAAATTTCCCCATATCATCAAAAATGATGTCAAATGATTTATTTGTATAAGGGTTTCATATAGATGATGATGATGACATTATATAGAATATTAAAATATAGGTATAGTGGAAATGATGTTCTTATTTATGAACCTATTATTTTGAATCCATGATATTAAGAGTTTTAATTAACCAAAATGTACCTTTATAATGTAAGTGATAAAATAATTTGGTCCCATAATTTTTGTTTTGGATTTGGAAAATTTGGTCACCTTCTTCGGTATCAAATCTAGATATTTAATGTTTATGTTTCCACCATCGGATTCAAGAGTGCATGTTCAGGGTTGTTATTGTTTATACATGAGGAGGGTTTATATAACTTTGTAGATTATAATGTTTTAATGTGAGGTTATCTTAAGAGTCTCATATACCATCCTAGGTCTATAATATTATGTTTTATCGTAATTTCAAATTCGTATACACACCTTTTGATGTTCTATGTGATGAGATCATAAAGTGATTAATGACACTTTGGGATATGTTTTATTGGGCTAAAGTATATTTAAATATTCATTTTAATTTGATGTATTCCATTACATGGTTTGGACAAAATCATTAAGGAATTTATAACCATTAAGGTTTATATGATCTTGGAAATTAACTTAATTATGGGTACAAAATTATTATCTCATAGATAACTAGAGGAAAATAATGTGATTTAGTGACTATGTAAATAATGTTATTTTATAAGAATATATCTATATATTTTGGGAGTATATGATGAAATGTTTTCTATAACCATGAAGGTTAAAACACTCTTTAATTTTGAGTTTTTATTTTTATTGTTTTATGTTATTCTCACACACTTTGACAATTCATCTTGAATACTCATCGTTTGGAGAAAAAAATGAGATTATGGTGGAAATTTATTAAAGGATGAAATTCAACTTATCATGTTTTTATATTTCCTTATTCTACTAATAAAAATTAAAAAATAATTCCTAAACTCTAGGAAAAAGATCTTGAAACAAAATATTGTCATATTACACTCATTTAAGATGATATCAAAGGTCTTTTTCACACCACATTGGTTTATGGTTTTACGGTTGATAACATTCTATTGATCATTTAATTTATTGTGTTTAATGATATATATCACTCTATATAATTATTTTGGAATTATTATTTTATTCTGTGAAACAATATTCACTTCCCGCCTATTTTTTTAACATTTGGAAATCTATTATGTATTATTCTAGATGACCAACATACATCATTATCTCTCTTATCAATATTGTTGTTTCTTAACTATTTTTATTAAGTGAGTTTCAAAAAAAGGTATTTTAAATTTAACAACAATTTAATAACAATATAAAGTTAAAATTTATAGGATATGATTTATTAAAGGTGGTAAGATGTAACACCCAAATAGTTTATAAGACAAAACTATGTTTCATAGTGTATTCGATACTCAACTCTGAGCTTAAAACACTAATGAAATACATTACTATTACATCCTAGACATTAAATTATGGGGTATGAATATAATTAAATAATTTATGAAATATATATATATATATCCAACAGAAAATAAATTACTGATAATTTTTAGAAAATCTTCAATCAATTTTTAGTAATTTAACTTTATTCTATAAAAATATGTTTTTTCAAAAATGATTTTTATTTTTTTAGAAAACAAAATTATAATAAGTTTGTTAAACATATATAAAAGGTATCTGATAAAACAAACATCATTTTTAAATCAACATATCAAAATTTAATTTTGGTTGGTTTTTGGGGTTTTTTGGAGAAATTTATTTTTCAGTGAAGAGTAGAAAATAATGATTTTTTTTAAAATGTCATTTATTTACAATAAATTATGTAAATTTTGAAGAACCATTGTATTTTTATAAGTTTTATTTAATTGTATTTAATCCACTTAATTAAATTTTAATATTCTTTATATAGGTCTTTATTATAATAAAATTTTTGGGATTAAAAACTAGTTTTTCTTATTATATTTTTAAAGTGCATAATGTTTCTCCATTTAAATTAATTAAAAACCCTAATTAATAATTATATATAATAAATTTATAGATTATATATAATTAAATGTTAATTTAAATCCATAAAATTTTAATTATTTTTCATATAGATAATATAAAATCATCTTTTTCTTCAAAAATAAACTTATTGAGAACACATTTTTTGTAACGTTTGTGGGTTTAATTTTAAATAAAATTTTAAAGATTATGTGAATTTAATTTGATAAAATATATTCCATATTTGGATTCTTTAAAATTTATTTTATATTATAATTTAAAATTATTTTTTTTACCATTATGAATAGTGAAGAAAGAAAAAATTAATTTCCACGGTTAAGGTGAAAGTAGTTTTTCTAGGGGTTAAACGAAATAATAATAGCCAAAATTACATTAAAAATTTTAAAAACTGTTTTAAGGATATATTAAAACCTTATCATATCTAATACTTAATAATGGTCCATTTTGGAGCCTTTCATCATGTGAATAATGGGGATATACCTTTTTATTTTACTAAATTAAATATGTACTACCACCTCCTTTATGTAGGGCTGCCCCATATCATCTCTTAGTCATCATATCAAATACCTATGTCTCATCCCATCCATAAAAAATATATTATGTACATTAATCCCCATATCTAAGATCCCTTATTTGGATCAAAGATCTATAAAAATAATGTGTTCGGTGCTTACCTATGGAGGTTGTCTGGAGAAGAGGTATCATGCTTAACCGAGAATATTAATTTTATTTATTATACAATATCCATAAAAGTATCTGAAATTATACTAATATATTAATTAAATTATATAAAATTTAATAAAATTATATTATGCTAATTTAATAACCTATATACATCTCTTCTTCCAAAAAAATGGAATAAAAAATCATCATTCGTGAGTATGGAGGACTACCTCATCACGAGTCGATGTCATTTTCCTTCCATAACTCCCTCTAATAGCTTGATATAATGATGTATTAAAAGATTATAAATGATATTTTAACATATTTGAATTTATTTAAATATAATTTCACATATAAATTTTTAATTACCATTATCTGTGGGATATGATAATATCATTCGAGAATACGACGAACTATTGACTCATCATGCGATGTAATTCTTTATTCACTCACGTTATATATGGATGGTAATAAGAACAAAGTTAATGAATATATGTGATATACAGGAAATAATTATAATATTAATGACATGTTTATCATTTTTAAAAGTTAATTTATCATTTTCCTTCTTACACTAAAAAATGATAATTCCATTCGCGTACACATGTGGACTACCTCCTCCACAAAGATATGTGATTCTCTTTTAATCACCATAACACATGAATGATATATATATATATATATATATATATATATATGTATATTTAATAATTTCATATATTATTTATGATATTTTTATTATTCATCAAATATAAAATATTAATTATTTTTTTTCTACAATTAATGTTGAAAAATGGAAATGTTACTCATGTGTACGTACAACCTACCGTCGCGATGATTGCAACATAGTTAATTTTTCATAACTAAATTTCATGATTGTTTTATGAAGTATAATTTATGTAAAAATGTTATAAATATATCGTGATTATTATTCTGGATATTTTTTCACAGTGACCTCTTTGGTCATAGTAAACACACCAAATATTTTTTGAAACAATGAACTGAATCTCCTCAAAATACCTGACGTAGACTTAACTGATTAAGTATTTGAATATATCATTAAAGAGAACTAAAATAAACGATTTATGTATAATTTATTAAAAATGTAATTTTTTGTATATATAATATAATTCATCAAATCTTATTATATAGGAGTTAAATTATATACATGGAAACTCTATACTTGAGATAAGGGTTTTATCATCTCACTTTTTATTTTTGAGAAACGTATGATATATTGACTACTAATTTATATTATGTGTTGTATATATTTCCTATTTTTAATATAATATCCGGAATACTAAATATATCATGTTATATTATTTTTAGATTTGAATTAATTTATCCAATTGGATTTGAATTGAATGTTTCCAAGAGGAAAAGGGTTTCACAACTAAATTTATTTTCATTGGGTTATATTACTTATTAATTATCATTGATATAATATCATTATGTGTGTAATGATATTTGACTATCTTATGTTTTATTTTAAACTTGTTTTATGTGGATTTATATTTTACACACATAATTAATTCATTGATTAATTCTCAAATTTAATGGTATAATTTTTAAGGGTTATTCATCACAAATTAGCTTTCTTTGAGACATAAATTCATAATATGAACCTATATTCAATTGTGAGGTTTATATAATTCCTTTTGAAAAGTTATATCATGAAAATAATTTTTCATGATATTTAATTTACCATTACATGTTATTATCTCATAGTACATTCAATTGAAGAGTTACCAAACTGGAAAAGGAGTTATGTTAAAATCACCTCCCTATTGAGACTGTTTATATATAAGGTTATTTAATACAAAATAATGTGATCTTATTTTATTGAAGAAAAAATATTTTATTCTCCCTTGGTTATAAATCCTTTTAACATTTTTAATTCTCATTTTCACCATTATTGATTAAATAAACATCAAGGAAGTCATTTTCAAGTGATATTTATTTTTTATTTTTTTTAGATCGAGTATCATTCTCTTTTGTTCCTATGTTTTCGAAAATATTATCAAAAAATTTATTTTATAAAAATTAATTATTTCATAAACACATTTCAAATCATATTTTTATATATTTAAAAGTTTTTAAAAGGATACTTCATGAATATTTCAAAATAGGTCACTTTCGACTCCCTTTTTCAAAAAAAAATTAATGTTTATTTTTAATACTTATAACATTATTGGATTTTTCCACCATCATATAAATTATTCTCTTTTATGTTTTATTTATATTTTTATATAATTTATTTAAAAGAAATTATTTTCAAAATACTTTGTGAATTGTTTTTTAAAGTGATTTTCAAAATGAAAAGGTGTATGTACCTCAATAATGTTTTTAATTATTTTTTAACGGTATTTACATTCATCTATTTCAACAACCATTGTTTTTACTTATGCTTCAATGGGGATATTTTGTAATGATACCATACGCATTATTTCATTTAATTTATTGTGATTGTTTTAAAGATATTGTCAGGGAACCTGTTTCTTTTCCATGGGTTAATCTTATTTTAAAGAGATTGTTTTGGAACCCTTTTTTCACGAGTTAGTCACGTTTCAAAGAGATTATTATGGAACCCATTAATTTTCCAAAGCATTATCATGTTTTAAATATATTTTTATTCAAACCATTTATTTTCCATAGTTTGATCGTGTTTAAAAGAAATTTTTATGGAACCAATTTCTCTTCCATGGGATAATCATGTTTCGAAGATATTTTTATGGAACTTAATTATTTTCCATGGGTTTATAATGTTTCAAAGAGAATTTCATGGAACCAATTTTTTTTCTCTAGTTATAAATGTTCTGAATATAATAAATTTCGTTTATGAGTTTTATTAAAAAATGAAATCTCTATGTACCTTATTTAAGTTGTGTTTCTTGTAAATTATAAGTGAAGGGTGCACCAAGATAGAGTTGGGTGTGCCATATATAGATTATATGACCGATGTTCCCATATAGTTCCCTAATTAATTGAGTAATGACTATGTTATCCTAATAATTATTTTATAATTTGACTATATTTTTATTCTAATTGTTAGGGTTATGTAATGGTTTCATGATGATAACGTTCCAAGATACCAATAATTTTTTTTATTTCTATGGTTGTAAATGTTTTCTAGGATAATGATTGATATCATATGCCTCATTATTATTTATTATGATGAATCTTACATTTTTTAAATCCTTATTTCATGTTTTCATGTTTTATGATCATGGTATTTATGTGTATGAGTTTTCTTATGTAATGTTCATGAAATTTGTATAAGTCATAATACCCTTATTCTCATCTTAATCAAATTGATGACATTTAATTTTTAATTCTTATGTTTTCCCTTACTGAGAATTTGATCTCATCCTTATTATTTTTTCTTTTCTCTATGTTATCAAGAGTGATGGTAAATGAGTTATTTCTAGAAGGATTTCATATTGATGATGATATTGTAATAATTAGGAATATAAAAATATGGTCTTAGAGGGTGATGATTTTCATCTTTATGAACCATATTTTTATTAATCCTTGATGTTAAGAAATTTTTACAATTATCTAAAACTATAAAACTAAAAATTAATTTATAATGTAAGTGATCCAATATTTTATTCTAATGTTGTATGTTTTTTATTGAAAAAATTGGGTCACCTCCTTCAGTATCAAATCTAGAAATGTAATAATTATTCTTTCATCACTAGATCTGGGAGTACGGGTTCATGGAACTTATATCCACAACTCAAAATCTTTGTATATTCCTTTCACATTTTGTATGGAGATGAGATGAAATATTTCCATGAACTTTTCTACACAATTTCCTTTCCAAGTTATTATAATTTCACCTTGATATTATATAAATCATTTATCTTAGATTTTGTAATTGGGTTGAAAGATGGTAAATTTGTATGGATCCCCCTTATATTAGGGTTTATATGTTAACAATTATGTTTAATTAGAATGTATATAGTATCGAATGTTGACTAAAATTATTTTTATTACTATGAAAATGCATTCACTACTAAATATTTGGATTTATCCTGGGCTAGCCATTATTTGTGCTCATAAAGAACCCCTTTATCAATGATAAAAAAAAGTGGGATGATAAAGGGGGGATTTATCTATGCTAATCAACATTCATTGATAACATTGGTCCTTAATGAGTAATTTTTTAGTGTTGATAAATTGTACACTTTATTAGAGAATAAAAAAGTACTGATAAAGGGGATCCATTATCATTGCTAAAAAAGTGATGACAAGGGACCCTCTTTATCAGAACTTTTTTTAGTGTTGATAAATTCCCCACTCCATTTTATGAGCACTAGAAAAAACCACTGATAAAGTCCCCCTTTGTGAGATCTATTTTAACTTGCACTGATAAATGTTCCTCTTTATCATCACCTTTTTGATAGCTCTAACAAAGGGTATATTTAAAAAAACATGCCACTAAAAATAATAAATTAATATATGAATATATCTAAATTTATATAAATATAATATATTTTATTAAATATGATTTATATATGGTTAAATAAACATTTACATCTAATATATAATATGTTAAGTTAAAAATGGATTAAAAATAATTAAACAATATTATTAATTAATAATTTTCCTAGAATTATTGAGTAATAGTCATTTGATAATAATTGGATGGAAAAAATAATCAATTACCTAATAAATTAACTAAGATAAGTTGAAAGCATAACTTATACAAAAAATGGTTATAAATTTTGATGAGGGAGTTCGTTTTATCTCTACCACATATCAAATAGAAACCAATAAAGTGGTCTATGCAATGTTGATTAGGTGGGACCCCATTCACTATTTTTTCGAGGACAAAAAATTACAGGAATGCCTCCAAAATAGTGTTTTCTATTGGGATTCTAAATTTTTTTAATATCTAATAGTATTTAAGCTTTTTTTAGAGTATTCTTGTCCTTTTTCAGTGTAAAATGTATTTATTCCAAAGGAATACATACGTATAGATAGTATGGTTTTGAAATTTTATTATTTTTGAAAGTTTAGTTTCAGTTATAATTAAATAAGTTCATGGTTTATTATATTTACATATATTAAATTAATTATATAAATTCATATTTATACATGTTTACATAACATATTCTAAAAATGTATTTAAAACAATATCTAGACATTTTATACATTATATAAATAGATTAATATATATTTTCTTATACAAATATAAATATATATATAATGTTTATATATACATATGTGCATATTAGTAAACGGATACATATTTATATTTATATTCTAATATATATAAATAAATATTAATATATAATATATTTTAGAAGACATAAGTATATATATCACAGACACAGAATCATATATTTTATATATGTATTTAAAAACAATTATATAATTATATGAATAATATATTTATATATATATACATAAATATCATAAAATAATTAATAAACAACTTATTGTATACGAAAATGTGGTCCAATTTCAAACGAGAGATATAATGATGAATACAAGTATGTGTGGAGGGTGAACATGTCGTAGGTCTTTTGAAAATAATAGAAAAATTGCCATTAAGAGCATTGAAAAAGTTGAGGTGTGGAAAAATGTGTTACATGTGGGGTGGGGTGATTTTGTGAAAATATCTGACAAATAGGGGGCGAAGTGTAGATAAAGGAGGTGGATAGAACTCCAAAAAAATAATATTTTTACCACCTTTATCTACGCTTAGAAAAAGAGATGACAAATGGTCCCTTTATCAGTTATTTTTTATGTGCTGTTAAATGGGGGCTTTATCATCCCTTTTTAGCACAAATAAAGGACCATATATTTAGAGAAATTTGTAACACTATTAAAAGGATTTTTTAAACATCTCTTAGATAAACAACATTGTTAATTCCAATTTTTTAACTGTTAAAATCATGACATGTAGTAGTGATTTCGGTTATATACACTTCAGTATATGAAATGTAGGTTTGGGAGGGATGCTGACTACCTTCTGAATATGTTATCATTAAATCTTACATATATCCCACTTTGGGTTGTGTGTGGACCCTTTTTTCTGTTTTCCATAAAAAATAAAGGCCCCAATGCATTAGATCTAATTGCACATTGATTATTGATTTCATATGGTATTTTTTTCCTTTTTTTAGATGAGATGTGTAATGAATTAACTAGAGACATAGATCCATTAAACATCCGATCTGGTCTAGCACATACTTTAGGTATATTATTGACCTCATAATGATTTTATATATCACTAGGGTATCAGAACATAATCATTTGGAATGAATTCACCCTTGATTAGACGACAAGATCAATTAAAGTACAACTATATCAGAGTAAGTTGCATATATAAATGGAATAAAATGGAGACTAAAAAAATCAACATCACAAGCATAAGTAGTAATCATAATGTAAAGGAATAAAAATAAACTCCTCAAAAACATCAAGGACAGAGAAAAGTTAATATTATACATCCTGAGAAAAAAACACAAAAATAGAACCTTATAAGATAAACCTCATCAGAACCTATCTCCACAAACAAGATGTCCTCTAGACTATTGAAATAATGATGATCCATGAAAAACATTATCCCTTTTCCCTTCCATGTGTATTGAAAAAAATTATTCACATTAAAAAAGTAAAATACATAGTGTGGTGCCCAAATCCCAATTGGATAACACTATGAATCTATGAAAGTATTTTACAACATGCTAACCGAAGTGCTTATTTGGAAAATCATTTTTCAAAACCATGATCACTTTAAAAATTACTTCAGTTGAAAATAATCCTATACCAATAAATTTAGTTTTTTAAAACAAAACATATTTCCGAAAAATTTCACAGCATGCCTCAAATAAAGAAAACTAATCCCCCTGAAAAATCCTTCTCAATTCACACAATCAAGGCATAAACATGTGTACAAAAGAAAGCATCATTACATAATCATGTAATAAAACATTACCCAAGAATAAGTAACATCACTTAAAGATAAAATGGGTTTTTAAACATAAAATCTTGGCTATAAAACCATTATATAATAAAAATACCTATAAATAGTTCATAAAACAAAAGCATAACACAACCACACATGGAACTAACATTATTCATAAGACATATAAAATCAATAGGGAATAAGTAATACCATGGGAAATAACCATAAGGGACTGGTGTGACATTGTCTAATGTAAAATTTTATATGTAGATAAAAAATTATAACAAGTTAAAATCTATCTAAAAATTCTAAAGGAACAAAATTCAAGAGCTCTCCCAATCCCTCTGTCAACATTCGGGAAATCATTCTCTGTCTATCTCCTCAAGGTGTATCTCAATTCCTTGAAAAATACTTCAAAATCATGTTCGATATTCCTCCTCAAAAATACTTTTGGTCACTAAAACAACATACCGATTGCAAGTTTGTGACATGAGCTATGTTCCTAATGACTAATGCACCATACACACTCCAAGTTTCCCCATGTAAAACACAATGATAAACACACAAATATTCACAAGTTATAACATAAAAATTCTATTTCAAAATACATTTCTAAAATTAAATTTCCAATTTTAAGACAACAACTTTCTCAAGGTAAAATGTTCCCATTAAAATGAAATGCCTTACCCATATTAAAACCCAATTTCAATGCCACATATTGATGTAAATTTAAATCCATGACAAATGCTTCAGACATGAGCCTTTAAAACCCCATTTCATAAAAAATTTATGTATAAAATAATTAAAACATTCAACATGATGAAATAAATATATAAAACCATTCCAAAACTAAATTTTGAAGCATGAAATATATTTATCCCATCTTAACAAACATGTCGTCTGATCAAAAGACAACTCCAATTAGAAAATCACATTAAAGAATCAAATAGAAAATATAAATCATCCATTACTTCAAACATGGATTAGAAATAATTTATAAAACAATTTATATGAAATTTCATAAACAAAATGAAAATAAAATTGAGAATCAAATGTTATCCAGGGAAACCCCCTTTAAATAGATACAACTACATCAAAATCATTCAGAAACACGTTTCCTTTTATGATAACCCCTATATTTGATAAGGTGTAGTCCTAAAACACCTAAACCACATAGAAAAAAACCAAATACCATCATTCATAACCTTAAATTTATCCATAAGACAATCTATTGTTTCAATCTTCCATTAAATAAGTGAAAAAAAGGTAGAGTAGAGGAAGACAAAGATAAATCCAGAATCAAAAGGCCTTTGTCAAGACAAATCATCATCAAATCAATTTGAATCTATCATAGATCAGATAGGAGGACATCCGAAGATATATAAGAGGGTTGTGTGCGATTTAGGGGAAGGAATTGTCCAAGGGTAGTTAGATTTGAAAAAAAATTAGATTCAAAAATAATAATAACCTTGGTAAATTGCAAGGTTTTGTTGTACGGGTATGCCAACCATAAACCAACTGTGTGGGAGTTATTGTCTCCCCAAACACAATGTTGCATGATTTATCTAAGGTCCTTCATGGTTTAAAAATTACTTCTTAAACATTAAAAAAGTACACAATCCCTAAACTAATACCCTCACTCAGATAGTTTCATGTTTTAACAAACCATGAACAATCATGACCCAAGGAATTTCTTCCCAAAAAGAATATTTTTGACCCCCAAAACCCAAGAACACCTAGAAAAAAACATAACATAATAAAAAACCAACAATGGAATATCAATGACTAGAAACCTACTAAGACCTCCTCAAAATATCACTTTTTACCCCCCAAAATCCCTAGTTAAGACGGAAGTAAAAAAATAATGAGTTAAACCTGCACCCCTTAGGCTGGGGTGAGTTGGACAACAACTAACTAAAGAAGGCTCAAGAATAAACTCTTAAATATCGAACGTACCTATAAGATGAATCACCAAACCCACAAAACCATTTAATGTAAGTAATCGAAATGCAACCACACTTAAATAAAAAAAGATACAAAAAGAAAGCAGATACCTAGAACAGGACTCCCTAGTAATTAGAAATTCATTAAATGGTGTAACAAAATATGACAGGGCAAGAAAAAACCTATAATATAGGAAATCATCTCTACAAAGTTCCAAATAGTATTTAGGAACCATTAAGGAACTGATTTTTTCTTCCTCGGAGGATAAAAACCTCAAGAAACTAATTATCAACATGTTAAATCTACAAATAAGTTTAAAAAACTCAACCCACTAGGAGATAACTTACTAGAATAAAAAAAAAATATACGACTCTTGTCTTTGGTCACCAAACTCTATGGGTAAACTGGGAACTCAACTCAAAACATTGTCCCACAGAGAACCCCATAAAGAAACCACCACTAGGTGATCAACAACTGTAAGGAAACAGTCATCATAATAACCCAGCCATTAAACCAAATATATCTCATTCCCATATATATTGTAAACTAACATTAAATTGGTCATGGAACAAGTAAATACTATAAGATCTAAAGGAATGAAATAGAAAAAAATGAGGCATGAACCCAAGACTAAAAAAAATGGCATCACACAATCCTAAAGGTAATCTTCTAAACTGTATGATTTAAAATTCTATATAATGAAAAAAAATCATAAATACATTCTAATTTGGATTAAATTAAAATAGTAACATTGAAAACCAATTTTATAGAACTCATCCTATAGTGACCTAGTCTTATCATAAATTGATATTACAATTTTTTTAATTATATTCAATTTATTATAGAAACACACACCTGAGGATGGTGATATTTTAGTGTCTTTAGAGACTAGGTATAAAATATTATGATTTTTTGAAAGATCTTAAATATCTCCCATAATGATATTACCCTTTAGTATTCTTCAAAAAAATATCCCACTTAAAACCATTCTTTATAACTAATGGAAATAAATTATAAGAAATGGGTATATCAGATGATCAGTAAGGGTAAAAAATGGACTTGAGTAAGAATAACATGAACATAATGGTTTGAGAACATGATCATAACATTTGAAAAAAACACCCTGCATGTCAAAGTTCAAAAATAGTGAGTTATGTTATAAATATTGGAATTTTATAATACATTAATCATAATAGAATCAGAGAACGTGGTCCATTAGAATATATCATTAGCATAAGTCATAAAATTATGGCATACACGTCATCTGTTAACATTGTGAACATGTTTAAATAGATACATTTTCAATAATTAAGATAAGTAATGGAAATAAGGTACTCGTATAAAATTGTGTACATGAAACTAAGTCAATAGATAACATTTTAAACTTAAAATACATGTCTATGCAAAACACTATGAACCTATAATCAGCTTCTTGTATAACATTTTGAATAGGTAATCAGCATCATGTAGAACATTTTGAACATGTAATTTGGTTCACACATAACATTATGAACATATAAACAAGTTCATGAATAACATTATTAACATGTCATCAGGATCACTCATAACATATTTACCCATTATTTATCCATGTTTACACAATATATTATTGGGAGATATAAGTCCCACACATATTATCATTAAAATCCAATGTATTTGTTCCATAAGTTCATAAGAAATTAATTATATAATAAACTATGAAATGAAATGGGTTTCATAAAAATTTAATAATATCATAACTTGTGGAAAAGATATAGTTTCCCTAATCATTTCATAATTTCATCACAGCATAACCTATTAAAAAAGAAACAGGTTTCATAATATTTTTTTCATGGTACAACCCTGGGTACTGAAATAGGTTTTATTGATATAATTTCCTAATGAAAAAATCATAGAAATAATAATAATGGTACACATGGATAATTTCCCCAGAAAATATTTATTTACAATAATGGATGGTATCTTAAATGTAGAATTATTTTGAAAGATCGGTTGGAACATTACTTGAGGAAAATATCATTTCTTTGAAAATCTCATTTTAAAACAAAAAAATAATAAAATATTTTTTATTTATTTTTATTTTAAAATAACTTTTAAAACATATAATGGTGTATTTAAAACATTATAATTTGATTATGGAGTAACATTCTAAACATACCGTACATTTTAAAACAATGATTCTTTTCAAATGTTTTCTCAAATTCAAAAAGGAATTGTTTGGAAGATAATAATAATATTCCTTTTAAGAAATTATAAAAATAAAAGAATAGGTAAAAACTAATTTAATAAATAATTTTATTAATGTTTAAAACAATTTATAAATAACTTCCAAAAATCATGGTTTTTGATAAAATGGGTTTTTTGATAAAATTGTGAAATAAATTCTAATTTTCTTTAAAATAATTTCTAATTTATTTTATGTAACAAAGAGAGGTAAAATGGGGTTATTACATGGAAATATCAATAATAACCAAATAATAATAAACTTATAGAGAATTATTGATAGGTAGATAATAATATTTCAATAATTGAGACTTAATCATAAACAAGCACAATAAATATTGGGATTATAACAAAAAACTATTACCACTTTGGTAATAATTGAAACACAATGAATATGAAAGAGAGATCCTAAAATATACATTTAATCATGATAATTTTCAAGATAATAATCATAAAATAAATTCATGGGTAGAATGTGCACCACATTAAATAAATACATGGTAAATATGGCTTCTCTCAAATTGAAAATAATGGTGAGAAAGCAATCTCTTACAGCTTTGCTAATCTTTTGAATCGTAAGACCCAATAACTCATAACATAAAATGAAACCTTAAATATAATTAAAAGAATGATATTAATTATATACCATTTTAAATTTTTATTATATATTCCACACAAAATAAACATTTGGTGAATTTTCATATGTCTCCCAAAAATAAAAGAGAGACTAGAGATCAATGATTAATTTAATCTCGACTTCTTTCATACACATTCAAACCCCCTTTATTGTAATTATATTTTTTTATAAATCTTTTCCATAACTATAAACATACTTATAATATCATATATGATCCCATTATAACATTTCAACACCCATTTTTTAATAATTCTTAAAAATATCTATTTTAGGATGTCACTTATTTCGTTTTTTTATAAAAGTTTTTCTTCAGTAATTATAGTTATTTCACTTTGATCATCAATAAAGAAAATATATATTGTTAAATTTTGAATTAATATCTAATATTTTTATTATATTAAAATTTATATTCATTCAAAAATAATAATATATTGGAGGATGAAATTCAACGTTCATAGAGATGGTAGACAATACATACACATAAACATTGTTTCCATAATTTTTTTTATGTAAAAAAATAAGAGTAACTAATTATTAAACATTAAAGAGAAAATATTATTTAATATATATCACATTTTTTTAACATAATATTTATAACCATACATGTAAATATTTATTGATAATTAATCACATCGCTTCATCATGTGGTAGTATGTCTTAAACACTAGAGACATTAACATATCACACAAGTAATTGAAACTAAAAATGCATACATGGGAAATTATATTAGTAGAAGTGATATTATGTAACAAGTATCGTATAAATATATTAAATCTATTATTTCACTGAACTATGAGAGGTGGTGATGGAAAATGAAGTATGTTTGTTTATGAGGTGGTAGTCTATCATATACACGATCAATAGTTTTATTTCCCATTTGATATAAGTGGATATCGATAAGGTTATTACATTAACATAATACTATATTATTATATGAGAGATAATTTATTATTATATTATATGTGTTAATAAATAATTAAATTTGTAAAATGAAGAAATAAAAAGACGAATATTAGTGAAGACAATTACAATCTCTTAGAAGAACCTCATTTGGATCTCTTATTAAGGATGCTAGTGTTGGTCTTATGGAAGAATTGGTAGCTCTAAAAAATCATTGAGTACCCTGGGGGTATTTTATTTGGGTTTTCTTGAACTATATATCTAGATAGGTGTGAATAAGTGCAGGGTGTTGGTGGTATTTTATAAGTGTGGTAATGGAACCCACTTGGAAACCACATGGAATTTTCCAAAAGGAATCCAAGATAAAAAGTTGATTCAAAAGAAAAAACTTCAAAATGGCTGTTTATTCTAAATTGGGAATTATAATATTTTATTATTTCCAAATAATAGTAATTTTAAAATTGTTATATTAATTTTAACCCATATCTTTATAGCTTAACCCCTTGGTAAACCCATTTTTACCTTTAGTGTTGGAATTAATTTTTATGTTTTTACTATTCGTTTTGGTAAAAAATTAAGTTGAAATAATTAGATAATATAAATAATACTGATTATAAATATGTTATTAGTTTTACCAAATTCAATTAAAATAAACTTCAATATTTATTTAAAAATTAATCCTATATACATGATGAGAATGCATCTTTTTAAAGAGAAATTGTTCAAAAGTTTAGAAAGTCTTTATATCAAAATTTAATATGAAAATGATTCCAATAAAAAAATTGAATTAGTTGATATATATTTGAACTAATTTAAAATTAAAAACAATTTTAAATATGTTTTTACTTTATAAATAATATAAATGAAAATCCCTTTTTAATTAAAATACTGTATATTTAACTATTCATAAAAAATTAATAATTAAATAAAATTAGAAAAAAAAGTTACACTACAATAATTTTTTAATTATGATTTAAAAAATGAAATATAATATTTCATTTAAATTTTCAAGAAAGTGTTGAAAAATAGTTTTAAAATAAGTACGAAAAATTCAAAAAAACTTTTTTAAAAACAATGTTTTAAGGCTAATGTAGGATTTATTCTTATCTCTTATCTAGTGAGTTCATAAGATTAATTTAAAATAGATGATTAAATATATAATATATAATTTTCATTAAAATAATTTTCCAAAAATTGTTTGTTTAATTTATTGAGTTAAAATACCATTTTAAAAAATATTTTCTTCGAAAAAATATTTCTTTATTTTAATATACTATTTATTTAGATTTTTAATTAATTGGTCCCCAAAAAATTCATTTTAGATAAATTTTTAAACCATATATTTCCATAATTATTTAATACTACTCATAACCATCATTCCAATGGCAAGGTGATGAATATTATATTAAAAGGGATGTGGTATTAACTGTATGCCATGCTTTGTTTAAGCTTAGTGTTGCGTGTAACACAAGCTAAAATCAATGTTTCATGCAACATAATCTAAAATCAGTATTTGTTGTAACATAATCTAAACTCATTTTTTCATTTAATAAAAAACATTTATATGATTAAATTTATTTAAAATATATATTTCACAAAATCTAGTGGAGTTAAATTCTACCTCCATTAAAATCAATTTATCCCTCAAAATTCATCTCAATGGTACTAAAAACTAGGGATACTTATACCGCATTAAATTCTCAGGTTTTCATTTTTATTCTTCATTTTGGTGTGTTTTCCAGAAAACAATAACCATTTTAGTGTTCTTGTTTTTTAGAACTAGCTTTATTCGATCCAGAGACTCTATCAGTTATTCCTCATAAACAATATTATGCTCCGGTGATACAACCTCTGAGTTTAGTACATGAGATGGATAAGGTATGTACTTACTTATTAAAGATACATGAAAACCATCTTAAACCTGAGAGAGTTTTGGTGGAACTAATAATCAATAGCCTAATATCCTGGTACCATAAATAATTTCAAAGGGACTAATATTCCTAGGGCTTAGATTTCCTTTGTATCGTAAGCACAATTTCATCATTCGGTTGTGATTATATAAATTTACACTTCAACTATTTCAAGAAGAAATGAAGAATAATTACATTATTATAGAAACATTAATTATCACAAGATCCATAATAATGTTAAATCATTCCTTCTATATTTAGTTAACAAATGTTAACAATTCTTATTAAATATGGTTAAATCTCTATATAGTGAATTATTATATTAATCTATAAAACATCATATAAAGTTTATCTAAAACGGTTTCATAAATGGATTACAATTTGACCCTTCCAAAATTCAAAATTTTAAATATCACTAAATTTACAAAAATAAACTTAGCATACAATTACAAGTATCACTAAGCATCTCTTAATAGTAACATAAAAAATATGTTAATACATTTTTCATATATTATTATAAAGCTTGGTAATAACTATAATTACCATAAAACCTAAATGAAACCATGCATGATTCTCCATTCCTTTAATAATACCATGGATTATTAAACATATTCCATAGATCTTGTAATGATTTAAAATCCATTAATGATAACACAAATAACTTTTTCAACAAATCATTTATCAGTTCTAAGGTCATCAACAGTATCAAATTTACTTTATCCATATCAATCATCTCTTTATCCAAACTAACCACCATTTTCTCAAGATCAGGAACATGTTAAGGACTATCTTCCATAATTCATATGTTTTTTAAATAATATAACCTTTACATTAAATCTCATTTATATTCCATCAGTATTATTTAACAGATTTTGAAAATTCGTAGTGTAAAACTTATACCAACAAATCTCATATATATTATGATTCATATATCATAATAATTGAATTACAATACATACAAATTTGAATTTTTCAACGACATCCTTAAGCCAATAACTAGGCCTCATCATCTTATTCCTTAATAACTCTTTCCTTTTATATGTCATTCGTAGTCTCTTTATAGCCAGGGGAAAACCATTACGCATAAGACTGTGTAAATTATCTTTATGAGGTTTTCCATTAGGACATAAATTTTCATAATTCCAATATATTCTATATATATGGAATTAAATAGTGATGATAATTTTGTGAAACCATTATTAACATCCATTGCATTAATAAAACATCACATTTTTCATATGAAATTACTTCCTTTGTGTCTATATTTTCCATACATAAAACATCTTCTCATACATTTGAAATGGTAAATAGAGTGATTCTTCACATATTCTCAATATATAGAAAACTGACTCTTCTTTTCTCCATTGCCTCCACTACCCAAACTCTCGGTGAACTATGTTCTTCTCTTATTTTGTGTGTTTGAGAGTTCATTAAAGATAAAAAAAATTAATAATGATCCATGACAACTTATTATGTATAATCTAAATATCCTTCACTCTAGTTATCATCCCATTTAGCTTTTCATCATCAAATTTTCTATTAGAAACTATGTTAATGCAAATTCTTCAGGTTCCCACCATTTAATAAAACCAAAAATCATAATGTGAAAAATGCTAATAATAATTTGAAATCAAATAATCATGAAAATATTTTGTAAAATGTAACAATAATTACACTATATTTTTAATCAATGACACCATAGGTTTATCTTATGACATTCATAGTCATTGTCTATTTAAATCATTCATGATGTTCTGTAAAGAGTTTGGGAATTTCAAAATCATTTCACACGAGTGTCAAACGAGATGAGTGGAAAGGAATGTTCTTGTGCACTGGGTGATGGTTGAGTCCAGTTCAATGCTCCTATTTCATATTTATTTCACCTATGCACATCTGTTTTAGAGACACATCCACTTCTAGTATCTAGATAGAAATGTAATTGATTGGAACCCTATCTATCTATCATTTTCTTAAATTCTATACATTTTCTTATACTTTTTATTGTCCATAAAATTATACATAGATGTATCCCAAGATATATTTTTCTAAATAGGCCTAAGGATCTCTCTAATATTCTCTCATACTAGTTTCTAAAGGTTAACTAAACCTTTACTCTGATACCAACTATCACGACCAAAACTTATCATGTATATACATTACATCTTTTTAGATAATTGTTCAATACATTACATAAACACATTCCTACATATTGTAATAGTTTAGTGTCTTTGTAGATTGGGTACACAATTTTCTAATTTGGTTAATGATCTTTCTACATCTCCCATAAATAAATTCCCCTTTAGTACACTCCACAAACATAACCTAATGAAAAAATTTCTTCTTAACCCGGGAAATGAAACATAAGAAAGGGTTAGCTTAGATGTTTAGTAAGCTTAAATATGGTAAATACATAAGAATAACATGAACATATGGTATTGATAATATGAGAAAAACATTTGGAAACTAAAACATATATATAAATGATCATAATATTGATTCATGATATAAATATTGGAAGCTTATAAGACATGAATCATAAGATAATCAAATAACATGAGATATGATAGAATAAAATTGGTATAAGACAAAACTATTTGGCATACACATCATATTATTACATTATAGACAATTATAAAAAGATATAGGTTCACTCATTAAGATAAGGACATGAAATTAAGTCTACTCATTATCTTACAGAACTGAAACCATGTCCACTCAAAACATTATATACATGAAAGAGAGCACCATCCATAATACTGTGAGACTTTAATTATGTTCAAGCATAACATTTTTTTAAATGGTTTTTATTTGATTGGGTTTAATTAAAATAGCAAGTTTCCATAAAATAGAGAGTTTCCATAAAATATAGAGTTTCAATAATGTCATTTGTTTCCATAAAGTGGGGTGTTTCCATAAAGAGGGTTGCTTCCATAAAGTGGCGTTTTTTCATAAAGTGGGATGTTTCCATAATAAATGTGTTTCCATAAAATGGGTAAAAGTGAAGTATGGGAAATTTTGGGGGGTTTTATAAGGAGTGTTGGGTCCAAAAGGATGGTTGCACGATCCCAACATGGTTGGCCCAAACCGTGTGGTCATACCCTGCGTAGTGGTCAAATAGGGATCCTATTTTCTAAGAGATTACTTTTTTTTTCTCTATATATTTCTTTCTGGATTCAAAACGCCCCTATTTTGAGATTACTCTCCCTACAAGTCTGGGGAACCGTCCCCACATGATTTGGAGCCATCCTTGAGCCTTCCCTTGGTGATTTTGAGTCCGAATCTTGAGGTATGTCACCATTCTTTCTTGATTAGTCATGTTTTCTTAGATATTCTTAGATATACTTATCTGGTATTCATTTTTTTCAAATATGAACCTATATTAGGTAGATCTAAATTTTTTGATTCCAAATAATTCAATGTTGAGTCATGATTTTGCTGGGATAAGATAACTAAGGCCATTCTTGGAGAATCGACCCGCTTTCTTGTGTGTTCTTTGTCTCTTGTTGGGTTTCCTCAAAACCTTAGAGATAGGTGGCTTTACTCTCATCTCCACTTTCTAGAATTTATTGGATTATATTCAAAAATTTTAATATATTTTGAAATTCATGGAAAAATCTTTATTTTTTATGATTTATGGTTTTTTTGAGAAATTACATGATCTTAGTGAATATCTTTGCAAATGTGGTTTAGTTACATGAATTTAAAATATTGATATTAAATTATAGAGTTTCTATAATTTCTAAATATTTGATGAAAAGGGGATTTTTAATAGAAATTTTTTTCAATAAAAATGGAGTTTTATTGAAATGGTTTCGAATTGAAATGATTTTGACGGAAATTGTTTTCAATAAAAAGGTGTTTTTATTGAAAGGTTTGTTTTGGATTGAACGTTGGGCATCTATGGTGTGTGTTCATTTTGCATGTATGGGTCTTGGATGAAATATGACCATGTTCTCAGTGCCAAAGTGTTAATGTAACATTGGAATTTCATACACAGGGCTTGGTTGAAATATGACCTTATGCTCAGTGCCAAAGGGTTCATGGCACATGGGAAACAATTACCTTATGATGACTTGGTAGATCGATGAGAAACCGCTCATGAGTATAGAACCATCATAATGTAGTATTCATAGTTAGTTGCATGGGTTTTATGAATGGTTGGGTATGCCGATAAAGGGATATTTTGAAATGGTTATAAAGACTGTTTTGTTATTTTTTTGGAAAAATATCTTGCTGGGAAAATTGGTTTCAATTGCAATTGTTGGATTTTGGGAATGAATGGTTTTGGAAACCTATTTATATTTAGTTATAAACTATTGTTGAGAAATTCATTTATATAAACTATTTTATATAATTTGTTCCAACTCTTTTATCCTATTGGAGTGAGTAGGGATGTCATTGGTTAAAATCTACTGAATTTTATATTCACCAATGCTTGGAACACTGGTGCTTTTGTAGATGCTATCTTCTGGGACAAGGGAAAAGGTAATTTTTCACACGTTTTTAGAACTACCTTATGATTTTTGCAATGTTAGATGATGTTAGAGCTTGTATTATGTGTAGCATAGAGTCTTGAGGTCTTTGGAGAGTTGTGTGTAGTTTATCTGTTGTGTACTTTGTTACTTGGTTATTCTTCAGTTGTTTCTTACTTTTATTTGGTTGTGAGATGCATGAATTTTTTGAGTTTTCTTTTATTTTTTCATGCATCATATAGTGAATGTTTGGTTATTTTTGGTGGGTTTATTGGATTATTTCTTAAATGATAAATCATCCCCCACTTGTATTTGAAATCCTTCAGTATTTATTTCCAGCCTTTGGTGTCTTGGGGATGTCGCTTAAGGACTAGTAATGACTCGTTGAACTCTCAAGACAATGATAATTGCTGGGTCCTTACATTTTTAACTGGTAATCAGGATCACACATAATACAGTTACTCATTACTTACCTATCTTTACTGAATTCATTTGGGAGAGATATAGGTTCCACTCTTCACATAATTAAAATCAAACTTATGTTTTAAAAAAGATCATAAAATATTAATCATATCATAACCCTTGAAATAAAATGGGTTACATAAAATTTCATCAATTCATAACATGTGTAAAATAAATTGGTTTAAAAAAACATTTCATCATTTCATCATAGCATAACCCATGGAAAAATAAGTGGCTTTTATATGAATTTTGTATTGGTATAACCCATGGAAGATAAAAAGTACTCATAAAAATATTATCATGATAAACCATTTAGAGAATAAATAACATTGGTATCCTTAGTTCATATCCTCAACAATTCATAAGTTGTAATAAAGGATGTCATCTTAGATGGTGAATGATTTTAAAATTTCACTTAGAACCCTTCCTAAGAAAAATATATTTTATTTGAAAATTACATTTAAAAATAATAATAAAACCATTTTGAAATAGTTTTATTTGAAAACAATATTAAGAACATAGAAATTAATATCTTAATCATCGTATGGTCATGATGGGGGGAAATTCCCTACAAACTGTACTTGTTAAAACAAAGATTCTGTTAAAATTTTTGAGAAAATACCAATGTGAATTTTCTGAAAAATGAAATAATGATTCATTTAAAAAGATTTTGTCACAAGTAAAACATATGTAAAAAATAATTTAATAAATATATTTATTTATCTAAAAAAATTGAAAACATTTTTATAAAACAATATTTTGGAAGAAAATCGGTTTTCGGAAGAAGTAATAAATAATTTCATATTTTCATTAAATAAATTTATAAATTATTTTACATACCAAAGAGTATAAAAATGGAATGATAAATTGAAAATATTGTGAATAAAAAAATGAGAATAATTTTTTTGAGAATTATTGATATTATTTAGTAATATTTTTACATTGGAGACATAATCATAAATAATCCCAACAAAAGCTGAGATTGTAAAATAAAACCATTTCCACTTTGGTAACATTTGAAATGTAGTACTGATGAAAGAGTTATATAAATATATATAGGTAATCCCAAAAATTTTCATGATAATATTAAATAAATACATTCATGAAAATTATATAAAACACATCAAAGAAATATATTATTAATATGGCTCATGTCTCATAGAAAATAAAGGTGAGATGAAAAACCCTGACTGTAGTAATAATATTTTGAATTGTAACCACTAATAAATAATGAAATAAAATAAAACATTAAATATCACTAAAATTATTATATTATTTGTATAAAATTTAAAAGGGGTCATATATAAACTACACATAAAGATAAGTGGTGAATTTTCATACTTCTCCCATAAATAAAAGTGATACTAAACATCCCATACCACTTGAATCCCAATTTCCTTCACACACATTCAAACCTCATATATAATAAATATAAACTTATCATAAAACAATTAATTAATAATACACATAAATATAATGACATATATGATCCCCATATAACATATAAACACCTACTTATTAATAATTCCTTTATAAAATCTCTATTTCTAGGTGTTAAATGTTTAATCTCTTCATGAGATTTTCCATTCAATAGTTCTCATTCTTATAATTTGACTATAATTAAATAATATAAATAATTTTAAATGTTACATTAATATCATATAATCTCATTATATAAATATTTATATCCATTATCAAAATTTATAGATATAAATATGAAATGATCCATTCATAGAGATGGTAGGATGTACGTATGTGTGAACATAGTTTCAATATTTCTATAAATATAAACAAATAAGAGTAAAAAATTATTAAAATTTTTAAAAGCATGATGATTTTATTTTTATAACATATTTTCATAATCCTAATCCTTATCAAATTCCATATAAATCATTAGTGAGAATTAATCTCATCACTTCGCGAGGTGGTAGACTGTCGTATATATAAGCGATGTTAGCATATCCCCCAATTGAATGGAATGTAAAAATGGGTATATATGATATCATTTTTCTTGAACTAAAATTATTTAATGATATCATATATATATATAATAAATCTATCATTACACCAAACCATGAGAGGTGGTGTTGGAAAAAATTATATTGGTTTGTGAGGTGCTAGTTAGTCACACACATGATCAACGACTTCATTTCCCGTCTGATTGATGTTGTAATGGGTATATGAAATTTAATTAAAATAATTAAATATCATTATAGACTATATAATAGTGTAATTATATTTTTAATAGTTAAATAATAAGTAAAGTTTGAAAAAGATTAAATTAAAAAATGATCTTATTGTAAATAATTACCTTCTCTTAGAATCACCTCTTAGAATCTCTTATTAAGAACCCCACTGTTGATATTTTGGGAGGACCACCAACTCTATAACATGTATAAATATTTTGCGGAGATATTTTGGCAGGTTTTGAAAAACAATATATAGCTTCATATGTGTGAATAAGTTTTGGGTGGTGTTAGCCTTTTCATAGTGGGCGGAAGGAACCCACTTGGAAACTTTTAAATTAAAATTAATCTTGCAGACACGATGAGAATGTAGGCTTTCAAGAAGAAAATATACAAAAGTTTACAAATATTATTTATCAAAATTAGACATGAAAATGATTCTAATGAACTAAATTGGATTAATAGAGATATAGTTAAACTATTTTCTAATTTATAACAACGTTAATATATAATTTATATTTATAAATAATTTAAACTAAAATTCAGATTTCAATTAAAATGTAGTATTTTACATTATTCATCAAAAAATTAAATATTTTTAGATAATTATCAAAAAATAAACCTATGATAATTTTTATATGCTGATTTAAAATATGATAATTATTTTTTACAATAAATTTTCAAAAAATTTCATATTTTATTTTTAAAATAAGAGGACAAGAAGTAGACAAAATTTGTTTTTTCGAAAAAACAATTTTAAGACTACAATTGTATTTATTATTATCTCTTATCTAGAAAGAACGTATGTTGATTTTTTTATATTATACTGAATAAAACAATATAAATTATATGAAAATAATTCACCAAAATGGGTTTGTTCATTTTATTAAGGTAAAACATGTTTGTTGGCCTGAAAACAAAAATTCAAAAAAATACGTTATTTTCATATCATTATTCTTTTTATTTTTAGTTAATTTTCCACCAAAGAATTAATTTTATATACATTTTTACATAATATATTTTCATAATTTAGTTAATAAAATAAAATTAAATCATTTCAATGCATATGTTGTAATTATTTTATTAAATAATAATGTTTTAATATAAAGTCGCATTTCATTAACTCAGTGTAACATGTTACAAAACCTAAAATTTATTTTTCCATTAATTCATTATAAAATCATTATTTCATGTAACTCAAGATAAAATAATTATTGTGTGTAATTAAAAATATGAAAAATATTAAATTTATTTGAGAAAATATTTCACAAAATCGCAGGCTCTTATACAACCCCATTAATAAAACACATCCCTATGCTTGTTTAATAATTAAGTGTTGAGAACAAAACCATTCATTTCAAAGCACAACACTTCTGTTTTCAAAATCACTTTCCAAATAATTTCCACAAGCCAATTGTAACATCAATTAAAAAACCCCTCACACAATAGTAATAAAACATGAAACCTAAAACCAACAAAAACAATCCCAAAGGTCCAAATAGAACAAGAGTTCCATAACCAAACAACAAAAGTGGATATAAACATGAAGTAGCCCCTGGAATCCCCTATAAAAATCTATAAATGAAACTAATTCACAATAGGTGCCCTCATAAGACACCAAAAGATCTCATACCACCTATTTAATTTAATAAATCACCCACAGTTTTGAAGAGCCTTTACTAAAAGACTTGGAAATATGAACCACATACTAATAATTGAATTCCCACTTCGAACCATTATTTAAAAGAATTTTCTTGAAATTAACTTGAAAAAAATCTCCCAAATAAATTTTCACAGAACCCGTTGGAAGGAAATTTTAAAGAACTAACACATTTTCATTTAAAACTCTCAACATGTTAAAAATAACATTTTTATAATAACAACCTGAACCAACAGATAATAAATAATTTTAAAATGTAACATTATATTTTAATGAACTTTTTAAAAAAATTAAAAAACATTTTAACTTTTAAATCATCATTTTAATCACAAATAAAACCCTAATAAGATGAAAACCACACATCCCACTTTATTTCCTAACCCAAACGATGTAAAAACTTGTTTAAAATTCCATATTTTTCTTTTAAATACCCTTTTCAAACTTATCCCTACTTTCATTTCAACACCCAATTTCAATTATAAGTATAAAAAAATTTATAATAAAATATATATTAACTGTGAGTTCATTTAAAAATAAAAAACACCCACCACATAAAGATTAAAATTCTATAATTTGGGCATTTTAAAACTACCATGAACTCAAAGGAATGAAAAAAAATATTAAATAGAAAACAAACCTGAGTTCTTTGAAACCTATGTCAAAATTCATTTCCAACAATTATGATCACCCCCAAAGAAACTAAATAGATCCTTCGAATCCATTAAAATTCTATCAGGTTCAAATCATACAAGTTCAATTCTAAAAAAATAGAAGAAACCAAAAAGAATCACCCTTAGAGGCAAACCTCTAACTTCCTTCAAAACCTTTTTTGGAGTAACAAGCCACCCACAATGGACGTGATCCTAAATTTTAATATTCTCATATTTAAAAATAATTATTGTGTTTTATAGAATAAATGTTTTGAAACACTGAGAAAAACATTACCATGAAATATTATTATTTATATATGATAGTAATAACCTAGCCATTGAATTGGTGTCTATGAATAGGATTAACCACAATATGATATATATATATATATACGTAATAATCAATACCAATATATTAATTAATTATTAATAAATAACCACATAAAATTTTTGTCAATTCATTTTATGCTTCAAAAATACATTTATGTCCAAAATTATTTTTTATTTATTTTTTGTGATAGAATAATATAACTAATTTTTTTACACATTTTTAAATTTAATTTTAGAAATATTATATCATTTTTGAAATCAACATGTCAAAATTATATTATAGTAAATTTTTGATATTTTTCTGAGAAGATTTATTTTCTCATGAGTAGTGAAAAATATAGATTTTTCATGAAAAAAATATTTTTATCTTAGTGTAAAATATCCTTATGGGTTATCGGGGGGTCTCGCGTTTGAGTCTCCTTGGCTTCATGCATTTTTTTTGTGTAATTCTTTGTAGGTTTTTAGTTCCTCTTCCTCGATCGTTTGTAATATATTTTTGTTTCAAGAAATTAAAAAGTTCCAATTTATTTTAAAATTGATTAAAAGTCAAATTAGTCCTATAATATTATTAAAAATAAAAATATGTTTGTTTTGAAAAAATTTCAATGTATAATTTTTTTAACAACATTTTTACGCATAAAAACCCAATTTTTTTTAAAAAATGTTCTTCATTACGCTTTGTGTTTAAATCTTAAATAACATTATTCCAATTATATAAATTAAATCCGGAATAATAGATACAATATTTTTAATAATGAATTATAAATACATCAAATAGTTATATTATATTTTTTTATTTATAAATAGTAATCATAGTAAATAATTTTCATCAAGATAAGGGTAAATTGGGTAATTATGGGTAAAATTAATTTGACAATGAATAAAATTTAACCCTAATACATTATTTAATATTGTCTTATGGTTGTATTCCTACCATAATAATTCAAAATGTAAATATATGAATTTTATTATCATTTTTAAATTATTCTAGCCATTAAATTATTTTATGTATAAAAAAGTCAAATATCTCTTTCTCTTTGTTTTATTATCATTATTTTTTTACATAGGGATAAAAAGATGGTATGTTTATTTATAGATATTATTTTGAAATAATAATTACCTATATTTATCATTATAATTTATTTATAGTCTTTATATATTAAATAATTATCTTAAATACTTATACAATTCAATTGTGATATTTATTTTATCAAAAAGTAAATTAAATAAATGTTTTTGAAAATATTAAAAGTAATATAATTTGAATGATTTATTGTTTCAAATGTATGTTACAGATAAATATTACATTTTAGGTATATGAATAAATATAATATTCATATTCCATTTTTCATGTTGTTTGGAAAGTGATATTAAATGAATAGTTCAAAAATTGATGTTAATGATACTAAATAATAAATATTTATTTATTAAATTATTGAAAATTCATAAAAATATTATAATGAAAAAATAGATCGGTATATGGTTTAAACAACCCCCATATAACATTTATGGTTCAATGATCCTTTTATAGTAACTATCATGACCCTTAAAGTGTAAAAAAGACAGGTTATCATTTTAATTGTCAAAAGGCTTAATAGGGGTTAAAAAGACAACTGATAAAAAATTATCTAAAATTGTTCTATTTTTAAAATAAGACAGTATTTTTATTTATCCTCATGTGACATTATAATTAAATTATTTTATATCCAATTCAACATGAAAATAAATTTCTATTTATTTAATATTTTATGCAATTCCTAGAGTCCCCCCTCTCTTGTGAAAGGGTGCATCCAATCCTCTTTTACTCACACATAAAATATCGTCTGACAACTAGTATCTATATAAATAACTTCCTAGAATACCTCCCCTCATTATATAGGTATTTTCTAAGGTGTAATACCAACCTTATAGGTCTTGAGGAGTAAAGAAAAGGATATTGTATGAAGAATATGTATAAATTTTAACTGAATGTTTTTGTTTTATTTCTTATTCCACCTCCCTATAATATTCATAAACTATGATGAAATTATAACACCATTATATTCCATATAAAAATGTTTTATTATATAACTATCATAACTTATAATCATATACTCTTCAATCAAATAGGAAATTAAAACAACATTCAACTGTACGGCATACAATCGCCTTGCGAACCGATTTAATTCTTTAGCCGTTATCACCTCTCAAGGATATTCATAATGATATATTTAGTGTATATATATTATATTAATAAAATAATTATCATTCTATAAATTTAATATATCACCATATTTCCTAACTTTCCATCCTTTTAAAAATGATAACATCATTCATGTGTATATGTTGACAACCACCTCCATGAGGAGATGTGATTCGTTTTTCATCACTAGATCACATAGATGGTATATATAAGTATATTTATAGAATTAATATGATATTTATGATATAATTATAATTTTTTAATTATAAAATAATTCTTACCTATATTCCATCATGATCATTGAAAAATTTAATTGTTACACATGCATATGTACAACCTATCGTCCCTATGATTGTAACATAGTTCGTTTTTCATAAACATGATTCATGATAAATTTCAAAATTATAATTGATGTATAATGTTTTAAAAAAAATTCATTATTATTATTCTATATATTATGGAATAAATACCACTCTGCCCATATTTAAGCTACCAAATTCATTTTGGACATATGAGTCGAATTCCATCAAAATATCCAACATGAACTTTAATGATTAAGTAACTATATATTACATCGTAATGATTAAAACTGAAGGAAAAAAATAAACTTAAAAATTGTTATTAATAAATCATATATTTAACAAAATTTTATTTATTTTTAATATAAATAGTGTATGTTATTAGTTGGACTCATGTTAAGGGACAGATTACTATAAACCATCGTCTAAATTGTTTTAATGATTTATTTTAAAAATATTTATCTTCCATGTAAATATCCTTAAATTATTTTAAGGATATATTTATATTTATATAAACATATAACAGTTATAAAGTAATGTTTATTTCTTTGTTTCAATGTTTTTGAGATATATCGCTTAATTATTTCAAAAAAATGATTTTATTTTTATTATTTTAAGTTCTGTGTTTTTTAAGGGTTTTAATTTCATTCTATCTATTCAAGTTTTAATATATATATATATATATATATATATAAATTAATTTAAATCTATCCACTTATTTTAAATTCAGAAATTATAATATACGGTAATTTATATTTTATGCAATGGTTTTAAACTGTCTTTTTATCAATATTTGTTTAATACACACACAAACACACACACATATATATACATGAATTATTTTTAGGACATATAATTAAGGATAAATTATATAAATCTAGTATTTATATATTAATTGTAAAGTAATATTATTAATTATTAATTCATTTTTTAACTCATGGTTGTGTAGTATGCCTTATTATTTTCTTATGTATTAAAATTCCACATTAAATGAATATATTTTGTTTATAAAAATTATGTTATAATAAATATTCTAAGAAGATATTATTATTTATCAATTTCTATTTTAGCTTTATTTCCTGTTAATTCTTCGAGGGGATATTTTCATTTATTGATGTTTTGTTTTAAAAATTATTTTAATCTTATATTGTGTTTATTAGAAAATTTCATGGTTTTTTAAATTTATATATATATACATATTTTTACTTGTTTTATGGATTTAAAATTGATTATAGTATAATAATTTTATATAATAGTATGGTTTATTTCTATTTTTCAATGGGTTTATAAATTGTTTTTAATCCATCCATTTATGTTTACAAATAAATATGCATATATCATTCCATATAAAATTGTTTTATATAATACATGAATATATATAAAGGATTTGATGTTTATATATGTAAATATATGAATGTATGTATAAATAATATTTTATGTAAATGTGTTATTATTATTAATCTAAATATATGCATGAGCATACGATCATGTTTTATTCAAATATAAATATTTAGGTGGATAAATATATATACATGTATCTTTAATGAAAAATTATTACATGTATATGCATGAAAGTATAAGTATGAATTTTTATCATGATACACATATAATCAAGAAAGTTATTTAGAGTAATGGTTTTCAATTCTCATTAATTAAAAGAATGTTACATTGTTCTTAGAATAAAAAATTTAAGTTACACTATGTTTTTAATTCCAAATTTTCTCACTTGATAATAATGTGAATAAAGAGGGGTATGGGGAGTGAACCTACAACCCTTATGGTACTTTTGTCCAATTACGATGGGTGCGCCTAAATAACACCCCAATGCATTGGGAAATTTGTTATTCTCATGAGATGTTATGTATAGTGTGCAAGAGGATTATCCTAAGCACATTATGATGAATAGGAGGTTTATCCTAAGCACATTATGGTATTAGGAAGTGAACCTAATCTGACATGAGATTATGTCCCCTATCTCTTAGGAGTGAAGAGTGAATTTATGTTATGATCCAAGGATCCCTTGAGAATTAAATTGTGAAATGCTAATAGGTTTTCTAGTGAATTTTATATATCTTTATGAGTGATTGATATTGATTTGAAAATGATATATTTTTATATATTGAAATCCCTTTGATAAAATTTTTATATTTAAAATAACTCATGGTTTCATAAGTATGTATTTTCAGACTTCATGACATATTCTACTTTTTATTTTTAATTTCAAACACTATTTGGTTTCCTTTTATATTAAAAACCCCTTACTGAACTTTTTTCACTCATCCCATGTTTAAAAGTTATTTTTACAGGTCAGGTAGAATTTTTATGTCTGACAGCCCTGATAAATAGTTAGCGCGAAAAGCCTTTTATTTAATTTTGTATAGTTTTTTTAATTCACAAGTCATGTATGTAATTCTCTAAAACATAGACTGGTAAAGTACCTTTATTCTACAATGTGTTGTGTAATTTTTTAGTTTATTTTTTTTATAAGATAA
Organism: Viscum album; assembly: GCA_963277665.1. NCBI lineage: Eukaryota > Viridiplantae > Streptophyta > Magnoliopsida > Santalales > Viscaceae > Viscum > Viscum album. The sequence continues at coordinate 1,724,900,243 of OY728155.1, forward strand.
TTACACAAAATGTTACATCATCATCTCTAGGAAACTAGGATCAAGGTGTTATAATTGGTATCAAAGGCACGGTCTACACAAATTCGTAGATTAGATGTTTTTCAGCCTAGAATTTTAGTAGTACTCGTGTTTCTTAATTCTGATGATGGAAATTCTGAATTGTTTTTAATCCGGTGAAATGAATTGTGAGGAAGAAATTCTTCTGAGGAGGTAAAAAGGAAAAACCCAAAAAGATTAAAATATTTATTTCTTAATTATAAAATAATAATATGAATTAATTGTTTTAATTATAAGATTATAATAATATATATAAATAATTATAATTCAAATTTATATTTTTCAAATTAATTCTAAATTAATATTATAAAAAAACTATTTTTCAATATTATTTTAAATAATATTTTAATAGAAATATATTTATTTGATGATAATTTGGAAAAAAGTAGTTTATTTTATTTTAAACAAGTTAATTATTATGCAATGATAAAAATAATGTAAGTTATACATATTAATATGTTTTTGTACATTAAATAAATTATTATTTTAAGTGTTGTATGTTTCTAATATTTAAATGTCTAATATTTTAAGTAACATTAATTTTATTCTAATTATAAATATTTACATTATATAAATTTTTTGAAATTATATTATACATAAAAAAATTAATATGTTTTTAAGAAAATTATAATAATATTATTATGGTACTATATTTTGTTTAATATATTTTTTTAAAATTTTATGTGTTAAATTTTTTTTAAGTTAATTTAATAAATAATAATCATTTAAAAAATGAAAACAAAGAGGGAATCAGTTATATGGGTGATGTGTCATTTTTGGAGATGGGAGTTTTAGTAGGGTGAGTCACGAGTTTCACAGGAGAGTCAAATCGGTGAGGTTTGTCGCATCAACTAGGGGAGAATGGGGTGCGACCACAAGTAAGGATTCGAATCGAGAAATAGTATATCAAGTTGCGTCTTGGTGGTCCATACATAAGTTATAGTTTTTGAATCATATATGGAAATTTAATCTCAGTATCTTTGGTAGAGTTTGACCATGGTTAGGGTTCGGCCATGGTGAGGTGCAAGCCTGTTCTTCATCTCCAAACTAGATTGAGGAAGGTTTTCACCTTTATATGTCTGAATATTTTCAGATTATCCATGGGAAGGTCATTTTCCTCATCGATCTGATATTCTCTTTGTCATTGCATCAATTTTTTTCATCATGTTTTCATTATGAACAATAACTATTTCGTTTTGTTCTGCAGACATCCACTTCTTCGGTCCCTGGGATGTTGAATTTTCAATGTATTTTATCTGTTTATGGTTTTATATTGAACCTGTCAACTTTATTGAACTTCTATCGAATGAATCTATCAAAATTTTGTTGTTTCCCCTATGTGATTGAATGAATTGTTATATTTTCTGTCTGAATCTGTGTTTCTAGCTTGTTTCACAAGCATAACCTTGTCTTCATCCATGAGAGTTGAGAATATCCATCGGTACCCAAATTTCATTCTTTTCATCATTTTGTATAATTTCTATCAATTTTGTAGACAATTTTTATTTCATTGTCTACATCAATATTTATATCATGCACTGTAAGCTGGAATATGTCTTTGAATTGATATTTTTGAAGGTTATAAGTAGTAATGCCTTTCAACCTCTTCTTTAGTATTTGACACCCTTCCTCAGTTCTTTTTTTGGGGTCTACACTGACCAATTCATTTTAGTGTGTCCAAATCACACCTAGTACGTTGGTTCTATTTCATGTAAGGGTGAAATAATTGTTTCAAGTGGTGGTTTTTAATTTTTAAATTTGTAGTTAAGTGATTTTGTTTTCAAGGTTATGTTCTTCCGTAAAGAATAACATTATTTATCAATTCATGTTTTTATTTGAGGGTGTGTAAGGATATATATTTTCAAAAAAATATTATATTTTGATTTGAATTCATTTTAAATTTTCTAAAATGAGTAGATTTACCTTTTTAAAATTCATCTCATGCTATGTAATCATGATATTCAAACACAATGTATTGAATTCATGCTTATATTATCAGGGTCGTAGGATATTGCCTTTAATTTTACACTTTAATTTATAATTTATTTCTTAGTGTGATAAAAATTATTACATTCAAACATTCATTTATTAGAAACATTATTTCTATAATGGTGATGAAAATTTTTATTCAAGGTGTGGATTATTTTTAAATTTATATGAGGTAGATTCCTTAATTATTTAAAAAATTATGATTTTGTTTTTATTATCTTATGTTTTGTGTTTTTCTAGGGTTTTAATTTTATTCTATCTATTCATGTTTGCAAAGAAATATGTTTAAATGTACTTAATTATATCTAATTATTTTATTTTCAAAATTTATAACATACGGTAATTTATATTTTTTGAAAAGTTTTTGAATTGTATTTTTATCAATATTTTTTAAATAAATATATATGTATAAATACATGAATTATTTTTAGAACATAGAATAATATATAAATTATATAATTCTAGTATTCATATTATAATTATAAAGTACTTTTTTAAATTATTAATTCTTGTTTTAACTCATGGTTGTGTAGTGAGTATAATTATTTTCTTATGTTTTGATATTCCGTATTAAAATATTATATTATGTTTATAATTAATATGTTTTAACAAATCTATCACAACATATATTATTATTTATCAAATTCTATGTTTTAATTTGAGAACATGTTAATTCTCTCAAGGTTTATTTTCATTTATCCAAATTTTTTTTAAATTATTTTAATATGCTATTATGTGTAGTATGAAATTTCCTCATTTACTATACTTATATATATATATATCTACATATTTTCACATGTTTTAGGGATTTAAAATTATTTCTAAACTTATCATTTTATGTAATAGGATTGTTTATTTCTATTTGTTAGAAGGTTTTGAAATTATTTTCAATGCATCCATTTATCCTTACAAAGAAATATACATATATCTTTCCATATAAAATGTTTTATATAATACATGGATATATATAAATATATATATAAAGGTTTTTATTTTTATATATTTAAATATATGAATGTATGCATAAATGAAATTTTATGTAATTGTGTTATTATTGTTAATCAAAATACATTCATGAGCATACGATCATGTTTTATTCAAATATCAATATTTATGTTGATAAATATAGATACATGTATATTTAATGAAAAACTGTAACACGTATAAGCATGAAATTATAAGTATGAATTGTTTTAATGATACATGTATAATCAAGAATGTTATTTTATGAAATGGTTTTCAATGATCATTATTTAAGAGAAAAATCATTTGTCCTCACCATGAAAAAAATAAGTTATAATATTTTTTAAATTCTTAAGTGTCACACATGGAAATTATGTGAACAAAGGTGGGGTATGGGGAGTGAACCCACAACCCTTATGGTACATTCATATAATTATGATGGGTGTGCCCAGATATCACCCCAATGCATTGGGAAATATGTTAATATCTTGAGATGTTTTGTATGGTGCATGGTAGGTTTATCCTAAGAACATTATGGTGCACCGGAGGTTTATCCTACGCAAATTATGGGATTAGGAAGTGAACCTAATCTAGTATTGGACTGTGTCCACTATGTCTTGGGAGTGAACCAAGAATTTACGATATGATTCAAGGTGACATTGAGAATTAAATTGTGAAATACTTATAAGTTCTCTAGTGAATTTACTACAGCTTTATGAGTGAAAAAAGTTAATTTCCTAATGATATATTTTCATACATTGAAATCATTTTGATAAAATTTTTATTTTCAAAATAACTCATGGTTTCATAAGCATGAATTTTTGGACTTCATGTCTTTTTTTCAATTTTAATCTTCTATTTCAAAAGCTATTAGGTTTACTTTTATATTAAAAACCCCTTACTTATATTTTTTTATCTCACCCCATGTTTAAAAACTATTTTTGCAGGTTAGCTAGAATTTCTATATTGGACGGCTCAGATAAAGAGTTAGTGCACAAATTATTTTATTTAATTTAGTATAGTTTTTTTAAGTCAGGATTCGTGTGTCTAATTCTTTAGAACATAGACCAATAAAGGTTCTCTATTTTTTAATGTCTTGTGTAATTTTTCAGTTTCACTTTTCTATAAAAACATACACAGTATATTTCAGCACCTACTCGATGTAACTGGGGTCGGTGCATTATAGTTATTCAAAATAAATATTTTTATTTATTTTATATTTTACATTTTTACTTCCTTTAAAAAGGAAAATATTATATTATATTTTAACATATATAGAATTAGTGACTTTTTTCCACTTTTATAACTAATTTTTTATATTTTTGATTCCCTTATAAGAAAAAATTATCTATTCAATTAAAAACAATCCTTCCCTTATTTCTAGTTTTTTCAGTTTTGAGAATGGGTTTCAAAAAATAATGGGTATTTCTATGTTCAAAAGTGTTTTGAGAACGAGTTTAAAAGATTTTTTTCATGTGTTTTATAATGAAATGGTGAAAAAATTAAAAAAATTATTCAGGTTATGCTCCTTGTACATTATTTGTTAACATGTTTACCTAGTATATCTCTCAAATTATTGGGTAATGATCATGATATCTAGATAAATATATTAGAAGTCAGCCGTACAGTTCTTTTAATTACCTGGGTTCTTATATGGTTTATTATAAGAATTATATGAAGATGATGTCCCAACGAACCTATATAAATTTTCTATGATTATTTATATGTTTTATATAAATCATTTTATTTTAAAAGTTAATAGAAATAATATTTTTTTTAATGAAATTATTCTTCCATTTTTTTAAATGTATGTCTCTTAGAAAGTGTTTTCATTGGTTCTCATTTTTCTACGGATCCCCCATGTTTATGATTTTTTCCATTAGTATTTATTAAAATTGATTTGTTAAATTACTTTGGCGTGATTTATGATTTCATGTGTGTGTAAGTGATTATTTTTAAGCTCAATGTTTATTTTTTTAAGGAAAACTCCTATTATGATTTTCTGGTTTTAAAATAGAGTAACAAGTTTCTCACCTTCTTTTTATATTCCTTACTAATATTTTTGTGATCATCCAATTTTTTTAAAAAATTATGAAGGTTCAATAATAGTTAAGAATAAATAATAATTTATGTTTAAATTCATTTATATTAGTCATGAAAACAATACATGTTTCATTATAAAAGTTTTATATTGTGGGAAAAATGGATGTTGGGTAGAAGTGTACACTTGGTAATTTACAGGTTTGTAATTTAGGATTTATGACCTAATTATCTAAAAATAAAAAACTATAAGTTATTATGGAATGTAAGAAATTTAATTTTGGTCCAAATTCACTAGATCATGTGATGTTTAATTCTGATTCCCTACACCTCGTATCAGAGAAAAAGTTTAGATAACATTGTAGATTATAATGTTTTCATGGGTTGTTGACTTAACCATTATAGAGTCTATGATGGTTTTATAATTTTAAGGTTAATTATAAGTTAAATATCTTATAATATAATTTTTAGGTTTTAAGTGATGATATTTTAAAGTGAATAATGATATTTTTTTGAGACATTTTGTTAGGATGAGGTACATAACCATTTGGGTTAACATAAAATATTATTCTAGTGGAATGTTGTTACATTTTTTAAGATGTAAGTGGGAAGGTATAAGATAACCATTTTAGTAAAAACATTATTTTATGTTTAAGTTGTTTAGGATATTTTTGAGTATTTTAAGGATAATATATTATATAATTTTCATGGATATTATCATCTCAAGGAGCATTTTTAATTTAACATGGAATAATTCATTTCATGTTTTAATGGTATTTTTTAATAGATTAAAGACAATTTTTCAACATAAAAGGAAAATAATATCACTCAACTGTATTATTCCACCAAGATGATTTAGTCATCACAATCATGGAAAAATACTATTCTATTGATTTTGAAAGAATATTTAACATCCAAATAACTTTCAAGAAATTATTTGATATATCAAACAACTTTTCATTTTATTAAAATTTATAAACATCAAGCTATTTCTTTTATTTTATTTCAAAAGATGAACTCATATATCATATTTTAAAAGTTAAATACCATAAATGACATTAATATTTCTTTTCTGGAGAAATGTACTCCATACTAGAAGATGAAGAGAATATGAAGAACATAAAAGAAGACACTAATGTCTGGATTTAAGGTATGAATTACTTTTCCTATGTCCTAAGTATGAAACATTATTTAGTATATATTGATGAATCACAAAGAAATATTTCATGTCATTCTTTTATTAGAATAATGTTTTAAGGAATAAGATGAAAAATCTTAGTTAAAGGTTTATGAAGGCAGTTGAATAAAGGATGTGTTTATTAATGACATTCTTATATATTCTAAATATTATGACCATCATGAAGCACATATAGACAATTCTATAATAGTTTTTGTTTTACAAATTTGGAGATATATGTTAAATAGAATTGAAACATAAAAAAAGTTGTGTATAAAAATGGTGATTATTTTTAAAGATACTCATTAAAGGATATATGATAATGGGATAAATAAACCTTTCAGTTAATATGAGCTTCATGTTAAGGAAATAAATGTCAATTAAGATCATTTAATTTTTTGGGAAAAAAGATCTATACAGAAAACCTTAGAGGTTAAAAATTGATTTGATTATTAATTATATTTCTTAGAATGTTAATCATATTTTGGAGAATTCAATAGGTATTATTTTAATATATATTTTCTTTAAAAAAGAAAACCCATCACAACAAATGAGGCCTCGGGACTTGAACCCACAACTGAAGGGAGATAAGGTTTCAACACCTACCACCATCCTACGTGATTTCCTCCTTAGTATGAAATTAAAAATAAAGGTTAATTTTATTTCAAGAACATATGGTTTGTCATATAGATAATCATAGGTTTCAAAAGTGATTTAGTGATTATGTGAATAAATTAATTTTAGAATAATATCACTATATTAGGGAACATTATATGATTAATGTAAACATAATATTATAGGATTTTATTTGAGGATTTAAGGTTGAATAATATTTTATAAGAATATATGATTTTAATTTATATTCATGGTGATTTTAGATATTTAGGGGAATTAGTTGCATATATTAGAGATTATATAATTATTTAATTTACTTTTTTAGTGTGATACTTTAAGAGTGATTGGTGTTATTTAGAGATAAATTTTAAATTTTCATTGAATAATTTTTGTTCAAATCATTGTAATATTTTTATTTAAATCTTAGTGACAGCTATTTTGAATAATTTTAAGGATAGTTATTTATAGAATGATTACTTTTGAACATTGGGTATTACAGTTTATTTTTTTAGATTAATCTATTATTTCTTCATATAAATGTATATTCATTTTGGGAATTATCTTACCATATGCTAACCATTTTTGGTTTGGCTAATGTATAAATATATGATGAATATATTTTTTATTCTTTTATTGAATTATGTGATCTGTTATGAATTTATTTTAGTTATTTATAAATGAAAAATCAATCTTTAATGCCCACCATTTTGTTAAAAGATGATATGAGGTGTGGAAATTTATTAAATGATGAAATTATAGTTAATTATGTTGCTATTTTTTATTTTTCTAGATGGAAATGTAATTCCAAAAATCTGGGAAAATAATCTTGAAATAAAAATTTTATCTTATTACCATCATTTCTTATGAATTGATGGCCTTTTTTACACCTCTTTCCTTTATGGTTTTGTAGTAATTGACTTTCTTATTAACATTCAGATTATTTTGATCGATTTTCTCTATAAATATATAATTATTTTCGATATTAATTTTTCCTCCATTTCAATATTTTCACTTCTCAATAATGTTCTCAGATTTGGAAATCTTATTAGAGTTATTCCAGATAAACTTCATAATTCTATTTCTTCTTTTTCAAGAGGAAATTTTATAAACATTTTTTATAATGTGGGAAATCAAAAAAATAGTATTTCAAAATGTCAAACCTTTGATTATTGAGTTTAAGTTCATTTTTTGAGGATGGAATTTTTTTAAAGGGGGTCTAAAATAATTTCACTATATTTTAAAAGAAGCTCTATGTTCAACAGAGCACAAGATATACAACACTGATCTTTAATGAACCAAAAAATATTATTATTCAAATATGACCTTTATCACCTAGATGTTGAGCTAGAGGGTATGGATGGGATTAACTAAATTATGATGTATATGTATATATAAAGGTTTTAATCAATAAAAATAAATTTATTAATTCTTAAAAATTAATAACTTGTTAGTAAAGTGATTTTACGCTTCAGAAATATGTTTCCCTCAAAAATATATTTTTATTGATTTTTAAGAAAGGATAATATAATTATTTTATTCCAAATATTGAAAATTAATTTTATAAAAAATAAACCATGTTTTAAATAATAAAGTAAAATTTATCTGAATGTGAATTTTATGGATTTCTCAAAATAATATTGTTTTTCTAGTGAATAGTTATAAATAAAAATTTTATTGAAAATTCTATTTTTGTATAAAGAATTTAAAAAATATAAATATTATTTTAAAATGTATTAAAATTAAAATTATTTTTATAATATTATAAACAATCTAACTAATTTTACTAGAATCAAATTTTAGCTAAAATTTTGTATAAAAAACATTTTTATTCTTAAAAATGCATATTTCTAAAAAATATATTTTTCATTGAATTTTTTATTTTTAAATTAAATTAATTTCCACTAATAAAAATTTAATCATGAAATTGTTTTAAAATTTTGTAATTAGTAGTTCTAAATTTGTTAAATTGGTTCCTTTTATTTTTTTCTTTTAGAAATAGTAACCACAATAAATTATTTTCACCAAGGTAACGGTTAATCGAGTAATTAACAGTAAAAATAATGTGATAAAGACTAAAAAAAACCCTTAAAATTTCTATAATTTTATTGGATGATTATATTTCATATGTTATTATCAAACTTCTAATATATGACATTGTTTATCATTTTTACAAGATTTTCACCTTTATAATATTTTATGTAATGAAAAGAAAAAAATTCATTCTCTTTATTTCATTATCTTTAAATTTTTCATATAGGAGTAAAAATAATGTATTTTTTCTTCTAAATAGTAAATTTAATTATAATTTAATTATATTTATTATTTTAACACACCAATAGTTTTTGGTAAGACATTTTTTATAGTTAATCATTATTCTATCTTACATTGCCTACAACGCCAAGCTTAAACGAAATCATGATATACTATTAATATAATTATTTAAAATGAAATTATATCCAAACCATCAAATTGATGCTTCTATATAATTTTACGTATATTATGAAAATATATTATTGAATTCATTATTTACCAAATAATTACAAAATTCATATAATCAAATTTAATATAATAGACATGTGATTATAAGAACTATTATTATGCACCAAAGGTGTTCTATCCTAATAAATTCAATTAATTACTGTCATTGAATTATATAAATTAAATTTAGTTTTTATCTAATGTTTTTACATTAATCCCAAATATTTTATTAGTATAAAACAAGAATGAATTCAATTTTATGCATTGAAAACTATATAATTCTAAAGGTAGTTTTATTAAATTTTGTCGTCACACTAATTTTAAATATAGTTGAGACACATTTATAAATTTTATTTGATAAAATATATTTTTTATTTTAAATAATAATATATAAAATTACATTGGTTCATTTTTTGGTAATTTTCTGATAAGTTTTCTTTTTTGAAAAATAGTAATAAAATATTGCATTTTAATTGAAAACAAATTTTTTGTCTGAATAATTTATATTGTGAAACTATATTTTTAATTGGTTTTAAATTTTAATTAGATTAATTTTTTACCAATTAATCTAATTGAGTTCATTGGAATTAATTTTACTTTGAATTCGTATATAAAAACATATAAATCTTTTGAACATTTTCACTTTAAAAACTCATTTTCTCATTCTGAAAATAGGATTAATTTTAAATTAATTACTGAAATTTATGCATTTTGGATTTTAAAAAAATGGTTTAAATATTTATAATCACTTGTCTAAAATTATATAAATATTTTCATTTTATTTTTGGACATTATGAATAGTACTTTTAGTAATTTTTTATTAAAATTATTAAAGATAAATAGATTAATTGAGCGTAATAGTTATATTATAAATATTATAATGTTACCCTAAAAACAGTCACAATTTTGTTTTATGAGTTATTTTTGACTGAAAGAATAATTTTCCCACAATTGTAACCTTTGGAAGACACTATAATTATAGTATGACATCTATTAAATTATATTTAAATAACAGTTAAAGATGTTATACAAATATCTTTAATAACTATATCATTTTTAATATAGAGTTATATATGAGATAAATTATACTATAAAATTTAATTTTAATGATACAATATATATATTTATAGTGATTATTTATTTTTATTTTTTAATAAAAAAATAATTAACTTAAAGGCTTGTATAATGATGATGTATTAATTATTTAATTTATATAAATATCAAATAAATGATTATAAAAATATAAAAAAATAATTTTGAGATAATTAATGTCACACAGAAATATTATATATAACTTAGACATGTTAAGGATATATTAAAAGTGTTTTTTTAATTTTTTATGAAATCCAATATAATGAATAGTATCAATATTGTCATTAATCTTTTATTAAAATAAATAACATTTTATTAAATGGTATATAATTCATAACAATATAAAATTATGAAAAATTATTGGGTTAAATTCTAAAATTTAATTCATGACTCATTAAAGGTTCATTTTTTTTTTAAAATAAATATATTAACCTTAAGAGATTAAAAATACATATTGTCACTATTAGAGTTAAAGGGATTAATTAAGGGTTAAACCCAAAAGATAATGGTGATAATGTGACCTAAACTTGTTTAAAAATTATTTTTTGAGATTATATAGACCCATCGACATTTAATCTTCTAAATAAATCACTTTGGATCCATTTTTAATTTGAAGTTAACTTATATTAATATATATTTTTTGAATTTCCAAAAGTGACCCTCACCTCAATTATAAAAGGGAACATTTTCCCTCACTTCCAAAAACCGCATCCATCCTTCTAGAACATTAAAACCCTGAAATTATGTCCTCAAAATTTTCTTATCAATGTTATTTAGGTCCTTCTATTCCAAAAACTCCAACTCCATCAAAGCATCATGCGTGCATACATACAACTTTCCTCCCTCATGTTGTGGTGAAATGTTTTTTCATCACCTCTTTATTTTAATGGTTATAATGATGTATATGATGGATATAAATAACAAATATCAAATTATATTGATTATTTATAATCAATATACCATCCAATTCCTTACAATTTATCAATTAAAGGAATGATTTCATCGCTCATACGTATATACAACCTACCGTCTCTATAGAGAGATTTGATTCATTATCCATGATACCCATTAAACAATTATTATAAAAATATTTATTGTAAAGTCCCAGAGATTCAGTGGATTTTTTGTCTTAAATACATGGAAATTTTACGAGTCCTCAGTTTTTGACGGTGCTGGATTCTAAGGCCTGGTGTGCCCGGAATCAGTTTCTGAAGTTTTGATCCGGTATGTTTTGTAAACGTATGAGAAGGATTTTATATCTTTTGAACTGGTGATCAGAATTGAAATCTGACGACACCATTGAACTTGCAACGCTGGTATTCTCTTAAGGAGACCTTTACCGTAGTTGCGTTTTTTCGTGAGTGGAAGTTAATTTTGGGGGTTTCTAAATAAAAATTAAATAAAAATATGTGTTGCATATTTTTATTTGAATTGTAGTTAAAACCTCCAAGGGGAGGTTGGTGGTGGGTCCACCCACACATAACCTTCCTTCGGAAGAAGTTATAAGTTGGGGTCCACAATTCCATCAAACCCCCTTAACCCCCATTTAACTCTTGGAACTCCCCATAAATTTTTGAAGCCTCTTCACATTCCACCTTCCCTCATTATGGTGCCAACACACCTAAGAATTAATTAATTCCAATTAATTAATTAATTAGATATGGTTTGAATTATTTTTGTAATTCATGGAAACAATAAAATAATGGAGTAGACATTATTTTATTTTGGTTGGTGATTCTTGGTGGTGGAACATTGGGAGATCTTTGGGAGAATTCTTGGAGAACAACATCCTTTCCAACAAAGAATGCATGTTCCTCGCCGTTTACAAGGTAGGGGGTTTTATTATTTTAATGTATGAATTATACCATCGTTCCACGTCATTTATTTGGGTTTTATGATGGCCACTTGTTATCACCTATTCCGGAGGGCACGGGATGAACAAATATATCCCGACATCCCTCTGATTGGTTCTTGATTGGTTGACGATGAAGGCGGAGCCGAAAGAGCATGGGGTCGACGCACCGTGCCAGAGAAGTACTACAGCCATGCGGGCCACAACAGATGGAAGAGTCATGGAACCTTCGCGCCTCACCGGAGGAAGAAGGTCGCGGGCATGCGGGTCATGGCAAACAAAGATGGTGCGGCGCTATCGTGCCCCGCTGAGGAAGACCCATGGCCGGGGATCCCCACAGTCGGGTCGCCCCACGGCCGGGCACCCCTCGGTTGGGCCGCCAAGGCCGGGCCAACCCTCAGGCGGGCCGCCACAGCAGGGCCACCCCTCGGCCGGGCAGCCCCACGGCCGGGCGGCCCCTTAGCCTAGCTGCCACGACCGGGCCGCCCCACGGCCAGGCCACCCCACGGTCGGGCCGCCCCTCAGCCGGTCCGCCCCTTGAGCCGGCCCACCCTTGGGTCGGGCCACCCTCATGTCGGGCCGTACCTTTAGGTCAAGACACACCTTCGGACCAGGCCGACCACTCAGGTTAGGCCGCACCCATGGACCGAGTCGGACCCTCATATCGGGTCGGACCCCGGTTCGGACTAGGTCAGGTCGGGTCGCTCCCGCTGGGTCAGACCGGACCCGGACCCATTATAGCCAGTTATCGCCTTTTCGCCCCTATTCTAGGCTTCCAGTGTCCGATAAATGAACCGCCTGCGGTGATAGAATTCTTAGAGCGAGGTGATTCTTTTGGAATACTCCACTTGAGGTTCAAACATAGTTGGGGTATGGACGAGTTGGTTTGAGCCTAAAAAACAACTGGGCCCCTCGAACAGAAATGCCTATAACTCACAGGCCGGGCATCCGATTGACACGTCATCTATCGTGTTGGGTACCTTATAATGAGACGGAACTACGAGTTACGTTAACTCAATACATAGTGATATTTGATTCCTCGACACTTGACTTGAGGAGCGGACCCTCTAGGAATCGAGCATGTTATGTGCGAGAACCCTATGGCTGGCTGCGATCGAGACTGGACCTGGATCCTCGGTGGGTTTGACAGGGACGAGAATGGACCTAGATCCTCTGGGGGTTCGACATCGACAAGACTGGACCAAGATCCTCAGTGGGTTCAACCGTTATGAGACTGGACCTGAATCATCTGTGGGTTCAACAGTGACGAGACTGGACCTGGATCCCCCGTGGGTTCGACAGTGACGAGACTGGACCTGGATCCTCCGTGGGTTCGACAGTGACGAGACTGGACCTGGATCCTTTGTGGGTTCGATAGTGACGGGACTGGACCTGGATCCTCCATGGGTTCGATAGAAATGAATTTTGTATCGAGATCCCATGTAGGATCGACTGCTTCGACAGAATGTTGTTATAGGTTTCAACGGATATCTGTCGTTCGACAGTGAAAGGTGAGTCATTGGCTACAATTAATCATCTTTTACTCTCCCTTTTAATTTGTGTATACCTAGTGTGAGCTGAGTCTTTACTTTCGTGTTTACCTCATGTTTGAGATGTTTACCCTTGATAACTTAGGTATATGTATGGACATATACCTAAGTAAGGGTGGATGTTTCTTCGTGGATGTTTCTTCATGATTGTTTCTTCGTGGATGAGAAGCCCACGTGGCTTTCTTCTGTGACCTATACCTATGGAGGTCACGTTGTGTTGAACTTTCTTTTTGGATTGTTTCTACACTTGTAGAACGGAATTTGTTGAGCTCAAGAGTTGGAGCCAGTCTGTGACTTGTAACTTAGGTATATGAATGGGCATATACCAAGGTAGGGATGGTTGATACTTCGTGATTGTATCCTAATGCTTTGGTTTATTCTTAGTGGATTCTGGGAGACCTTCATGGGTCTCGGGGTCCCCTACTGAGTATTGTTATACTTACCCCTACATGGGTTTCGCCCGCACCTTGTTGTGTTCTTTGCAGATGACGGTCATTAGTGATCGGGGATGAGGGTGACGGACGGGAGGCTGCTCGGAGCTGGACTAGACGGGACGTACCTCAGGGATGAGTTGTTCTAGATCTGTACCTACCCTTAAGGAAGGATACCTCGGTGGACGATCCAGGAGCTATTTTCCCTTTTTACTTGTACGTGTTCTTTTTGTTCAGTTGGGTTTGTATACTGGCCCACTTACTTTCAGCACTACCTTTGTATTCAGTTTTACATAGTGTTTTGCTTCCAGTTGTGTACTCTAATTGTTTGTGACTACTTTTTATAAAGGCAATGCCTTACCAGCTTATGGATTTACACCTTTGATGCCAGTCGCCAGCCCCTGGCCTTTTGAAGGCGGGCTTGGGGTATTCTCGACATGGGTCTCGAGGATGGGTCGTGACTTTTATAATGAGTAATTTTAATATATACGAACTTTATATAATTCTGGATAATAAATAAATATATTATATGCATAAAAAATAGGACATACAAGACAAAACATGCATAGGAAAATGAAGAACTTAACACCTGAAACAATGATAACAATGAAATAATATTAATAAAATGATATAATAAGATTATATATTAGATATTAAATTTATATATAGTTATAGAATAAATTAATTACATGATTTAAACCATTATAAGTAGATTGTGGTACCTTATACTAAATTAGTGCACAAGGTAAGCGTTAATGTAAAAATATCATTAATATTCGGCATTGTTTATACGTAAGTCTCGGCTTAGAAATATTTATCATCATTGTATATGTTTATTAAAAAAAAATACAAATTATATTTACAATTAACCTAAAATGATTAAAGAATTTTTACCCATGTTTTAATTTTTATAAAATTATTTGAATGGAATATTTTCATTGAGGTATCATATAACTTCTTCAATAAATATATAGCTTCTTTTAACATATACAGTAGGAGTGGATTTTTCCACCATCATGAAACCTTACTTTCTCAAAGATTCCTTTATAGGTTTTCAAGATTATGTTAAATGAGAATTTATTATTTTTAAATTCTACTTCCATTTAAATAAATGATTTCAAAGTAAAAAAAAGAATTATTTCTCTCAAGAAAATTTAATGATTTTATTATAGTATTTTCATCTATGTCGACATCTTCTGTTGAATATTTTGGTTGATTGAGTTTGGATTATTATGAAACCATATACCATATTTTATTGTAGTTTTTATGATTAGTTTGATTTTAGAAGTTATATTTTGATACCATTCACTGTCTATGGTTTAATAATTGACATTTTGTATACTAATTTTTCAATATGAAAGTTTGTGTTATTTATATTTTCAAATGTGGAATGCATTTGACATAGTAAGTGACAGGAAAGGAATGCTATATCCCTATGATGAATCAGTCGGTGTCATTATATAGACTAGTTTGGTTATTACCAGATTCCTTACCTATTTATTTATAGTTTCTTGGTCGAATCACTGAGGGTATGTTTAGGATGTATGACATTATGAATTCCCACATTATGTGATTATTTACTGATATTTCATATGATTTTTTGATTAGTTGAATATTCTTGTTATTATTTATATAGAATTATATGATTTCTATTTATTATTACTAAATTAATCCCAAGATTATGTCTAAATGGCTTTTTTTTAGTTATAAACCTTGACTTAATGTTTATACTTATGATTCAGAATAAATTATATTGTTAGATTACCTTTACTAAGCATCTGATCTCACCCCTTTATTATGTTTTATTCTTTCCTGGATTTCAGGATGTGTATTATAAATGATATAAAAGGTTAACCTAGGATAATAGTGGTGTTCTCTAAGGATTTTCTATGTTGTATTTGATATTTTAAATTTTAATCGAAGGTTCATGTATTTAATCTGGTTTCTAAAACAAGTAAACTGATCAATCATTTGGGATTAGAAAATTATATTTATTCCAACGTAATAAATTGAGATGCTTGGTTTAGGTTACTAGGGTTAGGGTCAATAAAATCATGGTAATACATTTTCTATCATGCAGTTTTCAAAGAAAAATTATTTTAATAATTCCATAATTTCCCACGTTCATATAAAATAATAAATAATGTTATATTAAGTGATTTGAAATTCATAAAAATATTTTCATCAGCCAAGTGATTTGGATATGGTATTAAATATCATCTATGGTCCATTTACAGGCCAATATTCCTTTTATAGTAACTATCTTGACCCCAAAAGAGTAGAAAACATTATTATCATGGTAATCCTCAAAAAAATTAAAAGTGGGCTAAAACAAAATGATAAGGGTAAAAACATCTTATAAACATGAACAATTTTAATTTTAGATTAGTATTTGGAGTAATATGAATCTTATATTCTAATTATATATTTGTTTTATCATTTTTAAATATTAAATTAATTTATATTAATTATATATTATAGGTAATTAAAAGAGTACCCCTCCCCTTTCTTATAAAAGGGAACCTACACTCCTCTTTTATTAACACTTAAATATACATTTGTATTGGAAAATACCTTCCTATAATCAATATAGTAATTTTATAATTCTATTTTTATGAATAACTCCAAACATTGAGGGCTTAAGGTGTAAAGAAAAGAATATGGTTTAAATAAGAGGTATAACTTTTAGCCGAATGATTCAGTTTTATTTCTTCGTACCACTCCTTCAGATATTATTCAAACATGGTCAAATAATAATACCAGTATATTTTATATACTTATTTGTTACCATCATAATAGCATAATCTATATCCATATCCTCTTCATTAAAAGGGAATAAAAAATTCCCTCCATTTGTATGGTGGACAACGACCTCGTGAACCATTGTAATTTTTTCCCATCACCTCCTCTAATCAATATTTATATTGATGGTTTTAATATATATATATATATATATATATATATATATTATATTCACGAAATAATAATCATTCTGGAAAATCAATATTTCATCTATTTTCTTACATTTCCATCCATCAAAAATGATAATGTCATTCATCCCCTAGTGTGGACTACCACTGCCACATAGAGATGTGATTCAGTTACCATCACGAAATCACATGGATGATATATATATATATAATAAAAATAAAAAATATGGTATTTATCATATAATTATTATTATAAAATGACAATAAAAATACTCACCTTCTTTCCCTCATAATTGTTGAAAAATGGAATCATTTCTAATGTGTACGTATGGACTACTATATCTGTGATTATAACGTGGAACATTTTTCATAACAATCCTTTATGATTGGTTTTGAAATTATAACTCATGTGTATGAATTATAATTATGTTTTTTTTTTTGTTATTTTCTGGATAATATGGAATAATTTTCTCAATTACCATAGTCAACCTACTAAAGAAATTTTTAATATATGATACAAATATCATCAAAAGTTCACACATAATCTTAAATGATTAAGTGATTGAATATGACATGGTAATGAATAAAATTTATGTAATAATAAATATTAATAAGATTATTAAGAAATTAAATAATTAACATCTATTTGTTTTTTAATAATATAAAGGATGTACGTGATGAGTCTTACTCAATGTAAGAGACACTTTACTTTATAAACTTGTTTTACATGTCTATAAGATTTATTTTATAAATATTTATCTTTAAATTAAATATTATAAAAATTATGTTATGTATGCATTTATATATATATTTATATATAAATTAATTAAAAACTATTTTTTAAGGTTTTTGAAAGAAATAATTTTAATTATTTTTTATGAAATATTTTGACTTTATTTACAGAAGAAAAAAAGAATGTTTTATTTAACATATATGGAATTAATGAAATTTTCCTAGCATCAAAACTATTTTTTAGATTTTGGTTTCCTTTATAACATTAAGTGTTTTTTCAAATAAACCCCATCATATCCTTTGTTTTGGTTATTTATGAATTTAAATTGTGTTTTTTAAAGGAATTGTTATTTTGATATCCAAAAGTGTATTTATATAGATTTAAATGTGTTTTTAATGTTTTTATGATGAAAATGATTATATTAACTAGATAATTATATTTTTAGTTGACTTTATGGTTATTTCAGTTTCAATAGTTATGGTAAGTGTTCTATGAAGAGGATATCTCAAGGGACCTACTTGAATTTTCTATGATATCCTATGAGTTTTCATATAAATCATGTTATTTAAAAATGTAAGAAAAATATAATTTGTTTTGAAGCAATGATTGTAAAGACCTAGCCTTAAACACTAAATATTCTAGTGACTTTCAACTAGAATTCTATTTCTTTTTCAATTTGGAGGATCATTTCGGTATAGAGTTTTAAAGAAGTAAGAAAAATTCTTATAAAGTAAACTCGTATATTGAAAGTGGACACATATATTCAATATCTATTTTTTCTACTAAATAAAACTTTTTAAAATAAAACATGGTTTCTCTTTATGAAAATTATTTACAATTTTATCCTTAATCTCATCATTGTCTGAACACTCCCTTAAACATTATGAAAAACATTATAGAAATTTGGATGTGATAAAAAAGAAAAAGGAAATAAAATAAAGTAAACCATTAGTCTAATGATAACCCATAAAACATTTTCATAAAATCAGACATTTTTAATCAAATAAAATATCATCATTTCAGAAATATCATTATCTTACATTTTGAAAATCAATTTATTTTCATGAAAACTCATAAGAAGGAACATGAAACATAAGTAGGTAACTTGTGAAATAATATTCCAAATCACTCTTACATATACTGCAGCAATATCATCTATATAGGGAGTATCCATTACAACACATAAATCTTTCATAAAAGAAACATTCTTAAGGAAAATAACTCTTCGATTTTGAAAGAACATTTCATTTTTACAATGTCACGTACTAGTAAATGAAAAAAATTTATTTGAAAATAAAATTGTAAACTTGTAAAGGAAACTAAAAAAAACTAAAGTGACATGAAAATAGGAAATTCATTTCATGTCTTTTATGTTAAAAACATACCTTTATAATTCTTTAAAAACAATTGCAAATGTAACTTTAAAAGAGTAATTTTAAAAGAAAGTTTCTCACATAAAAACAGAAAAAGATTCATTTTATAAAACATTTGATAGAAATTAGAAAATTACAACTATAAAATTTTTCATGTCCATATAAATAAAGTTATAAAAACAATTTTTTAAACATGAACTTGAAAATAAATTGTTAAACAAAAATTTTTAAATTTTTTAAAAAAAGATGTTTTAGATAGAAAGTCTATTACATTGATTCTGAATCATCAGGTAGAATGTTTATCTTAAAGAATAATAAACATTAATTAATTATTTAATTTCTTTAGATCCATTTTATGTTTATTATTCAGTTCATATCACTTCTTATCATGTTATAATAATTACTTAATTATTTAAGATCACATCAAACATTTTGACGATATTAGATACTTGAGTTCAAAATTAATTTAGAATGATTCCTATTGTAAAATTGGTCATTTTTAAATCATACCCAGAATAATATTAATGATAATATTATAATTTTTATACCTCAATTTTACTTTAAAATCAAAAAATTATGTTGGGTTATGAAAAATGAACTACGTTATAATCATGGAGATGATATGTCATACGTATTTATGAGTAATGTTTTCATTTTTCAATGATCATTATTTATTGAAGTTAAGAATGATTTTACATTTCTATAATGATAATAATATAATATATATCATATAAATATACTTATATATATCATCCAAGTTATGTGGTGATGAAAAATAAATCACATAGCTTTGTGAAGGTGATAATTCAGATGTACGCAAGAATGCCTTATCATTTTTCAGTTCACGGAGATATAAGAGAATAAATAAAATATTAAATTTTTATAATGATAAATATTTCATCAATATCATATATAATAATTAATTCCATCATTATAAATAGTCTTGAGAGAAAGTTATGGAAAACGAATTTCATCGGTTCGTGAGGCGGTAGTCTGCCGTACACACAGACAATTAATTATTTTACCATTTCCTAGAATTGGTGATGGATTTAAGTGATTACATTAACATAATAAATTATAATCATATATAGAATATTGGATTTTTTATTTAATAAATATTTTATAAGATTTGATGTAGGTGAGACAAGTACCAAAACTAAAACACATAATTTAAAATGATACCTCTTCTTTAGAAATCCTACACCTTAATACCACTAAGGATGCATTTTTTAAAAACTAAGAACTATATAATGTATTTAGGGAATATATTAAGGTATTTGGTTGTATATTAGATGAACTAAAATGATTTTTATGTGTATTTATATGAGAATAATGTGTTCTCTTTTATTAAAGACTCGAGGGTCACAATTGTAATTTCTCAAAATATTAAATTAAGTTTCTAATACAAATGACTTAAAAACTAATTTATTTATAATATATTATGATTATCGGTATAAATATCTTCATTAAATTATAGTTAAATATATTTTTACAAGTTTTTTAATCCTTATCTTTTGGGTTGTAACCCTTATTTAACCCCTTTAACTCTTACTAAGAAAACATGTATTTTACACTTTGACGGTTAATATAATTACTAAAAAATGCCTAATTAACCATAAATGAATAATTTATCACATTTAAAATATTATACTAATAATTTTTCTAAATTTTATATTTTTAGAAATTTTATTTCGTTTAATTAAATATTATTTACTTTCAAATATCATTAATGTAAAATTTATACTATTCATTATTTTTCCATTTACAAAACTCAAAAAAAAGAGAACATAAATTCAAAAAAAGACCCATAAAAAATCCCTTACAAGTAAAATTTTTCTAGAAAATTATTTGAGGACGTTATTTATCCCAAATTATATTTATTTTTATGTTTTTAATATCGTTTATCTGATACTTTATATAATTAAACAATTAATGCATCATTATTGTGTAAGCCTTTAAGGTAATAATTTTGTTTCCTAAAAATTAAAAATAAATATCCATAATGATTGTAAATAAAATTCTTTAAAATTACTATTTATATTTAAATATATCTTATGAACAACCCTATATTATAAATTTTAATGTTATTAAAATCGTTAGTATGACATCAATGCTTCACTTAAGAATAAAATACTATAAGGTTCTTAAAGACATATAAGTGGATCCCAGTGGCCATAATATCATCCCAATGATTATTTCGGTCGACTATCAATCATAAAATGAAATTATTACAAGTGTTTGGGTAATTTTATAATATTTATAATATTATTTTTACCCTTAATTACCACATTTACATTTAACCATGGTAATAAAAATTACCAAGTTTGTTATTCTTATTGCCCTAAAATAAAAGGGGACTATTTACTAAATTTGAAACCTTTGATTATAAATATATCAACCAATTTTAAAATTTCAATATATAAAAGTGGCTAAAATTAATTTAAAATTAATCTCATAGATTAGGTTAAAAAATGGGTTTCTAAAGAGAAAACATTTTAAAGTTTGAAATTATTTTCTACCCAAATTCAATATATAAATGCATCCAAAAACATAAATTAGATTAATAGAATTATAATTTATATTGTTTAACTTTAAAACCAATATAAAATAAAATTTTACAATATAAATTGTTCAAATGAAGACATAGTTTTCAATTAAAATGTAGTATTTTTGTTCATTCATCAAAAAATAAAACTTATCAGAAAATACCAAAAATTAATGAAGGAAATTTTGATATTTATATATAAAAAATAAATTATATTTTTTAAAATAAAAAATTTTAATTGGTCAAAATTTAGTTTTAAAACATGTGTGTCATCAAAAGGCATCAAAACTACCTTTATAAAAATTCATCTTTTATGTGTGAACTTTGATTTATTTTTATATCATGACTAGAAAACACATCTGTTGAATTTTTTAACATTATATTTAATATATTTTATATTTATTTCAACAAAAAATATATTACAATAGTGACTTGTTTGTTTTAATATCACAAAACACACTTATCCACATTTAAATTGTTTTTCAGAGAAATATTTCTTTTTATTTTAAAATTTGTTTTTTTCATATATTATTAATTGGTTTCCAAAGAATTAATTATATATAAAAGTGTAAAAAAAATTTCCATAATTGATTTAATCACTTTCACACCTTCCATTCTAATGGGCAGGTTATAACAGTATCATTTAAGTAATAATATTTAGTTTTTTGTTTAAGCTCGATGTGGCTTATCATGTGTGTTATTAAACATTGTATATAAATTTAAAATGTGGGATGTTACATTCTCCCAACTTTATTAAATTTTATCCTCAAAAATTAAAATTGTTATTCTGTAATGACCCAAACATTCATGAATAAAATTACCTTTCTTTTATTTAATTAAATGTCTTATGTATATAGTAAACACATGCACTTTTTTTATTTTATCTAATTGGATTTAAATAACCATTATGTATAATAAATGTTAATAATATAGTCATTGAATATTGATCACATGACTAGTATATTTGTATGGTTTTAACAAATCCTTTTGAAACAGACAAAGGAATTGATGGCCTCGACCGGTATGGTCATTCCCTTTGAATCCAATTTTTCAAAAATTATGAGGGAGATAGAATTTCTGAGATTTTCCCTAGACCAAGCCCGAGCCTAGATCCAACAACTTAAGCAAGATCCAAACCTTTTACCGAAGAAGTTCAAGCTCATCGAAATCACAGCCCAAACCATGTTCACAGAACGTCCCAAAGAAAGCCCCACCATTGCACACCATAATCTTAGGTAATATGTTGGTATAATAAAGTGATATGTAAAAAGACCGTATAATTATTATTATATGAATTATTTTTTTATATAATATATAATATACATTCATTTTTTTATTATTGATACTTTGTAAATGGTTTTAAAAACAATAATTGTATTTTTAGATAATATTTATATTTAATTAAGAAATATATTTTGATGAATAAATAGATTTTCTAATAAAATATAATTTTAATAAATTATTATTACTAAATTATTTTTTATTAAATATTAATAGTTGTCTAATTTTTATAAATACAATTGTAATTTTTATTATGGTTTGAAAACTGTTTATGTCAAAACCCATGAATTTTCATTAAATGTTTGTTTTTATTTTAAAATTTTTAATTCACATATTTAGAAAATTATTTAGATAAAATTAATTTTATATTTTGAATTAGGATATCTAAATTATCCAACTGTGAATTGTTCATAATTTTTTGATAATTTCAAATTTTTGGGTAAAAATTAAATATCGAATAAATATATAATTTGATTTATGATATCATAATGACCCAATAGTGATGTAATAAAATAATAAAAAACATATATTTAGGTATTATATGTTTTAACTTTAATATATTGTGATTTTATATTTGTTTGATTAATTTTATAACACCTTAGTGGACCCTCCAAGAGTTATAAAATATTTTAAAATATTAAAATGATTTCATTGAGAGTATGACTCACCTCCACAAAATATAGCCTTATATTTTAATACATTCATACATTTTATTTATAATTTATTTTATACCACTCACCTTTGGTAGAAACCATTATAAAAACCATGGGATGGTATATGGCTTTGAATATTTTAATGTGTTGTGTCCAAAACCAAAATAATAATGAATTCCCTCTACATTCCTATATAAATCGACCCAATATACCATTCCTCTTCAGGAAATCCATTTTTATCTCAACCAACCTATTCCCCATACTCCTTATAGTCCTTGAAAGGCATCTCCATGCACTCAATAGGCCTCTCCCAAGCCATTGAGATCACACTTCCAAGTAAGGGACACTCACTTTCCTCTCCTCCTTTCAAATTTTAGTATCTTATTTGAAAGTATTTCTTGTAATCTCAAATGGTTATATTTTCATTATTTTATTATCATTATATCACAGTTCATTTTATGTTATTTTAATGAGTTATTATTTATCCTCCCTCATTTTGACCCTTGCCTAAGACGTTACCATGCCGAAGTTTCATAACGGGTTCCTTCCTTTCTCATTTTTTCCAAGTTTCTTTATGTTGATACATCCTTTTATTTTTAATTAAAAATATTGGGGTATGATTTTTCACCACCCCCATAATTCCCCTATTATTTTTGAATGATTATATACATTTTCCTCTCTCGTCAGTCCCTCACATGTACACCTGTTACCATGCAGAAATTTCGTATGTGATATTCCATTTCTCCTCTTTATTCAAGTTTCTCTATTATGATACACATTAAATTGATAAATTCCATGTGTTGGAACATATATCTATATTACCCC
Organism: Viscum album; assembly: GCA_963277665.1. NCBI lineage: Eukaryota > Viridiplantae > Streptophyta > Magnoliopsida > Santalales > Viscaceae > Viscum > Viscum album. Next base: position 1,724,924,827 of record OY728155.1, read on the forward strand.
CTTACATTACATCTCATTTACATTTGATGAGATATCCCTTCCTCTCTCAACAAACATTTTTATGAATTATTATGTCTCGTCGTTATACTTCTGAAATTGCCTCGTGATTTTCCATACCAAAATCATCATGTAGTGAATACCATACTCATTTATCTATCCAGGGAATTCACCATTATTCACATGTAATTATTAATTACAAATTTTCATGTATGTATTCTATATTCCATTATTGTGGAATAAATAATGACGTTGAAAGATTCTATGTAATATGATCCATGTGGCACACTTATGCATGAAATGAAATATTGATAAAGGATGTGCCCCGATATTGCTCCAATTCATTGGTTAATTTTTATTATCCTGATATTCCCTATGAAATGATGGTTTACTCATGCTGACTCATGCACAATTAGGGTTTACTCATATGGATTCATGCGCAATTAGGGTTTACTCATGCTAATTCATGTGCAATGAGGGTTTACTCATGCTAATTCATGTGCAATGAGGGTTTACTCATGCTAATCTTTGTTCAATGTGCCTTGGATCATGATAATATAATATTGTATGTTATTCCTCCATTTCCATGTTATGATAACCATTCTATATCATGCCTTTATGTTTATTTATCTCTTGTGCTCCATTGATATGCTCATTTCCTAACATGTATTGTATTCTTCATGTTCTTCTGTGTTTACTACCTTACCGGTCTTTATAACTCACTCTTTTATTATGTATTTCTATAGGTTATCCAATGAAATTCTAATTACAGGGTAATTTTGTGGTTATGTAAAATGAGTTTTAAATAAAGATATTTTATTTTATGTATTATGTTGTCATTTAATGTTCTTAATTTCCCAAGACACTAGACCTCTCGATCCTCATAGTTGTCTTCGGTGCATGTTTATGTAATAAATAATGTTTCAATATGTAATAAAGAATTTTAATTTTTATAGTTGTTATCAAAGGATAGGTTTAATTATTTTTGCGATTAATATTTGAAAACCTTAGTGAAAGCCTGAAGTATAAGACTATGAATAAGAAATAAATACCTATATTTTGGAGAGTATAGAGTAAGTGGTTTATGAAGAAAATACATCCCTATCTAGATAAGAACAAGTAGAGGAGACTCTAGAATATATGTATCTAGGGGAAAAACCCAAAGCACTCCTTTGAGTAAGACTCAAACAAGAACGGTTTCACGACAAAAAGCCTTATTTTACTATTGGTTCGACACACCTAGGGTATATGCTTTGGTAAATTAATAAGCTTAGTATGAGCCATTATTAAGGGAATAAAAAAATATGCCTCATAATATATGTTGGGAAGTAGATCATGGATAACATAGACTAAAGCCTATAAATTCATAAGTTAAGGAAATAAATGTAATTTAAAAGGTATCCCTTGTTGTCTTTCGATTCCCCATTATGTGTCAAAAATTTTAAGATATTCATCCCTAATTTTTCATTTAATCTAGCCAATGGACGATAATATGCGGAGTATTTCTAACAACCAATGTCAAGGGAAACGTGATGAATGTCCCACTGAGATTCCCAATCAAATGGGAGATCCAGTAGGACATATCATGATTATGCCAAACCAGCTATCAAAAATCATGATTAAAAATTTGAATTTTTTTGAATGCCTAAGGAAATCAAGGAAGAGGAATATGAAATCTCCTAAAAGTAAATATTCTCATGTTGATAAGGTGAAGAAGACCCAATTTCATTCATGTAACAAGTGTGGAAAGAGTCACCAAGGGAAATTTCACAAAGGGACTATGAGATGTTTTAAATGCAAAAAGAAAGGGAACAAAGTATCTAATTGCTATGAAAATGGATAATGTTAAGGATGGAAACAAAGTTTCATCAATGGAATCTTACATAGTTCTACGCTATAAATGTGGAGAAGTCAGGCATTACCCAAGACAATGTTCTTTTTCAAGGTCTAAGAAGCCTGATGAGAATCCAAAATATCCTTGATCAAGGGAGAAAGGGAATTCTTATTCTAAGATATATAATTATGAATGAATTACATTTAACCACCACTTCAAAGCAGTGTATAGCGTAATGTATTTTTATTTATGTCTTATTAGTATGTCTTTTTTAATTTCTATGAACATTGAGTCCCCACCAGAAATGATATTAAATCATTACAAAACACTTTTATAAGTATTGTATCATATGTTGAAGTTTATGGGAATTTTCTTATTAAAAATATTATAAGTATCTCGTTTTTTGAATTTTAGGGAAAAAGAAAAAGTTGCAGCCTACACCTCAAGGAAATTGAAAGTTCATGAGTACAACTATCTAATAAATGATCTAGAGTTTGTTGTGGTGATCTTTGATTTTAAAATTTAGAGAAATTACCTCTTTAGGGAGAAGGGTGAAATATATATGGATCACTAAAGCCTAAAGTATATATTAAAATAGAAAGAGTTGAATATGCACCAATGAAGATGGTTAGATCTCATCAAAAGAAATGACTTCTTAATCCATTACCACCTTGAGAAAGAAAAAAAGGTGGTGGATGCTCTAAGTAGAAAGGACCCAATAATCCTATAATTGATGATAATTGAAAACGATGCAATCTATTTAGATTTGATGAATATGGACATAGTAATGATAAAGAAGTTAACATCATCAATCCATTCACAAATTATTTCTCAACCATATCTTTGGGAAAGGATGAAGGATTCTCAAATGGATGATGTGGGAATACATAAGAAAATGAAAATTATCAAAAAAAGGGAAATCCTAGGAGTTCAATGTTAATGAAGAAGGAATTGTGAGATTTGGGTCAAGACTATGTGTTAAATAAAATATATAGTTAAATAAAGATATTTTGGATGATACACATATTTCTAATTTCTCCATTCACCCAGGAAACAAAAAGATGTATTGAGATCTCCGAGAACGTTATTGGGGGGATAACATGAAGAAGGATATCGTTGAGTATACATCAAAGTTCCTGGTATATTAGCAAGTGAAGGCTGAGAGGTAGAAGTCTGTGGGTATGTTTAAACCATTACCCAGAGCAACATGGAAATGAGAGAACATAAGCATATAAATAGTCACAAGACTTCCGAAAACATCAAAAGTAAACTATATTGTCTGGGTTGTTGTGGATCATCTTACAAAGGTTGTACACTTCATTGAAATTCAAGAGGATTTCTCCTTAGATCAACTGGAACAAATCTACATCAGAGAAGTGGTAAGGCTATATGGAGTTCCACGATCAATTGTTTCTAATCGAGATCCAAGATTCACCTCTATGTTTTGGAAGAGTCTTCAATATGCTCTGAGTACTGAGCTGAACTTCAGTATGACTTATCATCCTAAAACAGATGTCCAATCTTAGCGGACTATCGAAACACATGAATAAATGTTTATAGATTTCTCATTGAACTTAAAAATAGGTTGATATCAACATCTCCCATTGGTTGAGTTCTCTTACAACAACAGTTTCAACTCAATCATCCAAATAGATCCTTATGAATCCCTTTATGGGAAGTGGTACAGAACACCGATATGTTGGGATGAAGTTGGGGAGAAACAAATTCTAGGTCTAGAAATGGTCGATGAAATGGTAGAGAAGGTTAAGACCATCCAGCAACACATTAAAGCTACTAAGATTCAACAATAGAGCTATGTTGACAGCCGTCAATGAGACCAAGAGTTTGATTTTTGAGACATGGTATTCCACTGGATATCACCGTTGAAGAAAGTTATTAGATTTGGGAAGAAGGTAAAGCATAGTCCAAGGTACATCAGACATTTTTGGATCCTTGATCACATGGAAGTAGTAGCCTATCGACTAACACTACCACTAAACCAATCTCAAGGTCATGATGTATTCCATGTGTCACTATAGAGAACGTACATACATGACCCATCGCATGTACTCAATCCAGAGGTGGTACCATTGGAGAATGGCCTTTATTATAAGAAAAATACTATAAAGATCTTAGATCATAAGAAAAATGTTTTACGAAATAAGACAATGACACTCATCTAAGTGTTGTGGACAAACCAAAAGTTTGAAGAAGCAACGTAGGAACCAAAGGAAGTGATGAGCCAAATTTACCCTCATCTGTTTTAGAGTGGGAAACGAAAATTTCAAGGAAGAAATTTATTAAGGGGGGGAATGTTGTAATGACTAGAACATTCATGAATAAAATTACATTTCTTTTATTTAATTAAATGTCTTATAGATATAGAAAAAAAGTGTAATTTTTTATTTTATCCAATTGGTTTTAAATAAATTTTAAGTATGATTACCATTGATAATATAGCCTCGGAATAGTGATCACATGACTAGTATATGTACAGTGTTTTAACAAATCCTTTTGACACAGAGAGAGGAAGTGATGGCCTCAACTAGTAGAATCTTTCCCTTTGAAGCCCACTTATCAGATCTTTAAAGGGATATAGCATTTCTAGGATTTTCTATAGACCAAGCCCAAGCCAAGATCCAACAACTTAAGCATGATCGAAACTGTTTACAGAAGAAGTTCATGTTCATTGAAACCACGGCCCAAACCATGTTCACCGAATGGCCCAAAGAATGCCCCACCATCATAGACCATACTCTTAGGGAATATAATTGTGTAATAAAGGGATATGTAAAAATAATCTATCAATATGATTATGTAAATACATTTGTATATAATAAATAATATACATTCATTTTTTATTATTGTCACTTTGTAAATAGTTTTTAAAGCACAAATAGTATATTTAGATAATATTTATATCCAATTAAGAAATATATTTTGATGAATTAACGGATTTATGAATTACATAATATTTTAATGAAATATTATTACTAAATTAATTTTTATTAAATATAAATGATTGTATAATTTTAATGAATTAAATTATAATTTTTATTAAGGTTCGAAAACAGTTTGTGTCAAAACCCATGAAATTTCATTAAATGTCAGTTTTTATTTTAAAAACTAAAATTCACATATTTAGGAAATTATTTAGATAAAATTAATATTTTTTTTTGAATTAGTTTGTCGTAATTATCCAATGGTTAATTTTTCATAATTTTCTGAGACATTTGATATTTTGTGTAAAAATTAAACACCGAATAAATATATAATGTGTTTTATGAAATCCTAGGGAACCAATAGTGATGTAATAAAATAAAATAAAATGTATATTCGTCCAATATATGTTTTAAATTTAAAATATTTTTATTTTATATTTGTTTCATTAATTTTATAAAGCCTTATTGGACCCTCCAAGATTGTAAAAATATTTTAACATTTTAAAATGATTTCCTTGAGAGTGTGACTCACCTACACATAATCAAGACTAATATTTTAATAATTTCGTCCCCTATACTTATAAAATATTTTATACCACTCACCATTGGTAGAAACCATGGGAAAAACCACGTTACAGTTTGTGGTTTTGAATATTTTAATGTCTATGTTGTGCCCAAGTGAAGTAATTGCATTTGTTGTCAATAACTTGTCATGGTGTGCCATCTAATGAAGTACATCTTGAAGATTGATGATCACAGAAGCATTAAATCTGACGATTGCTGAATTGATCTTTAAGTTCTAAAAACTTGTATCAAGATGATACAAAGTCACAACATGATTAGAAGACCATGCATTGTCTTCACAATGCATGAGGAGTTGAAAGGAGTTCCATCCACAACTACTAAGTGGATGATGTGCATTAATGAAGTCCATGCACTATCACTTAGTGCATGTGAATTTGAAGAAGAACCAATCTGATCTCTGATTAGATCAATGAAGAACGTTGAAGAATCTATTTGACTAAGGAGCTCGGTTGATGAAGATGAACCTTCTACATTTCCCTCCTAAGTGAAGATTATTTGTTGAGTAGGAGTGAGGAATTCAAATGAAGAAGAAAATGAGGAAGAAGGCTTGGAGTGGCATTTGGCTTTAACTTATGGAAGAACTTGGTATTTGACAAAGTATTATTCTCATGCCTTTGCAAAAAAAGGGCCATCTCAAGCCAGCCCACGGGTTCAACCCCACGGCTCATATGGGCACTAGGCGCCACGCCCATGGGGGATCCCATGGTGCAAGCTCGAGAGGCAGGGGGGCCATGTATAAGCCCCCGAGGGCACGCAGTGGTGAAGCCCGCGCGCCCGGAGGAGGCATAGTGGGCGCTAGAAGCGCGCCCGCAGGGAGCAAGGTGGGCGCAGAGCGCGCCCGCAGAGAGAACCCGGTGCGGGGCGGCACCGGGAGGGAGGAAGTTCAATTGGGGTGTTGCGGTAGCGGCATGTTATTAAACCGCGGAAAAACAGGAGCTCGTTTCGATGTGGGACGCGGATTTTTCCCGCGGGAGTGATCCTGGCCGCTCGATTCATCGCGCGCCAGATCCGAGCCGCTCATCTAATCCCGCGCGAGATCTTCAGATCCAGGCCGCCCGATGCATCTCCATCGCCTGATCCGACAGCCGAGAGCTCGTCCTCTACCTCGAGCTCGTCCGAAGCCTCCCGCGAGCACCCGCTGAACCAGAGGCCTCCCGAGTGATGTTTTTGAGATTCCGGCCATCTCTCTCGAAGCCGAAGGCACCCTCGTGCTCGTCTGGACATACCGAATCCATCCATGCAATAAAGAGAGCATGCATGCAATGTTTGGAGGATTTCGAGTTCGGCCGAGGCAAGCAAAGCTGCCGAGGCCACGTGGTTCGTGTCTTGCATGGGATAGAAGAAACAGAGGCCGTGCATGCGTTATAAATCGCATGCACGAGGAGGAAGAAAATAATAAAAGAGTCCGCGTTGTGCAGAGAGAAAGAACGAGATTCTCGGCCCGCGTTTGAAGTTTTCAAAGAACCTAAAATCTCGGTGGATCAAGATTTATATCCCGCGGATGTTTTGAGGATTCCTCTGCCTATATAAAGAGAGGCCGAGACCTCTGGATTTGTTGCTGATCCTTTGAATATTTGAAGTCTCGTGAGAGTCCTTCTCTGCCTCGCGAAGATTTGAAGCCCCGAGCAAGTATCTTGCGCGGCTGAAGTTCCTTGCGCGCAACCTCTTTGCACGACAAGAAGAGAGGGTTGGGCAGCACGAACTTGTGCGCCACCTCTGTGCACCGCGGCCCCCTGCGCGGTAAGCACTTGCGCAGCAGTGGCCACCCGAGGCCTTGCGCGCCTTGAACTGCTTGCACCCGTGGCTTGCGCGGCCCTTGTGGCTTGAGCCTTGCGCGGCAGTGTTGAGGAGGAGGCCGCACCTTGCACCTTGCATTTGATTGGTGTTCGGGTGTCTGCAATTGAAGGCCGCAACCAAGTGTGTGTGCAAGACAAGTGAACAAGTAGCCGAGGCCTTTGTGTTTATGTGCCAAGTGAAGAGGAGTATATGGGTGGAGTGTGTGCACAAAGAGGAGAAGGCCGAGAACCTTTGTGCTTTGGGTGCAAAAGGAAGACCACACTTTGTGTGTTTATAAATTGAAGAAGAAGGACAAGTCAAGTGGGTGTACTAAAAGAATGAGTAGTGTATGTGTGCACATGTGAAGAAGATCAACTTTGAGGAGTACACACTTATGTGTGTGAATACAAAAGAACTGATCATTCTAAGTGATTGGGTTTTTGTGAGCAAGACCAACGAGATCTTTTGAAGACTGTTGAAGCTACTTGATGTTTTGAACAACACCTTTGAAGAAGTGAAGTGAAGCCATGATGAAGATGATGCTGTGGAGTTGGGGGGTTTAACCAACTTGTAATTGGGGGGGGGGTAACCAATTACTGTGTAATCATCTTTTGGCATAGTGAAGAATCCGTGTTGGGGGGTGTAACCAACACGGCAAGGAATAGGTCTTTGTACCGAACCTTGTAAATCTCTGTGTTCTGTGCTCTCATAATTACTGCACCACTAAAAGAGTAGATCTAGGCTTTAACCAGCTGCAGAGGTTGAATTGATAATCCAAGGGGAACAATTCATAAAAAGAAAAAGTTATCACTAATTCACCCCTCCCCTCTCAGTGATCACAACCGATCCAGGCATTTCAAGTGGTATCAAAGGGAGGTTCCCTCTGTAAGGATCTACTTCTGAGAAGATGGACAATCTGAATTCTGTTAATAGTAGGGGTGTTCCTACATTCGATGGAAAGAATTACCACAGCTGGAAGAATCGGATGTTACCCTACCTTCTATCTCTCGGCCTTGAAGTTAGAAATGCAGCCTTATTTGGATTCCCTCCTCTTGCTAATGAAGCTGCTATGACACTCGATGAGAAAAGAAATATGGAAGTTGATGGTAAAGCTCAAAATGCCATTCTTATGTCACTCTCAGAAAAGGTATACACAAAAGTCATGGGACTCAAGAATGCTAAAGAAATTTGGGACAAATTGGAAAGTAGTTATGAAGGCAACATGAAAGTCAAGGAAGCCAAATTACAGATTTGGAGAAGCAAGTTTCAAGATGTCAAGATGGGAGAAGAAGAAAATATTGATGATTATTTCACAAGAGTCAATGAAATTTTCAGTAACATTCGGGGCTTTGGAGAAAAGTTGGAGGACTCCACTATTGTTAAAAAGCTAATGAGAAATTTTCCTGACAGGTTTGACCCCAAAGTCTCAGCATTAGAAGACAGAGATGATCTCTCTCTTGATGAACTACACAACATTCTCATTGCATATGAAATGAGGAAGATCCCAGTATTCAAGAAGAAGATCAAGGATGAGATGGCTTTTGAGGCCATGAGACAACTCAAGATAAAAGATGACGAAGTCCTAGAATCAAGTGATACTGACAATGAAGAAAAGGATGAAGATCTCAACACGATTATTTCTCTTTTTTCTAAAAGGTTTGGAAAAACTAAATTCAGGGGAAAAGGGAAATCACCATCAAGATGTTTCAATTGCAATAACATCGGACACTTTGCTGTAAACTGCCCCAAGAAGAGATATAGTGCTCCAGAAGTTGAAGATGAGAAGTCACAAAAGAAGAAATGGAGTAGATACCCAAGAGAAGGAAACAAATCAGGTGTAAGAAAGAAAAGGTTCGTTCCAGGTGAAAGAAGAAGCTATGTAAGCAAAGAGGAAGAATCAGACTCTACTTCAGCCAGTCAATCAGAAGAAGAAACGAATTTTATGGCTCATGTGGAAAAAGGGTTTGATACCTGCAGCAGTGAAGATGATGAAAGTGAACGAACAAAGCTTGAATACATATTGAAAGATGAATTAGAGGCTTGTCTTGAGCAAAACATTAAACTCAAGAAAGAGAAGAAATTGTTACAAAAGGAAACTAAAAGAATGACTGAGGAGTTGGAAGAATGTATGAAAAAAGAGACAATGTACATTGAAGAAATCAAGAGACATAAACTGAAGGTAGCTGAGCTGGACAAGATAGCAAAAGATCTTGAGGAGAAACTTCACCTCAAAGAAGAAGAGCAATCAGTGACACATTCCAAGTGGATTGAAGCACAGAATAGCTTGACAAAGATGAGAGAAGACTTCAACAAGGTTGTTGAGGTCAAGGCAGAATCATCTTATGTTGGTGCTCAGAGGCAGGTCAATTTACCACTAAGTAAATCTCTAAATACATCTTTTATTCCTAACAATGCAGGTTCAAAGATAAAATTGAGACAAACATGGCATGAACCAACCTGTGTAAAATCATATTCAATGGAAGAAAGGAAATCCTTAGGAAGGACTACTCAAATCTTGGACAGAAAATTACAACATGACTCTTATCAACAAAGAAGGTCAAGGTTCAGAGGCTACTGCTGGTGTTGTGGTGTGTTTGGACATAAGGCCTATTCATGCTGGTATAACATGTCTCGTCCAAACATGAGGCATGAGTCAAGGGGGAGACATCCTGAAACCCAGAGTGTTTTGCAGAAAGCATCAAAACCACCAACTCAGAACACATTTGACTGCCTGAGTGAAGCTTGTGGAAGATGTGACCAACAAGGTCATAGAGCTGATAAATGTATGACAACTCTACCTGAACAAAAAGTCAAAGACATGAAAGGGAAAGGCATTCAAGAAACCAATGATGAAATCACATGCTTTGCTGAAGTGGCTCTAAAAGCCAGCAGTAAAACCAAGTCATGGATTCTTGATAGTGGATGCTCATCCCACATGACTGGTGATACAAAAATTCTAAGCAACATTGAAAGTCATGAGGGAGGAACCGTGGTGTTTGGAAATGATCGTTCTCTGAAAATCAAGGGAGTTGGAAAGGCTATGATTGCAACAACAAATCTTAAATCCAATTATGTGTTGTTTGTTGAAGGATTAAAGCACAACCTACTCAGTGTAAGTCAATTATGTGATGATGGACATGAGGTGTTGTTCCAGAAGGACTCATGCATCATCAAGAGCTCAAAGGATGGAAAAATCATCACTCAAGGAAGAAGAACCACTGGAAATCTATTTCAAATTGGTGATCCCATCAATTCTTGTTTTCTTAGCTCTAAAGATGAAAACAACCTCTGGCATAGAAGACTTGGCCATCTTGGCCAAAGGAGTATGAGTAAACTTCTGAAGTACAATGTTGTACGAGATCTACCCAATTTAAAGAGAGAAAGAGATGAAGTCTGCGACACATGTCAGATGGGAAAACTGACCCATAGGTCACACAAAGGAGTTGATATCATGACTACTAGGCCTCTTGAACTCATCCATACAGACATATGTGGACCGATGAGACAGAAGTCTACAAGAGGATATTTCTATTTTATAACCTTCATTGATGATTACACTCGGATGACCAATGTCATGTTCATGAAACACAAGTCAGAGGCAATCACGATGTTCAAGACTTTCAGAAGGCAGGCTGAGAAGGAACTAGAGCTCTGCATCAAGAAAGTAAGATCAGACAACGGAAAAGAATATACCGGTGATGTCTTTGAAAGCTATCTGGTCAAGCATGGAATCAAACATCAATATAGTACACCATATACTCCACAACAGAATGGAGTGGCTGAACGAAAGAATCGAAGCATAGTTGAAATGGGGAGGACTATGTTAGCTGAGCATGATATCTCTAAGTTTTTCTGGAGAGAAGCAGTATGCACTGCTATACACATACAGAACAGATGTCTCCTGAGACCAGAAACACAAACGACAGCCTATGAAATGTGGTTTAACAGAAAACCAACTGTTAAATATTTCAAAGTCTTTGGCAGTCCCTGCATCATCAAGATTAAAAACATCAATCTGGGAAAGTTTGACGAAAAAGCTGAAGAAGGAATCTTTATGGGTTACCTACCTAATGGAAAAGGCTACAGATGCTGGAATAAGAGGTTGAATAAAATGATTGACTGCAGTGATGTCATAATAATTGAAAACAACACCAAACCATACACTGTGGATGATGATGACTCAAATAATGACACAGCCTTGGAACAGAAGAATGCAGAATTACCTGAGCCAACACCAACTGCTGGTGAAATCAACTCTGAATATACCAGTGATGAAGATGAAGGTAATGAAAATGGAAGAAGAAGATACAACAAATTGAAGAAGCATGTTGACACAGAAAATGTCCTTGGAGACCTACAGTCCTCAGTAAGAACTAGAAGAAGATTGAGATTGGAAGATCAGACTGCACTGGTTTCTCAAGTTGAACCTCACACAGTGGCTGAAGCAGTTGTACATGAGGAATGGATACAAGCTATGCATGAGGAACTCAATCAAATTGAAAAGAACTCCACCTGGGATCTTGTGCCAAGGCCCAAAAATAAAAATGTTATTGGGACAAAGTGGGTGTTTAGAAACAAACTCAATGAAAAGGGAGAAGTTTCCAGAAACAAGGCCAGACTTGTATGCAAAGGATATTCACAAATGGAAGGAATCGACTTTGAGGAAACCTTTGCACCAGTTGCAAGACTGGAAACTATCAGAATGTTCTTAGCAGTTGCAGCACACAAGCAGTACAAGGTCTATCAGATGGATGTGAAATCTGCATTTCTGAATGGAGATCTTGAAGAAGAGGTGTATATTGAACAACCAGAGGGATTTTTGCTAGACAAAGATGGCAGTATGGTGTGCAGATTGAGAAAATCCTTGTATGGATTGAAGCAGGCCCCTAGAGCCTGGTACTCAAAATTGGATGGTTGTCTTAAAGACATGAAATTTGTCAAAGGAACAGTTGACAGTAACCTCTATGTCAGAGAAATGGCCAATGGTACCCTCATAGTCATTATCTATGTGGATGATATCATTTTTGCTGGTAACAAGGAAGGACTATGTGAAGAATTTGCTGAGCAGATGAAAAGAACTTTTGAAATGTCGATGCTTGGTCAAATGACATATTTTCTAGGATTTCAGGTGGAACAAAGACAAAACTCCATATTTCTTTCACAAGAAAAGTACGCAAGGGACTTAGTGAAAAGGTTTGGAATGGAAAGTTCAAAGGAAGTCTCCACACCCATTTCTGTCGGAACCAAGCTATGCAAGGATGAAGAAGGCAACAATGTTGATCAGAAAGAGTTCCGAAGAATTATTGGCAGTCTACTTTATCTCACGGCTTCAAGGCCAGATATAGCATATGCAGTGACTTTGTTTGCCAGATTCCAAAGTGACCCAAAAGAATCTCATTTAACTGCAGCCAAAAGAATCCTGAGATATGTTAAAGGAACCCTCAACTATGGACTCTTATACAAACACAGTGCAAACATACAGTTGTTGGGATTCACAGATGCTGATTGGGCTGGTGATTGCACTGATAGAAGATCCACATCTGGTGGAACCTTCTTTCTGGGAGAAGGATGTGTTAGCTGGTACAGCAAGAAACAAAATTCTGTAACATTGAGCACAGCTGAAGCAGAGTATGTGGCCGCTACACATGCATGTAATCAAATGATTTGGATGCAGGTGCAGCTATCTGATTTGAGGATTAAAGCTGAAAAACCATTGAGGATCTTATGTGATAATCAAAGTGCAATTGGGTTGTCTAAGAATCCTATCCAACACTCCCGATCCAAGCACATTGATATAAAATATCATTTCATCAAAGAAAGGGTCGCCAATGGAGACATCAATCTATACTACATTCCTACTCAAGATCAGGTGGCAGACATTTTCACCAAAGCTATGCCTACGGAAAGATTTGTTGAATTGAGGCTGAAACTTCATGTTCAGCCTTCTACTCTCACTTGAGGAAGAAGAAGGTCCCTCCTTATTCCCTAATTTTTTTTGTATTCTTGTACTTACATGCAGGGAATTGAAGGAGATGAGTGCATCCCATGAGGGGGAGCATTGGTAGTTGAAGATGTGCAGGTTCCAGAAGCTCTATACTATGAGTATGGCATTCATTCATCCCTTTCCATTTGTCGGCCAATAAGGGGGAGAAATCATCAGGCACAAGGCACACGACATTCTATCAGTGTGCTTCGGAATATTGACAACCAAATACAAAGGGGGAGATTGTTGTGCCCAAGTGAAGTAATTGCATTTGTTGTCAATAACTTGTCATGGTGTGCCATCTAATGAAGTACATCTTGAAGATTGATGATCACAGAAGCATTAAATCTGACGATTGCTGAACTGATCTTTAAGTTCTAAAAACTTGTATCAAGATGATACAAAGTCACAACATGATTAGAAGACCATGCATTGTCTTCACAATGCATGAGGAGTTGAAAGGAGTTCCATCCACAACTACTAAGTGGATGATGTGCATTAATGAAGTCCATGCACTATCACTTAGTGCATGTGAATTTGAAGAAGAACCAATCTGATCTCTGATTAGATCAATGAAGAACGTTGAAGAATCTATTTGACTAAGGAGCTCGGTTGATGAAGATGAACCTTCTACATTTCCCTCCTAAGTGAAGATTATTTGTTGAGTAGGAGTGAGGAATTCAAATGAAGAAGAAAATGAGGAAGAAGGCTTGGAGTGGCATTTGGCTTTAACTTATGGAAGAACTTGGTATTTGACAAAGTATTATTCTCATGCCTTTGCAAAAAAAGGGCCATCTCAAGCCAGCCCACGGGTTCAACCCCACGGCTCATATGGGCACTAGGCGCCACGCCCATGGGGGATCCCATGGTGCAAGCTCGAGAGGCAGGGGGGCCATGTATAAGCCCCCGAGGGCACGCAGTGGTGAAGCCCGCGCGCCCGGAGGAGGCATAGTGGGCGCTAGAAGCGCGCCCGCAGGGAGCAAGGTGGGCGCAGAGCGCGCCCGCAGAGAGAACCCGGTGCGGGGCGGCACCGGGAGGGAGGAAGTTCAATTGGGGTGTTGCGGTAGCGGCATGTTATTAAACCGCGGAAAAACAGGAGCTCGTTTCGATGTGGGACGCGGATTTTTCCCGCGGGAGTGATCCTGGCCGCTCGATTCATCGCGCGCCAGATCCGAGCCGCTCATCTAATCCCGCGCGAGATCTTCAGATCCAGGCCGCCCGATGCATCTCCATCGCCTGATCCGACGGCCGAGAGCTCGTCCTCTACCTCGAGCTCGTCCGAAGCCTCCCGCGAGCACCCGCTGAACCAGAGGCCTCCCGAGTGATGTTTTTGAGATTCCGGTCATCTCTCTCGAAGCCGAAGGCACCCTCGTGCTCGTCTGGACATACCGAATCCATCCATGCAATAAAGAGAGCATGCATGCAATGTTTGGAGGATTTCGAGTTCGGCCGAGGCAAGCAAAGCTGCCGAGGCCACGTGGTTCGTGTCTTGCATGGGATAGAAGAAACAGAGGCCGTGCATGCGTTATAAATCGCATGCACGAGGAGGAAGAAAATAATAAAAGAGTCCGCGTTGTGCAGAGAGAAAGAACGAGATTCTCAGCCCACGTTTGAAGTTTTCAAAGAACCGAAAATCTCGGTAGATCAAGATTTATATCCCGCGGATGTTTTGAGGATTCCTCTGCCTATATAAAGAGAGGCCGAGACCTCTGGATTTGTTGCTGATCCTTTGAATATTTGAAGTCTCGTGAGAGTCCTTCTCTGCCTCGCGAAGATTTGAAGCCTCGAGCAAGTATCTTGTGCGGCTGAAGTTCCTTGCGCGCAACCTCTTTGCGCGACAAGAAGAGAGGGTTGGGCAGCACGAACTTGTGCGCCACCTCTGTGCACCGCGGCCCCCTGCGCGGTAAGCACTTGCGCAGCAGTGGCCACCCGAGGCCTTGTG
The DNA here is from genome assembly GCA_963277665.1 of Viscum album. Classification (NCBI taxonomy): domain Eukaryota; kingdom Viridiplantae; phylum Streptophyta; class Magnoliopsida; order Santalales; family Viscaceae; genus Viscum; species Viscum album. The sequence continues at coordinate 1,724,939,886 of OY728155.1, forward strand.
CGCCTTGAACAGCTTGCACCCGTGGCTTGCGCGGCCCTTGTGGCTTGAGCCTTGCGCGGCAGTGTTGAGGAGGAGGCCGCACCTTGCACCTTGCATTTGATTGGTGTTCGGGTGTCTGCAATTGAAGGCCGCAACCAAGTGTGTGTGCAAGACAAGTGAACAAGTAGCCGAGGCCTTTGTGTTTATGTGCCAAGTGAAGAGGAGTATACGGGTGGAGTGTGTGCACAAAGAGGAGAAGGCCGAGAACCTTTGTGCTTTGGGTGCAAAAGGAAGACCACACTTTGTGTGTTTATAAATGGAAGAAGAAGGACAAGTCAAGTGGGTGCACTAAAAGAATGAGTAGTGTATGTGTGCACATGTGAAGAAGATCAACTTTGAGGAGTACACACTTATGTGTGTGAATACAAAAGAACTGATCATTCTAAGTGATTGGGTTTTTGTGAGCAAGACCAACGAGATCTTTTGAAGACTGTTGAAGCTACTTGAAGTTTTGAACAACACCTTTGAAGAAGTGAAGTGAAGCCATGATGAAGATGATGTTGTGGAGTTGGGGGGTTTAACCAACTTGTAATTGGGGGGGTAACCAATTACTGTGTAATCATCTTTTGGCATAGTGGAGAATCCGTGTTGGGGGGTGTAACCAACACGGCAAGGAGTAGGTCTTTGTACCGAACCTTGTAAATCTCTGTGTTCTGTGCTCTCATAATTACTGCACCACTAAAAGAGTAGATCTAGGCTTTAACCAGCTGCAGAGGTTGAATTGATAATCCAAGGGGAACAATTCATAAAAAGAAAAAGTTATCACTGATTCACCCCTCCCCTCTCAGTGTTCACAACCGATCCAGGCATTTCAGTCTAGTGTCCAAAACCTAAATAATAAAGAATTCCCTATCCTTTCCTATATAAACCCACCCAGTGTGCAATTAATCTTCTCTAAAACCATTTAAATGTAGAATACCCTCTTCCTAAAACTCTGTAGTGTCCTCCCAATGCACCACCAAGCTCTTAAGAAGCCTCCACCAAGCTATTGGTATCACACTTCCAAGTAAGGGATCCTCACCATCCTCTCCTCCTTTAAAATTCTTGTATCTTATTTGAAAGTAGTTCTTGTAATTTCTAATGGTTAAATTTTTATTATTTAAAAATCATTATATCACTTTACATTTGATATTTTTTTAATTAGGGATTATTTATCCCCCCTTATTTTGAACCTTACCTAAGTCGTTACCATGATGAATTTTCGTAAGGGATTCCTTTATTTCTCATTTTTCTCCAAATTTATATATGTTGATGTACCCTTTTACTTTTAATTAAAAATTTTGGGGTATGATTTTTAACCTCACCCATACTTCCCTTATTTTTTTAATGATGATATACATCTCTCTATCGTGTTAATCTCTCTCTTGTACACCTGTTACCTTGCCAAAATTACATAAGAGATATTCCATTTCTCCACTTTTTTCAAGTTTCTTTATTATGTTACGCCTTCTATTTACAAATTCCATGTGTTGGGACATATGTCTATATAAACCCATTACTATCCATTTTATGTAAATTTTATGAGATATCCCTTCCTCTCTCATCAACCATTTTTATGAATGATTATTTCATGTCATTATTCCAAGGAAATTGCACCATTATTTTCCATCCCAAAATATACCATGCTCATTTATCTATCAAGGGTATACACCTTTATGCACATATAATTATTGATTATAGAGTTCTATTTATGTATTAAACATTCCTTTATCATGGAATAAATAATAATGTTGAATAATTCCATGTTATATGATCCATGTGGCACACTTATGTATGAAACGAAATCTTCATAAAGGGTGTACCCTGATAGCGCTCCAATGCATTGGGTAATGTTTAGTATCATAATACACCAAGTGAAATGAGGGTTTAACCAAGATAATTTGTGTGTAATAATGGTTTAATCATGATAATTCGTGTGTAATAGAGGTTTACTCGTTCTAATACATGTGCAATGAGGTTTTACACATGATAATTCATGTGAAATGAGAGTTTACTCATGCTAATATATGTGCAATGAGACTTGTCTCATGTTAATATCATGTAGTATGTTGTTTCCACATTTCCATATTATGATAATAATGCTATATAATGATTTTATCGTAAAACCCCACAGTTTTCAAAAAAATAAATGAAATTCATGAAACATTTTTTAAGGATATATTTATAACAAGCCTTTAAAAAAAAATTTGCAGCTTATATGTTTTGAATTTCGAAAAGCAGTCGTCTACAATTGTGTTCAGTAAGTTATTTGGAGTCTGATGGAAGGAAATTGTTTTTTCTTGAATAGTAACATACCCTTATGAATAATAGTATTACCCTGATTAATAGTAAATTGTATTATTATTTTATTTTCTTAAGGCTTTAAGATAATGATATCTTGGTTAATTTTTCAATGTGATATAAAAGCTGTTATAGTTTTAAAATTGTAAATTTTTTAATTATGTATGATTTTATCTAAAAATTAAATTATTTATATTTAATAAATGATTTAAAAAAAAGAGATCATTTTTGAAATCTACACGTCGAAAAATTGTTAGGGTGGATTTTTGGGATTTTTCTGGAACAGTTGTTTTTGCAGTGAATAGTAAAAATAAAGTTTTGAGTTTCAGTGGGTTTAATGAAATCATTAATTATGTAATAATGCTGTAATATTTTTGGTATACAAGTTTATATTAAAATAATATATCAGGTTTCCTAGGTGGCTAATACCATGGGAAAATACCATGGTCAAGCCCATGGTTTTTCGTAGACTACTAATGAGGTGTCCTTTGGAAATTTTTAAAATATTCCCTCACTTTTGTAATAAATACCAACCCATTCCTTCAATAAAATCATTCCAAATTCATCATAAATGAATATCTGGACTCCTTACCTCCCTATAATTCCTCCCAAGGTTTCATCAAGCTCCCATGGTCCCAAAACTAAAATTCTTGGAGTTACTCTACATGGTAAGAAAATTCTCATCTTCTTAATTTTTCCATTCAAGTTCTCCTTTATGTGGTATAAAATTCAAGAATCTATACCATGTTCATCTTTTTATCATATTATTTCAATGTTATTTATTATGATTAATTTCTGTAAGAGTGACCATTGTAACCATTCTTTTTAATTTTTTCTAAAACCATTTTTCATAGTCATTAGGCTCCTGAATTTTTGTAAGAGATTTATCAGCTATTCTTTTATTATGAGTTCATTAATTTTATTATTCTTTATCAAATATACTCTTACCCAAGAGTCATGAAATCTCCCTAAATAATTTGTATTTTGGATGTTCTCATTTTCATGGAAAATTCATAATCATTATTCTTCTCCTCTCCCACTTATTGAAGGAATAAAAACATTGTTTATGATGTGTCGAATTACTGACACCATGGATGATGTGATTTCAATTTAAATTAATTATTTCATGTATGGTACTAAAAAAAAATTTATTGTTGAACCAGGATATAATATATTTATTATGTCTCATCCATGGTTCTATAATTATTTTTACACATGGTTTTAATTTATAAAACTAAATGAGGTAGTTATTATCAAAGAACCACTAAAATGATCTAAACGAACATCCTTAATGCTTTATCTGATGAATCATAGACATGTAAAACATTAAAATGAAAAATGGTATATTTTATGGTATATGAAATATTTAAATACCTTTCCATTCCAATTCTATTTTTTCACTTCCTATCGACATGAATATCTATCACGAACCAATCATGGAAATCATGTAAAAAAACAAACCCAAAACAATGTACGGAACAAAAGGTTAACAATTAAAGGGTGAAATTATGTAATAAAATGATCATATAAGATATTATAAATAAGGATATGTATCTATACGATATTAATAACACTCTTTTAACCATTATACAGGAGTCTTAAATAAGTGTTAAGTAAGACAAACCTGAACTAAGTAATTCTTAACCCAATTTCCAATCATTGGGTTAAAATTATTTTTTATTCACAATGTGGTATTAGGATTATTGGTGTGATTAATTTTCCATATATTATGTTTAAATATGGGTATTTACAGCTTATACACATATACATTCTATTAATTATCACTCCATTTATATTTTAATGGAATTTCCTTTAAAATCCTATTAAAACTCTCTTTAATAAATTTCAAGAGGATTGTTTTTTATATGTTTGTAATGTACAGAACCAAGCTTGATGTATATGGAAATTAAATTATTTATGAGGAATACTTAATATATAACAAAAATAGACACCAAAGGATCATAATAGTTTAGTGTCTTTGGAAACTTGGAATATAATCTTCTAATCTTGGTGAAAGATCTTCAATGTCTCCCATAAATATCTTCCATTTTTTACCTAAAACATTTCTTTATATCCGGGGGAAAAGAAAACATATAAAGGGTGAGATATAATGATCAGTAAGGTTAATCATGGAGAAAATAAAACAACCCATATAAATTTGAACTTAAAAACATGAACATAAAGTTTAAACATCAAAATCATTAGTTGTGAAATAAATATTGGCAGTACGTAAGGCATAGATCACAAGGGAAAATAAATCATGATAAAATAGCATGGGAATAAAACATTTAATTTTTGGAAAAACACTAATCACTTTATATGATTTCAATATTAGCCACGTCATTGCTTCCAAGATCATCTTAGTGGACAAAGTCCCTTACTAAAACGAGTTCACTCCTCATTCCAGTCCTATATCACTGAACCTGATTAACTTTCCGTTACAGCCATGTCAATCTCATGAGATATAAATCTTTACCCAATTCTTTGTACGGAGATATAGGTCCCACCCATCTCATAATGAAATCATTCTTACGTGTGCCACAACATAAACATAAATCATTCATCATGACCGAAATAATAAAACGGGATTCATAAACATCATCCCATCATAACATAATCCATATAAAACAAATGGATATCATTTCATCATAAGAAATGTGAAACCATTTAAATCATAGAGATATTATACTTGAAACATACACAAATTAAATAATGTCATCCTAGATAGAAAATATTTTTGATAAAACACTTGAAATGAATTCTTGAGGAAAATATCCTTTCTTGTTCAAAATCATATTCTTTTCAAAAAATCCCATGAAATTTTCAAAGAAAAGAATTTTGTAGAAAATAGTCGTGAAATCTTGTTGAGGAAGCTTCATGAAAATTAGGCTTTATGAAACTGTAAAAATCTGTTGATGGCTTATAAGTTAAAAAACATTCTTCTCATACTTTGGCCGGAAAAGTCAAAAAAGTCTCTCGTACTAAAAACGACAAAATATTCCATTCATATCTTTTCCTAAAAATTCAACAATAGGTAAAATTGGACTTAAACCTTTTTATGAGGATATAAATAATATTACATATTGAGGAAACATGGATTTGGATGATAAATATGCCCCACTAAATTCTGAAGTATAAACAATCTCAGATAAAAATGAGACTGTGAGATTTTCCCTTACCTTATATCCGATATGCTTCGTATGTATCTGAACCTCCTGTATAATGATTTAAATAATTTCATTGACTTATTAAAGAATCATATTAATTGTTATGATATCATATATGGTTCACTTATGACTTTATATTACCGGTTCTTTTGTAAATTCCATGATAAAGCATCGTTTTGGGTAAAATTGTTTCATTTATTGTACGTGTTTCGACTTGTTGTTATTGATATTATTACTTATATCCTGATTTAATTAATTACATAATTTAAAACATTATTTATATATAATATATATTCATCATATAAATATATATTAGAGATCGATAAATGGAATATAATACACCGTTCACAGAGACGGTAGGTCGTACGTACGCATGAACACTGTTTTTGTTTCCTTATTTAATTAAATGGAATTAAGTAAATGAAACATATATGTACATAAATCCTGTATCATTATTATGTAATATATTTCATGATTATTTATTATATATAATTTATAATCATACTTGAATGTAAAATCATGGAAATAAATCTCATTGCGTTCGTGGAGACGGTAGTATGTACGTACGCACAAGCGATGATATCATTCCCATAATTATTTAATAGAATAGGAGTGGATGATATAATATCTCAGAATAATTATGATGTTATTATATCCATATATAGTTATTCTTTACACCATTATACCCATCCATGTAAGGTGGTGTTGGAAAAACATAATACACCATGGCGTGGAGACGGTATTCCGTACGTACGCACGCGCGGTGATTTCATTTTCTGTAGAATGGATAGAAGGTGAAATAGGGTTGTTTCACATTTATAATAACATATTAGTATATAATTAATACTTATGTTATTACTTTATAATGAAACAACTAAGGAAGAGTATGCAGAAGAAGAATGAAACTTGAAATATTCGGTAGAAGAGATTACCTCTTCCTCAACGCACCTTCTTTAAACTTCTTCTTATGGCACTAGAGTTGGACTTTTGAGAAGACCAAAACCTCTATGATATAACTAGAGAGGTTTAGAAGAGTAATTGGCAGGGTTTGGCCGAGATTCAAGGCTCAAAAGGGTGTTAAGAGAAGAGGGAAGGGGTTCCCTTTTTATAAGGGAGGAGAGGGGCCCCTTTGGTAACATAAGAAATATTAATTTATTATAAATTCAAACTCACATAAAAACCTCCACAAATGACTCAAATAAAAATATTAGATGAGATAGGGTTGTTATCTCATAAACCAATAAAATTTAGACATGTTTGGAATTTATTTTAGACATTATCAAATTAATTTATCCTTATATAATCTATTTAATTTTATTTGTGTTAATAAGATTCTAATTTTTAAATTGTTATAAATAATTCTTTATGCGTTGTCAATTGTTCATAATTGGATAATTTGTGAAATTTTAGACCATATAAATTTCAATTTATAATTTTTAAATATTTTTGTGATTTTTAGACAATTTTATAATATGTTATTTTTATAAAATAACAACTGTTTCAATTTTGACATTATTAATTTATTTTAATTTAAATAAAATCCACACAGAAGATATATTCTAGAATAATTATTTAATAGATTACTAACATGTCAAAGTTGTCTAGAAAATTAGTGTAGCACATTAAATAGTTCATATAATATTTATTTTAATATTTTAAAACCATTAATTTGGTATATATCTTAATAAAATAATTACTAAAACATTTTTGTATAATTATTTAATATACTTATTTGTGTCATAAAAATTAAAAATAAAATCTTATGATAAAGATAAATATAATCAGTTTCATAATAATATTTTTACTCTAATTTATTAACTTAAAATCACAACATTTAAATTGTTATATTTAGTAAATTATGATGGTGACATCGTTGACATCATTTAAAATATAATAACATAAATGTCCTAATCGGTTTTATAAGGCTCAAAATGGTACAAAAATATACACTTGGATGATTAGGGTATAGATATACTCTACCAATAATTTTTGGTCTAGTTTCTGGTCATTTTGATAGGTATTGTTATTTTAATACAAACTATATTATTTATTTCTCACTAAATAAATAATTCCTTCATCATTAATGTATTAGATATTAAGATAATTAAATATTTCGTAAAAATTATAAAAATTACCATGGTAAATAAAAACTTTATATATTTTAAATTATTATTTATAATCTAATTTATATTTTGTATAACCTTATATTAAAAATAATCTAATTATTAAAGTTTGAGTGAGACATTTCACTTTCCTTTAAATAAAACTAACAAAAGGTCTTAATCAAATACAAGTGGTTTACATTAGATTCCATTTAGACCCAAGTATGATTTAGGGTAAAATATAATCATCCAATTATAATATTACATGTGTTAGGGTAATTTTATGATATTATATTTACCCTTAATTACCCGATTTACCTTAAACTATGGTAAATAAAATTTAACGTAGCAACTATTCATAATGCCCAAAAATAAAAAGTAGCCTATTGACATAATTTGGACCTACTGATTAAAAATATGGAATCCATTTTTACTAATTCAAATCATAGATGTTTCAGAAATTAATTTAAAATTAATCCTGTTGTTAAGAAAATGAGTTTTAAAAGATAAAACATTGCAAAAGATTGAAATTATTTTACATATGAATTCAATATAAAATTAATGCTAATGAAATAAGTTATATTAAATGGTAAAAAAATATTCTATTTATACTTTAAAACCATTAAATATTATAATTTAACCAAATAAATTATTATGATGAAAAAAGTTCATTTTAATTAAAATATAGCGTGTTTTTACTATTCATTAAAATATGAAAGTTATCAAAATCATATAAAAAATTTATCCAAAGTAAATTTTTATATCCTGATTCCAAATAAGAATTTTATTTTTTCAAATTTAACTTATAAACATGTCAAAAACTATATTTAAAGTGGGTGCGCCATCAAAAGGCGGCAAAACTGCATTTTTTGAAAAATACTTATTTTACCCAAAAAAATTATTTTGTTCTCATACCATGTTCTAGAAAATTTGTAAGATGAATAATAATGTTATAAAATTAAAAATTTAGTTAATACTATTCATAACGGCTAGTTCATAATAATATTATAATCATATATCATTTTTTCAGTGAAACTCGGTATTGCGTACTACACACGCTATCGAGGAAGGTCGCGATAGCGTGTAACGCAAGCCAAGTCAAGGTTGAGTGTAGTGAAATATCCCTTTGTTTTTGCGTATAACATAATCAAAACTTATTTCATTTATGCCTTAAACAAAATATATACTTAATGTTGTGTAGAATAATTTCTACAAAACGAACTTGAAATTGTGTGTAACACGAGCCAAGAATAGTGTTCTGTATACTGCAAGCTAATACGATGTTGCGTATAGCACAAGATAAATTTGGTGTAGCCTACAACTCAAGACAACAATGAAATTAAAAAGAATAATTCTCATAAAATCTCGGGTTGTTACATTCTACCCCCCCCCCTTAAAATGAATTTCGCCCTCGAAATTCGTCGGGGTTGTAAATGGTTTACTACTTGAAAGTTTCTTTCATAAAACCCACATCGTAAAAAGGAATACTAAAACATAATTTTAAAAAATTAACATTAGAAACAAAACAGATACCCAAAGTAACACATCACTTGGGTTCCCCGATAGGAGAACAAAGGTGAAAATATGGATATGGAAGAAAAATCTTACCATCAAGTTCTGATGGAGAGTGGTAGAGGACATGGCTATGAAAAATACAATAATCACAAATCCATTTATTTGTGATTATTTAAGGTATCATCTGATTCATCATATATAAGGACACTAGGAAAACGTTTTTAGTTCTCAAGATCATTTCCCTAATGTTGAAAAATTGTTAAATACTTACTTGATTTTGGTACAATCTCACCATTGTCTGTGCCTTGAACAATTTCCACTTCATCTCTTAAAGAAATGAAGTTAAATTTGTCATTCGTGAAGTGTTAGCAGATCATGCGATAGAATGATAGGTCATTACATTTTTTTCTATCGCAAAAAGTTTAGCACATTTTATTAAATATATATAAGTCCATCTGTGCTAAGATTAATCGTATATGATTCCAAAAATGGACTTATACATCATCTATCATACCACTTAATAAAATAAAACTAGTTTCTACTATCCAAGGACTTCTTGTAGTTCAGTGGTAGGTTATAAAGGAATGTCTCACTTTAGTTGTGGGTTAGATTCCCACAGCCTTGTCCGACACGATGGGTTGTCGCCCATCCGGCAGGTTGTCCTTTTTCTAAAACTACATTATTATAACATCCCGTCAATAATATTGAAAAAATTTCTAGCCTGAAACAATAATATCTTATGTCTAACTTAATTCATTCCAATATTTAGGCTTATCCAAAATACTTTTATCCAGGCTCATGGTATAATGAAAACAATTACTGGAAATTTCAACTACCGAGCATTTGAATACCATCATTTTTCCTAGAAATATTGTAACGCCCCGACCCCAGTTACCCAGAGTCGGTGCATTACTTCGTAACATTGGCATGATCACAAAAAGATCAAGTCTCGAAAGACCGATTAGTTTAGTATCCTTGGAAACACTAGATACATTCATAAATGTTACATTACATCACAAAGTGAAAAAATACAATAACATAGTCTCCATTTTCCACAATCATATCCCCTTCAGAATATCCCTGCAGGTCATTCCTATAATACTTCATCACATCCTGGAAAAATTAAAACATTGAAAGGGGTGAGCTCAGATGCTCAGTAAGGATAACAATATAGCGAAAGATTTCATAAATTATCATAAACATTTAAGGCACTGTACGACTAAAACAAAAGCATTTTAAACTTGAACTTCAACATAATATGGAAAAAGTAAAATGAGATAATGAAATTTACTTATTCACATTGAGATTCTACTCATCGAATAATCACATGCAATATCAATAACCACTTTCATAATGATGGAATGCATAATGCCAGACTATCATAACCACGTAGCCAAGGCCTCGTGCCAAGACTACAAATAAGATTTTGTCAAGGCCTCATGCCACGACACTAGTTTGTCTCATGAGACCTATCAATTCATCAAGGAACTATAGCGGGCTCCAACCATCACTTATTAAGTCCAATCAATTCCTCATATGAACATGTTTAAACATATCATAAACCATAACATAATCGTATCACATAAAACATGCATAAAGGAAACATAAAATTTCCACATTTCAATCACAAGATATCAATACAACACATTGATATAATAAAAAAACTTTCAAAACCATTTTCAATACCAAAATAAAAGAAAAGTAAAACATGGTTTTTATTTTTCTTTTAAAAAAAAGGTTTGGCTTGTAGAGGAAGTCGAAACTCAAATAATGGTCACGGCGGCGGAGAAGTCATTGCCGCCGCATACGTTCGACAAAAACATTCCCTTTTTTCATTTAGTAAATGTTTCGTATAAAAAAGATTCCTTTTGAATAAACGTAAAATTCAAAGGGGTTTATACACCGTATAAAACAAGGTTGTGTATAAAACAAAATGTGCCACAATGAAAGGAGATTGAGACGAAGTCCCATACAAAGATCCTTTTTTTAAATAAAATAGATCTATTATTTGTATTCACTATAATTACACATAAAGAAAGTACAAATACAAGATAGGGAATAATAATATCATGACATAATTCGAAAGTAGGAGATTAACCCAAAGAATGGAAATTGGGTTAAGAAGTTCCCTTACCTTGTGTCCTGTCTTGACTTGACCGTTCTTTAACCCCCTGAATAATAAACTAGAGTTATTTTATAGTTTCTTAAGAACCTTTTTCTTGTTTTTATTCCTTTTATATCACTTATTACCTTGTTATGAGCATTATGTAATTATTTAAGTTAATAATGGTCGTTTTGTCGATCTTTGGTACATGAGTCAAAAATAAACTTCTTATAATTACAAGTTGTTCATGTGGTGAAATATCCATTATATCTAGAATTATATTCATGATGTAGATATAATATATCTCATATATATCCAGTATATACACGCATTTATAATATTCCATAACATTTAGAGGTAAGAAATGAAATGCACCGTTCATGGAGACGGTAAGTCGTACGTACACATGAACGCTACTTTCATTTCTATATAGTATTTAATGAAATGATAATGATATATACGTATATTATAATTCCAGTATAATATCATATATAATATCATTTACTCCATCCTTTATACATCCCACATATGGCATTAACAATTCAAATCACTTTGAGGGGGCGGTAGTCTGCACTTCCTAAAATGAAAATATCGCGTTTACCCATAATGGAAACAACAAAGGTATGCTGTAAATGAAAAATAAAGAACCTTAAGTAAAACGGAAACATATTATATATAATATATAAATATAGTGACATCTTAATGGCCACCTTTTAAGGTGGGATATGAGTGTTGAACAATCATCGTTTCGTGAGGCAGAAATTCGCCATCCACAGAAACAGTATGTTCTTTAACCATTAGATGTAGGTGTGTGTAAGTGTATCTCGAATACTTCTTATAACAACATCCTAGTATATTGAGGATACTGTTTTTGTTACAAAAGAAATGAATAAAAAGTTTTTAGGGGGTTGGATAAGCAAAATAAAACAAAATAACATAAGAGAAGACATTACCTTAAAATCGGGTAACTCTTTTGATTTGTGCCAAAGGCTTCCTTGGGAAGAATTCTTCCCAGAGTGAGGCCTCTAGGAGTAAGGTAGGTAAGTTGGGAGAGTATTTTGGCAGAGGTTGGCCGATCCAAAAGGCTTTGAAAGTGTGAGTAAGGTGGTAGTGGTGGGGGGCTTTTATAAGAGGAGAGAAGGGGCACTCTTGGAAAGATTTAAATGTTACTTTATTACGACATGATTTTCGGATTCTAAAGGTCCCAAAATGATATCTTTCGAGGCTAAGGTGATAAGGGTTCGAAATATACTCATCCAATAGGTTTTTTACAAGTTTAAGCCTTGTATGTTCTATTATCTTTACATTTTATTTAAATCGTTAATTAATGAGGTAATCCTTGCATCATCATGGTGTCATAAATAATTTAATTTATTTAATGTATAAAAATTATAAAACAAATATCATGATGTATAAAATATTTTTATATTTCCAATTAATATTTAGAGTCAAAATTATGACTTGTATAACCCCATTTAAATTTTTTTTTAGTAAAACAACTCATGTTTGTGACATTTTTAATTTAACATTAAATAAACAGTTTTTAATGTCATTTTCCTACCAAAGTGGCTCCATGGGGTCCCCAAGTTGACCCATATATTGTCTTGGTCGTCCATGACTCATCCAATAGGGGTAGGACAAGTGTAAAGGTATTTTTATATTTTTATAATATCATTTTTACCTTAAATTTCACTAATTACCTTTAATCGCGATTAATTAAACATAAAAGTTACTATTCACCAAAAATTATTTTAATCCCATTGAACCACATTTTACTTCTTAATTAAAACCATGTATGTCGGATTTTTGAAAATCACAACACATAAGTGGTAATGATTCATTTAAACGAAAAATCAGTTTTTTAACTACCACTTCGTGGTTTCACTATTCATCAAAAATTGATGTTTTTCAGAACAATGCCAAAATTTCACCCTAAGATATAATTGATATTCCGAATTCAAAAATGATTTCTATTTTAAAAAATTCCAAACATATATGTTGCATTAATTAATTTTATAATTAATTCCCGCTTTTGCAACAAATAGCGTGTTCTTAAGAAACAATATATATCAAAAGATTGACAATTGTTTATGTCCAATTTCAAAGTGAAATTAATTATAATGAACACCATTGGATAAAATGCTAAAAATATATTCTAATTATACTTTAAAACCATTCAATAGTATAATTTATCACTATAAATTATTTTGATTTAAAAAGTTGTTTTTATGTATTTTTCACTATTCAAAAAAAATGGAAAGTCCTCAGAAAATTACAAAAAATTCAACTTAGGATAATTTCGATATTACGAATACAAAAATGAAGTCCATTTTGAAATATAAAATTTCTATAGTTTTAAAAACTGGTTATTACTATTCATAACAGCTACTTTGATTAGTCACGGTGTGTTAGAACTCAAACTTGCTTACAATGCAAGCTATTGCATTATTGAAAGAGAGGTGTATCGTGGAAGCTCGGGGTGTTACATTCTCCCCTCCTTCAATAAATTGTGTCCTCGCAATTTGAAATTTTTCTTTGAAAATAAAAGGTTGAAAATAGAAAATACCTTTGTGGAAAACCCACATCGGAAATAAGGTTAGTAAAAATACAACTTTAAAAGAAAGAAAGATAAGTACAAAGGTCACCCGAGATAGCCCATACTAGGGTTCTATGAAAGTATGGATATGGAAGAAAAAAACCATCAAGGTCTGATGGAGAGTTATAGAAAACTGGATTAGGAGAAAGTTAACCATAAGAAAATCAAAAACTTTTGATTGGTTAAATGGTCATTGAATCCCCAGTTGGAAAATTTAACCGGCAACATTTTTTTAAGTTACCTTTTATAATGTTGAGGAATTTATTTTGGAGATTTACTAAGAACGTAAGGGAATATACATACTTGTTATGTAGACTTTCATTCTTTAATAATTTTTTACCACAAACCCATCTTTCACTCTAAAAGGTAATAGAACTCAAAAATATTCTATTTATCCTAATTGTATAAGGTTCCAAATATTAACACATTCCATTTAGATTATTAAAACTATTTTTTAATAACCAGGGAATTCCTATAGGCTAGTGGTAGGTAATAAAGGCATGTCGCACTATGGTTGTGGGTTCGATTCCTGCAGCTTTGTCCGACGCGATGGGTTATGCCCCACCCTGCAGGTTGTCCTTTTCCTAAAACTATAGTATTATAATATTCCAAAAATAATCTTCATAAATGTTTTAACCTTAAACAATACTATCCAAAGATCAAATTAATACATTCCAACCTTTATAGTTATCCAAAATACTTCTGTCCAACTCACAGTCCAAATTTTATATGGAAGGTAAACATAATGAAGATCCTTTTTTCCACGTAACAACTTCTGAACACCTTCATCATATATTCTTTTAAAACACTGCAACATACTAAATTACCATAAGTCCTTATTGATTAAATTCATGATCCATTATTCCTTATAGAATACTAGATATACTCCTTCTATAAAAAAATGTATACAAATCATAAATCCGATTCAAGGAAGTTAATAATATCCAATATAATTTATCCAAATCAATCATGCATTATTCCAAAATCACTATCTCGGTATCAGAACCATATTATGGTTTATCTTTCTCTCAACCATATATTTTCCAAAAATTTAACCTGTTGTGGAGTCACTTTTCATGGTTCCACAGAATCTCAGGTCCTTGATGAAATAGTACTGCAGTACAATCCTTATATACTCCATAATTATTATAACCAGTACATCATTGATACAACACTCAAATGACAAAATTATTTAATAACAACATAAGAACTCTAATCATTCCTCCTCATCTGTGGTTCTATCATAACTTGATTATTATCCAATAACATCATTTGGGGAATACTCTGATGAATTGGACATTGGTTTGCGTAGTGTCCTCACTCCTTGCAGATGAATCATTATAAATTTTATACCTTTTTCTTACCCTTGCAGTCACGCACTTGGTGTCATTTTTCTCCACAGTTATAACAAACTCTCATTGCCTTCAGGCAAGTTCCAAGGTGTTTCTTCCCACAGTTATCACATATTGGAAAATTCTTCTTTTCCCTCGTCCCATTAACCATCATTCTCTCTTCCATCATTTTCTTCTCCTTCATCCCTTCAAATCCATAAGACTTAGATAATTCTATACTTATCTTATCAACACATGATATTATTTCTTCGTATGTTGAGAACACATGGGAGACTATTTCCCTTCTAAATGTTGTCTTAATACCGTGAAAGATATGATCCTTCTTACTCTTGGATCATACATATTGATGGAGTTCACATTCCTTCTACTGGGCGCCATTTCTATACAATGGCATAAACTAGGTTAGTTTGTGAATCGAAATACATAACAACAAACTTGAAAAACACTTAACATAAATTGAACTATTTATGGATATAATCCATAATCATAAAAATGTTTTCATTGAGGAATTATGTACTCATAATCCCTTCATAATGGTTTGTAAAGAAAATGATAATTATCATAAGCATATCCCCCGGGAGTGTCGTAACCAAGAGTGCAGCAAGGACTGTTGTCGTGCACCAGTTCCCGTTCGAGTCTAGCTCAAAGTGGTGTTTTTTGGTTTTACCCCTAGGTACATCTATGCTAGATCCGCCTCTAACTGCTTGTTTCCAGACAGGGATGTATTGCTCAGAAAACTCACAAAATCACTATAATACCAAAATTATAGGAAGATCTTCTATACTAATAACTAAATTCTATCATCGGGCTATGTGCTCTAATCGGATTTTATCTAAATCTAGCTTCCAAGGTTAGTACAAAACTGCCTCTGATACCAACTGTAACGCCCCGACCCCAGTTACCCAGAGTTGGTGCCTTACTTCATAACATTGGCATGATCACAAAAGATCAAGTCTCAAAAGACCGATTAGTTTAGTAGCCTTGGAAACACTAGATACATTCATAAATGTTACATTACATCACAAAATGAAAATCTATAATAACATAGTCTCCATTTTCCACACTCATATCCCCTTCAGACTATCCCTGCAGGTCATTCCTATAATACTTCATCACATTTTGGAAAAATTAAAACATTAAAAGGGGTGATCTCAGATGCTTAGTAAGTATAACAATATAGCGGAAACATTCATAAATAAACATAAACATTTAAGGCAATGTACGACTAAAACAAAATCCTTTTAAAGTTGAACTTCAACATAATATGGAAAAAGTAAAATGAGATAATTTCATTTACTTATTCACATGGATATTCTACTGGTCGAATAATCAAATGCAATATCAATAACCACTTTCATAATGATGGAATTGATAATGCCAGACTATCATAACCACGTATCCAAGGCCTCGTGCCAAGACTACAAATAAGATTTTGTCAAGGCCTCGTGTCAAGACACTAGTTTGTCTCATGAGACCTGTCGATGCATCGAGGAGCTATAGCGGGCTCCACCCGTCACTTATTAAGTCCAATGCATTCCTCATATGAACAGGTTTAAACATATCATAAACCATAACATAATCGTATCACATAAAACATGCATAAAGGAGATATAACATTTCCACATTTCAATCATAAGATATCAATACAACACATTGATATAATAAAAACACTTTCAAAACCATTTTCAATACCAAAATAAATGAAAAGTAAAACATGGTATTTATTTTTCTTTTAAAAAAAAGGTATGGCTTGTAGAGGAAGCCGAAACTCAAATAATAGTCACGGCGGCGGAGAAGTCGTTGTCGCCACATACGTATGACAAAAACATTCCTTTTTGTCGTTTATTAAATGCTTCGTATAAAAAATATTCCTTTGGAATAAACTTAAAATTCAAAGGGGTTTATACACCGTATAGAAGAAGGTTGTGTATAAAACAAAATATACCTCAATGAAAGGAGATTGAGACGAAGTCCCATACAAAGATCATTTTTTTTAAATAAAATAGATCTATTATTTGTATTCACTATAATTACACATAAAGAAAGTGAAAATACAAGATATGACATAATAATATCATGACGTAATTTGAAAGTAGGAGATTAACCCAAAGAATGGAAATTTGGTTAAGAAGTTCCCTTACCGTGCGTCCTGTCTTGACTCGACCATTCTTTAACCTCCTGAATAATAAACTATAGTTATTTTATAGTTTCTTAAGAACCTTTTTCAAGTTTTTATTCCTTTTATATTACTTATTACCATGTTATGAGCATTATGTAATTATTTAAGTTAATAACGGTCGTTTTGTCGATCTTTGCTACTTGAGTCAAAAATAAACTTCTTATAATTACAAGTTGTTCATGTGGTGAAATATCAATTATATCCAGAATTATATTCATGATGTAGATATCATATATCTCATATATATCCATTATATACATGCATTTATAATATTCCATAACGTTTAGAGGTAAGAAATGAAATGCACCGTTCATGGAGACAGTAAGTCGTACGTACGCTTGAACGCTACTTTCATTTCTATTTCGTATTTAATGAAATAATAATGATATAAAGGTATATTATAATTCCAGTATAATATAATATATAATATCATTTACTCCATCCTTTATACATCCCACATATGGCATTAACGATTCAAATCACTTTGAGGGGGCGGTAGTCCGCACTTCCTAAAATGAAAATATCACGTTTACCCATAATGGAAACAAGAAAGGTATGCCATAAATGAAAAATAAAGAACCTTAAGTAAAACATATACATATTATATATCATATATAAATATAGTTACATCTTAATTTCCACCTTTTAAGGTGTTATATGAGTGTTGAACAATCATCATTTCGTGAGGCAGAAATTCGCCATCCACAGAAACAGTATGTTCTTTAACCATTAGATGTAGGTGTGTGTAATTGTAGCTCGAATACTTCTTATAAAAACATCCTAGTATATTGATGATACTGTTTTTTTTACAAAATAAATGAATAAAAATATTTTAGGGGGTTGGATAAGAAAAATAAAACAAAATAACATAAGAGAAGACATTACCTTAAAATCGGGTAACTCTTTTGATTTGAGCCAAAGGCTTCCTTGGGAAGAATTATGCCCAAAGTGAGGATTCTAGAAGTAAGGGAGGAAAGTTTTGAGAGTATTTGGGCAGAGTTTTTCTGAGCCAAAAGGCTTTGAAAGTGTGAGTGAGGTCGTAGTGGTGGGGGCCTTTTATAAGAGGAGAGAAGGGGCACTCTTGGAAAGATTGAAATGTTACTTTATTATGACATGCTTTTCAGATTCTAAAGGTCCCAAAATGAAATCTTTAGAGGATAAGGTGATAAGGGTTCGAAATATACTCATCCAATATGTTTTTTACAAGTTTAATCCTTGGATGTTACATTATATTTACATTTTATTTAAATCGTTAATTAATGAGGTAATCGCTGCATCATCATGGTGACATAAATAATTTAATTTATTTAATGTCTAAAAATTATAAAACGAATATCATGATGTAGTAAATAATTTTATCTTTCTAATGAATATTTATAGTCAAAAATATGACTTGTATAACCCCATTTAAAAATTGTTTTAGTAAAACAACTCATGTTTGTGACATTTTTATTTTAACATTAAATAAAAAGGTTTTAATGTCATTTTTCTAACAAAGTGGCTCCATGGGGTCCCCAAGTTGACCCATGGATTTTCTTGGTCGGCCATGACTCATCCAATAGGGGTAGGACAAGTGTAAATCTATTTTCATATTTTTATAATATCATAGTTACCTTAAATTTCACTAATTACCTTTAATCGCGATTAATTAAACTAAAAAGTTACTATTCACCATAAATTATTTTAATCCCATTGAACCAAATTTTACTTACTAATGACAACCATGTATGTCGGATTTTTGAAAATCACAACACAGAAGTGGTAATGTTTAATTTAAACGAAAAATCAGTTTTTTATCTACCACATTGTGGTTTCACTATTCATCAAAAATTGAAGTTTTTCAGAACAATGCCAAAACTTCACCCTAAGCTATAATTGATATCCCGAATTCAAAAATGATGTCTATTTTAAAAAATTCCAAAAATATATGTTGCATTAATTAATTTTATAATTAATTCCTGTTGTTGCAACAAATAGCGTGTTTTTAAGAAACAATATATATTAAAATATTGACAATTGTTTATATCCAATTTCAAAGTGAAATTAATTCTAATGAACACCATTAGATAAAATGGTAAAAATATATTCTAATTATACACTAAAACCATTAAATAGTATAATTTATCACTATAAATTATTTTGATTAAAAAATTTGTTTTTATGTATTTTTCACTATTCAAAAAAATTGAAAGTCCTCAGAAAATTACAAAAAATTCAACTTAGGATAACTTCGATATTAAGAATACAAAAATGAAGTCCATTTTGAAATATAAAATTTCTATAATTTTAAAAAGTGCTTATTACTATTCATAATGGCTACTTTGATTAGTCGCGGTGTGTTAGAACTCGAACTTGCGTACAATGCAAGCTATTGCATTATTGAAAGAGAGGCGTATCGTGGAAGCTCGGGGTGTTACATATATTTTTTTTATCGCATTACAAACATGTGAATGCCTTAATTTTGTATTCTCTTGCAACATGAATTACCATAGAACCTTATTGAAAACAAGAATGTTGTCAAAAGTTATCTCTTTCCACATACCAAAATCCCAAAAATTCTTTATACTCAAACCATGATATCACTTTCTCCTTATATTAGTCATTAGATTATTAATAACATCCAACATATTATTTTCTCCTTATCCCTTCATTATGTGCATATCATCTTCTTTCCAGAAATATCTGAATAACCTTTCATGGATATCGGTAGCATTCAACGTATACATTAAAATACTCGAGGAAAAAAATAGTGTCACAATCCTTAGATGTCTCTTTATTCCATAGTACCATTAAATTATCTATACAACATTACTCTTGATAAACATAAAATCATTCCACTACCTTCTAAAACCATTGACCGAGCTTCAACAACTCTTTCGTCTCACATATCATTTGTTGTCTCTTCATCATCATCAATATAAATACTAACCATACGACCATGCTGATTCTCTTCATGAGACTTTTCCTTAAGGAATTGGTTTTCATAATGCCCGTACATTCCATATTTAAAACATTTAACCATTGTTGATGTCTTATCAATACCATTATCATTGTCCATGGTGTTAACTAAACCTTTTTCATTGCAATTACTGGCTTTGTGTCCTTCTTTTCCACACCCAAAGCATCTTCCAGTTCCTTTGAAACATTCTTCTTGATGTATCTTCCCACATGATTTACATGATGAAAATTGAACTTTCTTTCCTCTATGATCATCATGAAACTCCTTCTTTCTCTTATTAACTGATTCAAGAAACATACCAATGTTGAGATTATTGATCATATTTTGAGAGTGCTGATTAGGAATTATAATGATGTTTCACATTCCAAATCCCATTTCATTTTCTTGGCCATGAATAATATCATTCCATTGTCCATCATATTCTCCATTAACATGAATCTTCTGGTTTCCATCCATTTTCCAAAACCGAAAAAGAATGGTGTGAGAGGAAAAAATCATTCAAGGAAAACAAAATAATCAAGGGGAGTACTTTCAATCTCTAACATCATATGTTTAATCCTAGGTTATTCATGATCGTTATCATAATTCTAGGACTGTATCCAATAGTTATACTAAACCTTATTGACATCCCTAGACATACCTTAGAAATATCTCTAGGTATCTCACTAATGTCTTCGCATCCTAGTTTCCAAAGGCTAACTAAACATTTCCTCTAATACCAACTCTAAAGGCCCAATCTTGATGTACATGTAAATTACATTACTTTTGCGGAATACTTAATACATAACAAAAAGAGACACCAAAGGATCGTAATAGTTTAGTGTCTTTGGAATCTTGGAACATAATCTTCTAATCTTGGTAAAAGATCTTCAACATCTCCCATAAATATCTTCCCTTTTCTTACCTAAAACCTTTATTTATATCCTAGGGAAAAGAAAACATATAAAGGGTGACCTCAAATGCTCATTAAGGGTAAGAATGGAGAAAATAAAATGAACCATATACATTTGAACTTCAAAACATTAACATAAAGTTTAAAAATCAAAATACTGAGTTGTGAAATAAATCTTGGCAGTGCATAAGGAATAGATCATAAGGGAACATCCATCATGATAAAATAGCATGGGAATAAAACATTTAATTATGGAAAAAATTAATCCCTTGATATGATTTCCATAGTTTCGAAGGCATTGCTATGAAAAACATCTTAGTGGACTAAGTCCCTTACTGAACAGAGTTCACTCCTCGTTCCAGTCATGTATCACTGAACTGGATTAACTTTCCATTCCATCCATGTCTATATATTGAGATATAAATATTTACCCAATTCATTGGAGGGAGATATAGGTCCCACCCATCTCATAATTAAATCATTCTTATGTGTACCACAACAAAAACATAAATCATTCATCATAACACAAAGAATAAAATGGGTTTCATAAATATCATCCCATCAAAACATAATTCATATAAAACAAATCGATATCATTTCATCATAAGAAAAGTGAAACCATGTAAATCATAGAGACATTATACTTCGAACATACACATATGAAATAATGTTATCTTAGATGGAAAATGGTTTTGATAAAACACTTGAAATGAATTCTTGAGGAAAATATCCTTTCTTGTTCAAAATCATTTTCTTTTCACAAAATGCCACGAAATTCTAAAAGAAAAGGATTCTGTTGAAAATAGTCATGAAATATTATTGAGTAAGCTTCATGAAAATTAGGTGTTATGAAACTGTAAAAATTTGTTCATGCCATATAAGTTAAAAAAACATTCTTCTCGTACATTGGCTGGAATAGTCAAAAAGTCTTTCGTACTGAAAATGACAAAAGATTCCGTTCATATATTTTACTAAAAATTCACCAATAAGTAAAATTGGATTTAAAAAATTTTATAAGGATAGAAATAATATTACATATTGAGGAAACAGGGATGTGGATGATAAATATGCCCCAGTAAATTCTGAAGTATAAACAATCTCGGATAAAAATGAGATTGTGAGATTTTCCCTTACCTTATGTTCGATATGATTCGTATATATCCGAAACTCCTGTATAATGATTTAAATAATTTCATTGACTTATTAAAGAATCATATTCATTGTTATGATATCATATATGGTTCACTTATGGCTTTATATTACCGATTATTTTGTAAATTCAATGTTAAAGCTGTGTTTTGCGTAAAATCGTTTCATTTATCGTACGTGTTTCGACTTGTTGTTCTTGATATTCTTACTTGTATCCTGATTTACTTAATTATAGATTGTAAAACATTATTTATATATAATATATATTCATCATATAAATATATATGATGGATCGATAAATGGAATGAAATACACCGTTCATGGAGACGGTAGGTCGTACGTATGCATGAACACTGTTTTTGTTTCCTTATTGAATTAAATGGAAATTAAGTAAATGAAACATATATTTACATATATCCAGTATCATTATTATGTAATATATTTCATGATTGTTTATTATATATACTTTATAATCATACTTGAATGGTAAATCATGGAAAATGAATCGCATCGCGTTCGTGGAGACGGTAGTACGTACCTGTGCACGAGCGATGATATCGTTCCCATAATTATTTAATAGAATTTGAGTGGATGATATAATTTCTTAGAATCAGTATGATTTTATAATAACCATATATAGTCATTCTTTACACCATTATACCCATCCAAGTAAGGTGTTGGTGGAAAAACAAATTACACCACGGATTTGAGACAGTATTCCGTACGTACGCACGCGCGGTGATTTCATTTTCCGTAGGATGGATAGAAGGTGAAATAGGGTTTTTTCATATTTATAATAAAATATCAGTATATAATTAATACTTATTTTATTACATTATATTGAAAAAACTAAATAATAGGAAGTAGAAGAAGAAAGAAACTTGGAAGAGTCGGTAGAAGATATTACCTCTTCCTCGACGTACCTCCTTTAAACTTCTTCTTAGGGCACTATAGTTGGTATTTTGAGAAGAACAGAACCTCTATGATATAACTAGAGAGGTTTAGAAGAGGAATTGGAAGGGGTTGGCCGAGCTTCAAGGCTCAAAATGGTGTGAAGAGAAGAGGTAAGGGGTGCCCCTTTTATAAGGGAGGAGAGGGGCACCTTTGGTAACATAAGAAATATTAATTTATAATAAATTAAACCTCACTTAAAAACCTAAAAAAATAACTCATATCCAAATATTAGATGAGATAGTTTTGTAATCTCATCAGCCAATAAAATTTAGACATGTTGGGAATTTATTTTAAATATTATCAACTTGATTTATCCTTATTTAATCTATTTAATTTTATTTGTGGTAATAAGATTCTAATTTTTAAATTGTTATAAATAATTCCTTATGTGTTGTGAATTTTCCATAATTGGATAATTTATTACATTTTCGACAATATAAATTTCAATTTATAATTTTAAAATATTTTGTGATTTTTAAACAATTTTATAATATGTTATATTTATAAAATAACAAAAGTGTCAAATTTGACATTATTCATTTATTTTAATTTAATTAAAATCTACACAGAGGATATATTCTAACAAAAATATTTAATAGATTCCTAACATGTCAAATTTTTCTATAAAATTCTTGGATCACATTAAATAGTTCATATAATATTCATTTTAATATTTCTAAAACCATTTATTTTGCATATCTCTTAATAAAATAATTACCACAACATTTTTGTATAATTATTTAATATACTTATTTGTTACATAAAAATTAAAAATAAACTCCTATGATGAATGTATCATCTTAAAATCACAACATTTAAATTGTTATATTTATTAAATTATGAAGGTGACATCTTTGACATAATTTAAAATAAAATAAGATAAATGTCCTAATCGGTTTTATAAGGCTCCAAATGGTCCACAAATCTCCCCTTGAATGTTTAGGGTATATATATACTCTACTAATAATGTTTGGTCATGTTTCAGGTCCTTTTTATAGTTATTCTTATTTTAATAAAAACTATATTATTGATTTTTTACTAAATAAATAATTCCTTTATCATTAATGTATAAGCTATTAAGGTAATTAAACATTTATTAAAATTTAAAAATAAATTACCATGGTAAAGAAAAACATTTTTTATTTCAAATGATTATTTCTAATCTAATTTATATTATGCATAACATTATATTAAAAATAATCTAATTATTAAATTTTGAGTGAGACATTTCACTTTCCTTTATATAAAATAAATAAAAGGTCTTAATCAAATACAATTGGGTTACATTAGATTCCATTTCGACCCAATTATGATTTAGGGTAAAATATTATCATCCAATTATAATATGACAAGTGTTGGGGTAATTTTATAATATTATATTTACCCTTAATTACCCGATTTACCTTTAACTATCGTAAATAAAATTTATCATAGTTACTATTCATAATGCCCAAAAATAAAAAGTAGAATGTTAACATAAGTTGGACCTACTAATTCCAAATATGGAATCCATTTTTCCTAATTCAAATAAAATAAGTTGTAGAAATTAATTTAAAATTAATCCCATTGTTAAGAAAACAAGATTTAAAAGTTAAAACTTTGCAAAAGATTAAAATGATTTTACCTATGAATTCAATGTAAAATCAATGCTAATGACATACATTATATTAAATGGTAAAAATATATTCTATTTATACATTAAAACCATTTAATATTATAATTTAACCATATAAATTATTATGATGAAAAATTTTGTTTTTAATTAAAATATAGCGTGTTTTTATTATTCATTTAAATATGAAAGTTTTCAGAATAGTATGAAAATTTTATCCAAAGAAAATTTTTATATCCAGATTCCAAAGAAGAATTTCATTTTGTCAAATTGAACTTATAAACATGTCAAAAACTAGTTTTAATGTGGGTGCACCATCAAAATTCGGCAAAACTGCATTTTTTTAAAAATACTTATTTTACCCAAAAAAATTATTCTGTTCTCATATCATGTTCTAGAAAATGTGTAAGATGAATAATAATGTTATAAAATTCAAATTTTATTTAATACTATTCATAATAGCTAGTTCATAATAATATTATAACCATATATCGTTGTTTAGTGAAACCCGATATTGCGTACTACACACGCTATCGAGGAAGGTCGCGATTATGTGTAACGCAAAACAAGTCAAGGTTGCGTGTCGTGCAAGCTCACTTTATTGTTGCGTATAACATAATCAAAACATATTTCATTTATACATTAAACAAAATCTATACTTAATGTTGCGTAGAATAATTTCTTTAAATGAACTTGAAATTGTGTGTAACACAAGCCAAGAATAGTGTTTCATATACTACAAGCTAATATGGTGTTGCGTATAGCACAAGATAAATTTGGTGTAGCATACAACACAAGACATCAATGAAATTAAAAAGATTAATTCTCATAAAATATCGGTTTGTTACATGTAATGAAAGGTTTCTCTTTATTTCAAGATACTTTATTCCCATGACATGTTCTTTGGACATTATTTATGCTTTGTTGAGCCCATTATAGCTCAGGATATGTTGGGTTGAGCCCATTATAGCTCAAGATAAGATGGGTAATTCCCATTATTTCTCTCCAATGCATTGGGTACTCCGGAGATGGAAGTTAAAAAAAGGGTTATTCCATGTATAAGGTTGAATGTAAGAGTGATATGGTAAATATGTCCAATGGAAACTACATGATTTTTTTATGCATATAAATTTTTATGAGTATGGGTTTTATTGGTTTCTATGTTATCACTTGACTAACGCTTTCCTTATTTATATACCTTACTGATTTTTGTAATCATCCCATGTTTGTAAAATATTTTTCATAGGATATAAGTATGGTTAAGAGATTTAATGGAGTCGTGATGAATAATGTAGAGGGTTTTCAAAGAAATCATGTTTTAAGCTTTAATGTTTTATTTTTTGAAAAAAAAGGAAACTGTTTTTAGTAGTATACTCTTTTATGAATGTGGTATGTTATGTAAGTAAGGTATCCTAATTATCTAAAACTATAAACTCAAAAAGTTCCTCAGTGTGTAATAATATATATTCTTAACTAAAATTCCAGATTAAGTAATGTCTTACGGTCATGTCTTTATAGTTTATATCAAAGGATGGTTTAGATAACTTTTGTGGTTGGGATGATATTTAAACAATACCATAACTGATTTTTATAATATGTTAATTTGAAATGTTATAGAATTTAAGGGTTCCCATGTTTCTTCATATAAGTTATGTTTGTAAAGAATGGTTTTCCATAGAAGAAATAACGATACTGAAGAAGGAAGGCACCAAGAGGCTGATGTCTGTCCGAATCTACTGCCCGAAATGGTGGAAATAGGAACTGAGAAATTTTTAACACCAATAGATCAGTTGAATGAAGTAATAAAAGGGAGTGGTATCCATTATAGAGAGTACCATGATCTACCAGGAAGAAGCTTGTCTTTTTTGGAGAATTTTATGATGCAACATGATCCATCGTTTAGTGGAATTGGAAATCCAATGATAGTTGAATGATGGATCAATGCTCCAGAAAAAATATTTGATGTCATGGGATTTTTGGAATTTCCTAATATAACACTATAAATTTATCATTTTGAATGTTAAGTTGATCAATGGTGGTCTAGGGATAAGAATATGACTGAAAGAGATAATATAGATAGTTTGGAATACGATGATTTTAAGAGTCATTTTCTGGAAAAATATTTTCCTAAAACTATTTCACTGAGAATAGAGAAATAATTATTGGAACTGAACCATAAAGATGAGGATTTTTTGGATTCATATGAATCCAATTTTACAAGACTATCCAGATATATACTAGAATTTACTTTGTATTTTGAAGGTAAAATTAATAGATTTTACTCTGGTTTGAAACTGTTTTTGTGAAGAGATGTGGCTTCACAAGGGATTAAAAGCTATGAGAAGCTTGTCTGTTGTGATGAAAAAAGATGTTATGGAGTTTTCTAACACATATGTTCCTCATGATGATAAAAATATGAAGTGTTCAGGTTGGTAGGAAATGGGGAAGAACTCATCAAAGAAGTCCCGAGTTAAGAAAATGAATTTTCTTTCTTGTAAAAAGTGTTGAAAAAGGAATCCTGGTGAATGTCTTATAAAATTTGGGAAATGATAATGATGCATAAATTTTGGACACATGTCTCATGAGTTCAAGGAAAATGATCTAAAAACAATCATAATTCGATGGTGAGATGCTTTAACTATAAGTAATTGGTCCATTTTGCTAATGTTTGTTCGAATCTAGTTACTCAAGCAGGGAATCAACAATATAGGGAACAGAATGCTGAGTAATTTTCAACCACTTTAGCAGATGTTGAGTCATCAAATGAGGTGATCTCAGGTACATTTCTTGTTTTTTCATATTTTAAAAATGTTTTGTTTAATTTAGGTTCTATACATTCCTTCATTTCTGAGAAATTTTATGAAAAATTAGGAATTCAACCTCGTGAAATGAAACCATATCTCAGGGTAAACACACTTGTTGGAAATTTTATGGCAAAGAGAAATTATAATAATCTACCTATCATGTTCTATGGAAAGAGTTTACCTATAAACCTTGTTGTTTTTTCTCAAGTATATTTAAATTTCATTCTTGGTATGGACTAGTTATCTTTTTATTATTCTAAGATAGATTGAAGAGAAAAATAATTTTTTTTAGAAAGAATCTCTGGTTGTGTAAAATAATGAACCCATATTATTAATAACATATCAAGAATATATGAAACTTATAAAGGATAGAAATTAAAGTTCTCTTTCTCATATTTTTGAAGATATGGGAGCTATCCAGATTAATGATGTACCAGTGGTAAATGAATACGTAGATGTTTCTTCTGATGATTTGCCTAGTTTTATTCTTAATAGAGAGGTTGATTTTACTATTTACTTAGTTCTTGATGCTAAGAAAATTTCTAAACATCCTCATCGATTGACCTGAATGGAACTTATGGAACTTAAAAATTAGTTGCAGGAAATATTAGATAAAGGCTTCATCCTTCCCAGTACTTCACCATAGGGTGATTCTATCTTGTTTGTTAAGAAAAAAGATGGTTTAATGATAATTTTCATCAATTATAGAGCCTTGAATGACATTAATATTAAAAACATGTATCCTTTACCTCTTGTCGATGATTTGATTCATCCGCTCCAGGGAGTATAGTATTTATCGAAGGTTGACCTATGTTCGAGGTACTATCATATTTCTCCATTTTTAGTTCATCTTGTATGTACTAAAAAGTACAGAGACCTTCGGGGGTATTACTGGTGAGATGGAATGAAAATAGATATTGTAGAATTTTCTTTAAAATTTTGACATGTCAATAGGTTAAATTAGAGTGGAAGTTACCGAATGGGGTTCTTCATACTTTTCTTTTGATAGAGTGTAAATGGGAGAATATATCCATGGACTTTGTGTCGGGACTACAAAAGGCTTCTCGAGGTGAAAATATGATTTGGGTTGTTGTTAATCAGCTGAAAAAATCTGCAAATTTCTTTCCTATTAAATATACAATCTCATTGTATCATCTCTATCAGCTTCACTTCAAAGCGATTGGAAGGTTACATGGAGTTTCTCTTTCCATTGTGTCTGATTGGGATCTCCGGTTCACTTCTAACTTTTGAAAGGGGCTTCCGAAGTCATTGGGAATATAATTAAATTTCAGTACAACTTTTCATCCTCAATCAGATTGGAAATTAGAACAGATGATTTAGAATTTGGAGGAAATGATTTAAGCCTGTTTAATAGACTACTAGGGAAACTGGGATCATCATCTTTCATTAGGTGAGTTTTCTTATAATAACAGCTTTCATTCTAGTATGCTGATGGAACATTTTGAGGCATTGTATGGTAAGCGGTGTCGAACTCTAGAATTTTGGAATTAATTCGGGGAAAGAAAGTTGATGGAACCAGAATTAGTAGATTAAGTGGCTGAGAAAGTGAATATGATCCAGGTGTTCAAGGGGATAGCTCAGAGAAGGCAGAAAAGTTATGCAGATAATAGAAGAAAAGACTTCTCTTTCGAGGTAGGTGACCATGTTTTCCATAAATATCTCCTTGGAAAAGTGTGATGTGTATTGTTAAGAAAGAAAAGTTATGTTTGCGATTTATTGGTCCTTTTGAAATACTAGAGAAAGTTGGACCAGTTTCATACCAAGTAGCTTTGACTCCGAGTTTATCTTAGGTACTTAATGTTTTTCATATTTTGATGTGAAGAAAGTATGTGCCAGATTCATCACATGTCTTGAGTCCAAAAGTAGTTTAGCTAGATAATAACCTTTCTTATGAAGAGAAACTGGTATGATTCTTGATTAAAGGGAATAGGTATTGCGGAATAAGTTAATCCACCAGGTAAAGGTTTTGTGGATAAACCACATTGTTGAAGAAGTAAAATGGGAATTAGAGAATACTGTGATAGAAAGTTACCTTCACTTATTTAAAAAGAAAATAAAATTGCGAGGACACAATTTCTAGATGGTGGGGATAATGTAACACTCCAAGGTTTAAAAAAATAAATTAAATGTTTGAAAATTTTTTTAAGTAGATATTTATAACTAGTCATTAAACATTATTTTTCAGCATCAATGTTTTGAATTTCGAAAAATAATCATCTATAATTGTGTTCAGTATGTTATTTGGAGTCTAATGGAACGACCTTTTTTGGTGAATAGTAACAAACCCTTATGAAATGTAATATGACCCTAATGAATAGTAAATTGTAAAATTATTTTATTTTTTTGAGTCTTTAAGATAATCACATCTTGGTTAATTTTTTAATGTGATATAAAAGCAGTTATAGTTTTAAAATTGTAACTTTTTGAATTGAGTATGATTTCATTTAAAAAATAAATTAATAATATTCAGAAAATTATTTTCAAGAAATTGATTTCATTTTTGAAATCTACGCATAAAAAAAATTTATGGTGAATTTTTGGGATATTTCTGAAACATTTGTGTTTTCAATGAATAGTAAAAAAATTGTTTTGAGTTTCAGTGTATTTAATAACATCATTAATGATGTAGTAATATTTTAATACTTTTTTATACATGTTTATATTAAAATAACATATTAGGTTTCCCAATTTTCTAATACCATGGTCAAATACCATGGGCAAGCCCATAGTTTTTTAAAATACCACTAATGAGGTGTCCCTTGGAAATTATTAAAACATTCCCTCACTTTTGCAATAAATACCAACTCATTCCTTCATTAAATTCATTCCAAAGTCATCATCAAAGAATATCTGGCTTCCTTACTTCCCTTTTAGTACTCAAAAGGGTTTCTTCAATCCCCCAAGGTCCCAACTTTCATGTTCTTAGAGTTACTCTACAAGGTTATAAAATTCTCAACTTTTTTCTTTTTTCCATTCAAGTTCTCTTTTATGTGGTATAAAATTCTAGAATCCATACCATGTTCTTATTTTAATCTTAATATTGATATATTCTATATTATGATTCATTTCTAGCTGGGTGACCCTTGTCACCTCTCTTTTTAATATTTTCTAAAACCAGGTTGTATAGTCGTTAGGCTGCTGAATTTTTCTAAGGGATTTCTCTACTATTCTTTTATTTTGAGTTCCTTTATTTTTATATTCTTTTCTCATCTACTATTAAATAAGAAGCATGAAATCTCCATAAATCATATATTTTTTTATTTTCTCATTTTAATGGTAAAATGATCATCATTCTTCTTCTCCTCACCCACTTATTCAAGGAATAAAAAAATTGTCCTTGATGTGTCGATTTACCAACATCGTTGACGATGTGATTTAAATTTACATTTATTCTTTCAAGTCTGGTCATGAAACCATTTTTATGGCTGAACCAGGATTTAAAATATTTATTATGTCTCATACATGGTTGTTTAATTCTTTTGTACACATGGTTTTAATTTATAAAACAAAATGAGGTCATTATTATGGAAGAACCACTAAAATGATCTAAATGATGATCAATAATGTTTAAAATTATGTATCATCCTCATATAAAAATGGAAAATCATAAATGATATAATTTATGGTATTGTAAATATATAAATACCTTTCTATTCTAGTTCTATATTTTCACTTCCAATTGACAAAAATATCCATCATGAACCAATCATGGAAATCATGTAAAGAAACGCACGCAAAACAATGGAAGGAACAAAATACTAAGAATTAAAGGGTGATATGATGTAATTAAATGATCATATAAGATATTATAATTATGGTTATGTTTTTTAAGAATTTAATAATACTCTTTTATTCATTATTCATGAGGTTTTAACAAGTTTTAAGTATGACAAACCCGTGGTAAGGGAATTCTTAACCCAATTTCCATTCTTTCGGTTAACCTTATTCTTTATTAATTATGTGGTGTTAAGATTATTGTTGTGACGAATTTTTTTTTATATTATGTTTCAGTATGTGTATTAATAGTATATACACATATCCATTCTATTAATTCTCACTCCAATTATATTTTAAGGGAGTTTCATTTAAAAATCCTTTTAAAACTCTCTTTAAAAATTTTCAAAAGAGTTGATTTTTTATATGTATGAAAAGAGTGGTTTCTCCTGATTTAAAGACACTTTTTTACAATGACATGTTCCTTGGAAATTATTTATGTTGTGATGATCCCATTATATCTCAATATATATTGGTTTGATCCCATTATAGCTCAAGATATGAAGGGCAAGCCCCATTATAGATCTCCAATGCATTGGGTAATCCAGAGATGGAAGTTGACCAAAGGGTTATTCCATGTGTAAGGGTGAATGTAAGTGTGATATGGAAAATATGTTTCAAGAAATCTATATGATTTTTTTATTCAAATGAATTTCTATGATTATGGGTTTTATTGGTTTTTATGTTATCACTTGAATAATGCTCACTTTCTTTATATCTCTTACTGAGTTTTACACTCATCCCAAGTTTTTAAATTTTTTCACAGGATACAAGGATGGGTGAGTGGAAGAAGGGATTCGTGATGAATAATGTAGAGGGTTGTCAAATAAATCATGTTTTATGCTTTAATGTTTTATATTTTGAAAAAAAAATGGAAACTGTTTTTAGTAGTATCATCTTGTATGAATGTAGTACGTTATGTATGTATGGTATCCAAATTCTCTAAAACTAAAAACAAAAAAACATCCTCAATGTGTAATAATGCATATTCTGGAATAAAATTAAATATTAAGTTATATTTTAAGGCTGAAGACTTATATTTTTTTTCATGTTTCTCTTTTTCTCCAATGATATGCATATTGCATAATATGTATTGTATTATTAATGTTATGCCATGTTTACTCACTTACTAGGCTTTATAACTCACCCTTTTCTTATGTATGTCCCCAATTTATCCAAGGAAATTATAAATATGAAGGAATGTTGTGGTCATGTAAAAGAATTTTTCAATAAAGATATTGTATTTTTTTTCTTAAGTTTCCATGTAACGTTCCTAATTTCCCAAGACACTAGACCTCTAAATCAACAGAGTTGTCTTAAGTGAAATTTTATATAATAAATCATGTTTAAATTTTTCATAAATAATTAGGGTATTAATTGATTGAAAACTAGTGGTTTGAATTTTCAAAATACTTTTCTAAAATCACAAATTGTAACAAGGGTCAATAAGACATCCCTTTAAAAAGATAGAAAGAAAAGTATGAAGGTCACATAAAATAAAACATATTTGGGTTTCATGTAGGAAAATATGGAAATTAAAGAGAAAAATAACTATCTTGTTCTGATGGAGAGTGACATAAAATATGGTCATTATTAAGATAACCATCGAAAAAAAATAAATTAGTTAATGGTAAAAATTTCATTGATTTCGTAGTATGAAAATTGAAATAAAAACATTTTTATTTGAAGATCCTTTTAATAGAGTTGAGGATTTAATTTTATTCATAGACTAATAATATATTACAAGTACTTACTTGAAATTTACAGTTTCAACCTTTAGTCAATATATATCAAAAACTGATCTTTTTCTCCCAATGATAAGTATTTAAGATTAATTTTTCACGACTAAAGCATCATAATAAACTTCTAAGGATCATAAAACCCTCAAAAGTATAACTATATATTTCTCATTTATTCAGACATTATCTAAAACCATAACGATTAGGATACGATATGATAATTCCCCTAAAAATACTAAACCTTATTAAAATTAAAAACTACTTTAATCTCAAAAATTCAACAGTAATACACTAAATATAATATTGACCATTCAATAAATAACTAGGATTAAAATTACTAAAAAATATTTTGACTTAAATTCAAACCTAAAAATAATACGTGTCTGATCACATAGTCTTCCAAATAACATCAATCACTTTTAATGTCTCATACCAAAAAATAAATTTCCCAAATCACATAATCTCTAAGATATGATAATTATTTACACAAATAACCTGAATCACTATAAGTCCAAAAAATCATATTTGACTCCCAAAGAAAATTCAACTAATATTCATCATAATATTTTATTTAACTAAATCGTATATTATTCCCAAAATAGTAAATGTTTTTTGAAATAACATTAACAACTTAATCACTAAATAAAATTCTCACCCCATGGTATTCTATATTATAATACATATGATTCTGAAAAAAAAATATTACAAATACATATAATAATATAATAAAAATAAATACTCATAATAAATTAGGATTGAAATATTCCATTGGTTGGTGATACACCCTTGTCACCCTTATATTGGGGGTTCAATTCATGTGGAATTTATGAAAGTGACGGGTTGTCATACGGTATCTTGTTTCTCCTTTTTCAAAAACATTTTAATTAATAATACATTAGAAAAAATATGAAAAAAATCCAAAAAATATATTCTTATTATGGTTTAACCTAAAATATTATCCCGTACCTTTAATTTTTCATCCAAAAATGCAATAATCCATAATTAATTAAAAAATAAATATATTCAAATATGTCATTAGTCATCTTATAATTTCATAATTTAAATCAAAAAAGGGATATCTAAGACATGAAAATTTTTATCGACCTATAAAATATAAAACCAAGATGAAATCTATAAATATTCAAAATATATAATAATCTTCACATTTGTATAAAATCTTCTTTCTTAACAACTATAAAGACTTTTTCTTAAACACTACATATTGTAGTTATTTTCCGTCAGACTTTATTTTCTTTTACAATTATGAAGATATTTTCATTTTAGAGTTTTGTGGAATTATAAAAAGATCTTATAAAGAAGACCCATACACCAAAAAAGGTATTTAAAGTAAAACATGGTTTCTACTTATGAAAAATTATTATATTTTTCTACTTGATTTCATCGTTTTCCCTACTATCCCTTAGAACCTATGAAAAAAAACTAAAACTTGGTATGGAAAAAAAATTATTAGTAAGGGACATAAAATAAAGTTACCATTAGTCAGATTAAAATCTATAAAACATTTTCTTAAAAATATTCCTTTTTAATCCTAAAATTTATATCATTATTTCAAAACAAATCATTATCTTAAATATTGAAAATGAAACTATTTTCACTAAAAATCATAAGAAATCATATAAATGAAAAGTAGGTTACTAGGGACAACATTTTATATATCAATATTACATATACTATAACTATCTCAACTACACTGAGAGTAACAATCACAGTAACATTTGAAATAACCACCCTAGTATATTCCCTTAATCTCTTAGGAGAAAGCCTATCGGTTAACTCCTTCCCTTTTACGCAATGAATTCGATAGATATAACGGGTTCACCCACCATCAGTTTATCCAAAAAACACCTATCCTTATAAAAAAAATACCCAAAAACCATAAATTAATCATAACACATAGATCTTTCATAAAAGAAACAATCATTAGGAAAATATATTTTCATTTTAAAATCACTTTTCATTTTTACAAAGCCATGCACTCTTAAATGAATATATTTTATTTGAAAATAAAATTGGAAAGTTGTAAATAAATCAGGAAAACATTACATTAACATGAAATTGGTAAATTCCTTTCATGTCATATATATAAAAAAACATTCCTTCAGGATTTTGTAAAATTAGTTGAAAAACTAACATTAAATAAAGATTTTTAAAAGAAAGTACCTAACAAAAAACCTAAAATAGATCCCTTTTTAAAAATATTTTATATAAAATAGAAAATTTCCATTTTAAAAACACTAATTTCCAAATAAATACATTAAACCCCCATTTTTAAAACATGTTCATCTAAGATAAAATTTAGAATAATAAATCATTAAATCATTAAAAAGATGCTTTGGATAAAGGGTCATTTACCTTAAGTCTGATTCCTCATGTAAAATATTTATCTTACTGATTAATAAGAATAGGTTGATTATTTAATTTATTTATAACCATTTTTATTTTTATTGTTCCTTTTATATCACTTTTTATCAGTTTATAACAATTAGTTAATTATTTAAGTTCATGTCGGATGTTTTGACAAAATTTGATACTTCATTCCAAAATTACATTGGAAAGATTTCTATAAAAAATGTATTCATTATTCCAACAACAATAGAATAGTATTAATTATATTTATATCATTTTGAATTATAATTATATTTTTTAATCAAACTCTAATTTATGGTTAGTGAAAATGAACTTTGTTATAATCAAAGAGATGGTAGGTCTTACGTACGCATGGGTAAAATTTTCATTTTCTAGTGATAATTATGGAAGTAAGTTAAGTATCATTTTATATTTAAATAATAAAAATAATATCATATATATAATTAAAATATACTTTTATATTTCATCCATGTGATGTGGTGATCAAAAATGAATCATATCGCTTCATGGAGGTGATAATTCACACGTACACACGAATAATGTTAACATTTTTCTTTACATGAAATGATAAGAACAAAAATAATATTAAATTTTCAAAATAATAAATATGTAATTAATTTCATATATAATAATTAATCTTATAAATACAAATAATCTTGATAAATTGCGATGGAAAATGAATTTCATCGGTTCGTATAGTAGATGTTTTTCATACACATGAATGATTAGATTTTTTTCCATTTTATAGAATTGGAGATGGATTTTGGTTATTATATTAACATAATAAATTTTAATTATATTTAGGATAATATAGTCTTTATTTCAACCAAATGGAATAATATTTTAACAAGGCGGGAGAATAACCAAAACTGAAACACTTAATTAAAAATGATACCTCTTATTTTGAAATACATTATCGCTCAACACCTTAACACCAATAAGGATGGTGTTATTCCAAAAATAATAGATATATAATGTGGTAATAGAATATAGGAATCTATTTGAGAAGATATTTTCTAAAAAATATTTTTTTAAGCATATTGAAATGGGAAGAATGGGTTCCCTTTTATAGGAAAGGGGAGGGGCACTCCTAGAATTTCTCAAAATATTAAATTAATTTTCTAATAATAATGGGTAAAAACTATTTTATTTTTAATATATTATGAATATAAGTCAAAATATATTCATACAATGAAAAGTAAACATATTTTTACTATTTTTTAATCCTTATCCTTTTTGTTTTAACC
Organism: Viscum album; assembly: GCA_963277665.1. Classification (NCBI taxonomy): domain Eukaryota; kingdom Viridiplantae; phylum Streptophyta; class Magnoliopsida; order Santalales; family Viscaceae; genus Viscum; species Viscum album. Next base: position 1,724,976,759 of record OY728155.1, read on the forward strand.
CTTATATAACCCCTTTAACTCTAACCATGATAACATGTAGTTTACACTTTGATGGTTAATATAATTACTATAAAATGCCAAAATAACATAAAAAGAATCATTGATGAAATTTTAAACCTTATACTAATAAATTGTAATATTATTATTTTAAAAAAAATATCATTTAATTAAATATTAATTATTTTTAAATATCATTATGGTCAATTTTGACACAACTCGTTATTTTTTCTTTTACAAAACTCAAAACAACAAGATAAATTCTAAAAACAATACTAATGAAACATCACTTACAAGTAAAATTTATCTTGAAAATTTGTGGATGACATTAATTATCACAATTTATATTTAATATAATATTTTTAATATCATTTAATTCATATTTCCATTAACTAAACAATTACAACATCATCATTGCGTAAGCCATAAAGGTAATGATCTCATTATTAAAAATTAAAAATAAATTACCATGGTGATGATAAATATTTCAAATTTATAGGTACTATTTATATTCGAATATATATTCATAATAACCTCCTATTAGAGATGTTATAGTTATTAAAAACATAAGTATAACATCTTTGAATTTTCTTTGAAATAAAATACTATAAGGGGATTCAGGTCATCCAAGTGGCTCTAAGATGTCATAAAATTATACCAAAGGTGATTTAAGTAGACAATAACTCAAAAAATAAAATTAATACACGTTTTAGGGTAATTTTATAATATTTGTAATACTATTTTTACCCTAAATTACGTGATTTACACTTAGTTTTGTTAATAAAAATTAATATATTTATTATTCATAATGTCCTAAAATTAAAGATAATTTTATTAAAAAAAATTAAATTCTGATTTCAAATATGGAATCCATTTTTAAAAATTAAAAACACATGTTTTTATAAAATTAATTAAAAATTAATCCCATAGACGACCTGAGAAAACGAATTTTTAAAGTGAAAATGTTCAAAAGTTTGAAATGTAGTTATATCCAAATTCAAAATAATAATTATTATAATTACCATAATTGGATTAATATTTGTATAATTGGTCTAATTTTACTTTAAAACAATGGTTAAATATAATTTAACGTTATAAATTATATATATGAAAAGTCAGTTTTCAATTGAAATGCAGTATTTTTCATTATTCCTCAAAAAGGAAGACTTATCAGAAAAATATAAAAAATTAAACCAAAGTAAATTTTGAAATTTATATATCAAAAATGAATTATATTTTTTCAAAAAAAATTTATAAATCTATAAAAATCTATTGTTAAAACAAGTCTTCCATCAAAAGGGAGTAAAACTGCCTTTAGAAAAATACAGCTTCTCATGCATAAAATATGATTTTTTTATATCTTGTTTCAAAGGTACATAGAATGAATGTTAAAAATTAGATTTAATATATTATATTTTTATTTAATTAATATTGTCCAATCATATTTAATTATTAATTTTATTGTACTAAAACAACTTTATGTGCATTTAAGTAATTTTTCTGAAAAAAATTTCCTTTTATTATTAAAAGTGTCTTATTTTCATTTATAATTAATTGGTCACAAAAAAATTCATCATATATACACGTGTAACAATATTTTCATAATTCAGTTAGTCATGTTCATACCCTCCATTCTAATGGGTTGGTTATAATGGGAACATTTGAATAATAATATTTAGTTGTTCATTTAAACTCCATGTGGAATATCTTGTATGTTATTGAGCATGTTGTTTATTTTATTTTTTTAAAGCATGTTATAATTATTATTCACCTTTTAGGAAAATGTTGTGTTTTTTAGAAATTGTTTTCGTCATTTCCCTAATTTTCTAAGAAACCCTCATATTTATTATGTTCCTTATATGATTTCTTATAAGTTTTTTTATGAAATAATTTGGGAAAGAATGTTGATTTCATGTATAATTATATAATTATTTTTAACCTAAAATTTTATTATGTTAAATGATAATTAATTTAATGATATCATGGTTTTATAATAAACTAATTGGTTTCTTTATTTATTTTATATCCATTACCAAGATTTTTTCTGCATGTCCCATGTTTTTAAAGTGTTGTTCTCAGGGTTTAAGAAAGGGTATGATAAAAGAATAATTATAGGGGAATGTAATGAATATTTTTAAGGAAAAGACATTGTGTTTTATTAAAAAAATTATATTATGGTAGAAATGGATAATGAGTAGAAGTGTGAACCTTTTAATTTGTTCACTTTTTATTTAATATTTATGAACTAATTATATAAATATATAAAACAAATATATATCTGGAAATGTATGAAAGTGAATTATGGTCTAAATAAACTAGATTATGTGATGTTTAAGGTCAGGTCCTCACATAAATTCCTAGACTCTTCAAATAAACAATGTAGTAACCTAATTAATGTAATAAATCTAAGCACCATATCAAAACATCCTTGGACCAAAAAGTTCAAACTAATTAAAAAATATCATTTCAAAACCCAACCATCTTTGACCAATATGATGCAAAGTCTCGCAAATCTCAAAAACTCATTTAAAATAAGGACCAAACCCCTTCCTTTCCAAAATCACTTCATGAATTTTCACAAAAACTAATGTTCACACACCCTTCCAAAATAATTTCTGATTCGTTAAAAAAAATAAAAACTTTTAACAAAATTCATGGACTATAAAATAGATCATATATTCCATTGATAGTAAATCCCAATTGTCTTCTCAAATCAATTTCAAAAATCCCTTTTAAAATAAAATTTCTCTTATAAAAAAATTTCTTAAACTAATTCGTTAAACAACCAATTTATAAATGAAAATATTCTATAAAATTTCACGTCTTGAACTTAAATTGGTTTTCACTCAAAAAAATAACTTTTTATGAATTTTTTAAAAAAAATGCTCACTCCTAATCCAAAAAATCAAAAAAAAATTCCTAAAACCATTAAAAATGGTGTTAAAAAACAAAAATAAAACCTAGGAAATTTCCCTCTTCTATTCCAAAAAACATTTATTAATACACAAAACAAGGTCCCCCAAAACGAAAAAACAATCATACAAGTGAACATTTAAAATAAAAAAACATTAAACCAAATTAATTTCTATAAAATCAAAATGAAAAATCCTCTATATGATAGCACACTAATGGAATAATCCATTGTAATCAATGTGGAAAGAAATTAATAGAAAAAGAAAACTTCTATAAGAGAATTTATAGAATGTATAGTTTGGCCACATGGTCTAGAAAACTATTTTCTAACTAGTTCATTCACCAATTTGAATATGAAACTTATTCTCCACACCAAAATACCTAGTACACACAGTGGGATAAAATTAAAAACTTAACATATTAAAATCTATTATTAATAACCAAACTAGAACTTAAGACCAATACCCATTCCAGATACACCCATGGAAAGTAGAGGTTCAGAGTAATGATGAGCTACCAAGGCTATTTCCAACCCAAACCACCTGATTTTGTTTGACAATAATAGTCTCCAAACTACCCAAAAACAACCCAAGTAACAAAATAGTATCCACTGATACTATTTTTAAATAAACCTACCTAATATTTTTGTAATTTAAAATCTCAAGATGGTCTGGCACAAATCCAAAGCACATTTTTGATAACCTGGGGCTAGAAACCAGTGCTAGGGTATCCAAACAAGATTATTTTTTGAATGATTTCACCATTGAATGAACAAATAAATCAATTATACAATGACTAGACTATATTTTTTGTAAATAAATACATATATAAATATAGATTAATGAATAAAAAATAGAATCACATGAATAAGCAGGAAGTATAACATAAATGAATAAGTTCCCCTGCCCAAACCCATGACCTATAAAATAGATTTTGTATATACCTAAAGTAAAATGTAGGGTTTGACTCATAGATCCCAATAGGATACCACCATGAATAAATTGAATGATTCTACACCATGTTAACTAATAATCCTTGTTAGAAAACTAATTTTACAAAACCAAGTTCACTTTTAAAATAAGTTTACTTTAAAAAATCCTTTAAAAATCCCATTGGTTTTTAAAAAAAACTTCTTTTCAAAACATTTCACAACATAGATAAAATAAATAAAACTATTCTATTCGGAAAATAACGTTCAATTTACACAAATGAAGTATGAACACGATAATAAAGTCATGACTAACTAAATAAAGATATAATAAAAAATGTCATAATATTTAGTGACATCACTTATAGATAAAAAGTATTTTTTAAATATAAATTCAGGGCAGTTAAATCATTACATAATAAAATAATGATAAATAGGGAATAAGACAAAGGAATAACATAATGACGCATGGCACTAACATCATACCTACGGCCTATAAAATCAACCCGGAATAAGTAATGTGCACCATGGGATATAACCATTAAGTACTAGTGTGAATTAATCTAAAATAATGTTTTCTAACTGGCTAAGAAGTATAATAGATGGTAAGCTCTCTCAGTCTTCTCCAGGTCTAACATCCCAGATCTCTATCATTCCCATGGTCAACATTTTGGAATCTCACTCAATATTCTTCATCAAGGGCTCTCTAAAACCCTTGAAAATCGCTTTGGAAGCTCACTTTTTATTTCACCCCAAAGTCCCCCTCAGCCCATTGGAAAACATACCAAATTTAGTACATCACATAAGCTAATATTCCAATGCCAAAAACATCATACACACTCCAAAGGTTCCCCATTCACCACTAAATTTTGAACACATAAACATTCATAAGTTCCAACATAAAAATTTAATTTTAAAATCCATTTCAAAAAACCCAATTTACAATTTTTGAAAAACACCTTTCTCAAGGTAAAATTTTCCATTAAAATTTATCTTCTTCAATAAGAAAAATCACTTTTTCAAATCCCCACTTTAAAATTAATTTAAATTAATATAAAATTATTCTCACATGATCCAATTAAAAACCCTTTTCATAATGCATTTTTACCCAAAATATGTTAATTATTCAACACCATACAAGTCCCCTTTCAAAAGAATTTCACAACTCAATTTGAAATAAATCATTTGCTTTGAGATATTTTAATAAAAATGTGGAGGTCTCAAAATCCAAAACCCTTTATAAATCCACTATAAATCATAAATCGAAAACATAAATCATTTATCACATCAAACATGGACAAAAAATAATTTTAAATAAATCTAAAAGAATATTTTGAAAAAAACTAAAGATAACTAAAGATAAAAGATTATCTATGGAAAATCCCCTTAAATAGATAAATCTAACATGAAATCATTCTGAAACTTTCACCTTTAATGGTAACCCCATGGTTTGAGAAGGATAGGTCCTCACACTAGTAAACCATAAATAAAAAAACATAATCCGCCCATTAATAAACCTGTATCCATCCATAATTCCTGCAATGGTTTATATCATTCATGAAAGAGGTTGAAAAAATTAAGAAGAGGGTAAGAGGAAGAGAAACCAATAATAAAATTACTTACCTCATCTTAAATAACCAGTAAATTAAGGGGAATCCAGCATGGATCAAAGAGGCGGAGATAACGAGCTAAATAAGAAGGATTAATATGATGGGGTAGAAGAAAGGGCAATGAGGATTTAAATACATCGAGTTAAAAATAGTAAATTACCAAAAAAAATTAGGACCTAGACCACTCTCATTGTTTGGATGCATGGTTAGAGAAATTGGGTGATAGCCGTGTAGGATAAGAAGTATCCCCAAATAAAAGGTTGTACGATTTCTCTTATGACTCTAATAGTTTGCTAATGTTTTCTTAAATCATGTAAATGTGCATTGTCCCCAAATCAACAACTCCACATTGTTAGTCTCATGATTTGGCACGCCATGATCCAACTATGATTCATTGTCTATCTTCCCAAGAAAAATATTATTTTCAAACCTTGAAACCCATAATCTACAAGAATAAAAATAGGAGTAAATAAAAAAAAGACATTCCAATAACTAGAAAAGTTCCAAAAGTTGGGTTATGATGTATTAGTTATCATTGTATATCACAATATAAGATTTCATATATGGTTATTTCTATTTTTTGTTAGGGATTATTTTATATGATCTAAATGAAACTATTTTGTTTTCACCAAGATTAAATTGTTTTTTTACTTTATAGATGTTTTTGTTATTGGTTGTATGGATTTTCATATAAATATTTTTTTTATTTATTTTTATTCTATTGAATTGATGAGTTTTCACCTCATTGTGTTAATCAATATATAGGTCTCATGTATACTTTTTCACTAAATTTCATGCTATAATTTTTATGTGACTCTTACATATCAATCCTAAATTAAAATTGCTAAAACCATCTCCTATATTAACACTATTCATCCCTTAGCATTTACACTATCCTTTTGTGATCAGGGGGTCTTTTTGAGGAGTTGTGAAAACTAGTACAATACTGTTCAAATATTCAAGTCACATTAATTACTTCAAAACCCAAAAAAACTATTTTGTATAATTCTTCATTAATACATTTTTTAGGAAAGAATATTTGAAATTAAATATTTAATATGTACTTTGAAGTATATTATTACTAATTTTTGTTAAGAGGTGTTATATTATTTTTCTTCTTATAGTTTGATGATTAATAATTTATATACACATGAATACATCTTATGCGAAGCTAAGTAAATATACTGGGTAGTTAAATAGAGTATCTTACCTGAATTTTATAATTTTAGGTATTCAATGGGTTGAGTGAAATTGTTATTTTCAGGATAGAATATTTTGAAAACATATTGATGGTTGAATAATCTATTTTTATAACATTTAAAATATTTAGTTTATTTTTTTAGAACAATTTCCAAAATTAAAGACATTTTTACTCATATGAGTTTATGGATAAACCCAAATCAATGTAACTATTAGGCGATACTAGTGTATTATATGAAAATAGATGATATCATTATATAAAAGGAATTAGGCATTCATTTTTAATTGTGAAGCCTGTATTGTGTGTTTTTTCTTGGTGATTGCATCCATTTAGTGTGTGAAATTAACATAAATTTTATTGATCATGATGACAAGTGATAGAGGTTTTTTCCCTTAAATCATAAATGGGGAAGTGAAAATATGATCATTGGTTCACACCCCCCCCCCCCCCCCAGTTAGCTCACATACTGTGTAGGACAGTCAATTAATATCTGAGTGTGTCTCATTTTGATCCAAAATTAACGAGTTTAAACAATAAGGTTGTATGTATTTTTTTATCTAAGTTATAATTTTACTTTACTATATTAATTAATATCACATAATTATTTGGGTTATCTTTGTAAGATATTAAATTTATTTGAATTTAAAATTTTCAAGAGAATTTAAAGTTTAGTCCTAATCTTTTATATCCATCATATATCATATTAATTCAGTGAATAGAAAAGGTGTTATGACATTTAACAAAAAACAATTATAATTTTTGGAATAATTTAATGATATCATAATTATTTTCACTGGGTATATATATTGTATATTGTGAAACCAATTTTTTATACCTATTATACAAGATGTTGTGATTACATGGGATGGTAGAATGAACATTGAGATCAATGTTCACAGAATGAATGTTAACTTAGACTTAATTTATAAAAAATTATTTATAAAATCTACTAGGATGAAGAAAGACGAAAGTATTTATAAAACACCAATGTAATATTTATTAAATTAATATAAGATAAAAACAAGAAAAACAATAAATCTAATTTTCCTTATTCATTGATATCAAAATGATTGAAGAACAAATAGTGCAAGATTTATTTACTATAGTTAATGGTGTTGTGTATTCTAAAAAGGATTTAAAGAAACATTATAATTATCCACAATGTTTAATAAGTTTCTTTATATCACACAAAAAATGTTTAATTAAAAAAATTTCTCGTAGTATTATCATGATCTTAATTAATTTACACTGGATAAATGGAAATGTGTATTAATTTACAATAATATAATGAATGACGATTCTCCCCAAAATGAAATTAATATAAATAAATAATTTTCCTTAAAATATATAAATAATGAGAGGAATTATATGTTAATTAATATTATGAATGTTAAAATTTATATGATGATTTTGATGTGGAGTTTCACAAGAGTGTGTCTCCCATATCACGAACTATTCAAAATGGAAAAGTTAAATATCATAGTAAATTAAATTTAAAGTTTTTTAGTTGTATATGAATTTTTTATTTTGAAATAAATTATCTAGACCTGATAGAATATGAAATTTAATATGGGAGAGTTCTATCAATAAATTTCACTAGAAAGAAGACTTCAAATTTTAGTAGGAAAACATCTCTTTCTATAAGAAGGGTAAATAAGGTTTCAAATTTAAAAATAAGAAATATTTTCCAATGATGGAATAAAAAGAATTTTATTAATGATAAATAGAACATTATTCACCCATACTGATCACAGTGGTAAATCATAGATTTTTATGGTGATCAAAGTGGTTTTCATTAGTAACAAAGAGGAAGAAGAAAAATAAATGGAATGCATGCTAAAGATAAAATTAAAGGAATGTCTACTGAAGATTTCTAAACGAGTGAAAGAGAATTAAAAGTTAGTAAATTTAATTAAAATATAAAATGAGGTTGGAAATTTTTCAGTATAAATGTAATTTATTTTAGTAATATTATTTTAGATATTGAATGTATCACTTACCAAGAAGAAGAATGTGAATGATGCATTGAATAATGTCATCAAATAAAAATAAAAACATAAAAAATATAAATAAAAAAATAAAAAGGTGAAATAATAGTTAAATATGTTCAAGTTTGATTTAAAAAAATATCTAAGATATATCTGATGGTTCAAAGGGAAATGATAAAAAATGATAAGATTCATCTCATGAAATTTCAAATAATAAGACCAACAAATTTATAAGTCTAAATATTCAATCAAAAATATTGGGCAATAATTCTTCAATCAAAAAAAGGAATAATTATTTATCCAAAGGGTATGATAAAACAAGTAATAGAATTGGTATTGATGGATGCTCATATGTTATAGGTGATAATGCATTAAAATGAATTAAGGTTTTTATAAATTTAATCAATGAATAAATCTTATGAGAAAAATAATTATTATCAACTGATGATAAAGAAAGTCGTTTTGAAAATAAACATAAATCGCAAATAGTGTTCATATTGAATAACAGTTTATGTGATTTTATACCCAATATTATCAAGTCGTTGAAAGTCAAAGAGGGTATAAATATTATAATAAAATCATTTGAAATTTTCTAGGATAAATTTGTAATGAAAGAATCTGAGTTTATCTTGAAATTCGAAGAAGTAATTAACATACTATGAAGAACAAATATATTAAATAGATTGAATAGAATTATAATTCTAAAGAGGATGTGGTTTGATATCTCAAAGTGACGCTTAAAGGAAAAAATCATATAATGAAATTAATGTATGATTTTCCAAATTTTAAACATGAATTCGAAAACTTCTCAGTGTAAGAGAAGTGTTTTGTGGTTGAAAAAAGACCTAGTGATTATTTAAATCTATATACAACTCATAAAATTAGTAAAAAGGATTGTGAAATCATTGATGATAAGTATGGATCGCATCTGAATAATAATATCATGATGAAAGACAAATAAAATGCAATAATTCAGAATTTTATATTTCTAGAAAATTCATATATTAAAGGAAAAATTTCTTTCATGTGTGGAATGGAATAATAAGAAAAAATTATTCTATTAAAATTAATATGTTTATAGTTTTTTATAGTTATAGTTCACTAAAAAACATCTTCAAGGCTTTCAAATGATAAATTTTGTAAAATAGTTACTATGGAATACATTAGTCATTCGGTGAGATGATTTTAAAATTATTATCATTGTTGGATTTTTGAATGATAATAGCACATGAATATATTTATTTGGTTAAGAAAACTTATATTTAAGACTGTGAGAATAAATGTATAGTTTAAAAGTATGTGAGAAATATCTATCAAAATAAAAAAAATCAAGAAAAAAATTATTAAACAATAAAGAATCAAGTTAAATAATCAATATAATTGTAAAAAACTGACTTTTATTTTTATAATTATTTTATTTATTTATTTTTTTAATATTTTTTTTATTCTTGGGGAGATTTACTAGTGAAATTTAAGGTTTTAATGTTTTTGGTTAGCTTTTGGCCCTATACACAGTTAGTACAAATGATTTTAAAGAAACCATGAGACTATCCTTATATAAGGGGTTTTCCAAATCATTTTCAAATTGAATTGTTTTTATTTTATGGTAAATTAAATTTTGAGTCTAAACCATGTGGGTCTTAGGAGAAACCATTTGATAAATTCAGTAGTCTGGGATTCAGTGCACAACGTGCGTGTGGTTAGGAGAAACCATGTGGAAGGTGTGTGGGGGTGTCTAATTTTTTTTTTTAATAATTAGTGGTGCATGGTTTTTAAAATTTATATACAAACCTTTCATGGCTGGTTTGTCCTTCTATTGGATAGTCCATGGTTAGATCATGGTTTGGTAAACCATGCATCTAAACCATGTAACCTGCACAGATGTTTAAAATTTTTAGATTTTCCTTTTTTTATCCTAGGATTTTAAAATAACCTAATTGGGTGTTTCATCCACCATTCATTTCAAAATCCCCTGGGATCCTTAGTGCAGACCACCCTCTCCTACCTTTGGATTTTGGGTGTTTTCTTTCTAAATGTTTGGTGTATTTCTTCTTCAGAAGTGTTTCTTCTTCATATCTTTCCTTATGCCTCTTGTTTCTCCCTTCTTTTTGGGATTAGTTCTTACTTGGTCAAACCCTAGGGAGAGGGTTATATTATATGAGTTTAAAAATTTTATGTTATAATATGTGGTTAGTCTCTTGGACATATTTCTCCCTGATTCTGAAGGTTCCATCATATTCGCACACTATTGAGGCACGTGTCTCCCTCATTTTTCATTCTAAAAAATTCCATTTGATTCTTGAGAAATTATAAATCGATTTCATTTATGATGTTTATTTTCCTTGATTTATTAATTAAGTTTTTCAATCTAGTAATTTTGGAGATTTTATTGAAATATGGGGTTTTCAAAGGGGTTCTATGGTTATTCCTATATCTGTTAAATGTTTATGAGTGCTAGGTTTGTTCTAAAATTCCCAAGGTCAATTTTTAAAATAATTTTTATGTTTTAATCATTAATTTTAATTTTGATTAATTTTTAGATAATGGTATTATAGTTGAGTCATGTTTTTATGGTTTTTGGTCCATATATGAATTTGGTTCCTTTATATGTGAATTTGTTTTTTTTTCAAAATAATTATCTTTTATTTATTTAATTAGATTATTGAAATTCCTATTGATGTCTATATTTATATACAGGTAGAATATTCCCATATCTATTTGTGAATGGGGTGAACATATAGTATTTTTCATGTATACAAATAAAAGTTCCATGGAATTTCCCCTTTAACAACATTGATCTTCTCCAATGGATTCTTGGTCCTTAAATGTTTTCCAAAAATGATCTTCAAGAGGTGTTTACCAAAGAATATGTTGTTCGAAACAAGGTTGTTACTTACTAGAAAAAGAGAATGGTTTGTGTTTTATGTCCATCCTCTAAGGGATAGTCAAGTATATTTTAAGCAAAGGGATCATACAAGTCAAGCAGTAATCAGTTTTTATTGAAGGCCCTATCAAAATATGGAAAAGGAAGAATTTTCAGGAAGATAGAATTCATGAAGTTTATTTCATAGAGACTGGAAGAAATGAGATGGTGTGCTCTACGATTAAGAGAGTTTTATCTCTAAGCTTCAGGAAAGGTATTCTTGAATAATCATTATTCCTTTTTTATGGAAAAGGCATGGTTTTCGTGAAGACTGGCATGAGGATTTCAAAGAAATTAATCTTTATGATTTGAGACGGTGTTTACTTATGGTTATTAGGAGTATCAAGAATAGTGAAGTAAATGATCTTTGCAGCAGTGCAAAGGCTTTTGTTAGAGAGCTCTATATTTACAATGAGCTCTGCAAACCAGAAATTTTAGCGGAGCTTTGTGAGATGGAGGAAGCATCGCGAAGGTGATTTAGGCCGATCCAGATTTCATGCCTTGAGAAGCAGAGCTCCGCGTATGACCCTGACTATAAATAAGAGGCCACCCCTCTTCATTATAGATGATTTTTGAGAGATACAATTTCATATCTCTTTGACTTCATGAAGCAAGGGGAGCTCCACGAAGCATGTTGTTCTATGTGAGCTTGAGATTCACAAAGAGACTTTCAACGTCATGAATGATGACAATGCTTCTAGGTTAGGTGATATTTGTGAAGACAGGGTGTTCTTTGTTGTCTCATTGATCTTTGAGAAGTAGGTTGCTCCGTGAGACAGTGAGATCCACAAAGGGTTTTGAACGTCGAGGCAGAGAGCACTTCAAAGGGTTGATCTTTGTGAAGGGGCTTTGCGAATGGTTTCTTTGAGTATCTCTGTTGAGTGGTCAGGGCTTCTAAGAAGCATCTAATCAGGTCTTTGATGAAAGTAGTTTCTCATGTTTTACAGATATAAAGACTTCAATTCCAATCTATTGAATCAACCTTCAAGTTGATAAACTGAGTTTGACCTCTCTCATACCTGCGAGCTAGGGGGAGTTTACAGAAGTTTTCTGAGGGAAGCAGTGAGCTATTCCTAAACATTAATAAGGACAGTGTGGCTGGTATAGAGTGACTGTAACCAAACTCTTTTAGTCTAAAACTTGTGCAGATTAGTGGATTTAGGTATGATCGACACGCTGTCAGCAAATGCTCCTTGGATGTATCCCTTTTTGGAGAACCAAGTAAAAGTGATGTTTCATTTTCTTACTTTCATTTCATTTACAGATTTGATGAGTTCTTACCGACGTGGGGATAATATCTACACCTTTCAAAATAGAAATTTGACACCCTGATTCACCCCTCCCCTCCCAGGGTGTTCTGGTGTTTTTCATATATAAAGTCCCATTTAGCACCTTGATAATGTTCTTAAATGATCACCTTGGCTTTGCAAATTGTTCTTAAAATAAATATTTCTTCCTAGAATTGGATTTTTAATTTCAAATTATTAAGCCTAGCTGGTAACTTTCAATTGTTTCATAAAACATTTACATCTCTATATAACTCATCTGGTTTTGGTAGGGATCCACATGGGTGGTGTCAAAAGGTGGGATTAACATGTTTGATGATTCATAATGACCTATAGATTAAAATTTATATTTGTTTTTAATTTATCCCCTCCACCATCACTAATTTCATGGGATATTAGGAGTAATTTATAGGGTTAATATATGTTTAATATTTAGTCCCAATTAAATAAAGTGGATTCCCCATGGTAGAGAAATTCCATGGTGGGTTGTGCCACTGATGAGGCCATTTTACAACAGCCCATTTATTAATTAATTTAGAGAGCATCAATATATAGGAATATGGTTCCAAACCAAGTATTTGTAGGGTTGTTTTTATATATGTTTAGGATATTTCCATCATAAAATACATGGTTTTATTATTATTATTTTTTAGAACTTTAGTTTCTGGTAATGTTTCAATTTGTATGATTGTGCAACGCCTTCCTCATTTTTTTTAAATTTTGATGTACTTCACTACCTGTTTTTTATTTTATACCCCCCAACAATAATTATTATGTGTTTAATTGGGCTAGGATACTTTCCTTTGGGTTGGTTTTATTAGATGTATTTTGGAACTAGAATGTTTTTTGGAAATATAAAAATTGTTTTAATAAAGGGTTTGTAAAAAAGAAGACATAATTTTTTTAAATAATGAAAACCAATTTTATTTTAAAATTTTCGAACCTGTATTTATGGTCTATTATGGTATATAAAATTCATGGATTTTGTGGTTCTTACCTACTAATATGTGGTTTTTTCACACCCTACTTGGGCCACTTGGTGTCGTTTGACACAAGAAATCTTAATGGAATTGGATTTTTTGGTCCGATTATGGAGTAGTTTGGTTGTGGGGTATGGATAGAGACCTAGAGGTTACAAGGTGATCATTATATGTTATATTTTTATTTTATTTTATATAATTCTCATGTTCTGTGATCCTATTTTTCCTCATATAAATTATTATTATTTGGATTTATCTATACACTGTTTATGTTGAATACTATGTTTTTATTTTATTTTTTTGTTTTTTGGGTTAAATAATCCCCAAAAATTTTTCTTATAACACCGAACACTTGGAATCATCCCTTGGGGATAGAGGAATAATTTTTGATATGTTATGGCACAAATCTGATGTAGAGTTCTATGATGATCCCAGATGGTTTATGAAATTCAAGGCTTGAATGAACTATATGGAAGATGGGACCAAATGGGACATGTTTATAAGGAGTACCTAATGATCTGACTAGTTTTAAATGTTTAATAAAATGATTCATGTTGAGATTATAAGAGATAAAATAGAAGGTATGTACATAAGTTAATGTTTCCCCATGAGAGGATTCTATGTAAATATGTTATATATTTTTAATCCAAGATGGATGGAAAAACAATTATATTCCTAAATAACAATAAAAGTGTGGTCTCAAGTGGATGGTATAAAAGAATTTTGATTTAGTAAATAGATGAATAGTTGTTTTTAAGGAAGATAAATAGAAGTTCAGTATAAATTAATAGTCTTTGACATGTTTTATTATATTATATTTTCTGAATAAAAGTTAAATTAATCTAAAATAGAATATGGAAAGGTATTTTCTTGATCAAAATGGCTTTCAATCAAAGGATAATTTGTTCATTTACATCATCTATTTCAAATTTTAATTAGATTATTTAGGTCAAATGGGGATATATAAATATAAATAAGAGATATAGTTTCCCTTTATAAGTGTTATATATCTTATTAGTGGTGAGTATATATATAGGTTAATTTCCAAATGGTAAAAGTTTTGAGTTTCTCATGTATATGGGGGGGTGTGTGTGTGAATCTATGAGTTCAGTGTGTGGTTGTCATGCAAACTATCTGGTTATCTTTTTTAACTATATACATAATAAATGAGTTTAACATCTATATAGTGGGATCTTTTTATAAAAAGTAAAGATTTAATAAATCCTAAAACATAGTGTGATTTATTCATATATATTGTGTGTGTGTGTAATTGTTATTCTTCATTCTTTTTTTCTGTACATAGAATGATAATAGAGGCTTAGAACCCTTAATTAGTGACTCATTTCGAATATTGATGATTTTTATAATATAGGATGTTTGTAGTTAAATTTATTAATGTTCATGGGTTGAAAAAAATAAAAATGGGAGATTATTATGACTAAGGTTTTGTTTGAAGTAAAGGGGAGACTGCTAGGGAAAATAAGATATTTGATATTCATATGTTTAATGTATATTAAGTGAATATGTATTTTATATGATTAAAAGTGGTTCTTGAGTTTATATTTCTCAATTTATTGGATTTTATTGTCAAAAAATCTATCAAATTGAATCACTTTTATATTTAAGTGATTTACATAATATTAAGAGTGACTAAAGGCTCATCATGCATCTGTTGATTTATTTAAATAAGGTTATTGTGGTGTTAAAATTTCAAATTAGATTTTGATTTATTTATATTCAATGGAATAAATCACCTTATAATATATTAAATTATATGTAAATATTTATGTGGGTGTGTCCAGAAAAATCACTCAAGGTAACATTAGAATTTTTCTAGGTTGTTTGTGTTTGTTAAGAAATCAAATTTCAATTGTTAGTTGGGTTTTTCTACAGAGATTGTTACCAAGGTATGTTGACAGAGATCCAAAATAATTAAATAGATTCTCTATTGGTGGTACTGAAAATTGTGTATAGCAAGTAGTGTCTTTTCCCAGTATTTGACAAATTTTTGGGGTCCCAAATTTATATAATGGCTCAATAATTATGAAATTTTTATTTCTATGAATGCCTCATAAAATTATGGAAACTTTTCGAGTTTTGGGAATATTTGTGTTTTTTAAAATAAATAGATTCACAAAGGAATTCAGTGTCGGGAAGTCATGGTTTCGAGATGATCTGTAGTTTCACAATCACATGATAAAAAATAGTACATATTCAAGACTACAAGAAGTAGAGCATCACAAATGCATGAAGGGTTCATGGTAACCCTACATGACTATGATAATCTTCATGAAAAGATAAATTTACCAAGATCCTCGTGAAATATGTATCTTCGTAAATAAAAAAGGAGGGATTCACAAAAAGGTTATGGTGAGGATGGAAGATTCTAGAATGCGAGGAAATTACTATAAGTAGGAATCTACCCCCTCTAGAAAGTAGATAAATACTTAAAAAATATTCTAAGGCTCTGAATTCAATAAGGTGATTCAAAAAGGGTTTTATTGCAAAAACAATTCATGAAGAATGAAGTTCTGAAAGGGTATGAAATGTGACTGAAAGTTTTAAGCATCCTAAAAGTATTGATGTTTGCAAATGCAATAAAAATGTGAACAAAAGTGTGAGCTTCATGAATGATGGTTTATCCCTGTGAAAGAGGTGATCTTTGTGAAATTTGTGGGCTTTGTAAAGGCTAAGAGAGATTTGCGAATAGAAGGAGCTTCTTAATGGTAGTGATCATCCTGAAAGTATAAAAAATGGATTGCCCAATAAATCTATGGTAAAGTGGTATCATCAAGTGGATGAAAGTGGGACTTCAATAGAACGTATAAAAACAATTGATGATGAATTACTTATTAAAAATTAAGGGACCTACATGTCCATAAACTATTTGTGGATCCTTTCTAGAGCCTTAAGAAAATGAAGATGAAGAAGGTTACCATTTCTAACAGTAGTGAGCCATAGAAGGTAGATTGAGGGAGTGACCCTTGGGAAGCAGTGAGATATCCCAAAACACTGTAAAGGTAGTGATCCTAGACATAAATGTGATCTAGCCCAAACATTGAATTTTTAGTTGGCCATAGTTAATTTAGGAATATCAGTGTATTGTTGTTTTAGACTCCTTAGACGTAGCCCATTGAGGGTGAACTATGTAAAATAATTGTGTCTCATATATGATTTTATTTCTTTTCATACATTTCTATGGGAATGTGAGAGAAGATTATTTTGTTTAATGATGAAATATGATCTTAAGGGGATGTTGTTTTAATTTTTCATACCCTGATTCACCCCCACCCCCTTACGGTATTTAACCTAGTTGGGATAATAGAGTTCCTATAGAAATTATTTAAAAAAATGTCACATAGAAATATATATTATCATACCATGATTTTTTTATGATAAATATTCTTGAATTGTTATTAATGATGTATTTATTTCTCCATAATCAAGGATACAAGGATTTATATATATTTTAATTCTACATTTCTATGAGATAGTTGTTCTATGAAAATTGAAAGTTGAATTATGAAGCTAATTTATTGTTCCAGGAGGGGATGATATAATTTTTTGAAGTATTAGTCATCATACATTACATGATGGTATTATACCATGATCAAAATATATGATTTATTGAATCTAAAGTTTCTAGGCATTAAAACATATAATTTCTCCATACTATAATGGTGTAATGAAAGTGGAGTCTAATATTTCATTATGTGAATATTGTTAGGCTATGATTTCTGGGTATAATGGTGGAGAACATTTCATTACGCCATACTGATAACTATTATGGATCATAAATTTTGAATTGGTTATTGATTTCAATGGCGGTTTAACTTAACCATTTTTATAACTATTTCATTACGATGTAATGGGGACCATTACACCATTGTTTTTTAATTCCCTTTATAAATTTAAAAAATCAACCAAGATAAAAGATATAGTTGTGGAATATGTTTTTAGAGTTAATTGTATACAAAATAAAGAAGAGAAATACAAAACTAGGGAGAAGATGAAGAAGTTAAAGTCTAAGGAACATGTGGAGTTTTTTATTTTTTAAATAGGACAACAATGAATTGATTATCTAAGTGGGATCTCTTGAATTCAAAACATATTATTCATTATGAGAGATAAATAATAGATGAACAAGGATAAGTGAATGATGTTGAGACCGAAAGAAATAGAGATAAAATATTATTTTTTATCAACACGTTTTCTAAAGTAAGGATATAGTAAAATTGAATATTAACAGATTACTTTGAAGAGTATAATGGTTACTTTTAGTTGTAAAGTCTTCCATTATGTTTTTTATTATTGTTTAATCCTCAAATATTTATCTACACATAAAGTCATTTTAGTGTAAGTTGAAGGATGATGTTGAGCCATTAAAGAGAGGTGTTTGTTAACTAAATTTTATAATTTAAATGATTAAATAAGAAAACTGTAATCATTATTCTACTAAAAACAACTTAGAAGTTACTATTTGAGTTTAAAACACTATTTTTTATACTATTGAAATAAATTTATTTATATATGATCACATATATCCAATCAATATTCATTTATATTCATATGAGTTTTGGGATAAACCCTACATGTTGTCATTATAGGTGGATAATAGGGAATCCTATTGAAATTGATGATATTATGTCATGAAAAGGGAAATTCAATTCATTTTGAATGATAAACCTCTTACATTATGTGTTCTGTTAATGATTCCTTCTCTTTGTTGTGTTAGAGTAATGGCAAGGTGAAAATCAATGAAATAAGTGAATGTGTGGT
Organism: Viscum album; assembly: GCA_963277665.1. NCBI lineage: Eukaryota > Viridiplantae > Streptophyta > Magnoliopsida > Santalales > Viscaceae > Viscum > Viscum album. The sequence goes on from OY728155.1 coordinate 1,724,995,364, forward strand.
TGATTTCAAAAATTTCAAAAAATGGAAAGTGAAATATTATTCATCAATTCACCCCCACCCCTCGTATAACACACCAAAAATTTACAAAAAATAATAATAAGTATGATAGGTTTCTTAACACACAACATTGGGATTTAAGAAAATTGTGATATATTATAAAAATACAGTTATAACCTAGCCATTGATTTGAAATTTATGATTATGAGTTAAAAAAAATATTTTATAAGTATAATATAGTCATAATAAATAGAAAATTATTGATTAATTATTTGGAAATAAGAATAATAATAAGTCATTTTATTGCTGCGAAATGAAATTTAATCCAAAATAGTTTCTATTGTATTTTTTGTGTGGAAATTATAACTAATTTATAACTCTTTTTGAAGTTTTATTTTTTAAATTGAACAAATTATTTTAAAATAATTATATAAAAAATTCATTAAGGAGAAATTTTTAAATTTTTTGAAAATGATTGATTTTTTCTGTAAATATTAAAAAATACTAGTTCATCAAAAATGGTCATATTTTAATTAAATAAAGTAATTTAAAAGTTCCATTATATTTTTTGATTCATTATTAAATTTAATTTTTATAAATTGGTTATAATAAACAAATTAATTCCATTTTAATCAACAATATTCATGTTTTAGATATATGTTAATTTTTATGCTAAAAATGAATTTTTCTATAAACTATTTTTATTTGTATTTTACACATTTATATTAAATATGATATCTACCACTTATAAATATTTAATCATGAGAAATAGACTCCATATTAGAAATTAATATGTTTTATTTTTGTTGATGGAACTGTTTTATTTTTTCATTATGAATCGTAACTATAGAAAATATTTGTCACCTTATAAATTCTAAAATGGGTAAAACTATGTCGAAACAATGAATTAATGTCTCACAGTTCACCAGAAACATTAATTAATTTCATTTCATGGGATATATTAAACCCAAGTCATCCCAAATTCAAATATATGGAATTTTTCTTCCACTTTCCTTTGATAATGACAATTATATTGTTTTAAGTAAATAAAATTAAGAAATGTCACCCACTTGAATTTAATATCACTAAATATTTTACATAAGGATAAAACGTGGATACATTTGGATATAAATATTTATTATAAATATAAAATAAATTTTTTATCGTGGTAAGTTTTTTATTTTTAGTGAAAAATAATAATTACTTTACATGCTTACGTAATGTTGAAAATATATTTATTATATTAATAGAAAAAAAATGAATGGTTTTAAAAATATTAATAGTAATAAAATTTGGATGAATTATTTGGTTTCAATAATATTTTAAATAAATATGACATATTAGGGATGGTTGAAGTAATTATATTATAATTACATCTTCCTTTTTTGTATTTAATGTCAAATCAAATGAATTTTTTCAAAAATGACCTCAATGGGATTTTATGTTAATTAATACTTTATTAAATTATTTACAACCCATTAAAATTTTAAAGAGAAAAATTATGAAGATAAATTGTAAAAAATTTCATTCCTTGGCCATTTTTGAGATAATTCTTAACTTATATATAAAATTATAACCCATTATGAGTGAAAAAATGTATAGTCGTGGTTAAGGATAAAATTCATTAACTAGGGGTTAAACCAAAAGATAAGGTTTAAAAATACAAAAACTTGTGAAAAAATTATTGGTTGATTTAATTTCAACCACATACTAATTTAGCATTTAATCTCTAGCCATTTGAATGACTCTTTTGAGATAAGGAAATTATTATATTTTAATCTTTTATGAAATTCCAATAGTTCACCTCCTAGGACATATGAAGCACACCCCTCCTTTGTCTTATTTACAAAATATTGATCCATAAAGATTAAAAACACTGAATAATTCGCATATAAAATTCCATATCCACTAAGTATAGGTATTGGTATCCTTAGAGGACTATTCAAATGTTACTTAAGATATGATCTAAAGGAGGTTGACTGAAGAAGATGTAATCATGTTACATTAACTCATTCAGTTTTTATCTTCCTATAAATCATATAAATATATGGTATTACTCATGAAATAATAAATTAAGGATCCCCAATATACAAAAATTTAATTATTATTAAGAAACATTCTTCATTCTCCCTCATTTCCTTCAAATGGGAAGGGGAATTATCACTCGTGCGTGCGTGTGGATTATCATATCCCCATAGCGATACAATTAATTTTCTATCACCATATTATATGGATGGTTATTATCATGGGTTTAAAATATATATATTATATTTATGATATATTTATGATTTTATAATTATAATATCGTATCTACCTTCTTACTTTCCAATTTATTGGAAAACAATAACATTTCTTGTGCGTACGTTTGGACTACCGACTCCATGAAGTGATATGATTTGTTTTTAATTTATGATTTATATAGATGGTAATAAGGGTATATTTAATAAATATATATGATATGATAATGATTCTAAAAGTGTGAGTAATTATCAAACTTTATTTTGTTCCATCCTTCAAAAGGTAAAAACAGATTTCATGCATATGTACGACTTACCGTCTCCATGAACGGTGTAATTCAATTTTCTATCTCTATAATTTATCGACGAATCTAAATATATATAATTAATATATATAATATTTATATGATGATTAAAATACCAGATCTTTTTGAAACATATACAAAATATAAGTATTGGAACTGGTGAACCATCATTCTTACGAACAAGGAAATAGTAAACAGGACAAAACTATGATTTTAACTATAAATTGTCAATAAATGGATTTTAAAATATTATATGTGGATCATATATTAATTTATAAGTATTTAAATGTGTCTATTATTTAATTACTATAAATTTAAATTTATTATACATGAGGTTAGATTTCTTTCAAAGTAATTCAAACTTGAGGTAAGGGATCTATGATCCAATGCATTATTTCCCAACATTGTATTTCATTACATTTCTAATGAATAAATTTAAAGATTTACCACTCAATAATATCATTATTTTTCTTTTCCTTTGGTTATTTAAGATTAAATATTTCTTCTTTTCATTTTTCATATTTAAAGTATGCAAGGGTCCAAAAGAATATTTTAAAGAAAAACCAATTATGTTTTATGATTCTGTAGAGAATCTATTTATTCCGTGAACATGTTTTCTTTAAAATGATATAAATAATGTTTTTACTATTCGTTAGTTGTTTTTTTAAGTAATTTTCACCCATGATTTAATTTTTACAAGATGACTTAAAATTAATTTTTATTATTTGTTTCTAAATAAGGTACTTTTTACATTTTACAAAAAAACGTGAAATTAATATTTTTCTTATCTTATATGGAATTAACCAAATTTCACATTTTCATAACCCCTCAATGTTATAATAATTTTGTTAAAGTGTACCATGGATCTCTTCAATGAAATTGTTTTAAATAATATTTTGAAAATTTTTAGATTTAAAATAATTGATTCCAAAAATAAAAGGGTATTTCTTCCTGAAATATTCTAAGTTGTGTGGGATAAAACCTTTGTTTCTATTTTACTTAAGCTTATTCAGTATTATTGGTTCATAGAGAGAGTTACAGGTTTTTTAGAGAGTGTTTGGGGAAAAATTATATTCCATTTATAAAAATATAGTGGTTTTGGCAGGGAGGAATATGTTATATCATAGTGCTGGTGACTGGGGAATATTGGATGCGACTATAACGTAGAATAGATCCAAGAGGACGTTTAAATATTTTACCGAAATTTGGTATAGATATGATACAGTAGGTATTATTCTGTATTGTTGGATTAGTTTTTTTTTTCCATGGAGTGAGCTCCAACATAGGCTAGTAGAGAGTTGTTGGTGTAGAACTTGTGGCTGTGTTGTAGAACCTTAAGGATCTTATGCTAATCTAATAGTGGTTGCGGTATAGTATATCATCTATTCCATAATACCTCACCTAGATAAAGTAGATTTTCAATATGAATATATGAATATATTATATATTCACATTTGGCCTAGGTATTGTCTTGTGGTATCATCCCTATATGTTGTAGCCTAGGTGTTTTATAGCATGCTCCATGGGAAGGCGTTTTCATCCCTTAGATTTTTATAGGCCTGTAAATGCCCTAATAACACTAAAACTTGATTTTATACCACTTCTTCCTCTCAAACCATTGGCACTTTGGAGTTTTATTTAAATTATTTAAAGCCCCTTTCAATAAGGATCAATCATTGGCTTCCCATGATCGATCCATTGTGATCCAAGGTAATATTTACCTCCTTTTTCTTTCATTTTCTCTCTATTCAATCTCGTTTCCTCCCATTTTACATGTTCTGATTTGTAATTTTTATCTCCCTCAATCTAATGGGGTTTTATTTTCTATTTTATGGTGTGTTCAAGGAACTTCTTCCATGAAAGATCATATTTCTCTTATGAGAGTAGTGATCAGAGATCTATGTTGGCATTCTATTCTGTTTCATGAATGTTAGAAATTTGAGGTACAAGATTTTTTTATTCTACATTATTTACATTAAATTTTAAAGATATAATGATTTATATTCAATGGATGGTAGTGTAAGTAACCTAATAAATATTAAACTTGATTAATTAAATTGGTTCATGTTTAGAGATCATATTTTATTTCATTCCACCATGATAAGGGTTTTCTACATTTTTACTACATAGTTTGATATCTATGTTATTCTATGTTTATCATGTTGTTATTATCGGTTTAGAAAGTTTGATGAAATTGGTAAATAATGTAAATATGGTAAAAAAAAATTAATAACTAAATAACATAAAGAGCCACATTTAAGGGTATTTTGTTTCTTATAATCTGATATTAAATTGATTGAATTATACATGTTTAATGGAATATGTAATTTTGTATTTTGATGGAATTTATTACAGAAACTGAATTTTTCATTCTTGAAAATAATAAAATGTAATGTTAATGAATTTTTGTTCTGTAATGCATTTTAATGTTGTAAAATTCTTGAAAACGTGATTGAATTGTTTAATAACTTGTTTTAGTTGATGCCTTGGGTTTCTTGTAGTTAGAACCTATGATAATGAATTTGTTAAAGTAATATGGAATGAAAACTATTTGTTTGTTAAAAATACATTTCTATGGTATATAGATCTCATTCAATTATGAAGACCATATTCCTTGTGTTAGGGATGGGAGAGACCATTTTCATATAAAGGCTAAATGACTTGTTTAGGCCCAAGTTTCCCTATTGAGTTTGATTTTTTATTCCTTATTTTGTGTGCTCTAGATATGAGATATTCCAAGAGATTTAATGTGAGTCGGGGATAGATGATGAATTTTGGATGGGCAAGCCTGAGTTTATGCCCTAATTTGAATCCCTTAATGGAAATATATATGGGGATATTCATGATTCTATCATTTATGGCGTCAAGATGATATAACGTGATAAATATATGATTACCCAATTTTGTTTATAAGATATATTCTTATTGTTAATGAATCTATTTAATGACTGGATGGTTGGGTATCTTGTTTTTTCATCATCCATTTCCCCACAACTTGAGGTAGTTGTATGTGCTTGGTTTCATCTCTCTCATTTGTAGATTAAGATTTCTTCCTATGGTACTTGGAATTATGGAGTGGTACTAATGTTTTTAAAATGTATTAACCCATGGGTTCATCATTTATTGAAGAAAAATGATATACTAATATTTTGAAACTATGGTCTTTGTTTATATTATCCTTGGAAATCATGGACTTCAATTTGATGGTTTATAGAATGTAATTTGAAACGATGTTAATTAATGGATAATAAATTAATAAAAATAAATGGAATGATATATTGGTGTGATTTAATTTAATGTAATTATTCTTAAATTATTTTGTTCTTATAGGATATCTCGTTCCAAAAAAAGTAGATTCATTGTGTTTGAGTGATGATATCTATAGTTGAGCTTAAAACTAGGTTATTCACAGAGTGTGGATGTGACCTATATTATATTTGGTAAGTTTTTTGGTCTCATATGATACCCGAACCATGTCAATTAGGTAGACTAGTACTCATTGGACTCTGTGAGATCTTCTTTTGTAATATCCCAATCAGATCATGTATGGCTAACTACCCCCTCTAGTCCCAGAATCTTCACCTAGTATAATTATGGGTTGTTAGGTATGGTGGTTAGTTTCCCCACATGTGTATAGATGTTTATGATGACTTATGTTTATTTCACAAACATGTATCTATCGATATAGTATATAAATTAATTTTTGGGTATGATGTGTATAGGAAATAATGTATTGAGGTACCATACTAAATGTAAGGACTATTATGCATTGAGTTTTAATAGCCAATGTATGATACTCCTCAAAAAGTTTGTGGTGGGTCTAGAAAACTAATCATTTACTATATATAGAGATTTAGAAGGGATAATGTGATGATATGAAGCATGAGGTGCCTGATGTTATACTTAGACCAGGTTTATTTGATCTAACTTACTTTTGGACTAAGATGGCTTAAGAAGTATGATGTTGGAGAAGAGAAGAAAACTATTGGGGAAGCATTTGTTGTATAAGGATCTAGCCTTAAAACAATACATAATATTGAGTTATCTCAAGAATTTTACATTATTACACTTGAAATATCTTTTCAATTTTATAGATTTATAAAATTAATCTGTAACTCATACATAACAAAACCATAAAAATAAAAAGTGGACACCTCTAAACGGTATCCATTTCATTCATTAAAAAACATTAAAAAATAAATATGGTTTCTTTTCAGGTTCATACATCACAATTTTCCCTTGAACCTATCCTTGTATATATTATTCTTTAAAATTTGAGTAAAAAATTTTAAAACATAGGATTAGTATAAATATATTAGTAAGGGATACACAAATAAGTAAAACCATTAGTCTTGTGAAAACATGTATGGCCATGGATAATTTATCCTAAAGTAATAAATTCCACCCATAAGAAGTATTAAATAACATCCTTTAAAAATAATATCATTGGTTACCATTTTTTTAATCAAAATATTACCATAAAATCTTGTAATCACATATAAGATATAAAGGTAACTTGGGACACAAATATACTTAAATGGAATACCCTTGCAGTCGACTTCCATACATCTCACTCTCATAAATGGAATAGTTGTAAGGACGATTTCCATACCCAATGAATTAGATGCTACAACCTGACCACCCATCCTTTTTTTATCATGCAACCACCCATTCTTGGTTTACCATGTAACCACTTTTCAAATTTCCAAAGACAATCATAACACACAAAATATTTCAATTTTCTGCATGTCACTCATAAAATTTCATTTGTAATCAAAAGAAATAATTTCAAGATATAAAAAATTTCCATTTTAAAAACTATTTTCAATACCAAAATAACTAAAAAAATACAATAAGTGGTTTATTTTTCAATTAAAAACATTAAGTCTTGTATAAGAATCCAAATATCAAATAATGGTCATGGCAGTTGAGAAGTCATATTCTCCATATACATTTAAAAAGGAAATTTCTTTTTTTATTTTTAAATAAATTCAAACACTCCATATAGAAATATTACTTTTTAAAACCTTTGAATGAAATTAAATTTCAAAGTTGTTGTTTATACATCTTATAAAAGAAGGTGGTGTGTAACATCAAAATAAGTCCCAATAGAAGGAGATTGAGTTGAAGACTCATACTTTGAGTCTAATTATTCAGGTATATTCTTTATCTTTCTGAATAATAAAATTAGTTTAATTATTTAATTTATTGATAACCTTTTTCATGTTTATTATTCATTTTATATCAATTATTACCATGTTAATTACTTAATTTTTTATGTTTATGTTGGATGTTTGGTGGATATTTCGCACTTGAGTCAAAAATGAACTTAGTATGATGTAAAAAAGTCCATGACTTTATAATTCCATCATCTATAGAATAACATTAATGAAATTATTATCATTTTTATACATAAATTGTACTTTTTAATTAAACTATTAATTATGGTTATGAAAAATGAACAACTTTATAATCACAAAGATGGTAGGTCGTACATATGCATGAGTAACGTTTTCCATTTTTCATTGATCATTATGGAAAGAATAAAAGTATTATTTTATATTTTAATAATTCTAATAACATAATTAATATCATATATTTCATTTAAATATACTTCAATATACTATCCAAGTGATTTCATGAATAAAAATGAATCACATCACTTCGTGGAGGTGATAGTTCACACGTACGCACGACACGACGTTATCATTTTTATGTGCATAGAGAGTAAATATTTAATTGATATATTATTACCGTATAATGATTAATATGTCATTAATATCACATATGAACACTAATTACATCATTATAACTAACCATGATATACGGTTATGGAAAATGAATTATATCATTTTCTGACGGTGATAGTTCATAGGTACGCACGAATGATTAATTACATTCCCATTTAATGAAAGTAGAGATGAATTTTGGTGAATATATTAACATAATAAAATCTAAATATATTTAATATTCTGTAGTTATTATTTCATCACGGTTGAAGAATATTTTACAGAAGTGGAATAAGAAATAAAATAAAAAACACATAAAAAATGAAACCTCTTCTTCGAATGGTCTTCATTCATTACCACCTTAAAACCTATTAGAAGGGTGTAATATATACAATAAGGGAATTATAATATTTAAATATATTATACTAAGGGTAGTTTTCAGATATTGGCCAATTCAGATAGTTTATAAAGTGTAGAAAATAGAGAAGAATGGGTACCTTTTTATAAGAGAAGGGAGGGACATCCTTGGAAACTCTTAAAATATTAAATTAATAAAAATTAATTTTTAATATAGAATGACTCAAAAATGTTTTAGGTCGTAGATATTATGAGTATGGTTCTAAATATTCTTAAATAATAATTTTTAGACATGTTTTTAATTCATTTTAAACATTACCATTTTGTTTAACACTTAATTATTCTATTTTAATTTTAATTGTGGTAAAAATATTTTAAATATAAAGAGGCTATAAATTTTACTTATATAATGTCAAATTCATATAAATTTACTCCTAAAAAATATTTATACCTAATAATATCTACCTCATAATTTTTAAATATTTTTATGATGTTTAAATATTTTAATAAAATGTTATTGTTTTATAAAATACCAATAGAGTCAATTTTGGAACTATTCATTTCATTCAATTTAAATAAAAACTAAAGAAAGATATAACTTCTCAAAAACCATTTTATAAACTTATAATATGTCATGGTAACCTTTAAAATTCGTGTAGTATCCTAATTAATTAAAATTTTATTTATTTTTATATTTTTCATGTTTTTTATTTGATATTCCAATTAATAAAATAGTTATATTATCATTGTTCTGTCAAAATTTATGGTAATTATTTAATCTCTAAAAAATATATATAAATTCCCATGATTTATATAATCTTATTTTATTTCTAGAGAAAGTTTATTATTAAGTCATGTCATGTTTACCCTTATCTTAAAATTATTATACTTATAAGAAATAAGAGGGTGATATTTTGTCTCTTTGTTTTATTTAACTAATATTTATATACTTTTCATGGAACAAAATTCCATTAAATTAGTCAATTATGATCTTTATGTGTTTAGGGTATAATTTTATTCATATAATAGAATTTTATTCTGGTTTTTTATTAATTTTATTGTACTTTTCATGTTATTTGTTACCCTAATTTACCTAATTTTTCTTTAACTGGGTTAAATAAACAATTTCAAAAGATTATATTATGAAATAAAAAAATGATCCTATTTACACAATTTGAAAACACTGATTAAAAATATTTAATCCATTTTTCAAAATTTAAAAGTAAAAATTAGTAGTAATTAAATTGAAATTAATCTCGTTGATGGAACGATAAAATGAGGTTTTAAAAGTCAAAACCATTAAAAGGTCGACATGTGTTTATATCCAATTTCAATTTGAAATTACTTCCAATGAAATAAATTTGGTTAAATGATAAAAAATTACCCTCATTATACTTGAAAACTAATTAAAATTAAAATCAAACTGTATAAAGAAATTAGATGAAAAATCAGTTTTCAATTAAAATGCATTATTTTTCACTATTCATTAAAATATGAAAATTATTAGAAAAATTCCAAATATTCAACCAAACTAAATTTTTATGTCCTTATTCAAAATAAGAATTATATTTTTCCAAATATAACTTATAAAAGTGTCAAAAAAATATTTAACATGGGTTCACCATGAAAAGGTGGTAAAACTATTTTTTAGGAAAATAATGTTTTTAACCATAAAAATAGATTTATCAAAACAATTATTTAACATATTGAATATTTTAATTAATATATATTAATACATATGAAAATAATTATTATATAATTACTTGGTTTGTTAGATTATTCCCCCCTTTTGGAAATTGTTTCCTCTCTATTTTATTCACTTATCAAATAAGTGGGGGCACTTTTCCATCAGAACAGTTTTTGATTCCTATGTTGCCTCTTCAACCATATGGTAATTAAAAAACCTTAACCTGAAGAATCATCTTCTTCTGTAACCATTTCTCTCTATGGTTATTAATATGGATAGACTATTCCTCATAAGAATTATTCTCTTCCAATTGAACAACTTCTGGATTCAAAACATGAGATAAACGTAGCATATACTTTCCTAACATTGAAATATGTAGCATTTTTTGTACTTGGGATAAAATCAGATAAAAACACACTCAGTAGGAAGCGGATACAACTTTATCAATGATTTTATATTGTCAAATGAACTTTGAAATCAACTTCCCCTTCTTACCAAAATTCATCACACTTTTCCATGGAAAAATAATTAGAAATACATGATCATCTATATCAAAAGAAAAATCCTTACTTTGGTTATCCGCATTAATTTTCATCCAACTCAGATTTATCCTCATGTGTTTCTAAATCAACTAAAGTTTCTCTACAATTTACTCTACCAATTCTATTCCCATCAAATTCCTTTCACCTACTTCACCCCAAAATTATAGATCTTAAACTACTTTCCATAAAATACCAAAAATGGTTCCATTAGTACACTAGAATGAAAAGGATTATTATAAGAGAACTCTACCAAAGAAATATATTGATTCCAACTTCCTTGATAATTCATTGAACAAGCACGTAGACTATCCTCTAAGGTCTTAATTGTTTGTTCTAACTACCCATATGATTGAGATAAAAATATGTACTAAAATTTAATTCAATACCCAATGACTTTTGAAGGCCATTATAAAAGTTATATTTGAACCTAGGATCATGATAAAAAACAATGAAGAGAGTAACTCAATGTAACCTTACTATCACTTTAATAAACAACTGAGAAATTTCATCTAGAGATAATGTCTCGAATAGGAAGAAAATTTAAAGATTTAGTCAACAGATCAAAAATAACCCAAATAGAATTATTATCTAAAGAAGTATTAGGTAATCCCACTAAGAATTCCATAAATATATTTTCCCCTTTCTATTCTTACACTAAAAAATTTTGAATCATCCCTTTTAATAACTTATGGTCTACATTAACCTTTTGAAAAGTCAAACATCTCAAGGTAAAATCAGCAATAACACTTTTCATTCCATCCCACCAGTAATACTTATGAGGGTCTCTGTACATCTTAGTGTTGTCCAGATGAACTGAAAATAGGGAACAATGAGCTTCATAAAAAAAATATTTATTCAAAGATGAATCACTAGTAACACATTATATCTTCCCAAAACTCAATACACAATCATTATCAATGTTAAATTCAGGTAACAAACCATTTGAACCAATTCTACCTTTTCTTAAAAATCATTGGCATCCTTCTGCACTTGATTAATTCTATATGATAGAGATGATTCCACTGAAACCTGGAACATAATAGAGGAATTTCCAACACCAAAAAATTCCAAGCTAAAAGTTATGAAATTATTAACCAAATTATCATGTTTCAAACATATTAATATAGAATTTCTTTTTTGAATCAACACATCTGCCAATTTGTTTTCTTTTATACTATGGTAAAGAATTTTTCAATCATAATCATTCATTAGTTCCATACAAGTCATTTATTAATACTATAATCTGGTGTTTTACCAATGGTAATATAGAAACGGTTTGATGAAACAATTGCTATAGTGTAAAAGAAGGAAACATTTTCCAACGGTTTGTTTAAATCATTGGAAATGTGTATATATTCCTAATATTTTCCAACGGTTTTCCAAAACCAATGGGAAATAACTATATTATCTAAGATATACCAATGGTTTATCAAATCGTTTTTTAAATAGAAGATTTCCTAACCATTTTTCAAAACCGTTGGTAATATTTTCCCCTAAATACCCAGTTCCCCATATCCTAGTCAACCCAATTGCATACCTAATCCAGACCTCCTCCCAATGTCTTCTCAGCCATGAAACTCCTTCCATCCAAATATCATTCTTCAGTCAAACAAATTTTTATTTCTACACTTCAAATTAGTAAGTGTTACCTTAGTTTTAATGTTATTCCTCTTTTTTTCTATTTGATGTTTTGATTTCGGATAAATTAGAGTTATTGTTGTTGGATTACTGAACCCTTTGGTTGGTTTTATGTTTTTTTGTTCTACACTTCATTCATGGTAAAGGTTCTGTTTAGTGGTGTTTGTTTACTGGAGGGGTTAAAGGGTTTGTTTTATGTTTTTTGTCTAGTGGGGTAAAGGGTTTGTTTTATATTTGTTTTATGTTTTTTTTAGTGGGGTTTTATGTTTTATGCTTAGTGAAGGGGGTAAAGGGTTTGTTTTTTATGGATTGGAATTGTGAACACCCCCCACCCCCACCCTCCTAGACACCTCCCATCCCCTGGAGAGCCCCCCAACCATAGACACCCCCTGTTGGACAGCCCCCATCGCTTTGCACCCCCACCCCCTGGACCCCCCACCCATTCGACAGCTCCCTCCCCCATCCCACCCTAGACACCCCCACCCCACCCTCCATGGACACCCCTTACCTCCCATGGACATCCCCCCTGGACACCCCCCCCCCCACCCCTGGACATCCCCACCCTTTTAACATCCCCCCACCCCCTAGACACCCCCCACCCCAACCATCCCTGGACACCCCTCACCCCCATGGACCCCCCCCCCAACCCTTGGAGAGCCCCACCCCCCCCCCCCACCACCACCACCACCACTACCTCCACCACCCCTAGACACCCCCACCTCCTAGATACCCTCTACCCCCTTGGAAACCCCCCCCCCCACCCCACACGACCCCCTTAGACAGCCCCCCCCCCCCCCCCCGGACACCACCACCCCTCCTAGACACCACTGCACCTCCAAAGTGGCTGACACAATTTTTAAATTGGAATTAACAATTTAGTTGATTTCTCCTTTTCCCAATGACATTTTCTAAGTCACACATATCGCCTTATAAATTGAATTTGTCATGTTTTGATAAATTCAATTTTTCATGTTTTGATAAATTGAATTTTACATGTTTTGATAAATTGAATGGGTTTTTTGGAATGAAATGGATAATGGATGATAGTTTATCTTTCTTAATGTATAAAATGATTTAAAATAAAATTACCCTAAGGGGGATGTGGGAGGGGTAAGGGGTGGTCCAGGTGGGGGGGGGATGTCCAAGTGGGGGTGGGTTGTCCAAGGGTAGCGGGGCTACAGGTGGGGTAGGGGGCTATAGGGGTGTGGGGGAGGGGGTATGGCGACCCCAGGGAGGGGTGTGGGCTGTACAAGGGGGGTCAGGGTGGGTGTCCGGGTGGGGGAGGGGTGTGGGGAGTCCAGGGAGGGGGTGGGATGTCTAGGTGGGGGGGCTTTCTAGGTGGTGGTGGGGGATGTCTAGGTGGGGGTGGTTGTCCAGGTGTGGTGGTGGCTGTCCAGGTGGGGGGATGTCCAGGTGGGGGTGGGGGTGGGTTGTCCAAGGGGTGGGGTGGGTTGTCCAGGCGGGGGTGGGGGTGGGCAGTCAAGGTGGGGGGGGGGGATGTCTAGGTGGGGGATATCCAGGTGGGGTGGCTATCCAGGTGGGGGAGGGGGTATGTGTTTTTTCATGGATGGAGGGGATGTCCAGTGGGGGTGGGGGTGTGTGCTGTCCAGCTGGGGGGGGTTGTCCAGGGGGGTTGTTGGGGGGTAGCAGGGAAGGGGGTGGTCTGTCTATGTAGGGGGTGGGTTGTCTAGGGGTGGTCGTGGGTGGGATATCTAGGTGGGGGAGGGGTGTGGCCTGTCAAGGGGGGTGGTCTATTCAAGGGGGTGTGGTGGGCTATCCAGTTGGGGGATAAGAGGTGTTGGTTGTCTAGGGAGGAGGGGGTTGGCTGTTCAGGTGTGGTGGGGGGTGTCCAGCTGGGCTGGCGGGGCTATCCGGGTGGGGGTGTAGGGGGGTAGGGGGGGCTGCAGGGGTGTAGGGGTGTGGGGGTGTGGGATGTCTAGGGTGGGGGTGGGTTTGTCCACTCTGATACAGTACCAAAAAAATATGAATCAAATACAACCCATGTATAGTTCCTTTCACACGTCAAGACTTTTCTTAAAGTTCCATACCAACACTCACTCTTACCCATCCAAGAAAAATTGATATCTGCAATGAAATCTCACTTAGGTTTCTATCCACTATCCATATTGATCTCATACAAATTTAGAATTCTTACCACTCCATGTCACCTAATGATATGAAAAGGATCATACTCCGATGAGTAGTGTCCCGTCGAAACATGGCTCATAAAATCCGATCCATGTATGATATTTAGTGTTGTGTTTACAATTGGTTGTGGCGTGATTTATATGTATGATATTCATGGTTTACACCAACTGCCTTCCTGGTCATCTGTAATAGTCTTCAAATCATGCTACAAGTGTATAAAGATTGGATTTTCTGACCTTAGTTTGGGGGTGGACACCCCCACCCCTTGGAGATCCCCCCCACCCCCCTTGGACCCCCCCCCCCCCTAGAGACCCCCACCCCCCTGAACAGCCCTACCACCCCCCGTGGACAGCCCTGTCACCCAAGTGGAAAGCCTACCCACCCCCTGTGGACAGCCCGAACACCCCCCTGGACACCCTGTACCCCCTAGGACAGCCCCTCCACCCCCCATGGATAGCCCTCCCACCCACCACATACCCCCCTGAATAGCCCCGACACCCCCTAGGACAACCCGCCCACCCCTTGGATACATCATACCCCCTAAACAGCCCCCACCCCTGGAAATTCCACGCCCTTGGACCCCCCCCCCCCCCCTGACTCCCCTGGACAGCCCTGCCACCCCTGTGGATAGCCCGCCCACCCACCCAAACACCTCGGACCCCCCTGAGACCCCCCCCCCCCCCATAGCCCCGTCGACAGCACGCCCACCCCCTGTAAACATTGTACCCCCCGGGACAGCCCCACCACCCCCGTGGACAGCCCTCCCACCCACCCCATACCCCCCTGGACAGCCCTGCCCAGCCCCTTGGACACCCCTCCCCCCGTGGATAGCCACCCACCCCGGGGACAGCCTGCCCAACCCCTCAAAACCCTCCCACCACCCCTCGGACACCCCATCCCCCTGGACACCCCCACCCCTGGAACCCCCCCCCCCCCTCCAGACACCCCCAACCCCACTAGAAACCCCTGTCACCCCTGTGGAAAGCCCGACCACCCACCATGGATAGCCCGCCCACCCCCTGGACACCCCATACCCCCTGAATAGCCCCACCACCCCCACCACCCCCCAGATAGCTCGCACACACCCTGAAAACCTCGTACCCCTAGACAACACCCCCTGGAAAGCCCCCCCCCCCACCCTCTGGACACCCCCGACCACCCTGGACAGCCCTTCCACCCCTGTGGACAGCCCACCTGGATAGCTCGTACCCCCTGGACAGCCTCCCACCCCCGTGGACACCCCCCCCCCCAAACACCTACCCACCATCCCCCTCTAGACACCCCCCATCCCCCCGGACACCCCCCAACCCCTAGAAATCCCCCCCCAACTCCCCCGACCCCAATGGACATCCCCACCACCCTTGTGGACAGCCCAACCACCCCCCGTGGATAGCCCGCCCACCCCCTGGACACCCTGTACCCCCTGGACATCCCCGCCACCCCCTAGACAGCTCGCCCACCCCCTGGACACCTCGTACCCCATGGACAACCCGCTCCCACTAAACCCCCCCCCCCCCCACACCTAGACACCCACAACCCCCTTGAACAGTCTTGATACCCCCGTGGACAGCCCGCCCACCCCCCTGGACAGCTTGTCCCCCATGGACAGCACCCCCACCCTCGTGGATATCCCCCCCCCCTTGAACACCCACCCACCACCACCCGGACACCCCTCATTCCCCGGACACCCCCCAACCCCTGGAAAGCCCCCCTACCCCCTAGAAAGCCTCTCGACCCCCACCCCCACCCCCTGGAAAGCCCCACCCCCACCTCCCTTAACACCCTAAACCCCACTGAATAGCCCCACCACCCCCGTCGATAGCCCGACCACCCCCCCCCCCCCCCCCCGTGGATAGCCCGCCCACCCCTAGGCACCCCGTACCCCCTGGATAGTTTTTCCACCCCCGCCACCCCCCTAGATAGCCCGCCCACACCTTGGACTCCTCATACCCCCTGGACAACCCCCCCCCCCCCCACCACACCCCTTGGAAAGTTACCCCCCCCCCCCCTCCGTGGACACCCCGACCCCCTGGACAGCCCCACCACCACCATGGACAGCCCGCCCACCCCTCGGACACCCTTCATCCCCTCGGATGCTCCCCACCCCCAACAAAGCTCCCCCCCCCCCCCCTGATACCCCTGACCCCACTGCAAATCCCCACACTCCACCCCTTGGACAACCTGACCACCCACTATGGACAGCCCGCGCACCCCTTAGACATCCCGCACACCCCCTGGACACCCCGTACCCCCCTGGACAGCCCTTCCACTCCCATGGACAGCCCGCCCACCCCCACGGACACCTCATACCCCCTAGACAGCCCTGCCCACCCCCTGGA
This sequence comes from Viscum album, assembly GCA_963277665.1. Taxonomy (NCBI): domain Eukaryota; kingdom Viridiplantae; phylum Streptophyta; class Magnoliopsida; order Santalales; family Viscaceae; genus Viscum; species Viscum album. Next base: position 1,725,012,343 of record OY728155.1, read on the forward strand.
CACCCCACTCACCCCCTGAAGAGCCCGCCCACCCCCATGGACACCCCTACCCCCCTGGACAGCCCGACAACCACCGTGGATAGCTCGCCTACCTGGACACCCCAAACCCACTAGACATCCCCCCACCCCCTGAACACCTCCAACCCCACTGGACAGCCTCTCCACCCCCGGGACACCCCGCACCCCCTAGACACCCCTCCCCCTTTGGTAATGTATGTGATCACTCAAATTATCTACTAAAATATAAAAATTTATCGATCTAAAATTTAGTCAACATCGAAATAATTCTCCCCCACAAGTGTACAAGATCTTGTACGCTCATGTATAGTTCTTCAAAGATATTTTGTTTTAAATATAGTTTTTTTTGTCTTTTATATTATGATTCTCATATAGAGTAGTGTGTCAATTATGGTTTCATATAAATTGAACAATTCTAATTTACCATAATATAATTTTGACAAATCTTAAATCTTATTGAATTGCCTTTGACGAAATGACTTATAAGAATTTTCCTTTACGGAATGGATGGAAGTTGGGTGTATGAAACCGATTGGATCTCAAGCGATTTTCAAAAAAAAATGGAGAGCTTTTTATATTTTTCATTTCAAAATGCCTCAGATAGTGGTCACATACACTACCCCTATTAAAAGTGTGTTGGAAGACCTTAGTTGAGTCGTGTGGAAGTCAGATACCACATAACCAAATATTTCATTCAAGAAAACTACTCTGTGTGGTATCACAATGGGGAAAAAATAACATCTCAAATAGTTGATGATTCAAATGAGAGGACTGGATTGGAGAATTTGTTATATGACTGGTTTCCACTTATTCATCATGATGCAAAATAAAGGATTCTGACCTAAGATGATTTTGATATGAGCACACATGATGCGTCTAATGAAAATGATGATGTTTTCAGGGTGAAAAAATTGAATGATGATGCCACAACTCCAGTATATCAATAATGTGGTAAAATGAAAAAAGCTGGAATTTTTAATCAGATTATTTAATGGGAAAACAATGTATGGACTTCTAATACTACCATCAATTACATTCTTACCTTCTTGAAGGACATACTTCTAGATTATGCAGATATTCCCTCAAATTACTATATGGGATGGAATTTAGTTTAAGAACATGGATTTTCAAGAAACAAAATTCTTTCTTGACCAAAAGATTTCAGTTATTTCTCAGATTAAAATGTTGAACAGAATGATTGTATAAAATGTGTCTCATCCCACTAGAATCCATAAGCTGATAGAACACCATCTCGTGTGCCACAGAAAGTAATGTGGTACATTTCATTGATCCCCAGACTCCAGAATCGTTTTATGTCTGATTAAATATCAATAAAAATGTGATGGAATGATTCTAAGAGAAAGAATACTAATGATGAGTTGGTTCACCCTAGAGATGGATTTCTGAGGTAGAGATTTGATGTTTGATATCCTGATTTTTTATCTGACGTGCATAATGTTTTGTGGGGTCTTTCGTGATACGGTTTTAATCCGTCTGGGAAGATTCTTACGTTTCACAACACATGGCTGATTTTTATACACTTTTATAATCTTCCCCTGTGGTTATTTATGAAAAAACCTTTCACTTTTATGATTATACCCATATCTAGCCCTTCTAATTTCGGAAATGATATAAACGTATACATGCAACCTTTAATAAAAGAGTTGAAACTTATTTGGGAAGTGTGTATGCGCACATATGATTCATGTTCAAAAGACATATTTCAGATGCATGTTGTGATTATGTGGATGATAAATTATTTCCCTACTTATGCAATGATTTCTGGAAGGGAAATGGAGGTAAAAATATCATGTCTTGTTTGTATAAAGAATACACGATCCAGAAGACTGAAACATTGTTGTAGTTTCAGATTTATGGGACATCGACGATTCTTGCCAATGTACCATTTATATAGAAATAATCAACGATGATTTTAAAATACCATAGAGACTGATGATCCACCTAAATGTATGTCTGGAACTGATGTGCTTAATGAATTGAAAGATTACATTTTTTATATGGGAAGGGTCTAATGAAAACTAGAAAGAGAAAGAATGTTTCCACTAAAACCTCTTACAATTGGAAGAAGAGAAGTATCTTCTTTGATTTTCCTTATTGGTCAACCAATTTTTTACATCACTACTTGAACGTAATACACCTTGAGAAAAATATATGTGAAATGTTGCTTTCAATTCTTCTTAATGTTAAGGGAAATAAAAAAGATGATTTACGGTCTCGGTGTGACTTGGTGGATGGGGAATCAGACAGGAATTGCATCCTATGTGTATCAGTGTAAATAAATGGGAACTTCCATGTGCTTCTTATGTGATGAAACCTATATAAAAAAGTAATTTCTGGATGTACTAGAGACTATTATAGTTCTTGATGGCTATTCAAGAAACATATCCAAACGGGTCAACAAAAGAGAGTTGAAGCTAAAATCATTGAAGAATCATGATTGTCACATCCTTTTGCATGAGTTGATACCAACAACAATTTGTCATCTTTTTTTTCAAAAATGTAAGGGTGGATATAATTCGGTTGATCCATTTGTTTAAAGATATTTGTGCTAAGAATTTTTCCAAGTCTTTTTTGCAAAAAAATGTGGCAGATGCCCCATTAATTTTGTGTGAGTTAGGGAAAATATGTTCTCCATCATTTTTCACTTGCATGCTAAATCTAATTGTCCATATTCCAACAAAAATTCTTCTCGAAGGAACTATTTCTTTTCATTGAATGTATCCAACTGAAAGAAATAAGTACACATTAAATTCTTATGTCCGTAAAGGAATTATCTTGAATTTTCTATCATGAACGGTTACTTGGCTCAAGAATGTATGGATTCCTACTCTATGTATTTGTATGATCTTACTATAAGAAATAACAGGCTAATGGGAAACGAAGAAGAATAGTATGATCAAATTGAATCCATTTTTACATCACTTCCTCAAATAGGAGGAATTACTGGATCATATACATTGACAACATTAAGTCTTGAAGAGCGGGAGATGGCACATCGCACAGTTTTGTTCAACTGTGACTTGTTTGATGACAACATCTTGTAAGTAATTTGTATATTTATATCTTATATATATCTGTTAAACTATTCCTATTTTTTCTTCAGGGAACATAAAGCGATGATAAATAGAAATAATCGTTCTTTATCTTTGAGAAGAATGGAGAATATTCATAGCAAATAGTTTTCTTCTTGGTTAAAATTAAAGGTAATAATATTACTATTTAAAATAATTAAAAAATTAATTAATTAAGTTTAGTATTGTTGTATATATAAGGTATTGAGTTTTCTTACTGAATCTGTCTTTGAAGAAATAAGAGCTTTGGATTTTGGTCCTAATACTTTGGTTTGTGACAGTAAATCAATTGTTATCAATGGGTATAAATTTATTATCACCAAAAGAGAAAAGAACATGAGAACACAACATGATGCTGTTATGGTTATAGCCACAACAGATTATTATGCCAGTGCATCAGATAGTATACTGTGATTTGGAAATGTGTGTTATTACGAAGTTTTTGAAAAAATAATAATATTGGATTATTATTCTCATGGAAAATTTACGCTGATGAAATGTAAGTGGTTTGATTCGATGATGAGGTAGGGCAATTTTATTGATGATTGTGGATTTTGAGTAATTGATATGACTCATAATCTAGCCACCGATGAGCCATATGTATTGGCATCAATGGAGAAACAAATTTTTTATGTCAAAGACCATGTTCAACATGAATTTGGTCTCATTATTGGAGTAATTCCTAGATATATTTTTGATGATGGTGATGATGGAATTGACATCATCCCTAATGCCATTGGAAACAATCCATTTATTATTTTTGATGACTCCAATACCTCAATTATCAGAGTCGACTGTGAACTTGATGTGGTGGTGGGAAATATATAAAATCATCTATTCATGTTCTCACTTCTTCTTATTTAACTCAACATGGGCTGTTAAGGTTGGTACTATTCAAATTGATTTAATATTGATTAAAAATGTGTTATATCTGACTTGATCATTATGTGAATTTTGAATGTTTATTGGTTGAAATTTTATTTGAATTGCATTTTCTAATTTGGAATTTAACTGTATTCAAACCTATGAAACCAACATTTCTAACTTGGTGAACATTTTAATGCTTCAACTATGATTTGTATAAAATTTGTATGAATCTGAGAATTCTATTTAATAGACTGATGGAACTTAGTAAATAACCACCATACTAAAAATTAAATTTCTTCATTACATCTTGTATGATTTATTTAATTCATTATATATTTGTTCAGGCTCACCTAAAACTATGGTTAGTTAAATAATCCATGAATTCCCCCATTCCCTCTAATTTATTTTGTTTTTTGAGTTACACATTAGTTATCCTTTTCTATTTAATTCCATATTTGTTTCTAAATATAGGAAATGGAACTAATTGAAGAGACGTGATGAAAATAGATTACTGACAACAATCATCACATGACTGAGCTTGGAATTCCACCACTAGTCCCTGCAGTGAGTATTTTATTTCAAATATATATATTTAAATTATATATAATGTCATGTGTTTATTTTTTTTAATATTTTTGCAGGATCCATATATTAGGAAATAGTTATTTGATGAGCAGCCTAGTAGTGGTCCCATTACTCAGTGTGTTCGTATGAGGGGTGGTGGTACAAGAGCTAGATGATCTGGTCGGCGTACCCGATTAGACACTGCCCCTCCCACTAACATACCATCCATCCCACATGTTGATACTGGTGGGTCGTTAGGGACACATGGGATATTTAGCCCTCCCATTTTTTCACCACCATTTATATCTGAGCCTCCTCACCCATCTATACCATATCCGATGATGATTCCCACTACCCATCCAGCATTTGTCCAGTCATCCCTATCATATTCTTTTACTTCTGCTTCCTTCTCTCTGGGATTTTATATTCCATATTCTATGACTCCTACTCCACCATAGTCTGTCCCAATAGAGCATACATTGGGACTCACTCCATCTGTACAGGGTGTTCATTCCGTTTCTGCGGATCCAGCAGCACCCATTGATCAGACTACCACTGGTATACTTGTATAACCTAACAAGATTTTACACCATTATTTATTTTCATTATAACAAGTTTTGATAAAATATTTTTTTTCTTTCATAACAGACACATATACTGATATAAGGTGGGAGCGGGGGAATACATGCATGAGTGAAGTATGGAACCGCCACACGTAGTTGATGGTGAAGTACAATGAAGATAGTCAGTTGATTGAAAAATCAAGGCAGCAATGTCAGAGTTTTTTGGCAAAGCTTTCCAAATACTCTGACATCATTCCTGTTAGCTCGCTATCATGGAGACAGCTACCAAATGAAGTCAAGGATAAATCCTGGGTAGAGATATGGGTAAACAAATCTGTTGTATTTAATGTAATATATTAATTTTTGTACTTAGAAAAATTAATATTTTGGCAGCAGCTGCAGTTTAATTTCCCCAATGATGAGGGTGCACGGCCAGCATGTCTAAAGGATTTCGCGAGATTTTGAGAGCTTATAAGCATGAGTTGTACATTTTATGGTGTTCTAGAGTGGGCACAGAGTTAGTGGTGGTCCCAGTCACGGATGATTTTCTGTTCGAACAGTACTGACAGATGATTACTTGTAGGACGACTAGCCAATTTACCTTATTAATCAAATTAGAAGTATTTAAATGAAAATTTTCATGTTTTTTATTAATACTAATTATTGAATTTTATTTAGGATTCATTTGGAAGAATTAAAAAAACATTGATTCTAAGAAATATGTCCACACATTAGGACATACTACAATACCAAATCATGAGTGTCAGCTGGTATGACAATTTATAATCTATCTTTACGACTTTCACTTTATATTTCTTCTCCCATAAATTATTTGATTGCTAAAGTTGTTATATAATTTTAGTTATACAATTAATGTTTTTTGGTATCCTATTTTAAATTATGGTTTCCTACATTCAATGTCATTATCGAGGCATAAATTGAAGATAGAAGGATGTGTGCCTCGAGAAAAACTGTTTTTCTGGAGTAGAAAAAGAAATATGGAAGTGCGGTTAATGAACTCACTCAGCAGTAGATTATAAGTTTTACTTTGTAGATTTAAAATTTTAATCTCTATTTTGTAACTTAATAATCTATTTATATTTGTAACAGGATACTTTAGAGACCCTTGATGCCTAGGAACCTGACAATTTTGGGCCAAACGATCACTTACATCAGGTGTGGGGAGAAGAAAAACTTTGTAGAGTGTGTTGTCGACCTAGGAAGAGTATAGTTCTGATGAGGTATTGTCCCTCCTCAGGTACGAGTTGTAGTGACACCGAGTTACAGCAGGTTAAGGCACAAGTAGAATAGGCTGAAAAAAGGGCAAAAAAGATGGTAGATGTAACACCCTGACCTTTTTATGTGTAATAATAATAATTTTAAGTTTTAATTATCATATTAACCAGTGCGGTTGTCAAATTAAATATTATCAAACTTTGTTTAAGGAATAGAAAAGTAACCATTATTGTCAAACATAATTTATTCTTATCGAATAATTATTTAATAGAATATTTTAAATAATAACTACAATAACATGACTAATTTTTATGTTTTCCAAAATATGAAATATGTATATAAATATATAGATATATTTCTATATTTAATTTGAATGAAAATACTATTAAAATTATAATTTTATATACGGTTATACATGAAATCAAATATTGTTATTTTAAAACATTTTAATGACATTATTTTTGCGCTATTATATGGACAATTATTTGATCTATTATATGAGTTCAAAAATATGTTATATACACATGTATATATATAATGTAATAATTGATAGATTATAAATTAACATTTTTTAATTTTGATTAATATAATTTTAAATATATTAATATAATGATTAAAATTGTACATATGAACTTTTAATAAAATTATAATCATAACATATTAATATTTGTTTAAAAGTTTCAAAATTACAAATATGTAGTACAAAATAGGATAATTATCATTTTTATAATACAATTCCAATTATAAATTTAATTTTTAACATTACAAGCATATAATATGAAATATATAAATATATATTTTTTAAATGAATTCAATAAATTTTAATTATTTAAAAGTATTGATAAATAAGTCTAATAGATTATAGATTTTGTTTAACTTTTGACTTTTTCTAAATTTATTGATAATATAATTTATGATATAATGAAATAAAAATAAAATATAATAATAAAAATATTATAATAGTAATATAGGATGAAATGAGATAAAAAAAGGGGGAAATCTCCTGAAGGGATTTGAGAATCCTGCAAGAACCACATTGAAGGGGGGACCACACCTAAGGAGTGGGGGGTGCCTCGTGCTCCGGTTACAGGCCGCGGATGGGTGTGTCATGCATGGGGGTTGCCTCAAGCAGGATGGGGAAAGCTCGGTGGTGGAGTCAAGTGGGTTGGTGAGGTCGCTCAAAGGATGGAGTCGAGCTGGGAAACATTCCCGAATGAGTAGTCCCAGCGGCTTCGGTGGAATCGCACGGAGTCATGTAGTACGTCATAGATAGAGGCGTCGCGCAAGTAGGAGGTTTCCGATAAAGGTCCGACCATAGCTGTGTAGGTCCAATATTTGTCTTTGCGTTCAGTTGTAGTTAGGGTTTCAGTTTTCTATATAGGTGTATTGTTTCTAGTCTTCAACATTTCATTATTTTCCTTTCCTAGATATCAAATCTAGGATTTTTTTATTGGAAGTTTTCTTATCTGATCGTCATTTTTTCTACCCCTTTCTCTATCGGTCGATTGTTTGAAATTATTTTAAATTTTCTGGTTTTCATGTGATGTATCTATTTTGAAAATTTTTACCAATGATGGAGTATTTCTATCTTCCAATTATAGATATTTTTTTTTCTTTTCCCTTTTGTCAGTAGGTGATTTTATGAATAGGAATCTTTTTCTCTTTGAGACTTTTTCAAGAGCCTATTATCCAACTATCATCATTGTTTACTTGTTTATTATTATCACTGTATGCACACATAGCTTGCACCATAATATTCATTCTATCTATATTTTTAGGATGTTGGAGGCTATAAATAGAAGTATCACTCTGCTTATGTTCGTCGATATTTCTACTATGTGTTTTGCACGCCTCTACACGCAGGTGTACTATGATGACACCTGTCCTTTTTCAATTCATTGTTCTTGTGGGTAGAAGTGATGCTGGTAAGGTATATTTTGACTTTCTTTGTGTTTTTTTAGAATATATGCATATGTATACTTATAATGTATATTTTTATCTTACGGGTTTAGTTTAAACCTTTCTATACCTGACGTCAGGTCTTGGGATTTTTGAGTTATAGGGTATTAGTGGATCTGAAGCTTAGTAACCCCATGTAACTTCTTTACATGCCACATATAAAAACTATATATATACATATAAGTACATCCCTGTGGTTTTTCATAAAACCCTTATGTCCAAAATTAGGATTTTTTTAAACTTGAGTTTAGATGTCAATTTAAGAGCCTCATCATACGAAGAACCATATATTGTACAAAACTTCTACCCAATATTGTGTGTTCTTGTACATATATAAATATATATAAGGTTATACTTATAGTATTTTTTATAATAATCCGAAATAAATTTTCATAAAAATGAGTCTTGGTGACTAAACAATGATAAAAAGGTATTCGTTAATTGTTACGGTTTACTTTTATGCTTGTTCCTCCTTGTGAGAAATCACATATAAACGTTTGGAATATAAGAACATGTATATGTTCATACACACATATATATATGTATAAATATATTTTTCCATCCTAACCCTATACACGTTTTCTAAATGTGTTTATCCATGTTTAACCAACTTAAGCAGTACTTGGTTTGGTTATGAAATGCAAAGTTCATACACTAATATATATATATATATATATATATATATATATATATAGTTTATAGCTACATATATCATCTCTGTGTGATTTCAGGTTATTTTTTTCAATGGTTAAAAGTTTTATGTGTAAATATTTCTAAGGTCGAAAATTATATTTGGGTGTGTTCGGTATGGATTTTAATTATAAAAAAATGGATAAAAACATAGTATATAAATGGACATATACACATAATTAAATCTAGTTCTCTTTAATGCTAGTAAAGATGATTTACAACCATCAAATAAGGACATGGATTTGAATATAGTTTTAGGTTCAAGTGGATTTGTAATATAATGAAAAACGTTAGTTTTTAAATATGTATGTCCAACATTAATCTCGTTCTAGTTAAAGAACCTTTAAAGATATTAGCCTTGTAATAATTTCATATGTCAAACCCCTTTTTACCATTTATTTGTTCTGCTTTCGTATTTGTTTCATGTGGGAAAAAATGTGTAATAAACCATGTATACCTTCGATAAACTAAGATGGCCATATTTTTAGTGTAATATGTTTTATTATATATATTTGGAATAATTGGTTTCATTTTCAATTTTATTTATAGTTGTACTCAATGATGCATGCAGAGAGCGTTTACTATATTATGCATGTCATTGAGAAATTTATTATCTAAATAATAATTGATGTATTATAATTTATTCCAACATCATTTCCTTTTATCAGCACATGAATTAAGCATAAATAATGAACATGTATTTTAATGCATTAAAATTTTATTACTATGGAAGAATTGAAAGGTTATTATTTGATTATCAAAAAATTTATTTTTCATGATAATTTATGAAATAAGAATTTAATTATTCAAAGTGGTATGGGACACTTTTAATAATGTGAAATGAGAAACCAAGTAATATATGTACTTGAAATGATAAGTTATTTAATAAATCAATGTTTTATGTGCACTTTGATATAGAGATATGGGGAATGCATTGGACTTAGTATGTTCTGGGTTGGGGATCGGTAAAAGTAAGCCCTCTGGGATGGGGTCCAATTACAGCAGACACTCCGAGTTGGAGTTCGGTTATTAGAGGCTCTCCGGGGTGGAGTCCGGTTATAGAGGCTCTCCAGGCTGGGGTCCAGTTACAGTTATCCCCTAGGTCTTGGTACAAGGCCTTGACACAGACTGATATATATACTTTCCTCATTATGACCATGTAAATTAATTAACGAGAGGAATATTCGACTAGTGGAATATTCCTAGTTAAAGAGATTATGATTACGATAATCACAAGAAGTTTAATTATGGAATATTATTTATGCTATATTCAGATATTTTATGGCCATAGTATGTATCACAATAGTAAAATATGAAATTGAAGTTATTTTTTTAAGCACAACTCTGATCATGCATTACACTTAGCTAATAATTTTGTACATGCATTTTAACATGAAATGTCTTTTACTTTTTATCCTCAATGATATTTCCCATAATTGAATCATGATAATGTTAGTATGTTTTAAATTGTGCACTTATATCCTGTAAAAAATTGACAGGGTATATTTAATGTGTTACAACATTTTAAAGAAAACGTTTTATGGAAATTTTAAAGAATTTCTTAAAAATTTATATTTTGAGTATAGTATGTTATTTTTAAACCCCTTACAGGGAATTTGTATGCTCACCCTACATTTTGAAATAAAATTTTCAGCTATCAGGTTTTAGAAGAAGAAGTATTTAAGAAGAAGATGGTCTCTCAGAGCCTGAACTGAATTTGATCCTATGTATGGCACAGGCTCCGAGTACTTGGGAGTTGGGGCGTGACAGTTGGTATCAGAGGATTCAGTTCAGATAACTCTAGAAAACGAGAACTGAAAAATGAAAACCTACTTAAGCAATACTAAGAATGATGTTTTCATAATTTTCAGATGGAAAACCAAAGTTATAGTATTTTTTATCTTCCAATAGAAGTATTAGAGACCATAGTGGGCAAATCATGTGTAGAAAACTAGGAGACTTTTTAAATTATTCATTTATCATGCAAACCCCTCTACTGAGTATCCAACTCTCCTCGTATACTCCAACTTCACCATGGTGTAGTTTTCGTCTATTACCTCATGATGAATGCTCAATTATTGTTCTATGTACGACAAGAGAAATACTTTGAGGGTATCTTTAAATGTTTTACCCTAGCCAAAAATTTCTTTTATCTTGAGGACTTTCAGGAGGCTGCACAAGGGGGTGACCTCCGTGCAGCGTATCTATGTCCAATTTTGACCTACAGTCTCTGTGGTTGAGTTATGGACTTTGAAGCCCCTGAGAAAGAGAATCATCATTTTAATTACCGACATCAAGTTCATGTTGATGTTTCTAAACTTGATAACCAACATGCTTCTCTCAATCATAATTCTAGATGTCCACACGCGGCTGATCCTAGCTTCACATGTTGCATCTGGACCAAGGAGATAGAAGAATTTAGAACTGCGGTGGGGATCCATTTGTTTGAGAACTAGGAAAAGACCCCCCATCGGTGGAATCTATGAGGAATTATCTCAGAGGAAAATAGGAAATCCATACTAGTGTATTGTGAAAGGGATCAAGGTATTGAATAATTTATTGATTTTTTTAAATCATGTCTAAATGAAGGATATTGTATTCTATGTTTTGATATACTTTTATATAAAATAATGACTCTATTTAAAATTAATTTTCCATACTGAAAGTTGATTTCTTAAAACCTTTCAAATATAAGACACGAGTCAACCAACCAATATTTTATCACTACCTACTGAGTTTTTAGAGACTATAATTTTCAAGACATGCTCCGAAGAGAAGCATCCCTATGCCAACTTATGTCTAACTTGTAACCATCGAGCATAGAACCACCCAAACATACTCCATATTTACCAATGAATCAATCTGGTCTGTTACCATATCACATTTGCACAATTTTCAGCATATCGGAAAAGAGGAAAGTATCATGAAGCTCTTTACTATGTTTCACTTTGGCTGATAACTACCGAGATGTAGGTAAATTTCTAGAAGCTGATTTGGATGGTGAAAATGGAGTGGCGTACCTATTATAGGTCCTGAGTTTTACTATGTACAGAGAACATTACGAAATCAATATTTTCAATAATGACGCTTTGCAGGGGAATTATAGGGATTTTGTTCACTCTAAACTCTCCAACCTCCACTCTTCTTGTGCCTCTCTAGGGGAGGCTGAGTGCTTGAGGCCCAGGTATGACCCCATCTATTCACAGTGTATCTGGGAAAAAGAGATCGAGAAGATGAATACTACCTTAGGAATCCACCTAAGGTTGTCCGCACTCTACCATTGGTGGTGTTCTTAGTGAAGGGACTTCGGGAGTGATGTGTGTCTGGTGTTGTTATGGTTTGTGTACGAGCATTTTAGAATTGTGAGGACGCAATTCTTTGTAGGGGTAAATAATGTAACGCCCCATATTTTTATGTGTAATAATAATAGTTTTATGTTTTAATTATCCTTTTAACTAGTGCAGTTGTCAAATTAAATATTATTGAACTTTGTTAAAATAATAGAAAAATAACTATTATTTTCAAACATAATGTATTGTTATCGAATAATTATTTAATAGAATATTTTAAATAATAACTATAATAATATGAATAATCTATTTGTTTTCCAAAATATGAAATATATATAAAAATATATAGATATATTTTTATATTGGATTTGAATGAAAATACTATTAAAATTATAATTTTATATGCGATTATACATTACATCGAATATTGTTATTTTAATAAATTTTAATGACATTATTTTTGCACTATTATACGGAAAATTATTTGGTCTATTGTATGAGTTAAAAAATATGTTATATACACATGTATATATATATAATGTAATAATTTATTTATTATAAATTAACATTTTTGAGTTTTTCTTATTAAAATTATAAATATATTAATATAATGATTAAAATTATACATATGAACTTTTAATAAAATTATAGTCATAACATGTTAACATTTCTTTAAAAGTTTCAAAATTACAAATATATGATAAAAAATAAGATAATTATTATTTTTATAATACAATTCCAATTATCAATTTAATTTTTAACATTACAAGTATATAATATGAAATATACATATATATATTTTATAAATCAATTCAATAAATTTTAATTTTTTAAAAGTATTGATAAATAAGTTTAATATATTATTGATTTTGTTTAACTTTTGAATTTTTCTAAAGTTATTGATAATATAATATATGATATAATAAAATAATGATAAAAAATATTAATAGAAATATTATAATAGAAATATAGGATGAAATCGGATAAAAAAGGGGGAAATCTCATGAAGGAATTTGAGAATCCCGCAAGAACCGCATTGAAGGGGGGACCACGCCTTGGGAGTGGGGGGTGTGTCGCGCTCTGTGTACATGTCGTGGATGGTTGTTTCGCACATGGGGGTTGCCTCAAGCAGGATCAGGCGAGCTCGGTGGTAGAGTCGAGCGAGTATGTGAGGTCGTACCAAGGTGAGATTCGAGCAGGGAAACATTCCGGGATGAGCATGCTAAGTGGCTTTAGTGGAGTCGCATGAAGTCAGGTCGCACGCCATAGCTAGAGGTGTAGCGCAAGCAGGAGGTAGCTGGTGAGGGTCTGACTAAAATAGTGTAGGTCTGAGCTTTGTCTTGGAATTCAGTTGCAGTTCGGGTTTCTATTTTCTATATAAGTGGATTGTTTCTAGTCTTCAACATTTCATTTTTTTTTCTTTTCCTAGATATCAAATCTAGTTTTTTTTATTGGATGTTTTCTTGTCCAATCTTCATTTTTTTTCTACCCCTTTCTCTATCGGTCAATTGTTGGCGACTTTTTTAAATTTTCCGGTTGTCGTGTGTTATATCTATTTTAAAAATTTTACCAATGATGGAGGATTTCTATCTGCCGATTAAAGATATATTTTTTTTTCTTTTCTCCTTTGGCATCAGGGGATTTTATGAATATGAATCTTTGTCTCTTTGAGACTTTGTCAAGATTCTATTATCCAACTTGAATCATTTTTTACTTGTTTATTCTTATCACTACATGCACACATAGCTTGCCCCATAATATTCATTCTATCTATTGTTTTAGTATGTTGGAGGATATAAATAGTATTATCACTCTGCTAATGTTCGTCGATATTTCTACGATGTCTTTTACATGCCTCCACACACTGAAGTACTATAATGACTCGTACCCTTTTTCAATTCATTGTTCTTGTGGCCATAAGTGATGTTGGTAAGGGCTATTTTGTCTAGATTTGTGTTTTTATTTTTAGAATATTTGCCTATGTATACTTAAAATGTATATTTTTATCTTACGGTTTGAGTTTAAACCCTTTTATACTCGATGCCAGGGATTGGGATTTTTGAGTTATAGGATATTAGTGGGTCTGAAGCTTAATTACCCCATGTAACTTCTTTACGTTCCACATATACAAACTATATATTTATATATCATTACAGCGCTATGATATTTCATAAAACCCTTATTTCCAAATTTAGTATTTTTTTTAACTTGAGTTTCGATGTCAATTTAAGAAAATCATCATACAAAGGACCATATTTTGTACAAAACTTTTACCCAATAATGTGTGTTCTTGTATATATATATAAGGTTATACTTATAGTTTTTCTTATAATAATCCGAAATAAGTTTTCATAAAACTGATCCTTGGTGATTAAACAATGAAAAAACGTTATTCATTAATTGTTAGGGTATACTCTTATGATTGGCCCTCCTTATGAGAAATCATAAATAAACGTTTTGAATATACGAACATGTATATGTTCATAAACACATATATATTTAAACATATTGTTTTCCATCCTAACCCTATTCTGATTTTATAAATGTGTTTATCAATGTTTATCCAACATAAGCAGTACTTGCTTTGTTTGTGAAATGAAAAGTTCATACTCTAATTTATATATATATATATATATATATAGTTTATAGCAACATATATCACCTCTAAGTGAATCAGGTTCTTTTTTTCAATGGTTAAAAGTTGTATGTGTAAATATTTCTATGGTCAAAAATTATATTTGGGTGTGTTCAGTATGGATTTTTAATTATAAAAATCCAATAAACACTTAGTATATTTATGGACATATACACATAATTCAATCTAGTTCTCTTTTATGATAATAAATATGATTTAAAACCATCAAATAAAGACATGGATGTGAATATAGTTTTTCATTCAATTAGATTTGTAATATTATGCAAAACGTAAGTTTTTAAATACGTATGTCCCATGTTAAACTCATTCTAGTTAAATAAACTTTAAAGATATTATCCTTGTTATAATTTCATATTCCAAACCCCTTTTTTCCTATTAGTTGTTATGCTTCAGTATTTATTTCATTTGCGAAAAATGTGTAATAAACTATGTGTACCTTTGATAAACTAAGACGGACATATTTTCAATGTAATCTATTATATTATATATATTTGGAATAAATGGTTTCATTTTCCATTTTATTTATAGTTTAAATCAATAATCCATGCTCGTGTAAAAATGAAAACTGTCTTAATTCAAACTTAGTCATTTTAAACTATAAATGTTCATTTCCACGAACCATGTATTTTTAAAATTAAGGAACTATAATTTTGTGTGGTAACCCCATCCATTCATTACTTGTGTGTTTTAATTCAATATCTCATGCGCAAAGAGAGTTTACTATATTATTTATGTCATTGAGAAATTTATTATCTAAATAATAACTAACATATTATAATTTAGTCCAACGTCATTTCCATTTATCATCACATGAATTGAGATTGAATAATGAACATGTATTTTAATGTATTGAAATTTTTTTACAATGGAATATTTTTAAGGTTATTATTTGATAAAAAATAAATTTATTATTTATAATAATTTATGAAATAATAATTTAATTATTCAAAGTGGTATGGGACACTTTGAAGAATTTGAAATAAGAAACCAAGTAATATATGTACTTGAAATGATAAGTGATTTAATAAAATCAAAGTTGTATGTGCACTTTGAATTATATATATGAGGAATGCATTAAACTTAGTATGTTCCGTGTTGGGGACCGGTAAAAGTAAGCCCTTCTGGTTGGGGTTCGGTTACAGCAGACCCTCTGCGTTGGAGTCCGGTTATTAGAGGCTCTCCAGGGTGGATTCTGGTTACAGAGGCTCTCCGGTTTGGGGTCCGGTTATAGTTATCCCCTAGGTCTTGGAATGTGGCCTTGACACAGTCTATCATATGCACTTTCCTCATTATAAATATGTAAATTAATTAACTAGAGGAATATTCGACTAGTAGAATATTCTTTGTTAAAGAGCTTATGATTACGAGAATCGCAATAATTTTAAGTATGGCATATTATTTATGAAAATACATTTCATTATTTATGCAATATTTAGATATTTTAACATGAAATGTATTTTACTTTTTACCCTGAATCAAATTTCCCATAATTGAATCATGATAATGTTAGTGTGTTTTAAATTGTGAACTTATATCCCTTAGACAATTGACATGGTATCTTTAATGTGTTACAAAATATTAAAGAAAATATTTTATGGAAATTTTAAGGAATGTTTTGAAAAGTTATATTTTGTGTATAGTATGTTATTCTTAAACCCCTTACTAGGCATTCGTATACTCACCCTACGTTTTGACATAACTTTTTCAGGTAGTAGGTTTTAGAAGAAGAAAAATTTTAGAAGAATCTGGTTTCTCAGAGCCTGAACCAAATTCGATTCTCTATATGGCATCGGCTCCGGGTACATGGAAGCTGGGGCATGACAGTAGAATTGTATGCTTGGTCAAACACTACTTTTATGAAACTGATGGAAGTTTTACGTCCAACACTTCCACTAGAGGCCATAAATTATTGTGATGAATATATATTTCATCAATGCGTTCTATATATGGTGTACTAGGTAGAATTTCAAGTGGAGATCGAGATGATGGCGAGGAGGAGTCTGAGGTGGAGGAGGAGGGGGGCGAGGTGGAGGAGGAGGGAGAGGAGGAGGACGAGGCGGATGAGGAGGGAGATGAGGAGGCTGAGGCTAAGTGAGAGGGAAATGCGGAGAGTGGGGATGATGATGGGGATGACGATGAGGACGAGGGTGAGGGTGATGATTCTGGTGATGATAGTGATGGTGGTGAGGGAGAGATTGATCCGTTACATTTTTTACTGATATTACTGACCTTGGATGTTTATTGATTTGTTGTGCCTGAATATGTGTGTGATTAGGTAGGTCTCATTATCATTATTTTGTTATCTATAAATAATAAAACATGACTTTATGATTTGTTGTGACTGATTAGAACATCCCCTAGATAGCCCCCCACCCCTGGACACCTTGTACCCCCTGGACATCCCCTCCACCCCCGTGGAATGCCAGCCCACCCCCCTAGACAGCCCCTCCCCCTGTGGACAACCCCCCTACCCCCTGGACACCTCGTACCCCCTGGACATCCCCGCCCACCACCGTGGACATCCCACCACCCCCTGGACACCCCTACCCCCTAGACACCATGTCCACCCCTATGGATAGCTCACCCACCCCCTGGACAACCCCTCCCCTTGTGGACATCCCCCCACCCCCTGGACACCTCGTACCCCCTGGACAACCCCACCCACCCCTGTGGATATCCCTCCCACCCCCTGGACACCCCTACCCCCTGGATTGCCCACCACCCTCATGGACAGCCCGCCCACCCCCCTTAGACACTTTCTACCCCCCTTGGATATCCCGCCCACCCCCGTTGATAGCCCTCCCACCCCCGTGGATACCCCACCCAACCCCCTAGACAACCCATGATAAGCTCAGGATCTTACACACTAAGAGGGGGAGGAGAAAATCAATGATATGTTTTTTTATTAACTATCCTTTCTATTGAAACAATATTTACCTCATGTTAAAGAATTATCACTTTTCTAAAAACAAAAAAAATCACACTTCCTCGTGAAATAAATTATTTAAATGGTTCACTACTCAACATGAATAGTTATATCCATGTTATGGTTTGTAAATAATCCAATACCACACAATCCACAAGAAAAAAATTCTTTAGTGTGGATAAAAGCAAGTTTGATATGCACTTAAATTTCTGTATCTCTTTGATAAATACAACTATGTACGTGATTATTATAGAAAAATGGTGTTATACATGTTTTTGTAACATGTTAAGAACCTTTCACCAATTTATTCAAAACATGTTACTCTTATTTTTTTAACTTTCACTTCTCTTAACTCTCGGAAAAGTTCTTCACTCCTGTGGACAGCCTACCCATCACCTTTGGACACCCACTACCCCCTGGACAGCCCGACCACCCCCGTGGACAGCCCGACCACCCCTGTGGACACCCCCCACCCCTGGACACCCCCACCCCTGGAAATCCCCACAACCCCCTGGACACCACCCCACCCCCTGGACACCACCCCACCCCCTAGACACCACCCCACCCCATGGACACCACCCCACCCCGGACACCACCCCACCCCCTAGACACCCCCCCCCCGGACACCACCCCACCCCTTGGACACCCCCATGGACAGCCCCCCACCCACCCACCCCATGGACACCCCCCCAACCCCACCCCCATCAAGAGCCCCCCCCCCCAGAACCCCACCCCCATGGACAGCCACCCCCCCCCCCCAACAACCCCACCACCATGGACATCCCCCCCCCCACACACACACACCCCTGGACACCTCATACAACCTAGACAGCCCTACCACCCCGAGGACAGCCCACCCACCACCCTGGACAACCCCTCTTCCTGTAGACAGCCTCCCCACCCCCTAGACAGCCCCGCCCACACCCCTGGACACCCTATACCCCCTGGACAGCCCCACCAACCCCAGTGGATAGCCCCACCCTCCCCCATGGACGACCCCACCCACCCCCTGGACAACACCTCCCACCCCCTAGATAGCCCCCCACCCCCATGGACAACCCCACCCACCCTCCTGGATAGCCCCGCCCACCCCCCTGGACAACCCCTCCTCCTGTGGACACCCCCCCCACCCCCACCCCCGTGGACATCCCTCCCACCCCCTTGACACCCCTACCCCTGTGGACAGCCCGCCCACCCCCATGGACACTCCGTACCCCCCCCCCCCCTGGAGAGCTTCGTCCACCCCTGTGGACACCCCCTACCCCCTGGACATCCCCCCACCCCCGTGGACAGCCCCTCCCACCACCCAAGACATCCTCGACCCACTGTACAGCCCCACCACCCTTGTGGATCGCCCCTCCACCCCCTGGGTATCCCCCACCCCCTAGACACCCCCCCCCCACACCCCCACCCCTAGAAATCCCCCCAAACCCCCTAGACACCACCCAACCCCCTGGGACACCCCCTTGGACAGACCCCGCCCCCCCCACCCGCACCCCGACCCCGGGACAACCACATCCCCGTAGACACCCCCACCCATTTGGACGCCCCTACCCTTCTTGCACAACCACCTCAAACCCCTAAATAGCCCCTCAAACCCTGAATTATGAATTTAATTCTTTATGTATTTAATTATATTATAAATTATGTGTTCATGGCGTATGTGTATACTTGTTGTATGTGTATACTTTTTGTAATTACATTATGAATTATGTGTTAATTATGTTAATGGTGTATGTAACACTGACTATGATGGGCTCTCAGAAATGTGATTGTCCACTCACCATTATGAGATTTCTCCACCAAATAAATTGAAATGGGTTAGTCAGAAGAGTGGTTGTCATGTGAATATTGAAATGGGGAAAACTATGTCGTGGTACATGTCATAGTTGGAAGATTCTACTGTTTTTATGCGATATTGTGGGTGTTTTTTTGTTCTATTTTAAGTGAAAATTGTTCTATTTAAAGTGTTGGGTTTTTTTGTTCTATTTTAAGTGAAAAGTATTATATTTTATGTTTTGTTTGCAACTGTGTTTGTAGGTTTATGCAGTGCAAACCTGTGTTTTCAAGTGTATGCAGTAGAGGTAATGGGATGCTGTGTTTTTTCTGGAAAAACATTATATACCAACAGTTATAAATCATTGGTAAATTGTTTTTGGAGAATATTTTTACCAACGGTTTGAATAAACTATTGGTAATACACTATACCAACGGTTCAAAACTGTTAGTATACTGTATTTCCAGAATATTTTTTCCAATGGTTTGAAGGAACCATTTGTAATACTATATACATGGTTTCAAAACCTTGGTTAACTACATATAATCTATTTATACCAATGGTTAATAAACTATTGGTATATATTTATACCAATGGTTAATAAACTGTTGGTATATATTTATAACAATGGTTTCTATAAAACCGTTGGCACATTGATAGTCACAAATCCATATACCAACAGTTACAGGAAAACCATTGGTATAGGCCTTTTGCAACGGCATACTATCTAACAGTTTTTGAAACCATTGGTATATATTATACCAACGATTCTGCTGCCTATACCAACGGTTTCAAACCATTGGTATATAATATATTTCCAGTATTTTATCTCATTTTCAATTAATTATGAGTGAATATATACCTAAAAATTTATTGATCAGTATATATTTCATACTTTACGCAATTCAAATGATTCCTCTAAATTTTTAATGCAAAAACAACGACAGCTAATTCCAAATAATTGTGGGGTAATTTAACTCATGACGTTTCAAATGAAGTGAGTCATAAGAAACTACCAAATCATTTTTCATTAGGTTACAACCAATTCCTTTCAAGGGAGCATCACAATATATAAAACATTCACTAATTTTGGAAAGCAGTGCCCGAACTGGAGCATTTACCAGTCTACTTTTCAATTCCTGAAAACAGTTATCACGTTATTTTTTCTAGATCAACTTAACTCCCTTATGTGTTAACTTAGTTATTTGGCTAGATAATAGAGAAATGTTTTGATCAAACCTTTAGAAATAACTTGCTTATCGATGAAAACTAAAAATCTTTTACCATTGTTAGGTCTTTTACACTCTTCAAAAACTTCTATTTTAGAAGGTTCAATAGTTATCTTAACTGTAGAAACAATATGAAAAAGGAAATAAATTTTTTGCAACCATATTTTACACTTACTAAATATAACATATATATTTTTTATTTTTTATGGTTTGAAAAATAATCCTTAAGTGACTTTCATGTTCCTCCTTTCTTTTAGAATATACCAATATATCATCTATAAACACACCCAGAAACTAATCCAAAAGCTGATGAAATAATCCATTCATGAGATTCATAAATACAATAGGTTAATTAGATAACCCAAAGGGAAAAAATACAAACTCATAATTCCCATATCTCATTTGGGACACTGTCTTTGGAATTTCATCAACCTTCACCCACAACTGATGGAAACCAGACCTCAAATAAATCTTCCAAAAAAACTAAGATACTAGGATCTGATCAAACAAATCATCAATATGAGGAAAAATAAATATTTTTATTAATAGTGATGTCATTCAAGGATCTATAATCTGTACAAAGTCTCATGGAATCATCCTTCTTTTTCAAAAATAAAACAAGAGAACCCCTTGATAAAGTGCTAGGTAGAATGAAGTCTTTATCAAGAAATTATTGAAAGTATTTTTTCAATTCAACCGGTTCTACTTGATACACTAGATAATGTAGTTTATAAATTGGATTGGTATCAGGCACTAAATCAATAGTAAATTCAACCTCCCGATCAGGAACAATACCAGGAAATTCATCTGTAAAAAAATCCATAAATTCATTCACTACTCTAATTTAACTAATCAAAACTATTTATTTACTTTAAACAACATGATCTAGATATGTTTTACTACTATATTAAATAAATCTCTCAGTTTCATGGTATTTCATCAATGGTATAAAACCATTGAATAAAACTTATGTGTTTTTTCAATCTATTTTTCATGATAAAATGAAATTCAATCTATACCCAAAATGATATCAAACTCCACTATGGGAAGTTCAATAAGATTTGCAAGAAAGAACATCCCACCAATGATAGTAAGAATATTACTGTAAATATGGGTTGCTTTAATACTTCCACTTGTATTTTTTACCAAAAATCTTATATCACATTCATGAGGTGATCTTTCTAATTTACTTGTAAAGCTCTGAGAAATGAAGGAATGTGAAGATATCGACTCAAAGAGAGTATTTTAATATTGTGAAAAACCCCATAACATGATTTTCACCACTTTATTTGATGGTCCCACATCAACCATAGTAGTAAAAAAGTTTTTTACATGCCCTTCAACTTCTTTTCTGGATGTTTTCCACCCTGGGTAATCAACATTGGACACACATCGACATAATTACCAAACTCATTGCAACTAAAATGTGTTACCACTAGATTTATATTGCTTTCCTAGTCATCTTCCTTGAAGTCACAAGAAATATGAACTGTATTAATATATTGGAATCACTTTCTAGACTTTAAAAAATATTCTCCAGGATTATTTTTACCACACATCTCATAAGATGGAAATTTAGTTTTATTACCTCCAAAGTTTTTTGTGAATTCTTTCCCATTGCCTGCCAACTAGATCTCTTCTTTTGGGTACTCTCATGGAACACATGATCATCAAAAAAATCCATTTCTACCTTCTCATCACATCAGAAAAGTTTTTAATGGCTTTTTAACTCCTGAGAATCTAATTCCCATTGATATCTCAGCATCAATCCTAAGTAAAACCGATTTATCTTACTATCAAGATTCCATGTAAAATTTTCGATGTATCTTTCCAAACTAATAAAATTTTATTCAAATGAAGCCACAAAATCTTCTTCTTTCTTTCTCAAATATTAGAATTTCTTTTCCATCCTAAGTCGAATAGCCTTGGAAAAATATTTCTCAAGGAATATATTCATAAATTCATCACATTCTTTGTCATCAATCTCTTCACTTCCTCTAATATTTTTAACCTTTATCCACCACTGGCCAACTTCAACTTCAAAATGATTAATTTCAAGAGATATGTTTTGGTTCTATGAAAAACCCATGATGTCAAATTTCTTTTCTAGGGATCTAATATATCTTTTAAATAGCATATGGTCAGATGATCCTCTAAATGATGGAGGTTGATGTATCATAAAATTTTCCACTAACATTATGTCCTTATATGGTAGATCAAGTTTCTCTATTTCATGAACACAACTACCATTAATTTCCTATGTCAACTAATACATCATAGTAACAAATCGCTCCGTTCCAATTCTGACCATCTTAGGATGCTAATTTGGAAGGATTTTTTCCTCTTGATTCCCTCACAGCACAACGGCTCTGTTTCCCCTTATGAAAACCATTCTAAATAAACATATCTTAGATGAAGAAAAATGGTAATCTTTAAATTCTATAACATTTTAACTTGACCATATGGTAAAATCTTTCAAGGTAAGTTATTAATATTACCCTAACCTCAAACTTTATCTAAACCTTCCTCTAATACCAACTATAAGGACCCAAACTTTAAATATTACACAATCTAGAGTTAGGTTGTGAATTTTACTTTATTTTCCATTGAGGATCTTTTCAAGTTTATATATTTATAGAATTAATCCATAAATAATACATAATAAACCATATAAATTCGAAGTAGACGCTTCTAAACATTATCCATTTCTTTCATAAAAAACATAAAAAAATTAAAATTGTTTCTTTTCATGTTCAATCGCCAAAATTTTCCTTAGATAGAATATTTGTCTATATTCACACTTAAAACCTGTATAAAACATTTTGAAACTTGGGATAAGCTTAAAAATTTTAGTAAGGGATGTGAAAATAAGGAAAATCCTTCGTCTTGTGAAAACATGTAAACCCGTGGATATTTTATCATAAAGTAATAATTTCCACCCATAAGAAGTAGTAAATAATTTACTATGAAAATAATACCATTGCATACCCTTTTACAATAAAAATAATATGATAAAACCATATAAAGAACATATATCGTATAAAGTTAATATGGGACATAAATATACTTAAATAGAAAAACTATGCAGTCGACTTCCATAAATGTCACTCTTATAAATGGAATAATCATACAGCTGAATTCCATACCCGAAGCATTAGAGGTTATAATGTAAATACCCATACTTGGTTTATCAAAATACCGCACATTTTGGGTTTATCACATATCCACCAATAAAATGTCCAAGTACCATCATAACACATAAAAGATTTCAATTTTCGGCATTTTACTCATAAAATTTCATTTGAAATATAAAGAAATTATATTAAGATGATGAATTAATCAATAGATTTTCAAAAAAAATCAATTCCAAAATACCCAAAAAAGGCAATACATGATTTATTTTTCTTTTTAAAAAATAATAAGTCTTATACAGGAAGCCAAATATCAAATAATGGTCATAGTGGTGGAGAATTATTTGTCACCATATATGTTAAAAAAGGAAATTTTTTATGTCATTTGTAAATAAAGTTAAACACTACATACAGAAATATTTCTCTTGAAACCCTTTGAATGAAATTAAAATTCAAAGGGTTTATTTTATACACATTATAAAATAATTTTGTGTATAACATCAAAATATGCCTCAATGAATGGAGATTGAGACGGAGTCCCCTACCTCGAGTTGAATTAATTAATTATTTTATTTATCATCTTGAATAATAGAATTTGGTTAATTATTTAATTTCTTGAGAAACTTTTTACTTTATATAATTCATTTTAATTCACTTATTACCAAGTTATAACAATTACATAAGTATTTAAGATCATGTAAGATGTTTTGTCGATATTTGGTACTTGAGTCGAAAATGAACTTTGTATAATCTCAATAGTCTACATGGTCATAAGTCCATCATATCAAAAAAAAATCAGGAAATTATTTTATTTTTTATACACAAATTATACTTTTAAATCAAACCATTATGTATGGTTATGAAAAATGAATAATGTTATAATCACGGAGACATTAGGTTGTGTGTATGAATGAATACTGATTTTCAATATTCATTGATTATTATGGAAAAAGGTAAGTATTATTTTATCTTTACATAATTTTCATAACATAATTAATGTCATACTAATCATTTAAATATACTTATATAATGTTACCCAATCCAGATTCAAGTATCACTAAGAGGAGGAACGGTAAATTAGGGATATCTTTTTCTTTTATATTTCCTTAATAATGAAACAACTTATTCCTCCTATTAAATATTTATTTCCCCACTAAACCTAATTCAAACACAAATCCATATGAAGAAATGAATTTATAAGGTTCCATACACAAAAAGAGTAGATACATCCTTGTTATGGTTTGGAAACAATCCAATACCACACAATCCACTATAAAACAATCCTTTTGTGTGGAATACAATGAGTAGGATATTCCCTTACACTCATGTAGAACTATGTAATCAATCCAATAGTGTGTATGCTTCTTCTAGAACAAAATTATGAAATAAAATGTTACAGTTCTTCTTTATCCACTTCTTCAAATTTTATCTTTCAAAACACTTCTTCTATTTCCAACCCAGAAGCTGGTATGAACCTCCTAGTGTAATTCACAACTTGTGTGCCGCACCCTGCTTTCACTCCACTCACTACTTTCATGCCACTTCTGTCTTGTGTGCAACTTACTAATTTCATGCCACCTTCATATCATATAAAACTCATTGCTCGTGTTCCACTTTATTTTTTGTTCAACTCACTTATTACTCACAACTCACTTCTTATGTACAACTCCCTGCTTATGTGTAACTTATTGCTTGCGTTCCAATCCCTGATTACATTCCACTCATTATTTTTGTGATTCAGAGCTCTAATTTTCTCTAAGTGTTGAGAATACTATAATGGGGGGTAGCCACCTATTTATACACATTTTCCCAACCCTTCACGCAACTTCTGCAACTTGTCCCCAAGCACGCAATTCTCATTCACGCAAGTCCATTTCACGAAAAAAACACCTTTTATGAAAATACATACCTTGTTTTTCTATCCTTCGATTTACATATTTTGATGTAATGGATTTGAAAAAAATTATTGAACTATACTTTCCAAACCTACTAAACACTTGTGAAAAACTTCTTTTTCCAAAAAAACAATCTATAATTTTTTGACGCAAAAATTTGGAAAATACTGGATGACGACGCCACATTAAAAATATAATTTTACAACACCAACCATATTGATTCTCAGTAATCATATTTTATCATGAACTTTTTAATCATGATATATAAACTATGATTGGTCACCTTTATCATCGTCTGATTTTCTACAGAAAGTATTGTAACTTTACTATCTTCCAGCACCATTTTTCTTTCCAATCAAACCTAAATATGATTGGGAGCACATTTTCTCCCCATTTACGTCATAATACTTTCATCACAAGTTCTCCAAAAAAACTTATTATATTTGTGAAATACAAAATAGAAAATCATTTCCAAATTTTACAAAAAATTTGAAAAGTGAATTGATTTATCCTCTTTGGGAAAAAAAGACAAAACATTTCAAAAGAAAACTCTTCTTACTTCTTTTTTCAATCTATCTAGGTCCCAAAAATATCCCTCATTGGAATTTTTTTTCAATAATGATTCATAAATCACTAAAATATATAATTTAAAGCTATGTATTACTTATTAAAAATTCTAATCATATGCGTTATAACTCATTATTGGAAATAAGAATTATTTCTAGCAAAACCATGTGGTCCAAAAGTACTGAAAAATAAATATCATTAGATTTCCTCCTCTGCCTTTTCCATAACATCCTCATTTTTTATTCCAAACCTTCTTCCTCAATATTCATCCTCATCCTTATCCACTTATTAAATATTCCTAAAATACAAAATGAAATCCTATAACCACTCTAATAAATTGTTCTAATAGTTCACACACTTACATGTTGGATTCATAACATACCTACAACTCCCCATTTATGCATGCTTACTTAACAAATGGATTTGTGAAATAATTCTCCCCCATGAAAATAGTCTTCTAGTGATGCTATTTTTTACCTCCTCATCCTTCCTCTTCAGCCTTTCTCATCTCTGATTTCCTTCCCAATCTCTTCTCGATGGCACCTGTTTAGGGGTTTTCCCCATCTTTATCTTGGTGTCATTTCAGCTCTCAGTAGGTTGGTGCTCGCTCCCCTACCTTATCCTATTTTTGGTTCCCCCTGAATCCCCTCTCTGATATTTCTTCCCCTCTTCACTTTTTCTTCCTCTATTTCACTGTAGGTCCGCTCCGATGAAGGGGATACGCCTTTTCCCCATCTTCCAATCCTCACTCTGACCTCGACTTCCACTACTCCTCTCCAGGTTAGTTCAAGAGAGTTGGATTCTTGAGGTTTTGGGCTTAGCGGCTTGGTGGTTATGGATCTTCAAGGCGTCTTTATATCTTTTATTTGGGTTCTAGCCTCGGTCTCCCCTTCCTCTTTCTCGGTTTTGGATTTTCCTTTCCCTCCTCATTGTTCTTTCTCGACCGCGTCAACCTTGCTCTGACCTAGCATTCCATCGCTCCTCTCCAGGTCGGATTTGGAGTGATGGACACACAGGGGTTTTGGGCCATGTGGTTCGACGACCATGGAGCTTTTCTGATGGGTTTCATTTCTGGACTTCTTCTGGTTTTCTCCTGCGATTTATTTGATGATCATTTGATGTTTGGTCGGTTTTGTGTGTTTGTTGTGTTTTGGGGTTAGTATTAGCCATAGATGAGGGTTTTTTTATAGCGGTTTTGGAGGTTCTTATCATTTTGTGGTGTTTGGTGGGGTGTTAGTTTTTACTTTTGATGTCAATAGTGCTTTAGTGATGCTGATGGACTCTGGTGGCCTTCCTCGTCGGCGATGGTTGGCTAAGGGTGAAGACGTTCGATGGGGTGTTTTTTCGATGAAAATAGTTATTTAGTGACGATGATGGACTCCGGTGGCCTTCCTCTTCGGTGATGGTAGAAAAAGGGTGAAGACGACCGGTATGTTAATGGTTCATCTTTATCGCAAGGCGATGACGAAAATGGTGACTATTGTGTATGGAAGCTATGTGAATGACGGTGATGTGTTTGGTGAAGAATACAGTGATGTTTATCGTGGGATTCGCGAGATATTTTGAATTTTGAATTTCATTCAAGACTGATGTTATTGCAGGGTTCAGCTTTTGTCAGCGTGCATATCATGAGGCGGTTCATGGTCCAATGCGGTGATGATGGTCTACGCTCATATTTTGAAATGGTTTGAAGTTTTTAATTTGAATTTTGAAATTAGGCGGGTAAGCTTTTGTAAGGTTCCCACTTTTCCTTAAAGTGGATCTTTCAATAAAATAAATAAATAAATTGATGATAGAAACAAACTCTATATTCAATTCATTTTTCTTCACAAGAACTTTTGTAAAGTGGTACTTTATGTCAATTTTTTTTGAACAAGAATGTTATACTGGATTCCTTTTAATATTGATTCCACTTTGATTATATAATCCTAATATATAGGGTAACATTAATTCAACAAGTAATTCTTCCAACTAAGTTTTCATCCACATAAGTTCGGTAAAATCTTGAGTTTCAACAACACACTCAGCTTCATCTATTATAAGAGTGAATAAATTAAATTTATTTATAAGCGAAAGGACACAACATTTCCCTAAAAAGAAAACTCCATCAGATGTAGATCTTTTATCATCAATATTTCCTTCCCAATGAGATTATGAATACCAGAAAAAGTAAATACATCAGTAGATATCATACCTAATTCAATAAATTTTTGTTGCTTTGATATATATGAGAATTATTTTTCCAAAAATTAAATGTGATTCTTTAGGATCACTCTGAAATCTTTCACGTAAGATAACATCATAAAAAATGTCTAGTCTTGAGGAAGTAAAATATAAAAATATTCCAATTATATTTTGAAACTCTTTTTAAACAACTTCTTTTCCCTAATCATTTTTATTAAACATGGTTCCCACTAAAATTAGTGTGGAAACATTTTTTGAATATTTTATTCCAAACTTTTCATGAATTTTATTATCATACTTTTCATGAGAAATAAAAATATATTTTTTTTGTTTTGTAAAAATTCTAGCCTAAGAAATAATTTCATTTCTCACTTCATGAAAATCTAAATAAACATATTCATATATTTAGAAAATTGTTCACAAGATATTTCATCATCACTGGAAAAGATAATGTCATCCCCATAGACAATTATAATAAAATAAACTTCTAGACTTTCTTTGATGTAAATATTTTTATCAACTCTTCCTTTCTTAAAACGCATCTTCCTTAAAAAAATTTCCAATTTGGAGTACCATACCATTGGATCGTGTTTTATCCCATAAAAGGCATTCTTCAACCATCACACATGACTTTCATCTTTCCCGAAAATAAATCAACAAGGTTGTTCAATATAAACTTCCTCATCAAAATCTCCATTTAGAAATGTGTATTTCACATCTATTTAAAAAAATTGTAACTTCATTGTGCATCAATAGAAAGAAATTTTCTTTATTGTTTCTAACCTTTACACTATATAAATAGTCTCACCAAAATCAACACCTTCAATTTGTGAGTAACTATAGGAAACTAGTCTTGTCTTATTTATTATAAATTTACCTTCTTCATTTAGCTTGTTCTGGAAAAACTATTTTGTACGAATAATATTGTTATTATCTCGTATGGGTATGAGTTCCCAAGTATCATTTTTTCTATATGATAGAGTTATTCATTCATATTATCAACACATTTTGGATTCTCAAAAGCATTATTCACATCACTCATCTTTACTTTTGAATATAAATAAGTGTGTGTAATAACTTTTGAAACTATTCTTGTTTAAACCTTCTCATGTTGATCACAAATAATGTTATGAGCCTCTACTGGATTTCATAGCCTAAGATGAGATATTTGAATTTAATCATCATCACATTAAATAGTTCATTTCAATTCTTCTTCTTTAGTAGGATTACTATTGTCAAAAGCATTATCAGGATTATTAACAAAACATTCATTATCCTGCTTGACTTCTATATCAGTGTAAATCTAATTTTCTTTCTCAACATTTTCATCAACATTCACCAAATAAGAATATAAAAAATTCCCATTTTTTTGTTAAAAAATCTATATTCTTTTCAATCTAGATAATAGGAACAAAAAATTCCATATACGCCTATTTTCATAGACTTTCCAAGGTTTCAGCATTTATTATACATAATACATGGACTCCCAAAAACTCTTATGTGTTTCAAACATAGACTTTTTTCATAAAACATTTCATGTGGATTCATATCTAAACTTAACCTGATGAAACATAGGTTTTGAATATATAGAGTAGTACTCATGTCTTTCCACCAATAGTAATGAGATACACCCTGTTAAAGTAACATAGTTCACCCCATTTAAACTATATATCGATTATTTATTTCCGCAAACCCATTTTGTTGAGGTGTGTATGGTGAAAAAATATCAGTACAAATTCAATTATTCTCAAGATATCTTTCAAATTATTCATTATTATACTCCCCACCATTATTAGTTCTCAACGTTTTCACTGCCTGCAAATCACTTTTTTTGGATTTTTAAAAGCCGGTTTGAGGGTTATCCGGTTCCCGATGATAGCCGGTTTGTAAGGGTTGCCGGGACCCGTAGAGACAATCATACATTTCAAAATTCAAAAACCATCCAAACAGGAAACCGCGCAACATCTTGAGCCGCGAACCCACGTGCCGGCCTCGAAACCCGAGATCTTCTGCCACAGCATCATCAGCCTCGAGATACACCCCCGAGGCGACTAACAAACCCACTTTCACCGGAGCACCGGTGAGGTTCACCGACTCCCGTCGTCGTCCAGCGACCGCCGTCCTCTTCACCGGCAACCACCGCTGCCATCCCTTCACCAGCACACCAACACCCCTTCACCGACTTCAACGAGGCAGAAACCCTCAACACCGATTTCAACGAGGCAGAAACCCTCAGCGCATCACAGAAAAAATCACCGTATTTCCATGAAAATCCGGTGAAAGAAACCAAAAACTTACAGATAACATCCCGCAAAGCAACCAACAACAACCAAACATCAAAACCGCTAACGATGAAAAGAAAACCATCCAAGGAGCTGAAGATCCCTCCGCCACCAGACAGATCAGCTACGACAGAGACAACGAAAACCCCATCGAACTCACCTGGGAGGGGACAAAGCCCAAACCGCCGACGCAAGAGCGCAACCCTCAACCGCGAGTAAAAACACCACCAGTCATCAGAAAACTGCCATGATCTGGTCCAGGAGCGCTCCGTAGAGTGTGCCGTCAACAGGACCGGTCTTACACCCGCGGACCAGGACCAGCAACTACCGAAGCTCGAGAGCATCTTCACCGCTGGAGAGACAACCACGCAGCGCTGAGCAGCAAAGGGCCACCACCAACCCACCGAGCGTGAGAGGGAATCGTCGCGCCTTCCGCAGCGGAGGAGCCGGCCGCGGCGAGAGGGAGGAAACCCTAGGTCGAGAGCCCCTTACGGGCGCATCCATCTCAACGTTTTCACTGAATACTCACATTCTTTCTCATTTTTCATTTTGAAACTTTTAAAAAAATTATAAGCATCTAACTTCTGATTCATATACATAACACAAGTAATGCGATTAAAGTTATCAATGAACGTGATTAAGTTATTATTTATATTTGTTTATTTTTTTCTCATTTTCCCATATATATCAGAGTGAATATTTTATAGTGGTCATTTTGAAAAAAATTCAACCTTCTTATGCGTGGAATTTGTAATCTTTTCTTTTTGACAGATATTGCAACACCAATATCTACTTTTTTACATATCAAAAATATCTCGGACACTATATAAATTTGATAAATTTTTCATGTTTCTTTGAAACATGTGTCTTAGCATTTTATGCCACATTTTATTTTCTCCTATCATACCCATGTAACAAGAGTTTTATATATCACCAACACAGAATAAGTTTCCCTTTGTATGTTGGCCTCATATAACAATCTTTCCATATTCATCACCTTTCAAAAAAACCCATATATTTTAAAGATAACTTTTTTATCATCATCCTAGAGTTGTGAAACACTTAATATGTTGTGTTTAATCTCACAAACAAATATAGTTTTCTTAGATTTAATATTTTATTTTCCAATGATGGTAGATCCGACACTTTTAATTCTTAGAGGTTAATCATTGAAAAATGTCACCCTTCTTTATTTGAAGTATTTATTATCCCACAAGAACATTAAATATACTATCATATAAGAAGAACAAACACTATCAGGAATCTAGGGTCATTCTACTTTTATAGCTTTCAAAGTGGTTTCAACAACCATAGATTTTTCTTTTTCCATTTCTTTCTTCACCACCAGATTCTAAGGATGGTTAAGATATAGTTATCATTCCAGTGAAAAAACAGGAAAACCCTCAAAAAGGTGTCTAGGTTGTTCACTTATTTCACAAATAGTTTCCATTGGTTGGAACATATTCTCAATTTTCACACTAACCATCTCAAATTTCTTCAGAACATCCTCCTCAAACTTCTTTTTTGATAGGATTTAATGTCCCTAAAACATTGACTTCCATAACCTATGAAATAGTAGTGATATTTTTTGTTGAACCAACACGTATTTTTTAATGTCCAAATCCACCAAAAAAACAAAAATATATATAGAAATAGATTTTTTTCTAAAGTTTTTATATTTACTTGTGTTGTGAGTATGTTTCAGAGCAACTTTATTAAAAAAACATTTTTGACCATAAAACTTTCTGTTTTCAAAAGATACTCTCTTATTCAGCTAAAATTTCATTCCAGAATTATCAGAACCATAAGTAATAGAATTTTTCTCAAAATAATGATTTTTAAAACTTTTTATTTATCAACATTGGTAACTCTTTTCACATACATAACATTCCCATCATTTTGTTTCTCAGAACCAATTCCATCTTTCTTATGAGCCTTCGAAGGTAATATTTTTGTAATATTATTAGGTTCATCCTTACAATAAATTTCACCAGAATCAGAGATAGATTTTTAAAAACTTGTGACATTCTGTTCAGTATTAGAAATTTTTTGTTGAAAAAGTTCTATATCTTCTTATTTTATTTCAGCTTAACTTCCAGATGTTCATTATGATTCTTTTATTTGTGAATAGAATTCATCAAATCACAAATTTCTTTTACCATCTTGACTTTATCATCAAGAAAACCTTCTTGATTATTTAATAAGTAATTTTCATTTGACAACTTCCTATTTTCCTTCACAAGCCTTCCAATATTTCTTAGACATTATTTCAACTATTCTTTCAGATTTGAATCAAGATGATATTATTCTTCTTCATAACTACTACTCCCAAAATATTCATTATTAAAAGATTTTTTGAATTCAATTTCACTATCTTCTTCTTCCTCATCTTTAGACAAAAAGCTTATTTTTTGATATTTAAATGAATTTTTATCCTCCCACTATAGAAATATTTAACTTTATCAACCAGTTTATTCCATGATATTGGTGGCCACCATTAATATTCATAATTTTCTTCATCTCTCTAAAATTTTAGTAAAGAATAAAATATGGGAACCTTCACGTTGATACCAATTGAAGTTTCCCAGTTGGTATTGAACTATCACTGAGAGGGGGAGGGGTGAATTAGTGATATATGTTCCTTTTATGTTTATTTAATAAGGAATCAATTTTCATGTCCTATTAATGATTTATTTCCCTGGTTAACAAAATTTGAACACACATCTATAGGAACATAAGAATTTACAAGGTTCACTACTCTACAAGAGTACCTACGTCCTTGGTATGGTTTAGAAACAATCCAATACTATAAAACCCACTAGAAAATAATCATTTTGTGTAGAATATAATGAGTAGGCTATTCCCTTACACGCATGTAGCACTATGTAAACAATACAATAGTGTGCCGTCTTCTTCTAACACAAAATGATGTAATAAAAATGTTACAAATTCTTCTTGATCCAATTCCTTAAATTTGATCTTTCAAAACACTTATTATATTTCCTAATAAGAATCTGGTCAGAGCCTCTTGGTGCAAATAAAAACATTCATTCCACTCCTTGTTTCCACAAAACTCACTACTTGCGCACCACTTCTGGCTTGTGCACTGTAACACCCTGAGATTTTATGAAAAATATTCTTTTAATTTCATTAATGTCTTTTGTTGTATGCTACACCAAGATTACCTTGCTCTATACGCAACACCGTATTAGCTTGCAGTATACGCAACACTATTCTTGGATCGTGTTACACACAATTTTGATAATAGTTATTCTACGCAACATTGAGTATATATATATATATATATTCAATGTATAAATGAAATATGGTTGGATTATGTTATACGAAACAATGAAGGATTCTTTCACAACACACAACCCTGACTTGGCATGCATTACACGCAATCGTGACCTTCCTCGATAGCGTGTGTTGTACGCAATATCGGGTTTTACTAAACAACGATATATTATTATAATATTATTATGAAATAGCCGTTATGAATAGTATTAAATAAATTTTGAATCTTATAACATTATTATTCGTCTTACACATTTTCTAAAACATGGTATAAGAACAAAATAAATTTTTCGGGTAAAATAAGTATTTTTCAAAAAATGCAGTTTTGCCACCTTTTGATGGTGCACCCACTTTAAATCTAGTTTTTGAAATGTTTATAAGTTAAATTTGATAAAATAATATTCTTATTTTGAATCAGGATATAAAAATTTACATTAGATAAATTTTTGATATTTTTCCGATAACTTTTATATTTTAATGAATAGTAAAAACACGCTATATTTTAATTAAAAACAACTTTTTTCATCATAATATCTTATGTGGTTAAATTATAATATTCAATGGTTTTAAATTATAAATAGAATATATTTTTACCATTTAATATAATGTATGTAATTATCATTGATTTTACCTTGAATTCGTAGGTTAAATCAATTCAATCTTTTGCAATGTTTTAAAGAAAAACCCATTTTCTTTCGATAACGGGATTAATTTTAATTTAATTTCTTCATATTTTGTGTATTGAATTTGGAAAAATGGATTCCATATTTGGAATCAGTGGGTCCAAATTATGTTAATAAGCTACTTTTTACTTTTGGGCATTGTGAATAGTAACTACGATAAATTTTATTTACTTTAGTTAAAGGTAAATCGGGTAATTAAGGGTAAATATAAGATTATAAAATTACCCTAAAACTTGGAAAAATCTTATTGGATGGATAAAATTAGACCCATATAACCTAAGGTTCTGATTAGATTCATTTTATGGACTTTTTTCCATGAAAAGAATTTAATTATTATTAAAACCAAAGAATGTGACAACATGTCACTTTCTTAAATCTTATAAGTATAATAATTTTAATTTATTAATAAACTTCATGAAACTTCGAAAATTAATAGTCTCAAGAAAGATAATACAATTATATACATCATAGAAATTTATTTAGAATTTTTAGGGATTAAATAATTATAATTTATTATGACACAAAGATGATGCAGTAATTGTCTTATTAATGAAATATTGACATAATTGATGTTATAAATGCCCAAATAAATGTAATTTGAGACTTTTATGACTTAAATTAATTTTCGAGTTTAATATGACATGTTATTGTTGATATAAGTAACTTTTTTCGAACTTATCATTCTGTTATGAATTTCATAAAAATCATGTACCAAATAGTGTCAAAATTGACATAAATTAGTTTTTAAAACAAATATTATATTATTAATTGTTATTTAATTCCTAAAAATCTAAGGTTCGGCCAAATGACTTATATAAGGATTTATATATTAATAATAAATAACTTGGGGTTCTTTTGGCTTGTTATGGCAAGTTTATGAACCATATAGTGTAAGAAAACAAAAAGACACGGTAAAAGTTAAATTATTTAACTTAGAGTTAAATCTAATTGATAAGGTCAAAATAATAACATAAACTTGTATAAATCCTATTGGATTAGAGGATTGCGACCCATCCCCACTTTAGCTTCAAAATAAGACCCTTTGGAACCATTATAAGCCGAATTTTACCTTAATATAAAATAATATTTTGAGATTTTCCTAAGGTGCCCCTCTCCTCCCTTATAAAAGGGAACCTCCTCCCTCTCCTCCTTACACCAATTTGAGAATTCAATATCGTCCAACCCCTGACAAAATCTCTTCTCCACTTCCCTAGTATCATCCTAGAGGTCCTGGTCTTCTTTGATATTTTTCTGATAACTTTTATATTTTACTGAATAGTATAAACACGCTATATTTTAATTAAAAACAACTTTTTTCATCATAATATCTTCTGTGGTTAAATTATAATATTGAATGGTTTTAAAGTATAAATAGAATATATTTTTACCATTTAATATAATTTATGTCATTAGCATTGATTTTACCTTGAATTCGTAGGTTAAATCAATTCAATCTTTTGTAATGTTTTAAAGAAAAACCCGTTTTCTTTCGATAACGGGATTAATTTTAATTTAATTTCTGCATCTTTTGTGTACTGAATTTGGAAAAATGGATTCCATATTTGGAATCATTGGGTCCAAATTATGTTAATAAGCTACTTTTTATTTTTGGGCATTGTGAATAGTAACTACGGTAAATTTTATTTACTATAGTTAAAGGTAAATCGGGTAATTAAGGGTAAATATAAGATTATAAAATTACCCTAACACTTGGAAAAATCCTATTGGATGGATAAATGTAGACCCATATAATCTAAGGGTCGGATTAGATTCATTTTATGGACTTTTGTCCATGAAAATAATTTAATTATTATTAAAACCAAAGAATGTGACAACATGTCACTTTCTTAAATCTTATAAGTATACTAATTTTAATTTAGTAATAAACATCATGAAACATAGAACATGAATAGTCTCCATAAATCTAGTACATTTATCTACATCATAGGAATTTATTTAGAATTTTTAGGGATTAAATAATTATCATTTATTATGACACAAAGATGATGCAGTAATTGTCTTATTAATGAAATATTGACATAATTGATGTTATAAATGCCCAAATAAATGTAATTTGAGACTTTTTATGACTTAAATTAATTTTCTAGGTTTATATGACATGTTATTGTTGATATAAGTAACTTTTTTTTTAACTTATCATTCTGTTATGAATTTCATAAAAATCATGTACCAAATAGTGTCAAAATTGACATAAATTAGTTTTTAAAACAAATATTATATTATTGATTGTTATTTAATTCCTAAAAATCTAAGGTTTGGCCAAATGACTTAGATAAGGATATATATATTAATAATAAACAACTTGGGGTTCTTTTTTCTGTTTATGGTAAGTTTATTAACCATATAGTGTAAGAAAACAAAAAGACACGGTAAAAGTTAAATTATTTAACTTAGAGTTAAATCTAATTGATATGGTTAAAATAATGACCTAAACTTGTCTAAATCCTATTGGATGAGAGGATTTCGACCCATACCCACTTTATATTCGAAATAAGACCCTTTGAAACCATTATAAACCGAATTTGACCTTAATATAAAATAATATTTTGAGATTTTCCTAAGGTGCCCCTCTCCTCCCTTATAAAAGGGCACCTCCTCCCTCTCCTCCTCACACCAATTTGAGCATTCAAGCTCAGAAAAACCCTACGGAAATATCTTATCCACTTCCCTAGTTTCATTATAGAGGTCATGGTCTTCTTCAAAGACCATCCTTAGTTCTTTAAGTGGAGGTTAAGTGAAGGCGCGTC
This sequence comes from Viscum album, assembly GCA_963277665.1. NCBI lineage: Eukaryota > Viridiplantae > Streptophyta > Magnoliopsida > Santalales > Viscaceae > Viscum > Viscum album. The sequence continues at coordinate 1,725,050,017 of OY728155.1, forward strand.
AAAAAGAGATAATATCCATTACCGATCTTTTTCAATTTCTTTCTTCTTCAACTTCTTCTTATTTAGTTGTTTAATGATAAAGTAATAACATCGGTATTTCTTATATACTGATATGTTATTATTAATATGAAACAACTCTAATTAACCTTCTATCCATCCTACCGAAAAAGGAAATCATCATGTGTGCGTACGTACGGAATACCGTCTCCACGTCGTGGTGTAATCTATTTTCGGCCACCACCTTAATTGGATGGGTATAATGGTGTAATGAGTAACTATATATGATTATTATATAGTTCTATTGATACTGAAATAGTATACATACACTTCAACACAATTCCACGACCATGGGAACGATATCATCGCTCGTGCGTACGTACGGACAACCGTCTCCACGACGCGATGAGATTCATTATCCATGTTAAACATTCTAGAATGATTATAAAGTATATATAATGAATAAAAATGAAATATATGACATGGTAAATCTACTTTATTTATGTATATATATATTTCATCTACTTACTTCCATTCAATACAATAAGGAAAGGAAAACAGCGTCCATTCGTACGTACGGACTACCGTCTCCATGAACGGTGTGTTTCATTTCTTTTATCTATCTATTATATATATATATATACTGAATATATATGATATATAAATCATATTTTATATTCTGCAAGTAAGTAAATCAGGATATAAGTAATAATAATGTCAAGAACAACAAGTCCAAACACCTACGATAAATGAAACGATTTTACCCAAAATGCTTCTTTAACAAGGAATTTACAAAAGAACGGGTAATATAAAGTCATAAGTGAACCATATATGATATCATAACAATGAATATGATTCTGTAATAAGTTAATGACATTATTTAAATCATTATACAGGAGGTTCGGATACGTACAAAGCATATCAGACATAAGGTAAGGGAAAATCTCGCAATCTCAATTTTTATCCGAGATTGTTTATACTTCAGAATTTACTAGGGAATATTTATCATCCACATCCATGGTTCCTCAATATGTAATATTTATATCCTTCTACAATATTTTATATCCAATTTTACTCTTCGATGAGTTTTTAGTAAAAGATATGAAAGGAATCTTTTGTCGTTTTTCGTACGAGGTACTTTTTGACTTTTCCGACAAAAGTACAAGAAGAATGTTTTTTTAACTTATACGGCATGAATGGATTTTTAAAACATTATTTACAAGAAGCTTACTTTACAAGTTTTCAAGTTTATTTTTAATCAACTTCTTTTAGTTTAGAATTGTATGACATGTTATGAAAGGAAAAGTGTTTTTGAAGAAGAAAGGATATTTTCCTCAAGAATGGAGTTCAAGTGTTTTATCAAAATTATTTTCCATCTAAGATAATAAAGGGTTCTATTTCTATCCCTATTATTACATTTATTTGACTATGTTGTGATGGAATTATTTTTATGAATTCTGTTATCTTATATGAATTGTTTTATGATGTCATGATGTTTAAGATTCCCATTTTTATTACATGGGTTATGCTATGATGTATGGTTTATGATTTTTTGGCACACATAAGAATGGTATCATTATGAGATGTTTGGTACCTATATCTCCCTCCAATGCATTGGGTAAAGATTTTATATCTCATGAGATAGGCATGGTTGGAATGGTAGGTTATACCGGTTCAGTGAAACAGGACTGAAACGAGGGTGACTCGGTTCAGAAATGGACTTTGTCCACTAAGATAGTCTTGGCAATGAGTCTTGACTAATAAGATATGATTCTCTATGATTATGTGTGTATGCCACAAAGTTTCATGTTTTAAGTTATGATTATTGGGATTTCATTTCACTGTTATGATTTATCCCATGTTATGAAATTATGCTCTCTTTTGCAGGTTAATATTTCCAAAATGTTATGTTCTTATGAATATGATGTGATTGATATTTCATTTGTTTACCCTTACTGAGCATTTGAGCTCACCCTTTTATATTTTCATTTCCGCGGGATATAAAGAAAGGTTTTAGGAAAAAAAGGAAGATCTTTATGGGAGATGTTGAAGATCTTTCACCACGATTAGAAGATTATATTCCGAGTTTCCAAAGACACTAAACTATTACGATCCTTGTGTGTGTGTTTTTGTTATGTACTAAGTATTCCGCAAAAGTAATGTAATGTCCATGTACATCAATCTTTGGGTTTCTACAGTTGGTATCAGAGGCAAAGGAGGTAGGAATGTATCCGATCTTTGGGAACTCTCACATGTGAGCGTTGGACGAAGCATGGATCTCTGCCCAAGGGCTTCATGAGGAAATGGATGCCACTGGGGATGGTGGTGTGTCCGGCCCAGGGGGGGTGTAGCTGCCCATGGAGTGCCCTGATAGGTATCAATTATAGTCCACTGGAAGTAATTCCAGACCGCTACAGTTGGTATCAGAGAAAAGGTTTAGTCAACCTTTGGAAACTAGGATGCGAGAACTTTAGTGAGATCCCTAGAGATATTTCTAAGGTATGTCTAGGGATGCCTCTAAGGTTAAGAATACATATAGGTTATAGTCATAGAATTACTCTAACGATATTAGAATTTAACCTAAGATTTTATATATTAAGGTTACTCCCCCTTTACTATGTTGTTTTCCCTAGAATTATTTTTGCCTCTCACAAAATTCTTTTTGGGTTTTAGACGATGGCTGGAACCCGAGGGAACTGTGTTGATCACTGTAATGGACAATGCAATGATTTTCCTCCTAAACAAACAAGTGTTATGGGAGATGGAGTGAAAAATCTTATTTCTATACTTACACAAGCTATGAATCATTCTGCACTTCCAAATGAACAGAGAAGGGAACAATATTCTATTGAGTTCTTCATGAGGCAACGTCCACCTTCTTTTAGTGGGTCTTCCGATCCACTTGTTGTTGAATAATGGATCAGTACCACTGAAAAGATATTTCCAGTTCTTCAATGTTCTGAACATGATAAAGTCATCTTAGCAGTATATCGTTTGGAAGGGGAAGCTGATCAATGGTGAAATCTTATCAAGAATACGAGGACAAGAGATGAAATTGAGTCCATGGAATGGGACGAGTTCAAGAACTTGTTTTTCAGTAAGTACATCCCTCGTATTCTTCGAAAAACGATGGAAAAGGTGTTTCTTGAGCTGAAGCAGAAGGATGATGAATCTGTTGGTATATACGAAGCGAATTTTACAAGACTTGCAAGGTATGCATCTGGCATTATCATCCAACCTGAAAGTAAAGTTGATCGATTTTTCAGTGGCTTAAAACCAAGTCTTCGAAGGGCATTAGCTATAAGAGACTTCAGTAGCTATGAAGAAATTGTGCATTATGCTATCAATGTAGAAATGGAAGTTGGTGTTACTTCTCCATCTCATAGTTTTGACAAGAATCGAAAGATGGAGTTCAAGGAGAAATCTCAGAATAATGGTGAAAAGAAGATGAATTTTTCCTTATGCTCAAAGGGTGGAAAGAAGCATGGTGGAGATTGTCTTAAAGGGACAGGTAAATGTTTCAAATGTGGAAAGGAAGGTCATCGGGCATTTGAATGCCGCAATGATGGGAAGAAGATGTCTAATGATGCAAACAAAGTAATGGATACACAGAATGAACCTACTACACTTCAATGTTTCAAGTGCAAGGAGATGGGACATTATTCCAATAAATGCCTTAATCTAAGGGTTAGTGATGATCGACATGAGCAACCTCTTAAGGCAAAGGACAAAGGGAAGTCACATGCGATCACTATTGGCAATGTTGAATATGACACAGATGTGGTGGAATGATTATGTGTTTATGTAATGGGATTCCAAAATAATGTAGTATCATGGAGTATTGGAATATTTATGTATTGTTATAATGTGGTATTCAAAGTGATTGAGATATTTTTGGAAATAAGATGATATGCTCATAATGAAGGGAAAATGAGAAAATGAAATGTTTAACAGTATTCATGAGCTCATGCTTGATATAAGGACTAAGTGATATCATGGTTTGAGTATATTGAATTTTGAGGATTTTGGTATGTGGAAAGTGTTAACTTTTAACTGCATTCATGTTTTCACTATGGTTCAATGGGTATTCATTTTTTCAAGAGAATACATGATTAAGGTATTCACATGATTGGAATGTGACCAACAATATATATATGTGGGGGATAAATGATAGTATTCACATGCTTGGTTGATGACATTTCAAGTAATCGTTTTTTTTATACTATGAGCTTGGACCGAAGTATTTTAGATAAGCCTAAATATTGGAATGGATTATATTGGACATAAGTTAGTATTGTCTAAGGATAGAACTTTTTTTTTGATATTATTTATGGGATGTTATAGTAATATAGCTTTAGAAAAAGGACAACCTGTCGGACGGGCGACAGCCCATCGCGTCAGACAATGATGTGGGAATTGAACCCACAACTGAAGTGCGACTGGCCTTTATCGCCTACCACTGGCCTACAGGAAGTCCCTGTTTAGTAGAAACTAGTTTTATTATATTAAGCAGTATGATACACGAAGTATAAGTCCATCTTAGGAACCATATATGATTAATCTCACTATAGATCGACTTATGTATATAACTTTTGCTAACTTTTTGTTTGAGACAGATGGAATGACCCATCATTCTATCACATGATCTGCTAACACTTCACAAATAACAAATTCAACTTCATTTATTTAAGAGATGAAGTGAAAATTGTTCAAGGCACGAACAACAGTGAGATTGTACCAAAATAAAGTAAGTATTTATTCTAATTCAAATTCTTCAACTTTAGGGAAATGATCTTGAAAACCAAAAATGTTGTCCTAGTGCCCTTATATTCGATGAATCAGATGGTACCCTAGATCGTCACAAATTTATGGCTTCGTGACTGCTGGCTTTTTTATAGCCATGTTCTCTACCACTCTCCATCAGAACTTGATGGTTAGATTTTTCTTTCATATCCATATTTTCACCTATGTTCTCCTATGTGGAAACCCAGTGATGAGTTAATTTGGGTAACCGTTACATTTCATACTTTAGTTTTTAAAGAAATATTTTGGTATTCCTTTTTAGGATGTGGATTTTTATTAAATAAACTTTCGAGTAGTAAACCATTTATAACCCCGATGAATTTCGAGGGAGAAATTCATTTTAAGGGGGGTAGAATGTAGCACCCCGAGATTTTATGAAAAATATTCTTTTAATTTCATTAGTGTCTTGTGTTTTATGCTACACCATGATTACCTTGCTTTATACACAACATCGTATTAGCTTGCAGTATACGCAACACTATTCTTAGATCGTGTTACACACAATTTTGATAATATTTATTCTACGCAACATTGAGTATATATATATATATATATATTCAATGTATAAATGAAATATGTTTGGATTCTCTTATACGAAACAACGAAGGATTCTTGCACCACACGCAACCCTGACTTGGCTTGCATTACACACAATCGCGACCTTCCTCAATAGCATGTGTTGTACGCAATACCGGGTTTTACTAAACAACGATATATTATTATAATATTGTTATGAAATAGCCGTTATGAATAGTATTAACTAAATTTTGAATCTTATAACATTATTATTCATCTTACACATTTTCTAAAACATGGTATAAGAACAAAATAAATTTTTCTGGTAAAATAAGTATTTTTCAAAAAATGCAGTTTTGCCGCCTTTTGATGGCGCACCCACCTTAAATCTAGTTTTTGACATGTTTATATGTTCAATTTGACAAAATAAAATTCTTCTTTTGAATCAGGATATAAAAATTTACATTAGATAAAGTTTTGATATTTTTCTGATAACTTTTATATTTTAATGAATAGTATAAACACGCTATATTTTAATTAAAAACAACTTTTTTCATCATAATATATTATGTGGTTAAATTATAATATTCAATGGTTTTAAATTATAAATAGAATATATTTTTACCATTTAATATAATTTATGTCATTATCATTGATTTTACCTTGAATTCGTAGGTTAAATCAATTCAATCTTTTGCAATGTTTTAAAGAAAAACCCATTTTCTTTCGATAACGGGATTAATTTTAATTTAATTTCTTCATTTTTTGTGTATTTAATTTGGAAAAATGGATTCCATATTTGGAATCAGTGGGTCCAAATTATGTTAATAAGCTACTTTTTACTTTTGGGCATTGTGAATAGTAACTACGGTAAATTTTATTTACTTTAGTTAAAGGTAAATCGGGTAATTAAGGGTAAATATAAGATTATAAAATTACCCTAACACTTGGAAAAATATTATTGGATGGATAAAATTAGACCCATATAACCTAAGGTTCTTATTAGATTCATTTTATGGACTTTTTTCCATGAAAAGAATTTAATTATTATTAAAACCAAAGAATGTGACAACATGTCACTTTCTTAAATTTTATAAGTATAATAATTTTAATTTATTAATAAACTTCATGAAACTTCGAAAATTAATAGTCTCAAGAAAGATAATACAATTATCTACATCATAGAAATTTATTTAGAATTTTTAGGGATTAAATAATTATAATTTATTATGACACAAAGATGATGCAGTAATTGTCTTATTAATGAAATATTGACATAATTGATGTTATAAATGCCCAAATAAATGTAATTTGAGACTTTTATGACTTACATTAATTTTCTAGTTTAATATGACATGTTATTGTTGATATAAATACTTTTTTTCGAACTTATCATTCTGTTATGAATTTCATAAAAATCATGTACCAAATAGTGTCAAAATTGACATAAATTAGTTTTTAAAACCAATATTATATTATTAATTGTTATTTAATTCCTAAAAATCTAAGGTTCGTCCAAATGACTTAGATAAGGATTTATATATTAATAATAAATAACTTGGGGTTCTTTTGGCTTGTTATGGTAAGTTTATTAACCATATAGTGTAAGAAAACAAAAAGACACGGTAAAAGTTAAATTATTTAACTTAGAGTTAAATCTAATTGATAAGGTTAAAATAATAACATAAACTTGTATAAATCCTATTTGATTAGAGGATTGCGACTCATCCCCACTTTAGCTTCAAAATAAGACCCTTTGGAACCATTATAAGCCGAATTTGACCTTAATATAAAATAATATTTTGAGATTTTCCTAAGGTGCCCCTCTCCTCCCTTATAAAAGGGCACCTCCTCCCTCTCCTCCTTACACCAATTTGAGCATTCAATATCGTCCAACCCCTGCCAAAATCTCTTCTGCACCTCCCTAGTATCATCCTAGAGGTCCTGGTCTTCTTTAAAGACCATCCTTAGTTCTTTAAGTGGAGGTTATGTGAAGGCGCGTCAAAAGGAGGTAATATCCATTACCGATCTTTTTCAATTTCGTTCTTCTTCAACTTCTTCTTATTTAGTTGTTTCATGATAAATTAATAACATCAGTATTTATTATATACTTATATGTTATTATAAATATGAAACAACTCTAATTAACCTTCTATCCATCCTACAGAAAAAGGTAATCAATGCGCGTGCGTACGTACGGAATACCGTCTCCACGCAGTGGTGTAATCTATTTTCCACCACCACATTAATTGGATTGGTATAATGGTGTAATGAGTAACTATATATGATTAGTATAGATTGATATTGATACTTAAATAGTATACATACACTTCAACATAATTCTACGACCATGGGAACGATATCATCGCTCGTGCGTACGTACGGACTACCGTCTCCACAACGCGATGAGATTCATTATCCATGTTAACCATTCCAGAATGATTATAAAGTATATATAATGAATAATAATGAAATATATGACATGGTAAATCTACTGGATTTATGTATATATATATGTCATCTACTTACTTCCATTCAAGACAATAAGGAAAGGAAAATAGCGTTCATGCGTACGTACGGACTACCGTCTCCATGAACGGTGTGTTTCATTTCTTTTATCTATCTATTATATATATATATATACTGAATATATATGATATATAAATCATATTTTATATTCTGGAAGTAATTAAATCATGATATAAGTAATAATAATGTCAAGAACAACAAGTCCAAACACCTACGATAAATGAAACGATTTTACCCAAAACGCTTCTTTAACATGGAATTTACAAAAGAACGGGTAATATAAAGTCCTAAGTGAACCATATATGATATCATAACAATGAATATGATTCTGTAATAAGTTAATTACATTATTTAAATCATTATACATGAGGTTTGGAAACGTACAAAGCATATCGGACATAAGGTAAGGGAAAATCTCGCAATCTCAATTTTTATCCGAGATTGTTTATACTTCAGAATTTAACGGGGAATATTTATCATCCACATCCATGGTCTCTCAATATGTAATATTTATATCCTTCTACAATAGTTCATATCCAATTTTACTCTTCGGTGAGTTTTTAGTAAAAGATATGAAAGGAATCTTTTGTCGTTTTTCGTACGAGGTACTTTTTGACTTTTCCGACAAAAGTACGAGAAGAATGTTTTTTTTAACTTATACTGCATGGATGGATTTTTAAAACATTATTTCCAACAAGCTTCCTTTACAAGTTTTTATGTTTATTTTTAATCAACTTCTTTTAGTTTAGAATTTTATGACATGTTATTAAAGGAAAAGTGTTTTTGAGGAAGAAATGATATTTTCCTCAAGAATGGAGTTCAAGTGTTTTATCAAAATTATTTTCCATCTAAGATAATAAAGGGTTCTGTTTCTATCCCTATTATTACATTGATTTGACTATATTGTGATGGAATTATTTTTATGAATTCCTTTATCTTATATGAATTGTTTTATGATGTCATGATGTTTAAGATTCCCATTTTTATTACATGGGTTATGCTATGATGTATGGTTTATGATATTGTGGCACACATAAGAATGGTATCATTATGAGATGGGTGGGACCTATATCTCCCACCAATGCATTGGGTAAATATTATATATATCATTAGATAGACATGGATGGAATGGTAGGTTATACCGGTTCAGTGAAACAGGACTGAAACGAGGGTGACTCGGTTCCGAAACGGACTTTGTCGACTAAGATAATCTTGGCAATGAGTCTTGACTAATAAGATATGATTTTCTATGATTAAGTTTGTATGCCAAAAATTTTCATGTTTAAAGTTATGATTATTGGGATTTCATTTCACTACTATGATTTATCACATGTTATGAAATTATGCTCTCTTTTGCAGGTTAAGATTTCCAAAATGTTATGTTCTTATGAATATGATGTGATTGATATTTATTTTGTTTACCCTTACTGAGCATTTGAGCTCACCCTTTTATGTTTTCTTTTCCCCAGGATATAAAGAAAGGTTTTAGGTAAAAAAAGGATGATATTTATGGGATATGTTGAAGATCTTTCACCACGATTAGAAGATTATATTCCGAGTTTCCAAAGATACTAAACTATTACGGTCCTTGTGTGTGTGTTTTTGTTATGTACTAAGTATTCCACAAAAGTAATGTAATTTCCATGTATGTCAAGCTTCGGGTCTCTACATGCACAACTTACTACTTGCACGCCACTTTCGGCTTGCATGCAACTCACTACTTGTGCGCCACTTTCTTCTTTACACAACTCACTGCTTACATGCAACTCACTTCTTATTCACAACTTACCACTTACGTGAAACTTCCTTCTTGTGTACAACTCCATTCTTGTGCGCCAATCCCTACTTTCATGGCAGTCACTAATTTCATGATTCAGAGCTCGGATTTTCTCAAAGTGTTGAGAATACTCCACTATATTAGCCTCCAATTTATAAGCATTTTTCTGACCCATCGTACAACTCACACAACTTATCCCCAAATAATAAAGTCTCATTCAATCAAGTCCCTTTCATGAAAATAGGACTTTCAAGAAAATACATAACTAGTATTATGTTCCATCCTTTAATATATTTTGAGTTAAAGACATTGAAAAAAATGGTTGCATGAAACTTTACAAACCTCCTAAACACTTGGGCGCAACTTCCTTTCCCAAAAACTGTTCTCTCTAAATTTTGGATCCAAAAATTTGGAAAATATTGGAAAATGGTGGCACCTTAAAAATATTTGTTTGAAAAACCAACCATACTGATTCATAGCCATATTATTTCATCACTAACTCTATAAATCTTGATATATAAACTTTGATCGATCACTTTTATTATCTTATAATTTTCTATGGAATGCATTGTAATTTTCCTGTCTTCCAACACCATTTTTCTTTCCAATAAAACCTGAATATTATTGGTCGTACCTTTTCTCCACCTTTCCTTCATAATGATCTCATAACAAGTTCTCTAAACAAGTTATGATATTTTTTAAATACAAATCATCAAGCATCATCATATCATACAAGGCTTTTATAAAGTGAATTGATTTATCCTCTTTGACAACAAAAGTAAAAACGTTTCAAAAGAGAACCATTCTTACTTAATTATCCATATAACATGGTCCCAATATTAGGTACACTATCCAAATTATTAGGTGAATAAGAATTAATCACATCACTTCATGGAGGTGACAGTTCACACGTACACATGAAGAGTGTAATTATTTTTATGTTCATGGAAAGTAAGAAAGTAATTGATATGTTATTATCTTATAATGATTAATATTTAATTAATATCACATATGAATATTGATTTTATAATTATAACTAGTCATGATATATGGTTATGGAAAATTAATTATATCGGTTTGTGGAGGTGATAGTTTACACGTAAGCACTAATGATTAATTCCTTTACCATTTAATGGAAGTGGAGGTAGAATTAGGTGATTATATTAACAAAATAACATACTAGTATATTGAGGATTCTTCGGGTATTATTTCATAATGGAAGAAGAATATTTTAAGGAATTGAAAAAGAAATAAAATAGAAACAGATAAAAAAATATACCACTTCTTCGAATGGTCTCCTTTATTTACCACCTTAACACCTCTAAGGAGGGTGCTCTGCCAAAATTAAAGCCTCTAAAGAGTGGGTATAGATTATATGAGGGGTTTCGGGTAGATATTCGCTAAAAATGGTTTATAAAGTTTAAGTAAAATAGAATAATGAGTGCCTTTTTATAGGAGAGTATAGGGGAATGATTAGAAACCCTTAAAATATAAAATTAATATAAAGTAAATTTTAACTAAAAATGAATCCAAATTATGTTATTTAGAATAAAATATTATTATGGTTCTAAAATATATCAACCAAAAAAAGTATTCATGTTTTATTTTCATTTTAAACCTTATCATTCCGTTTTACACTTAATGATTCTTTTTTTGATTTTAATTGTGGTCATAAAATTTTAAATATTAAGAGGCTATAAATTTTACTTATGTTGGGTAAATTTCCAATAAAAGAAATATTAATAACCATTATACCTTATAATATATAATTTTTAAATTTTAATGATTTTATGATTTTTGAATAATTTAATAAAATATTAGTTCTAATAAAATATCAATAGTTTCAATTTTGACACTATTAATTTCATTGAATTTAAATAAAATCTAAAAATAGAGATAACTTTAATAAACTATTTAATTTAATTTTAAAATGTCATAGTCACCTATAAAATTCATGGGGTACCCTAATTAATTCTAATTATATTTATTTTAATATTTTTCATATAATTTATTTTATATTTCAATTAATAAAACAATTACTATATCATAATTATGTTGTAATTTATGGTTAATTATTTAATCTATAAAAATTAAAAATAAATTTTTATGATTTAGATAATTTAATTATATTAATGGAGAAAATTTATTATCAAAATTATATCTTTTTAATCCCTATATTAAAAATATTATACTTTTTAGAAATAATAGGGTTACATTTTGTCACTTTCTTTTATTTTAATAATATTTATGTCGTTTTCAAGGGAAAAATGACATTAAATGATTTATTTATGATCCTTATTTGTTAAGGGTAAAATTTTATTCATCCAATAGTTTTTTTTAAGTTTTATAGTAATTTTATTGTCCTTGTCAAATTATTTTTTACACTAATTTACCAAACATACATTTAACAGTGTTAAATAAACAAATTACCAAAGTTTCTATTCATAAAATCCAAAAAATAAAAGAAAAATATTTACATAAATTGGAAACATTTATTCCAAATATGGAATCCATTTTTCAAAATTTTAAACAGATAATTTTTAGTAATTAAATTAAAACTAATTTCGTTGATGAAACGAGAAAATGTGTTTTTAAAAGTAAAAATCATCAAAATATTGACATGTGTTTATATCCAATTTCAATGTGAAATTACATCCAATGACATAAATTTTATTAAAGGATAAAAAAATAATCTAATTATACTTTAAAACCAATTAAAAAGATAATTTTAAATTTTAAATAAATTACATAAAAAATAAATTTTGAATTAAAATGCAGTATTTATCACTATTCATTAAAATATAAAATTTATCAAAAAAATACCAAAAATTAAACCAAACTAAATTTTTATGTCCCTATTACAAATAAGTAGTTTATTTTTCAAAATATAACTTATAAAAGTTTCAAAACCCTGTTTAAAAATTGGTTCTCCATCAAAAGGTGGTAAACTGTTTTTTAGAAGGTCAATGTTTTAAACCATAAAACTAGATTTATCAAATATGTTATTTAAAATATTGTCTCTTTTAATTAATATATATTTACAAATATAAAAATACTTATTCTATAATTATGTGGTTTGTTATAAGTGGGAATACATTGGGGTTTTATTATTATAATACATTATTTCTTGTATGGTATATTTGGTAGTAGATTTCCATGGGTGGATATGAACATATTACACCAGTTTAGGTGATGAGTCAGTTTCACTTTTTGTTCAATAAGATTTAATATTATTTCTTTATATACATGAGATGGAGTTTATTTATGTATCCATCTTGTCTCTCTCTTTCACATATTTCTCTTAGAGATAATTTCTCCAGTTTATATGTACGATATACACTCGATGTTGGTCGCCAACTTGGGGCCTACTAGAGGTGGGACTCCAGGGGGTCATTATCTCTCTTCCTTCATTATCGACTCAGGGAGAACTCTTTCGAATTAGGGGGTTATGACAGAGTGGTATCAAAATTCTAAATTGGGGGATATGAGAGAGTTATGAGTTTGGCATAGAAAATATTAATGTGTTAGTAAGGAAATGATGTCCGCTAAGTTTCGTAAGTGATGTAAATGTTAGAGATTAGATGATAAATTGGTATTTAGGTCCCCCCTATGATCTTATACACAAACCTTTAATTTTACTAAGCCAACTACGTAAGGTTTCATTAGTTTTGGGGTAGAGACCTATGAACGGATCATGCATCATTCTTGTTTTCACCTATGTTTGAAATTGTAAGACTTTGGGAGTATGTTAACATTAATTAAATTAAATAAATGATTAAAGATTTAATGTTAAATATAATGTATTCTAGATTAAGGATCTATAACCATTTTTTCTTCTTGTAGTCATTGGCTCTAAGTTAAAATACTTATCAGTTTAACATTGAAAATGTTTATAAGGATATGTCAGTTGATCATATTATAATAAAGGTTAACAACGATGATACTTATGGGAGGACACTCAAATATTTTCAAAAATATATTCTATAGAATTATGAAGGACCTATTATGGACTCGTCATAGAAAACTAGTTTTTTGAGGTTGAGATAGATTTTATTTTAATCCATGATTGGAAAGAGAATTGGGTTTCATTTACCATGATGATATTGTGTTGAGTAGTGGGGGGAAGTGGTGGATCTGATACCTCAAGGATCATGAGTTATCAATAGTATCATGAAGGATGTTTTGAGACAAGTTCCAAGTTGATATTTTTTCTTTGAACACAAAGGTGTCTAGTTTCCATGAGCTGCATTCCCTTCAGTAAGGAATTTATATTGTGTTATAGCTTTGGACCCATTTTATGATGCTACTTCGATATGATTCTGACATATTTTTATAACACGAGGCTAGGGCGATTCATATTGAGGATACCTTTCATCCAGTAATCCAATATGAGGATACCTCATTCATATTTCTAAAATATTTCAAGGTGTTTGTGAGAGAACAGGTTTTCAATAGAGTGATGTCTAGAACCAAATCATCTTGACAGGAGAGTCTTCAGGACTCTACATAAAGTGGATATATGGTCTGGGGTTATTGTTTTTTATATAGAAGATATTTCAATCAGTCTTTGGTACGTTCTGGTCCCCATATTCTTGTTTCTCTAGGGTTGGAGGCTCTCATACTTTTTTCATGGGATCATACATGTTTTATTCTTATGTAGGAAATGATATCAGTGAATAGAGTTCATGACCTTTTAGAGTAGTCAATGCGTTCCAGGTGTTCCACTTTAGTATCATCCTCTGAGGTAGCTTCATCTAAGGTAGATCAAAAGAGTGGATAAAGGCCGGGAATAGGACATCCATAAGATTATCCTCATCCAAATATATTAGTGCATGGTCATGGATGTGGTCATCATTAGGATTTGAGAGGTTATGGAGTAGGTCATTGTCAGCTTCTTTCTCTAGAATTGGATGCGCAGGCTGGGCATGACATCGTTAAATGAAGCCTTTTCTTGTCTTCTACATGTGTTCATGTTTTTTTAAATTTGGTAGCTACATAATCCTCTATATCACATACCTTAATCCATGCCTTGGGACTTGGGGTAGATATACTTTGAGTTCCCTTGGCTTTAACTACACTAGTTGGAGGTCCATCATATTTCTATAATATATGAAGACAAATTGAAAAGGTTCTAATGTATAACCCCTCGTAGATAGAATTAATGTGTTTATAAACATATTTGTATGAAATTATCATCATTAATTACTAGTTGTATTTAGTGAAGGATATTGTTTATTTCTTAAGGAGACAAGTTCTGTTCTATGATGTCGACAGTGATCCTATTTTTTTGTGTGGGAAAGTTAGACCCTCAGATCGGTTAGAGGTGACTTACATCCATGTGTTCCTTGATTTCCAAGCTAATATTGAGTTCATCATAGATCCATATTTCAGTGTTTCCTATAGTTGTGGAAGATTACCCATACATTTTTTCTTGGGATGATGTGGTGTTACCCACTCAATAGAATATTGATTTTTGGGATCAATATACAATCATGTGTTTGTCCTATCATAATATATTTATATAGGATAGTGCCTTCTGATTTTTGATATTTGTGAGTATAGCTCGATGATCTGTTACTGAAGGATTTTTTTAGGTGAGTGTGTGACCATGGGGTATCGTTTTTTTCATAAATATGGACAATGGTTGTCTATTCCTTTGTATCTATTAGCATCACTTAAATCAGGTAATAAAAAAGAACCGCTATCCTATTTTATAGATTTTTAATTTATTAGATCTATTGAAAGGATCAATTTGGCTCTCAAAAAACAATTTGTGGTTATGATATCATTATAGGGGGGTAAAGGATTAGGATATTCCGAAGACTGATTTATGATATTTTCATGGGGATTATGAGTTCTTTATGATGTAATTTGGTGTTATGAACACTCTGTACATGTTCGTGGGTTTAATTAATATAGTGTCCAGAGAGTTCTTGGATCAGTTCATGGTGGTTTTCATTAACGACATCTTTGATTAATTCATATCTAAAGAGGTGTATGTAGATAATCTATGTTAAATTTTGGTAGTTATTCATCATCAAAATCTTTTCAAAAAAATTCAGTGTTTCATTTCTAGGATTATGATTTTCATTTCTTAGAGAATGTCATGTCCTAGGAAGAAGTAGTTGTGGATACTTTGAAGATATATGTGTTTTTTTCAAGTGAATTCCTCAAGACTATTGTGGATCTGTTAAGTTTCCTTGGTTGTACAAGATATTATAGGTGGTTAACAAAACAATTATATCAGGTTTTGACTCCTCTTATATTATTAAAGATGAATGATCAAGCATTATTGTGGACTGATTAGTGTTAGAAAGCTTTCGAGTGACTGAATAAGAAGGTGTTCATCACTCATATAATATGTTTTCTAGAAAGGGAATTTTGTTTGAGGTATTCTATGATACCTATATTCTTTTATTAGGTTTATTTTTTATTAATATACATAATTTTATTCTTATGGTACTTATAAATAGATCGCCATGATACAAACTACACCACCCAATATCTCGAGTTATTAATATTTAATTTTTCCTTAAATTTATGGTGGAATTACCACATCAGTGATTTTTTTTTTGATTTTACCAATCATAAGAGCCTGGGATATGTCTTATACCTATGTGAATTGAACATTAAACAAAAAATATGTATATAATAATTGACATATTATATATTTTATATTTCATATACACCAAGAAAGGATAATTTGGTAGATAATGTGCTGAGTAGAAAGTCACGCAGTGATGCTATGCATAAAACTAGGGATTTTTAGAGAGTGGAGGAAGAAAACTCAATGATGCATCATTATATGGTTTAGGTTAGAAGTATGGGTTTTCTATCCTGGATGATAGAGAAATCATATTTCTTGGATAAGGTAGAGGAGTCCTATTTGGGTGATTCTGAGGTGGAGTTATAGAGAGTCAATAGTTATCTTTAGTGATGCTTCTAGTAGTTGTTCCAAGGATAAACAACACCAAGTGTTGATTCAACGAAGGATTTCCATCCCTTTGGAGATGTGTGATTTCATTCTCATAGCTCACCCTTTAATGTTTATCCTTGCGTAAAAAAGAAGTTCTAAGATCTGAGAGGATAGTTTTGGTGTTGTGGGTTGAAGTGAGCAGTTGGAGAGTTTGTATCTTGATGCTTTATCTACCAGAAGGTGAAGGTATAGCAACATGTTCATGGTTGTTTTCTATATCTATTTTATGTTCCCCCATTGGAAGTGGGATGACTTATTTATAAGCTTCATTACTATTTTACCTTTATCTCAGGGATGCATTGATTCTATATGAGATATAGTGGATAGTTTGATAAAATCAAACTAACTTATTGTGGTTAACGACTTGATATTAGTGGCGGTTTCATCGATGTAGTATCTAGAGGAGTTGGTAAGACTTCATAGAGTGTCTAGAATGATCATATCTGATCAAAATATTTATTTTACCTACATGTTATGGAGAGGTCTTTATCATTCTTTTCGATCTCAATTATGAATTATCACTACTTTTAATTTGTAAATGGATGGTCAGACATAAAAAACTACCTAGACACTTGAGGACTTTTTTTGTTATTTTGTCCTGGATTTTGGAGGTTCATGGATGAGGTACCTAACTTTGGTTGAGTTTACATATAATAATATTTTTCATTCCACCATTCTTATGGAACTGCTTTATTATTAGTAAGTATGGCCTTTTTTACCCATTATGTTGAACTGGGGTTGGATAGTCAGTAATTATCATGTCAAAGCTAGTGTATAACATGACATAGATACTTTAGGTAATTCATGAAAGGATAAAAGTCATGCAAGATCATCATAAACCACATGTTTATAAAAGGAGGAAAAATTTGGATTTTGATGTTAGAGATCATGCATTCTTTAAGGTGGCTCTTTTTCATCGGTTGTGTTGTTTTTTCAAATGGTAAAATATTTCACCTAATTTTTTAGGGATTTAAAGTTGTTGTATCATGTTGGATCCATGGTGTATCAGATAGAGATTTCCTTATAGATGAAACATATATATGATTTTTTCACATGTCACATGTCTGCCATTAACGTCATGATGACTCTCAAATCACTGGTTGGGGAGAGATAGATGATTAGGATGATGTGACCTTCAAGGAGAAACCATATGAGATCTCAGAATGCCATGAGAATTTATTTTAAAGTCATTTTATTCCCCTGGTTAATGTCCATCGGAAGAACAGGGGCATGGAGGTGAGTACATGGGAATCTAAATTATAGACACATGCTCAGTACCCCAAGCTATTTGATGGTTAGGTATTCAATGGTAATGTTTCTTATTTTCTTTTTATTATAATTTTCAAGTTTATGAGGTGGTTTCTCTCTTATTTTGTGTTATTTCCTTGCTCTAATTTGAGAGTTATCTCCCCCAAGAGTCTTTTGGAGTTAGTTTTTTTTTGATTTCATGGTTTGCAACTATTTCCTTTTAAATAGGTGATTGAGATTCTATGATTGTGAGATCCTTGAGAGGTATATCTTAGGGTGGATATTCATATGAACCCTTTATTTTCTTACTCAAGGGTTTTTTGGTTTCTCTAGGAAGAGAATATTTTAAGAGGAATATGATGTGTGGTCATGGACCTTAGTGGACCTTTCCCTTGTAACTATTGGGTGTTGGATCCACATAAAGGATGTTACAGAGTGTTTAGAGCATGTTTGGGGGGAAATGGGGTGTCACGTCCCAAACATTCTTAGTTGTAGCATGGAGGTTTGCATCGTGTTGTAGTGATAGTGGCTATAGAATAGTGGATTGGCTACCACATAAGAGCGGTCAAAGAAGAGTTTCTAGGCTACTTTCTAAATATGGGGTATTTGTGCTATAGTGGGTCAGTTGTGGCAGAGTTAGATAAGTTTTTAAGTCGTGGATTGGGATTTGGCATAGGCCAGTCAAGAGGATATGGAGGGGATCTAAGGGATGCACCTCAACACCTTGAGAATCCACTTCCAATTCAAAAGTGGTAGCTATGTCAGGAATAGGCAAGGTCTTAGTCCCTCCCTGAAAAAATTGAATCTATATCATGGATCCAAATGTGGATTCCATATCTACATTAGAAGGGGTATGTGGTGTAGTCTCCTCCCACTACATTGTGTCTGAGGTGTCCCTCGGCATCATCCATGGGGTTTCCCCATGGTCCCAAAAAATTTTCTTTACCTATAAATAACCCAAGAACCCCAAACTGGGATTTTATCCCACTTCTTCTGCTCAAAACCTCAGCACATTGGATAGTTATTCCAAATCTTTGAATTCCCTATCAACATTTATCAATCCCCAACTTCCAATGATTGATCTGTTGTGACCCATGGTAAGATCTACCACCTTTTATTAGTTGTTTTTCTATGTTTAATCTCATTTCCTCCAATAATTATTTCCATGACTTTTAATTTTATCTATATAATTCTAATGGTGTTTTGTTTTTCATTTTTCAGATCAATCATGTCTTAAATTCATTTAGTGAACATAGTTTCCTTGTGGGGGTAGTGATTACAGATCCATGTTAGAAATTCATTTTGTTTTATCAACATTGGATGTTTAATGTAGGGTATTCTTTACTTATACTTTATTGACAAGTGATCATAAATTCATCCTGAATTATCATATATGTATGGAGGTTTAATTAACCTAATAAATATTATACCATATTAATGAATTTGGTTCACATTTAGTGATTGTGTGTTGTTTATTTCCATTGTGCTAACATTTTGCCTCATGTTTTAACAGATAGTTTTTTATAGGTTATGATATTTCTAGCAGGTTATTATTCTTAGTTTAGCATGTTTTATGAAATTGTAAAATCACATAAATATGGTTAATTTTTAGAATAGATAAATAAAATAAAATAAATGTTTAATGGGCCTTTGTTTTTTATAATCTTATGGTAATTAAATTGATTCAAGCATGCATGATTAAAGAAATATGTAATTCCATGTGTTAATTGAATTGGTTAAATAAGCATAATATGTAATTTCTATAAGGAATAATCATTTTAATAAATTATTTTTCTTTAAATATTTTTAAAGTAATAACATTATATAATGCTTGTTTGAATAGTTTAATAGATTTTTTTATTAGATTTCATCTGTTTCTCATAATTGGAACTTGTGATAATGAAATGGTTAACACAATATGGAATGAAAAAAATTGTTTGAAAACTATAAATGTTTGGGGTAGAAAGAGTCCCTTCAATTATGAATGTCCAGTGCCTTGTTTTATGCTTGAGAGATCATGTTTACATGTAAAGGATAAATTCCATGTTTTATATCAATGTCTCCCCTTTTTCTATGTATTTTTCTTTCTAGTTTCTTTTTTTACTCAAGAGATCATCATTTCCAAGATTTGTGATGTGATTCTCGGATGGATGGTGAGATATGGGTGGGGAGGCCTCAAATTTGGGAAACAATTGAAACCTATGATGGTGAGATGCATGGGGATATACAAGATGGTTTAGGGGTTGGAACTGGGGTGATGGAATGGGTTGAAGTTGGTCTTACATTTTATTATTCATAAGTTGGATGCTTACTATTAATGAATCTTTTTAATAGATGGATGGCCAAGTTTTTGGTGTTTTATAAATTCCTTTCCCCACTCCTTAGGGAAATTGGATTTTATTGGTTGATTCCAACTTGTTGTTAGCTTAAGATTTTTTCCTAGAGTACATGGAATTATGGAATGGTAATAATACATAAGAAATTTATTAACCCATGGGGTTTTTGTTGCTAAAATTAAAATAAGATGCTTCTCTAGAGAAATTGTGGACTTTGGTTTGGATTATTCCTAGGGGTATTGGACATCACTTTGATGGTTTATGGAAGGTAATTAGAAAAAAATTATGAATAATGGATAATAAACTACTTAACATAGAGGGTTGGATAAAAAAGGAAATAAGTAATTTAATGTTAGTATTCTTAAATACTTGTGAACTTATAGGATATCTAGTCCCCAAAAGTAGCAATTGTGTGTCTAAGTGATGAAAACTTATGTTGAGAATAGGACAGGGTTATTCCCATAATTTGGTTGTGATATATATTATATCTTATATCTTTTTGTAATTTCATATGATACCCCACCCATATTAGTCAGGTTTTTTGGAACCTAATAGACTTTGGGATGATTCTTTCCCCAAAATCACATTAAGAGGATGGATGGATGACTACCCTATCTAATTGTACTCTCTTATACTGATAGTAATATGTGTTGGTATGTATGGTGGCTAGTTTCCCCATATATGTGTGTAGTGGGATATGTTGGCCTATTGTTATTTCACACAAATGTAACTCTAGATATAGAATCCCAAGAATTATTATAGGTTTGATGTGTTTAGGCTATGATCGCTTGAGGTGACTTACTCATTTTATGGGATTTTATGGATTGAGGTATAATAATCGATGTATGATACACATCATAGGATATTTAGTGTCTCCCAGAAGCTAATTGATTACTATATATGGAAATGTGGACCAAATGATGCGATGATGTGACAGATTATCTACATGTTTTGATACTTATCCCAGGTATCTTTAGTATGGATTACATTTAGAGAGATATGGCTCAAGACATACGACATCTGGGAAGAGAGGAAAACTAGGGGAAAGCAGTAGTGGGGTACCCTTGTTATTTTACTTTTATAAAATATAATATCTTTTATGTGATACTTGGTGAGATATTGCCAATAGGGATGGAGGGAAATTAGTATACATTTTTAGTTGATGTGTTAGTTTCACTTATTGTTCATTGGGATTTTATATGTGTTTTATCTTTTTCAAAAGAGGCTCTCACTATTGGAAATAATATCTATACCAATGGTTTTGGGAAAAATCATTGGTATAGTTCACTTATATGGACATGTACCAACAGTTTGGCCAAAACTGTTGGTATAGGTCACTAATATATATGTATGAAATTTTTGGGTTACTAAAACTCCCCCTAACCTCACCCACCCCCCACCGCCCACTTCCATTAATTCTCTACTTGTAAAGGCCACTCATAAACCATATAAATTTCTTTGTACGATATCTTTTTGTATTCAATTATTTGTTCTATAATTTCAGTAACATGTATCATATATAAACTTTTATGACTCAATATTGTGTCTTTTTGCATCAAATATTTCTCATTAAAAAACAAAAATTTTAATCATACCTATATTTTTATTCCCTTGAATTGAACCACCTAAGACCACTTTGGTTTCCATTGTATATTTTTTAGAAAAACAACACCTGAGTTTGTCCACCAATTTACTTAACCTATATCAGTCTCTAAATAAAACATTATAAAATATTAAATCATCTTCTATAAAAAAATTTTGATAATCCATCCTAGTATATACCAATTCCTCCTATGGATCATCATGGACCTAAATTAAACATAACTATACACCATAGGTTATCGACTTGTAGTGAGGATACCAGGAATTCCTTGGTGAACCTCTTCCCTTGATAATTAGAATAATGAATCGTGTTTATTTCCATAAAAATTACATAATTAATCATATAAAAATAAAAATTCCTAGTTATAAGGCCCTATAAATAAAATATTACACAATTCTTTATTTTATCTCAAAAAATATCTAAAAATACAATATAAAAAATTACTAACAAAATGAACACGGATAACTATTTTTATCCATATAAATCATAATGAAAAAAAATACAATAATAATAATAATAATAACGGAATATGTAATAACCCGCATCATTATGTATAAGAATGGATGGAAATTGTCTTTGAATTAAATGATTGAGGTCCAAATAAATTTAAAATTTCAGAATTCAGACTCAGCTAAAGGATAAATTTCAAAAAAATTAAATTTAAATTTTTCAAAGGTGGAAAAGTCGGTGAAAATGATCTATAAACAAATTAATGGTATTGGAAAGTGGTTAACCCAAGAGGGTCCTATTAGGTTACCAATTAACATTTTTTTTCAAGTCCCACTAAAAATCTGTTGTGTAGGGAAATAATTTAAGCCCACTACCCCTCCAATAGGGGACCTACTGGTGGACCACCATGATATTGGTGGACCAATGAAAGACCATTATGGAATACCAACCCCATAACCCTACCCAAGGGTATCAGTTTCTGAGATTCCACATAGAGGGGAGGATCTCTTATGTTGCCTCTTCATCTACCAAGTTTTTCTTTGATTAGGGTGGTCTATTGGTTATTAGTACATTAATTAAAATAATTTATTTCTCTATTTTATCTCAATATTCCAAATTTATTTATTTTCACAAATTTATTTTGATTTTATCTAAGGTTTTATATCATATTTTCTCAAATAATTTTGAAATATAACCAATGTCAAGGGGTTTCCATGTGTGATAAAAAAAGGAGGTTTGGTTGTAATGTATGCATATAGTCTCTCATTGTTTCAATTTGTGAATGTTTCCTAATGATTTTAAAATGTATTTCACTAGTTTTAATATTAAATTGATAATAAAATGTGTTTCAATTCATTTTACATTTCACCAAGGAGTTTTAGAGACATTCCATGAACTTTTTTTATATCAATGGTTATGATTTCAATGTCTTTACACTACTCTATGAGGTTTTTAGTATATTCTTAATTGGATAATTAATAAGAATTAATTTTAATTTTTTATAATTAATTAATTTTAATTTGTGTATTAATTTAAGATATTGAGTGTTTGATGAAGATGGATGTAGTCTTGATTGGATTTGGGAAAGCACTGTCAATGGGGGGTAAATTTTAAAATTAGGTGGATGTTCCCTAGATAATTAATCCATAATTTTTATTTTTTTTCATATAGTGTGATATGTGGACTAAGAATAATAGATTCAAGGTGATACAAGTGGTTATAAAGAGGGTTGTAAACTCAATAGATAGTTGGAGCCTATTATACACATAATAGTCATTTTACTTAGAAAAAAATGTTCTGATAGAAATTTATTGACCATGTATCCTAGTGAAGCTAGGTTTCATTTATAGTAAAGCAAACTAATGAGTTTCCTGGTAGAAAGTTATGTGAAAGTGAATATAGGGCGATCACTAAGGATTTGATGATAGGTTCAAATGGGAGTAAGTTATGTGATTGATGATGGGTTAAAGAAACACCGAGAGGGTTCTAGATTGAGTAAGGGTAGAGGAATGGTATCAAGTGCTTAGAAAAATCACCATAGAGATAAATTTCAAGTGTGGAAAGGTTTAGAGTTAAAAGGATCAATAATTCTGATGGTGTTTTTTGGTGGTACTTTAAGGATTGGAATATTGTGTGATGCATCATATTTATATGCCACACTCAATGTGTACCATGTTATTGAAATCCAATGAATGATTTTTCTTTGGAGAATGAGGTGTACTATGTATAAGGGAGTCCTTAGGGCCCTATATTCACTTTGGTAGTGAATGAGGGATGGTTTGTGTGTCCAATAGGTCCTCCACGATCATAAGGGTTGATCTAAGGATAGTTGTATGAGTTAGAAGGGTATTCAACTTAGTTCGACTTGGTATTTGAGTATTTTTAATGAAAAATTATAACTTAATTGCCAAATGACCATTGAGAACAGTATCTATAGTAGAATAGTTTTTCCATTTAATGAAATGTCTTAGTGTGTATGATTCCTATTAAGGGATGATACCAGTAATATCCTAGGATGATGTTGGTTTAAGAGTTTAAAAGGACACATCAGAGAAGATATATGATCTATCCACTTGGTACTCTATGCTAAAAAATCCAAACTATTAAAGATATGTGTCAGATTATTGTCGACATAAGTTATTCCCATTATAGTTAATGAAAATTTCATTATGATGTACATCACTGATTCCCACTAGTGTGGACTCATGTCCTGTTATTATGGGTATATTTCATTCCTGGTATTACAGATACACATCATAATATAATGTACATGGGAAATTCCAAAAATTGAAAATGTACATACCTTTATTATATATATAGTTTACTCAATCTATTATGGATACACATTTATGGATATAGGTTATTCCTACTATTGGGGATACACATCCCATTATTATGGATATCAGTTTTTCCAACTATTATAGACCCATGTACTATAATCATTTACATAGATTATTCCAACTATTGAAAATACAAGTCAAATTATCTAGGACATGGGTTGTTCTCAATATTATCTATGGTTTCCATGTTATTATGGGAATGGGTTATTATCGTTGTTATATATACAAGTATTTTTATTAGGGTAATTATAAAATTAATATGTGTATTGTGTTTTCATAATTCTACAGTCACTTTTTTGATGACACAATTTACTAGCTTAGGTCAAAAGTGGTATGTTCAAGAATTATGGAGGTTTAGTTATAAAGTTACAAATTATATTATGTGTTTAGGTATTATTTTTATAATTTTGTGTATTCCATTATACATACACTCACATATATTCACTATGGTATGTTTTAAGGGCCTCGTTGGTAGTGGACTACTATGTTTTGAACTCACACTATGTATGTTTACTTTACTAGATGCATAGAACATATATCTGATATATAGGTTAAGGTAAGTGTGAGAAAAGGTAGTTTGGTCGGTTTGGGAGTTGGTTCCATGGTGAGGTTGTGAAAAAGTATAGAGATAGATATTCCAGTTTTATTTTATAGGTTCCTTTATGGTCTCCCATGTATATTATTGACCCATTGAGTGAAGTCCTATATTTTCAAACTGATGTATGTTTAGAATGAGTATCATTTTGATAGAATATATTTTATATGATTACTACGATTAGTTTTTTTCTATAATTATATATTCTATATTGATTGATAGTTTATGTTTTATCTATTTTACATTATTTTTGGGTTTTGATAGTGATTGTATAGTGTCTCTACTATATGGGTTAAAGCCTCACCACAAAAGGGTTGCATATATCATATATGGTAGTTCACCTTAGGTGATGTGTTGATCCATATCATTTAATTTTTAGGTGAAATGGTATGGAGATGATATGATTTGTATCAGGGGCCATTATTTTCTTTCAAATTATTATTTAGGAAATGGAAATATAAGATATGACTAGTAATAACCTGTGTTTGACATTGATCGTGTCTGTCAATAACACTTATATAATATAGGTACAAGTTTCTAGGGTTTTGGGAGGGAAGTTATTACTTCTTGGTTATTATAGTTGATATTATATATTAAATTTGTGGTGTTTATGTGTTGATTGGATTCAATCCTAAATCAGGGGGTAAATAAGGGGTATTTTCATACAGCATATGTGGCACAAATATTTATATGTACAAGAACATGGATGTATTTGATTTAAAAAGGTATTTTTTAATGTTTTTAGGTAAAAAAAGTGATTGAATATTTTTTAGAATGGTTTTGGAAATTGGGGTTTAGTTAATTAAAATTTAACAATAAATTATTCAATATCTTCTCTAAGAACATATTTGGGCCATGCAAATTAATGTAACCCTATGGTTGTTTTTCTCATTTATATTAATTCTTGATAATTTTTATGTATACATGTTTGGTGTGAGACAAATACTTAATGGATTAAAAAGATTTTTATTCCTTGGGTCTGTCTTAGTAGAGACATGGGATACCAAAATATATTTTTTTATAGGACCTATTGGCCTCAAGTGTGATTTGTATGGGCTAGTGGTTTTGGTTATTCAGTTTCATACAAAAAATAGGTGTTTAGTGTTATAGAGATCCTTGAAAATGGAAGAGTGATGAATGTCGTTTTCCTTAGGTATATGAGGAATGATGGAATAATTAATTCTTTATGAATTGGGATGAGGTACGTAACATGTGGGTTGGTTGAATTATAACCTGGTGAGTAAGGTGTATGATCCTATATTGGGTATAATGGGATGCATGGAGGAATGTTTCGGATGTGAAATTAGGGTAACATAGTATCAAGTGCTCACATGTATGTGAGATACCAGTTATTTCACTTAGTATAGGATTTTTGGTTATTATATTCTTTAGAGTAAAATGAGTTTCATATTCCGTAAACCTATGGAATTCAAAGGATTTTCGAAGGTTTTAATGTGGTTTCAGTTTTATGGTCTCAATTTTTCTATAGTGGAAATGGGACGGATGTCCCTATATTTTATATGTATAAAGGATGATCAGGGGATGAGGGTGAGAATAAATATTATAGTCTTTATCTTACATTGGAGGCAAGACGGGGTAGGGTTTTATGATTTATTGAAACATATAATAATTATTATTGAGATAGTTTGAGTAGGGGTGTTCTCAATTATTTTAATTAGGTATTAATAGTATAAAAAGTCAGTGATCGATGTACATTTAGATTATATCCATAGCTTGGAATGATAAAACCTTGTAAATAATATTGATTTAAAAATATATGCAAAAGGAACATACTAAAAAGGTTTAAAGAACCTTAGGAATTAGATGATTGATAGTTGATAGGGTGATGGATGGACCATTTATAAGTTACCATCATGTGAGTATCATGACCTCAACAAGTAGTGTTCGCTAATAAATCGCTCATGGAAAATGATAACACAACTTTTTATCCATGATTTTTACAATAATTCCTTGAAAAAGTTACATTAATACTTTCAAGATTATTTTAAGGCTTAGTTTCTTGGAATTAAGGTTCATAATACATGAATTATATAAATAAAAAATAAAAAAATAATACACTTGAAAGTCACTTTTCTTATTTTATCCCAGGTAACCTTACTATAAGTGATTTCCTCGGGACATACATCAATATAAAAGGGTGAGGATAAATCATATTAGGGGATTATGAAAGGAAATGGAATGAGATTAATCATTATAAAACCCCAATATTTTAGTTTATGAATATTATTTGTGATATTTTAAGATACACACAACACTTAACTTAAACGTACCACGATATACTATAAAAATATTATCATTTAACTGTGAATGTTCTAACCTTATCATTGGATTGGTGGTATGAATAAAATAAATCTCATTATGAAATATATATAAAAAAGTTGTCGTAATACAAATTTATTTATTAATTACTATGATATAAGTATTCAATTTTTAATGGTAATAATCAAATCATATAATTTTAATAAAATTTAATGTTTAAAGGGGTCATTTTTTATAAAATAGAATTTTATTTATATCATATATGTTTCATTAAAAATCTAAATTTATCTATTTTGAGTATTTAATTTATTTAAAATTTATTTTTTTACAAATTGAAACTAATTATTAATACTTCATACAAGGGTTATCTATTTGTTTATAATGAATAAAAAATCATTTGATGGTAAAAAAAGAATTTTTTCATAAAACTATTTTTAAGTGTGGTTTTTATTTTTATCTTAATATATTAAATTATTCACTATTGATTAAAAATTTTGATGAAATTTACTTATAATATATTCAATATAATAAATTATCAATCATCTAATGTTTGTTACTATACAATTAATGTGAACAAATTCATTTTATTTTTCGAAAATAATGTTTTTATAAAAATGGTTTTTACACATTTCATGTATGAATATTAGAATTATTTTATATATAATCTAAAAGAAATTTGATAATATTAACATAATTTTAAAAATAATAATTAAAATTTATTCTAGTGTGATTTTTTATAGTTTCTTAAAAAATGTTTTATTTTTGGGTGAATAATGAAAAATACCAATTTTACAAATACTATCAATTTTATGACATTATAAGGATATAAAAGGGATATGAAAGTTTATGAAATAATTTTTACTGAAACAATGTTAATTTAATATTTAATTTAATTTTTTTGAAATATAATTTTAAAATTATAAATATATGTTTGAAATTTTTAAAATTTAGGTAATATTTTATTCTAATAAAAACTACTTTTGGGTCTTCCATTTCAATTAAATATTCACAATTATTCATTCAGTATTTATTTTTCCTCAAAGTAAAATACTTATATTTTTATTTAATATAATTCAATTAATTCCATAATAATAAAAATTATACTATATTTTTGTGTAAAAACATTTTTATGCATAAAAAGAACTTTTTTTAGAAACAGCTTTCATTGTGTTTTAGAAACAGCTTTCATTGTGGCGTAGTGGTGCAGGGTCGCGGGCCATAACAACGGTGTTCGGTGAGGTCTGGGGTTCGATTCCTGGGAGCCCGCTCTTGGGGGAATTTCCGCCTCCCATGTACCACTCGTCTTGCCGGGTCACCCGGTGTCTCACCGGGTGGGCAGAATGGGCGCACTTCACCTAGCTGACGGATTGCTGTGACGAACCATCGCTGATCGAGGTGTTACCCTGTGGGACGCAATTTCATCTCGGCTGACAACGGCTCCTCCCCAGCTGGGGCATCCCCGGAAGATCTCTTCGTGGGGAGGGGGGTTCATGAGTGTGGAGGGTTCGAAAAGGCCACTCTCGGGAATTCCGTTCTAAAAAAAATTAATTTATATTAAAATTAATTTTTAACACTTCTAAGAATTGGATCATGTAAAATGTATTAATTATTTATAATAATAATAATTAATATTGGGAAATGATTTTAACTTAATTTTTTTTATTATTAATAGTATCCATGTTCAAAATTTATCAACATAGTTAAAGGTATAATTATCTAAAAGGGCTAAAATAAAGATATGGGGCATTAAAATAACACAAAAAACAAGCTTAAATCAAATTGGTTGGTTTTATTTTTTACATTAAACAAATAATATTAAAAACTATAATGTTTTTTAGAAACATTAATTGAGAGATACATAT
Organism: Viscum album; assembly: GCA_963277665.1. Classification (NCBI taxonomy): domain Eukaryota; kingdom Viridiplantae; phylum Streptophyta; class Magnoliopsida; order Santalales; family Viscaceae; genus Viscum; species Viscum album. The sequence goes on from OY728155.1 coordinate 1,725,079,328, forward strand.
ATTATATATTAAATTTTCAAGTGTTTGAAAGTTTTCCATCCACCTCACTTTTAAAAGGGAACCTCCAAAATTCAATTATTAACAGACTTTTAGTACACTGTATTTTCCAATCCCAACCCAAAACCCATTCTAAATTCAATAATAATTTCCTAAAGATATTTTTCTCACAAAAACTAAAACCTATGAATGCATAAGTTGTGATATGTTGTTTTTTTTTCTAAGAAGAGGTATAACTCATAATTGAGTATTTCATGTTTATTTATTATTCTACCAACTTCAAACCTATCATAATCATTATCATATAAAAGAATTAGGATCTCAAATATAGTTATATTTTATTTGGATTATGTTATATAACCTTTTTCTAGCCTTCTCCAACAAATGTTTAATCAAAACATCAGTCGTTCATACATACAAACTACTCTCTCTATAGAGCAATATGTACAATTTATCAGAATCGAATCACATAGATTTTTACAAAAGATAGATTTATTAAATATATATGAAATTATTAATGTAATTATTATTACAATAATATTATATATCATCTACCGTCTTACCCAACCATCCATTGATGAATGGTAATGTCTCTCATGCATACGTGTGGACTACCATTTCCATGTGGTGATGAGATTTATTTGTCATTTCTATATTACATGGACAATCATAAGGATGTATTTAATGAATATATTTCATATTAATGATATAAATATAATTCTGATAAGATTAATAATTATACACCTTCTTTACTTTCTAACCATTAATAAAATGAAAATTTCATCTTGCATTCATGCAATCTACCGCCTCCTTGAACACTGTATTTCATTTTTATATTAACTCCTTGCATGAAAGATTATAAAATTGTATAAAAAGAATAAAAATTAAATTCATGAAATTAATAAAATTATGAGGATTATGTAACCAATTCATTACACATTTTACCATGTTCATCATACTGAATAAATATTGGTAAAATTGAATGAATAACCTTAAGAGGTTGATAAAAGTGAAAACTATACAATGAATAGATATCAAATAGTTATAAAAGGAAATTAAAAATGATATATTGTAGATATATATTATTAAAAAATAATTTAATAAATTTTAACTTATTATTTGTTAGAGTATAATTCATCTAACCATGTCATAATCCAAGGTTAGGGTTTTTCGTCTCATTTCCAGTACATTAAGACACATGTTGTATTGTAGACTTAATTTATTTTATTTAGTGTATATAGTAACCCTTTGAAATACTATATCATTAATTTCTATTTGTTTTTGTTATTTAATGTTATAATTAAATTTTCTTATTTTAAGGTGTTTTTATTCCGAAGTTATTAAATTTGTAAGGTTTTATTTTAAAAACTCACTCTTATTTGGAATTTTTAATGTTAAATTTACATTGGACAAATTATATGAACTTTATCTTTTAAAACACAGATATTCTATCCTCCACTAGTTATTTAATTGGTTCTTATGTTTTATTCCAATGTTTCCCCTTATTGGTACTCAAAGATCGAAGTAATTTTTTAAGAAAAACCCGCCTTATTTTAGTTTTTCAATCGGGAATCTTTTTATTCCAGGTCAATATTATTTAAATTGTTTGTGAAACTTTTTATATGATTTTAAACTTTTTTTAAAATTAATTTTTACTACATTATAATTTAATTAAATTAATTTAAAAGGAATATTTTAATGGTTTTCGAAATAATCCATTTTTAACTCTATTTAAAAAAGTGTGAGAGGAATATTCATTTAAATGTATACGGCATGAATGGATTTTCCAACATCCATGACAATTATTTTCAATTCATATTCCTCTATAGTTTTATATGGATTTCAAAAGATAATATTTTTTCCAATACTCTAGATTTTTTATTTTTTATATTCAATTTAAAAAGGTTTTATTTTATACATTGTTGAAAAGAATTTTGGAATTGGTTTATAAAATAATTTTTACAAAAAAAATAATCAAAATATTTAAGTAAATATATTTTTTAAAATATTCACTTCCATTTTCCCCTGTAATTATAAAATTTAGTTAATTAAAAACCCTAATTTCTATTGAATTGATGGTGTAATTTCATCTATTATAGATTTATGGTTTATAAATCATATTTTTCACAATTAATAATCTCAATTACTTTAAGATATGTTCTCTATCATTATTAATATAAAAGATGACTAATTTTATACTCATTTTTATATATGTTTTGAATTAAATAATGTTCCATAATAATTTTATTTCATTTACTAGGGAAATATTGATGTTCAATATTATTGATTCAATATGGATATTATTAATAAGGAGTATTGAGTACGTATTATATTATAGACTTAATATATAAGGATTTCATTTAACATATATAAGTGGTATGTCGACCTTGATTATAGAGATCCCCTTGATAAATAAATGGGTATCATGAGATATACAAAAATGGTTATTTTCAAGTTTATTCTGGCCCATTCAATAATAATGACTTGAAAAAAGGCCTTCATGGTATGTAATATGACTCAGTATAAGGTCATGAAAGTAAGGTTCATAATGTGTTGGAACAAGACCTTCATACTAAGACCATGATTTTAATCATTATTAATTTCTTTCATTAATATCTCATTTATTTTTATACATGTGATTGTTATTTTTATATTTAACATGAATATATTTTGAAACTAAATTTAGTTATTAAATGGAATATGTATTGACTATGAACTAAGACATATTATTTGTTCCTTATCTACTCAAGATAGATTTCATTGTTTTTTACAATTATTGAGCATCATATATCACCTTTTTATGCAGAATGTGAACATGGAATATTTGAATGATTTTCAAGGATACAATAAAAGTTTATACTATTTTTTTATTTTATAATGCAATATAGAAAAGTTCATAAAACATAAAAATGATACATTCATAATAATATTATCAAAGTTCATCATCAAGTTGTAAGAAATATATTACCAAGTTTATTCTAAAAAGTATCATAAAAATTTACCAAGTCATTATTCTAAGGTATCTTAAGAATGTCATCTTTAGAGATTAATTGTTTTCCCAATGCATTGGATCAGTATCAAGGGGAACTCTTCATATGTATAACTAAATTTGTGTCACGTGGATTATATATCAGAAGATCATTTTTTAGGATTATTATCCATGAGTAGGGAATGTTGCTTTAATACATAGAATTTCAAAATAAATAAAAGGTATTAATATCTATATAAACAACCCTGAATAAAAGTAGGTTTGGGGGTTCAAAATATAATAGTGTGGCATGGAAAATATAGGAACAATTCTAACAGCATAAAGGGTATACATAATGGTTTTTGGAATGGGATTAATAAAATATAAATGTAGTCTCTCATTAATAGGGAATTAATTTCACATTAAAGGAATTATTATGAGAACATTAATACTATATCAATTGAAATTCATAATTATTATTACAATGGAAGTACTTGAACAAAATGAGAGAGGAAGAGAATAATCGACTTTTAAAATGTGTTACTAAAGCATGAGAAGATATAATAGGAAACATGAGAACATATTAGAAAGGATATAAGGAGCTAAAATGAAGGGAACTTTTTTCATCAATGGCTTGAGAGTGAAGACGAATGGGAAAATGGGTGTAGAGAAAAACATGGAGAATTCATTATAAATTTCTAAGCATAGGACTTGGAAATCAAGTTAATGAAAATTCAAAACCATTGGCCCTCCTGGCGTATTTTCCCATGGTATTTTCCAAGGGGGTCATTTTTAATATTTTAATATCTTAAGTAATAAACTACTTCAATTGATACTCTTTTGTAGGTGGAATGGATTCATTTTTATAAAGAATTGTTTTTAAAACCAATAAAATATACATTGGGTTTTGGAAGATTCGTTATGAATTTTGAAAATTAATAGTATCACTTTAAAAATAACTTATTTTAATTAATGATACTATTTTTTTCAATAAATTCCTTTATAATATTTATCAAATCATTTTAAATTCATTATTATGTCATAATACTTACTAGATATTTATATCATACTTATTTCTTATCTAAAAAATTTCCTATCTTAGAAAATTATAAAAAAATGTCTATTATTTATGTTTTTATTTAAAAAAATTACATTTATTTTACCCAAATTCTTTTCTAATTATGTAAAAGTTACCATTTAAATTTAAAACTAATTTTTTTAAAAAAATTATATTTTTATGACATATTCAACTTTATATCCCTTAAAAATTTTACTTCAGACTTCATAAAATTATATTATTATTTATTTTCAAATAAATATAATTTTATGATACCATTTCATGTAAATAAATTTTCTTTCACATTTTTAAATTTATCATAATAGGGTATTTTAATTGTAATCATACATTTTCCCAAAATACAATTTTGTTTTCTTTGTATCCCGAAATTCTATATATTATATTCATTTAACATTTATGTGCATTTTAAATAATTAAGAAAATATTATTAAATAACCACTATTTAGTTTCTATTTAGAAAATTTACACCTTTATAATACTTAGTTCAAGATACATAACCCCTTATCACACCATCATAAACCATATGGGTGAGGTGTAAGATAGTGGTGGTCTCATAGGTTAGTTCATCTAACATTGATCTAGTGGTGATATCTACTAACTTGAACTTCACTCGTAGGTAAGTTTGTTCGAGCCTCACTTGTTGAAGCTTTGACAGTTCTTGGTCATGTATGAACCCCAGCGACGTTACTTACCTCCCATACTCTGATAAATGGGCTTAAAAATGAATGATCCTACATGTTAAACCCAATATTTCTCCCCTCTAAATCAATAAAATTATATCATTACCCACTATATAAATTATATTTAATATTAAAATTATTAACAATGGTCTTAATGCTCAATGATCATAATTCCCAATAGTCACAACACCCAAGATTCATAATTCCAAATAACAACAATGCCCAATTTTCATGAGGACCAATAGTCATATCCTATTAGTCTTATTACATATTTCATACTATATATGCTTCACTATTATCCTACTAAATTATTCACTAATTATCTAAAAATGGTTCTATATTACCCTTTACATTTTCTATCATATTCAAAATTATTATTTATTTATTTAGAATTTTTATGGCAGGAGTGGTCTTAAAAGAACTATTTGAGCATGTGGAGTTTAAATTAGTCAATAAATATTTATTTTTCATTTATATCCTTTTACTATTACTATTCATTATAGTCAACATTATATCATTATGTGAAATAATATTTCTATGTACTTTAATTATAAAACAAAATAAAACATCCATTTTGAAATGTGACTTCATTATTAATTGTAGAAGGAAATTTATGTTCGTTACATTATCCCTCTCCCTCCCACCACTAAGAAATTTCACACTATAAATTTTTTTCTTATCTCAAAAATAAATGGGGGTATTTCTCCATAATAATTTCTTTAGTATCCTATGTTTATTATACATTCTTTTTATTTCTCCTTAAGATTTCAAAAAATTCGTTGCCCTATTCCTTAAAAACTTTTCCATTTTATCAATAATCTAGATCGGTTCTTCTTTATATGATAGGTCATGTTCCAATTCCACACCATTTATTTCGAGTCTCTATGTTGGATATAACATATAATTTCTTAATACGGAAACATGGAATGCGTCACAAACATTGGAATAATCTGTAGGTGGTTCTAACTGATAGGAAACTGCTCCAACACACTCTATAATTTCAAATGGTATGATATAATTAGACTTTATTTCCACTTATTTCCAAGTATATGATTCCTTTCCACATATATTATTTTAATAATACATGATCCCAAACATTAAATTAAAATTCCTTCATTCAATTTTTATCATAACTCTTTTTTAGAATCTAAGAATCCTTGATATGTTTCTGGATCACATGTATCTTATCTGTAGTGTCTTCCTCATTGTCTAGTTTCAAGAATCTTCCATATCCAACTATTGCAAGTGTTGGATTTTTATATATTTTATTGTATATTGCTTCATCAAAATTTATTTTAATGCACATGAGGAAAACATTATTTTAGTATAATTAAACAACTTAAATATTTTAATCCCAACACTCTTGAAAATCATGTGAGATAGCCCTGAAAAAATATTCGAATGTTGGAATAATCCTATAAGATAGACTAATAGTTTGAGGATTATAAGTAATGTTTATGTTTACATAAATATTAGTTTTCTTTTGAGTGAAACTCTAGAAATAATAAGTAAATCTTGGATCATGATAAAGAAAATGATAACATTGCTCCATGTAGTCTCACCATTTCATGAAATTACAAATGATAAAGGTAGTCACAAGAGATATCATCTCATATGGTGAAAAAATGGGAAGAATTTGTAAATATATAAATGATTACCAATATAGAATTAATTCCCTTATATGAATTTCGAAGGGTAGTAATAAAGTCTATAGTGACATTTTCTAACTTCAATATAGGTATGGGTAGTGTTTTCATCACTCCATTGGGTACATGTCACTTATCCTTCACTTAATTACGTGATAAATATTTAACAGTATAATTATAAATATTTATTTTCACATTGTCCTACCAATAATGATCTCACAAACCTCTATAATTTTTAATACATCTAGGAGTATAGAGAATATAGATTTTTGACCTTCATCCATAACCTCATTGTAAATCTCTTTAATAGATGCAATATTTAATCTTACACCACACCTTAGTACTCCATGTTGATTAAAATTAAACTCGGAAAACATCCCAATTTTCAGAGATTATATCTTCTATTGAAACTTAGGATTGTCGCTTTATCATTTCTTGATATACTCCTATGATGATGGTTGGGAATTCATTTGGGACATAATTGATGATATATTTTCCCTTATAATATCTACCTCAATCATCACAAATTCTTTATCAATGTAGATCCTTCAATATCTATCTTTTAAAAAAATCTAGTTTCTTTTATACTCAACAAATCATAAACATTTTTTCGAATTTAAAATTAAGAGAACAATCATGGTACTTAAGAAGCTCCAACTAAAAATCCTCTTCTTTTTTCATGGAAACTTTATTCAAATTTCTTTTAAATATAAAAATAACTCCATTCAAGTTAGTTTGGTTAATGGGTTGTAAATCCATGAAAATATTTCATAAACAATCAATCACATCTTTCTAGAAAAGGTGAGCTATAAATCTCACTCACTATTATAATATAAGGACACTCCTCTATGTAATTTATATTTTATATCTTAATAAATATTCCATCACTGGTTATAATGTGCTCTAATAGAACTACTTATTGTAAATAGAAGTCACATTAAATAAATTTACCAAAAATCTTCTCTTTACACAGAGTTCTTAAAATGACCCTTAGATGAACCTCATAATTATTTCATATATTACAATACATCATAATATATTCAATTAAGACTATAAAACATTTATCAATTTAGAACTTAATACTCTATTCAAGAAATATATAAATAATTTTGAAAAATTAGATACAACAAATTGAATAAAAACAAAATCATAATATCCATATCCTAGTTGGAATAAAATCTTCAGAATATCTCATTTATACACCCCCATCTATTGATACCATGATCTGTGGTAAATATTTGAGAAGAATTGGGCATCCTAATTTTTTTTGATAAATCATTAATCATTGAATTATGGTATTTTTTTCTTCATTGTTGTCCCATTAATTTCTTTATAATCAATGAATATCTACCTTAATCTATCCTTATTCCACCCAAAGAGAATTGGTGTCCCCCAAGAGATGCATTTGGTTGAATAAAACCATTCCCCAAAAGATCTTGAATTTGATTATTCAATTCTTTAAACTACGCATATTACTTTCTATATAGGGTCTTCAATATTGGATTTGATATAGATATGCGTTCGGTTAAGAACTCTAACTCTCCTTTTGGAGGAGTTTAAGGTAATTATTTATAAAATAAATCAATGTATTCTAGAAAAATGGTTAATAAGTGTTATTTTTTAAAAGACTCAAACTTCTATATTTATCCATTTAAAATAAAAATTTGTTTTCCCTTCAAGGAAAATAAAATTTACTTGCTTCTAGAATTTATCTTTTCATATGATTTAACATCAAATTCATCCTTATTATTTTATCAAATTACTCCATTATAATTAACACCATGTTTGCATATTAATATTATTACCAAATTTAATAGGTTAATCTCAATATATCCTTGATTCTTGGAAAGTTACTCTAGGGTTTCTAACAGACAACTCTACCACTAGTGGTCGGGGTCTAATGTGATGTTATTTGTAAACTTGAATTAAATAAAGGAACATTTTGAACCTGAATCAAATAATATGATTTTTAAATTTGAGTGTATAATGAGTGTACCTTCTAATACATCATTATGTGCCTCAAATTCTGCCATTATTATTCAAAAATCATAACCATAATCCATTAGTCTCTGATGGGGTTGGTGGTATTTACCCTCTATTCTCTTATTATTTGGAAATTGGTTAAAAAAATGTCCATTATCCCCACACTAGAAGCATTATACCATAGTTTGTTCTTATACCATATTCATGTTTTGATTATGCATTGATATGTTGAAGCCTTATATCTCCAGGATAGTTTTTAGACACAATTACATCTCTTCAGCACTTGTAACTTTTTCCACTTCATTGTATATAATTCCTTGATTTCTTATTCCCACAATTGTTACAAACTAGTATTAGTGGTCTATTCCCATCTATTTCAAGGTTGAAATTATTTAATAATTTAAGTATCATCCTCTTATTACTGTTATTCTGTCTATAAGACCTCCATGAATCTTCAATCTCTATTTCCACTTTTATAAAACACCACAATATCAACTCATAACTTCTAAAGTCTTGTATTGCTAGATCTTTTTGTAGATGAGATCTCAGTCTTTTAAAAAATCAATCGATCTTCCTATAAAAATAAATGATAAGATTAAATCATATCATGAAATCCTTGTAATTTTCATTTCATAACATCCTAGTGAATTTTTATCTTTTTCATCAGATCAAATAATTCCCCCTCTATCTTAGTACGGAGGGTATGAGGAAAATATTTTTTGAAAAAAAAATAAAGTCTTCCCATTATATTTATTTAACTTTATCCTTTAGATTCATGTTCTCTATCAGTGTCCTCCATTGATTGGTTTGAACCTCTAAGAAATATACTCCAAGTATAATATTATCCAACTTAAAACAATAGGGTATGGAAAATTTCTTTTCTATATCATTGATCCTTTGGGTAAAGTGTAGAGTTTCGGGTTTCCAATCTTATAACTTTATCCTACAAAGAGGGTCCACTAAAATCAGGTTGTCGTTGAAGCATGAAGGATTCAAAAGCTAGTTTTTTCAACATCGTTGAAGTTAGGTGCTCCACATGGTTTAGGTAGTCATTCATAATATTAGATAACTGATTCAACATCAACATGAATGTTTCAACTTCAAATTCCATAATATTGATAAGTCCATCCTTTAATTATCTATTTCATCTGAAATTTACATGAGTCCTTCCATTGTTTGCCATTTTTCAAGATGAATAGGTAAAAGATAAAATATATACTATTTTAAAAAAAAATTAGAATAGTTATAAATTAGAGTTTTATACTAAATTTCTCTAATATCATGCTTCTAGGATCATATAATTAAATTATAACTTCTAGGAAAATAATTTTAGTTATACATCCTTTGAATTGGTTCATATAAAACATGTGATCAACTAAATCATATCCAGCAGTTGCCTCTTTCTAGGTTCTTAGTGTGAAGAAAATTCAGCATACACTAAGTGAATGTTGATTTGATACTCATCCAGCATTTTTTAGGGTGATTATCCCTAGGTACATCTATTATATAGTCAAATCCACTTTAAAGTATCTAGATAGGGATGTAATTACTATAAACCCAGACACAATAAATTTTACCCAAATTGTAGAGGTTTTACTATATTTATACTTATGCTAAGGGTTCCTATTAATGTTTTCTAGTATTAAATTTTTCAAATAACTTAACCTTTCTTTATTATGAATTATTATGACCAACCTCTTATACAAAAGTTTTAATATAATTCCTTAATAAATCATTTCCTTAACACTTAAAAAGATATTTTGAGTTTTAGTGTCTTAGAGAAAAGATACATAATACATGAATTACACAAATAAAATATAAATGTAAACCTTATTTTATACTCTTTAAATACTCCTTTATTATGTAATTCGTGTTCACCTCACAACAAGTAATTTACTATTGACATACATCAATATAGAAGCATGGACATAAATCCAAGTTTTGGATAAACAATGGAAGAGAACGTGGGTGATCATCACAGATAAAAAATGAGGCACAAAAATAGTGAATAATCATAAATACATGAGGGGTTACATTATAGCACGATCATAACTACATGAGGTGTAATATATAAAAGTTGGTATAAAATAAAAAGTAGAAACTTATAATAATATCATCAAGGTTCATCCCAAAGGTGTCAAAAAACTATTACTTGGTTATTCACCATGGTATCCTAAAATATACCAAGTAATGATTCCAAGGTATCATAATCCTGCCATCACTAGTGATTAATTCATTACCCAATGTAACAGAGTGTTATCAAGGTGAACCCTTCATATGTGTAACATCATGTGTTTCACTTAGATCATATGTTATAACAATGTCTTCCTTCATTTAAACCCTTGAGTATGAAATTTGGGTTCTATACATGGAATTATATGATCAATGAAGTAAATCCATATCAATACGAATACCCTTGAATGAAAGTAGGGTTGGTATTCACAATATAATAGTATAGCATGGAAAATCAAGGAATGATTTCTATAGCATAACAGTAATACATAATAGTATATTGAATGGGAAAAGTGGAAGATAAAGGGGTTATTTCATTAAAAAGGAATCACTAGGATAGTAAAGGAATTATTATGAACACATGAAGAAATAATATACTAAACATTAAAAACTCTTATTATAAAGGAAGTATTTGAATAAAAGGAGGATGTAGAGATTCCCTAATTTGAAAAGTGGCTTCCAAAAGCATGAGAAGAGATCCATATAACTTTAATAAATCCTTAGAAACACTTTATAGAGGGAAAATGAGGGTAATTTTATAATCAATTTCCTAGGAGTAAAGAGGAACGTGGTAATCAGTTAGCATTTATAGCAAAATAGGGGGATTATTCATTAATATATAAACAAAGGCCTTAGACATCTAATTATTAAAAATTAAAAAACCATTAACATTACCACGGTTTTTTATAAGGGAAGTGGTTTAAAATATTTTAATATATTAAGGACTAAACTAATTTAATTAGTAATATTTTTGTGGTTCATGAGATTCCATTCCATATATAATTATTTTCAAAACCTTTAAAATACACTTTAGGTTTTGTAAGATTCATTTTCAATTTTAAAATTTTATATTATCACTTTAAAATACATTATATTAATAAATAATACTATTTTTTCCAGTTAATTACTTTATAGTATTTAATACATCACTTTTATGTTGTTATTATGTCATAATACTTACTGTATATTTATACCATATTTTCTTTCTCCCAAAAATCTGGTTGTCTTAGAATATTATGAAAACAATTGTTATTGGACATTTTGGACATGTTAATTTAAAAAACAAAATTTATCTTGTTTAAATAATTCTCTAAATATGATAAATTTAACTTTTAAATTAAATTTTTATTTATTGAAAAACACTATTTTTAGGACATATTCATCATTTTGACACTTATAAATATTACATAGGACATCATGAAATTATATTATCATTTATATTAAAATAAATGGACTCATATATGTCCATTTATGGTAAACAAAATTTATTTAAAATTATTAAATATATCAAAAAATGGTATTTTAATTGTATTCATACATTTTCCCAAAATATAAAGTTTTTTATTATATACAAAAATTCAATTTATCATGTTCATCTTATATTAATGTGTATTTTAAATAATAATGAAAAGGGGTTTAAAGTAACCACTATTTCATTTTTAATAAGAAAATTTACACCTTTATACTTCTACGGTCTAGATAAATAATCCTTTTTCAAGCCAATATAACCCCTAGGAGTGAGATGTGTGATGGTGGTACTCTCATGGAATGGTTGAGTTATCATTAATCTAAAATTGATCTCTACTAACTTAAAATTATATCATAAGATATTCCTCTTGAGCCTCACTTTCTAAAACTCTTCTTGGGGTTGGTTAAGTGAAATCAATAGTTATGTCACCTACCTTACAAGCATAGATAAAGGGTATCCAAAAGGGATTATCATTCCTTTTAGGGCCATTGTTTCTCCATTATACTTAAATTTTCTCTTGTCATTACCCTTTGTATACACTAATTCTAAAGATATATCTGTTACTAGTGGTTAAAATGATAAATGGTCATAGGACCCAATAGTCATAACACCCAGTGGTCGTAATACCCAACGATCATAATTCCAAATGGTAAGATCCTAACAATATATTTACCCATTATAAAATATATATACTCCACCATTCTCAAACTTCATTATTCACTACTAAAATTATTACAATTTCATATTCCTCTTTATAATGTCTATCATATTCCTGACTATATTTTTCTTTTTACCCATTTTATGGTATGATTGATCTTTAAGGGATAATTATATCCAATTGAGTTTTCAATAATGTGTACCTTATTCTTATCACTTATCTCCCAGTACAATTTCTAGTAGTTATAGTAAACTTTATTTAATGATGGGTAACAATATTTTTATGTAATTCTATTTTAAAACATAATAAAACCATTCTAAAGTATGAGATATCTCATTAATAATAAATATGATTTTTGGTTTGATACATAGAACACCAAGTGCGGGATAGGGAGAATTTATGATCAGTATTACCCATTTGAAATTATGCTTTGAGTGGATTTATTATGAGTCTTCTGAACCATTGAGGAAGATTTATTTGTGAGACAATGATCATTAATGGTGATGGTCATTATTTCTAGATAAATACTACCAAACCCATGGAGGGTTATAGGATGTTATAAATTAGATAAGATATTTAATCCAAGTTTGAAAGGATTTGTTCTGCTATAAAGCTTAAAATTATATAGGTTATTTGTAATATTTAGTGATTAAGAGTTACTAATTGATGTCAATATGGGTGAAATGGATCGTTTGTGTGATTTTCCCTTAGGGAACACAGTATAATGATGATGGATAGTAATGGAAAATACTCAAAATGACTTATAGGGACTATTTATAATTCCATAATATCATGGATCCCATAAGAGAGTCTTAGAAGTTAATATTGATATGTTTTGATGAGAGGGGGACATAACCATTATAACATCCCTCCTTTTTGTCACATAAACTTTCATTACATTTTACAAAACCGAGGATCTTTAAGGTTTAGTGTCTTGGAAACTAGGAACTTAATACATGAAAACATAAAACATTATACTTAAACACTTGAAAGGATTCTCCTCATGTTCATCCTAGGTTCATTACTACATCTCATAACCTGGGGACATATATCAAAAGAAAGGGTGAGCAAAAGTACCAGTAAGGGAAACAAGAGAAACATTTTACATGTGAACTTGAGATACTTCAATAAGGTCATGAAAAGAACTTTAAGGCATGAGAAAGAAATCATGAGCTATATCATAATAAAAATAACATTTTTCTTAACTTGAAGATGTGTCTATGAAATTTAATATTTACAATCATTTCGTTTCACCAAGGTCCATCCCCAAGGTGTCATTAAAAATTACCAAGGTTATTCACCAAGGTATTAGTCTAAAAGGTCATCTCTAGAGATTATGTCTTTACCCAATGCATTGAAGCGCTATCTGGGCGCACCCTTGATATGTCTTTATTATCATGTGAGCCAAATATATCATCATAAATAATTTCATAAACAGCCCATATAGAATAAAAGTAATGGGTTTCATTTCATAATCATAACGTTTTAAAAACTGCTTTAAAGACATGATCTTTGTGTCACTTTAAAACCCACAGAAAAGGAAGATGTGTCTCATGTATGTAAATCCCAGAATTTAAAAATAGAACATTTTGGTATATATGTGAATACCCATATAGAAGAGATAACTTTGAATTATTCACTTAATAAAATAAAATAACTTTAGAACAAGATAGAGAGACATTTTGAGACGGAAATTATATAGCATAACGACTATGTTTCGGGGTTTTAGAAAACATTGAAAAGAGAGGGGACATGGGTCAAACATTCATAAATGACCCATAAAACAGTATAGGTACATAATATTAAGGATATATGAACATGGTAATGAAATTTTAAAGATATACCATATGAAATGAAGAACATGGAAGGAAGACAAAAATAAGATTTCTCTTATAAAAATCCGGCAGCCTAACAGCGCCACTTAAAACTTCAAAATACTGAATTGAAGAGATAAAATAGGGTATCTCATAATATGAACATAAAAGATAAGTATTATAGATATAGAGATCATAACCAAACAAAATAAAAAGAAAATTTAAAGACTTGACATGAAAGTAGAACTTCGAAAAATGAGAAAGGTGAACGAATCCGTTAAAAATTCGGCAGCCTAACGGCACCACTTAAAACATCAAAATACTGAATTAGAGAGATAAAATAGGGTACCTCATCATATGAACATAAAAGATCAGTATGATAAATATAGATATCATACCCCAATAAAATAAAAAGGAACTTGAAAGACTTGACATGAAAGTAGAAATTTGAAAAATGAGAAAGGTGAAGAATCTCTTAAAAATTTGGCAGCCTAACGGCACCACTTAAAAATTCAAAATACTGAATTAAAGAGATAAAATAGGGTCTCTCATCATATGAACATAAAATATCAGTATGATAGATATATATATCATACCACAACAAAATAAAAAATAACTTTAAAGATTTGACATGAAAGTAGAACTTTGAAAAATGAGAAAGGTGAACGAATCCCTTAAAAATTCGGTAGCCTAAGGACACCACTTAAAACTTCGAAATACTGAATTAAAGAGATAAAATATGGTCTCTTATAATATGAAAATAAAAGATCAGTATGATAGATATATAGATAATACCCCATCATAATAAAAAGGAACTTTAAATTCTTTACATGAAAGTAGAACTTTGAAAAATGAGAAAGGTGAACGAATCCCTTAAAATTTCGGCAGACTAACGGCACCACTTAACTTCAACAAAAATTAATTGACGTGATAAAAATAGGGTCTCTCATAATATGAACACAAAAATGGAATTACTTTGAATACAAAATAACACCCCCAACACAAGAACATGGAGCTTAAAAGAAATGACATAAATGAGACTACTTGAAAAGGAAGAGAGAGGTAGGATCCCTTACCTTAAAACGTAACTCTTAAAACTCAAATGGTGGGACCTTGAGGGCTTGGGGGCACCTTGGGAGGACTCCTTGGGAGGTAATGATACCATATCTTCGTTGGGGAAGAGTTTGGAGTCGAATGGATGAGAGGATTGCTTGGTATTTAAAGGGAAAGTGAGGGGACAAAGCATTAATGGCCAAGGGACACCTCATTGGTGGTTTTGGAAAAACCATGGGCTTTCCCATGGTATTTTCCCGTGGTATTGGCCACATGGGTCCCCCCATACAATAATGAATCATCTTTGGTCAGAAAACCCTTAAAATATCCCACGACATCACCATGACACGGGGATGATGTCATTAAACATACCGAAATCCTAAAACTGTATTTTCATTATTCATCGAAAATTCAACTTTCTCAGAAAAATCCCAAAATTTCACCTTAACCAAATATTGATGCTCTGATTACAAAAATGAACTCCATTTTATGAAAATAATTTTCTAAATATTTTTAATTTAATTTTTAAATAAATACACTATTCATGGAAAATTCATTTTTTTCAGAAAAAACCCCAAAAATTACCTTAACATAATATCGATGCCCTCAGTTCAAAAATGTAATCCATTTTATAAAAATAATTTTTTAAATATTTTTAATTTAATTTTTAATTAAAAAATACTATTCACCCTAAAAAACTCATACTTAAATAATAATTTATGAAACCGTTATTTAACCATTTTATTGAATCAAATTACTAAATCAAGGTGCCTAGATTATATTAACACTTTCTTTAAGTGAGACTACTAATCCATTTGGAAACATGACTAATCCTAATCATAAAATCACTATTCGTAATTTACTATTCATCAAAAATTAAGTTGATCTTATTAGACTCTAAATTTCATACTGAACATAATTGTAGAAGACCATTTTTTGAAAATCCTTACACATTTTAATTTATTTAAGGTTTACATAAACATTTTTAAAAAATCCTTCCTCTAAAATTCATCAAAAATATGCATACTATATTTATCCGGACATTTGAAAATTCATAAACTTCATCATAAGAAGAAATAAAAAATTTATTTAAAACAAAAGATTACACGAGGCAGTTAAGGTCTCCTTACATAGCCCCTTATCACACAAGCATAGGACATAAGTTTATGGTGTGCTAAGGTGAGAGAATCTGAGGGAGGCTCGGCCAGCATCGCACGAGTAGTAATTTCTATCAGTTTGAACTTCTCGTGAAGGCGATTCCGTTCTAGATTCATACGATGAAGTTTGGCTTTGGTTTGGTCCAGAGCAAAGCCCAGTGGTGCTACCTCCTTCCCAAGTTCTGTTATATGGGCTTCGATCGGTCCAAGACTACTGGGTGAGGCCATCGAATCTTCTTTCTATATTAATTAACCAAGATTACTTGTATTTAGAGACAATAATCAAAACTTTTAGTTTCCAGTGGTCATATTGACCAATGGTCATATAACAGTCAAAACCCAACGGTCTCATTTTAATTATACTCATGTTATCAAAAGAAACAGTTTTGTTGAGTATCAAAAATAAAATAACACACAAAATTAAGAAACAAGATTTATTCAAATATTATGGGTCGTTACAACCATTTTCCTTGTGATATATATAAGCTTATATGAGTTTTGATGGTTAGGTAATGATATAGATAATCTAATGGTTGGGAGTTCCAATCAATCTCTCAGATTTAAGACTATGGTTAATGATCAGTAGTCTTCAGAGGATGAATTTTTTTCATTTTAGATCATGTTTTATAGATCAAGGAGATAATAGATTCATTGGAGAATTAATCCATATTAGATCCGTTAGAAAAAACATAAATTGATTCTAGGTCAAGGTAGGTGTTTTTGTTGGGTGATAAGTGGAGAACTTAGTTGTTAGTGATTGAGGTGTCGTGATGATTACTAGAAAATGGTATGTGGGTTATATTGGGTTTTTTAGGATATAGTAAATTTGATGATTTCTAGTAATTATCATTCCAAGTTAGTGTGTAGCAGTAAATAAGATGTGGTTTTCAATGAATGGTCTGAGTGGGACTCGTGGTTGACAATATCAATGCATGCATAGACCAAAAACATTAACTGATGGGGTTAATCACTAATGATGATTTTTTTAGGGATATCATCACTTTCGGTACATTGATAATTTATGAAGTATCATTAATTGATTCCATGGTTGGTGTCTAATAAGTCTTTTAACAAAATTTATGCAATATGGTACCCACTGGTTCATTTCTTGTGTGATCATATTGGGTATGGAGAAATTGAAGATGGATGTGTTTTTCAGAGTATGATCAATGTATCTAATAGATTTCAGAAAGTTTTTTATAGTTAATGGATAGTTTGAATAGATAGGGGTGGTATTGGCACACTTATTTCTGGTGAGAACTTAAAGTCAAGAAGAATATAGTGGTTTACAATGATTGTAATGGAACCTAAAAATTTTTGGGGATGCTTCTCAGGGATAAGAATACATATTTTGTGAACTTATTAAGGATCCACATATTTATTTGTTAGAAAGAAAATAAAAAATTGGAGTATTTGATAATTGAGAACTAGTAAATTTGATTTTTTTTAGAATACAAGTTTAGAGGGTGGATTTTTTAGCATGTATTAGATGCATAAATTACCTTTTTAGATTTGAAAACATGGTTGAAAATTGACCATAATAATGTCTCAGTAGTATGGTAAGTGTTCGGGCGAGGTTTTTGTCAACTGGCTTGGGTCAACCCGATCTGTCACCTGATCCAGAAAATAAAAAGACCCCAAGTTCACCTCCTTATACTCTTGAAAGTAATGACTAAGAGTGAGTGCCTAAACAGATATAGTGGGAAAATACACTCTCATAATAGAGTTAAATAACAATAGAAATAAACCAAAAACATACACATCCATTAATATTAAAGTGTTCATCAATAAATAAATAAATAAAACTATAATAATTGGAATACAGCATACAAACCCAAAGCTAAACAAATGGGTATGGGTCCCAAAATAGGCCGAAAAAATATATAGAATAAAATAAAGAAAAAAAACATAGGGATATGCTACTAATAGAATCCAAACCATATACCTAGTTTTTAGGAACACTGAATGGACCTAGAAAGAACTTAAGACTTCATGTAAGAATATCCTTTTGATCAACAAATAGGGGGACTCCACCCAATCCACTACATCATCATATCAACTTGAAAGAAAACCTAAGGTCTACATGAAATGAAATGTTCATATAAAGGGGTGATAAATAAATATCAATAGTCCATCCCCCAATGGTGGTCCAAACATATACATTCCTAACATTTTCAAGAAACTCCTGATAAGCCCAAACTGACCGAATGAGACTACTAGTATAAATGGAGAAAAAGATATAAATAATGTGGAGACAGTCAACCAGAGGTTCTAACCTGAAAATTGAGGTAAACTCCCCATTCACTAGAACAATCTAGAGGAATTACAATACCTGTCTTGTCCAAACACAACATCAACCACATCCACTAGATAATGCAGGAGACCCAAAATTCAATGCAAGGACAGTAAAACATGTCAGACAGTAATTGTAGGATCGAAATAGTATATGTATATTCTCAATTACAAATGGGGGTGAATTGTAAGTTTAAAAACATTCATTTTTAACCTTAAGTAAAACTATGTTTAACAAAGTTAGACAAGGTAAATTCATAAACCCTCTTTTAGTTATTAACTATAAAACAAACATTCCTATGGTCCAAAAATATGAATCTGGAAAAGAAAATTAAGAAAAATTATCTTACAGAAAGATCCTACCATAAAGCATATAGAATCTTATTTATCAGAGTATACAAGTATAATAAAGTATAAGAAAGTAATACATTATTTCTTTAAAAAAAATTCAGCGGAAATAAAACTACAAAAAAAACAAGTAAAAAAGTTGTAAATCTTTAATACTCAAATCTAGGGTATCTAACAACCTTGGATAAAGGACCCTTGATTTAAACATTCAATAAATTCTCTCTTTCCCACACCGGGGAAAGCCCTAATAGGAATATTGAACTCTGTCTGGCTATCCCTGTAAGCCCTTGAACATTAAGTTAGTCAGAACCTTTATCTTCATATCCACATAATCCCTTGATTATACTCAGTAACTATCGGAGTCGCACGAAGAAATATGAACAAGATGTTTAGAGCTGAACAAGACGTTCATGAAATGCACAAAGCATGAGAGCATTTCTCTCTATATAAATCACTTCACAGCATCACAACATGTAATCTATAAGATCTTGGAATAATTCATAGAGAATGAGATCATTCAAATGAGATTATATTAATAGGTAAAACTTCAACGGTCAGCTCCCTCCTCCAATGGTCATATTTTTTCTTGAATCTCAGAGGGACCTGTACACATGTCCCTCAACCAACGGTTAGTTAGAAATATATTTTACAAAATCATTTTATAATAATAACATATGTAAGGAAAATGAATTAGCTTAACCAATTATGAATATCCGGAGTCTAAGGAAAAAAATCTAGAGTCTAATCATATAAACAAATAGATTCTATATAAAATGGATATTCAAATTCTATTTTACCAAGAATTCGAAATTTGTATTCTGTAGATTTAGATTCTGAATTCTAAGGAATTAAGAGTCTGAATTCTGAGGAACTTGGAGTCTGATTTATGAGGAATTCAGAGTCTGAATTCTAAAGAATTCGAAGTCTGGTTTTTGAGGAATTTGGAGTCTGAATTATGAGGAGTTCGAAGTCTGAATTCTCGGGAATTAGGAGTCTGAATTCTAAGGAATTTTTATTCTGAATTATGAGGAATTCATATTCTGAATTTTAAGGAATATGGAGTTTAATTTCTAAGGAATTAAGAGTTTGGATTTATTAGAATTCGGAGTCTAAATTTCAGATAATTCAAAGTCTGAATTTCATAGAATTCAGAGTCTATATTTAAAAGAATTCAAATTCTGAATTTCAAAGAATTCAGAGTTTAAATTTCAGTTAATTATGAGTCTGAATTTTATAGAATTCGAAGCCTGGATTTCATAGAATTCAGAGTTTGAATTTTGGAAAATTCAGAGTCTAAATTTCATATAATTTTGAGTCTAGAAAACAGAAGACTCTATATGCAAGGAACTATAAGATTCTAAGGTTTTAGATAAAAATCCGAATTTTTGACATAGAAATAAAATGATTTTGGTTTTGAGAGATTATAAAATGAGGAAATAAAAATAGAGGTAAGGAAACAATTTCCTTGGAGAAGGGATATTTTCCTTAAGAAAATAATCCATATGGAAAGATAATTTTCCTTAAGATAATGTGTTTGTGGTTTTCAAAACATAGTGGAATAGAAAATTCATAAGGAAACCTTATTGACTCAACAACATCCCCATTTTTGGAAAGCACAAACAACCTTTTGTAAAATAATATAAGGAATAATAATTTTCTTTATGAACGTAAAAAAGAAAAACTTATCTCTTTTTACTTACAAATCATGACGAATACGAATAACTCCCCTTTTGGTTTTGAAATCCCTAAGAATCGTATTCTTGACTTCCTGAGAGATATTTTACTTTTTCTTGTATAAGAAAGTCTTATTTTAAGTAAACTCCCCTTTACCTAAGTCATTTTATTCTTTTATACTTATTTTTCTTTTTATAATTCTTTTCACCCCCTTTGTTATTTAAAAAAAAGAAATAGAGAGAATAAAAAAATGGGTATCTGAAATATTATAACTATACAAATAAAAACAAATCAAGGACAAAAATATTTTTCATTATGATTGAAATAATTGAAAAAGGGAAATGAATAAAATATTGGAATTGAGAGGTAAAAAATTATTCATCCTTCTTTTGATTTGGCATTATCTACCTTAAGGTATCCTACAACATCTTGATCTCATTATAATCTTCTTCAAACCGCATGAGAAATAAATCCTAATCCTAATTTTTCTTATCCAGAGCCTTGATTTTTTTCTTCCTAATACGTAAGAGTTTCTACCTGAGACTTCACTATCTCATCTTGCTGATTGAACTTTTCTTCAAAATATATCCTGATTTCTCTTTCCTTCATCAAATTTAAGGAAATTGAATTCAACTTCCCATTTAGATCTTTATTTTCTTGCTTCTGGGATACTTGTTCAAGGTTCAAATTCTCTGTAAAACATGTTGTAAATTATTTTATCCTATCATTTGACTTATCGAAGGATTCTTTCACTGGGTCTTAGAATTCATCAAATATTCTCATGTATTCATTTGTTCTCTTAGACCATTTGGTAATTTCCTTGTAAGATCTCCTCTGAGCATCATTACCAATATATATGTTTTTGAAATTAGCATCAATCTTGACAAATTTTTCCATGAGAATGCTTACGGAATCCGATTTCTAATTAAAGGAGTTTGGAAATAGTTGACACCTTGAATCAATACTTTGAAACAAGGGTATGTTGTCTAATAACTTTATTAGAGACTTTACCATGAAATCCTGGTCCATGGAAGATGATTTGGAATATGATTCCCTTGGAAGGTGAAGATTATTTTTCTAATTTTATAGCCTTCCTCTTTGATGATCCACCAACATCCTTCTTAACCACCACATCCTTCTCAGGTGTATCATCAATCACCTGTTTTCCATTGTCTAGTTTAGAAATAGTCTCCCCAACCTTCGGAGATTAATGCTCACTATCTGAAAGTTGGACAATTTTATCTCTATCAACCTATTATTTATTAGCACATTCCTTAAGATCCTCAGGTTGGATGAAGTTATGATTGCCACATTTATCATCAGATGGTTTGTTATCCTCTTTCTGAACCTTGTACTCTTTTCCTTAAGAAAAAATTTTAGTTTATTCAACCTCAGAAGTCCAGATTGATATATTTTCATTAGGACTTTCTTTCTCATTATATTCATCATCTTTATTTATAACATCATCACTCTATTCTTCTTCTTCCTTTTATTCTTATTCTACTTCTTCTTCCTGATCTATTTTATCTTCCACTTTAGGTTAGGGAATTATGAATTTATTTCCCATAGTCTCAAATAGTACTGGTTCTTTGAGAAAGGATTCTGGTACCTGAATCTATTCAGAGTCTTTCTCAATATCCTTGAGAAGTTCTTGAATGATCTCAACTTCAGACATTTTCTTCTTTTGTTTCTTCTCTTTTTCTTTCTTCTCTAGCTCTTCAGCAGTTTTAATATTCAAACCCTTTTTCTAAGTAGGGCCTAGGCCAAAACTTTCATTACATTATTTTTTATGCTTCTTTTGTTCCCTCCATTTCACTACCACTTCATCTGGTAAAGTCTTTTTTTTTGGCTTTGGTTGTGCGAACTGAATTTTTGGAAATGTAGGTTTATATTTGGTTTCAAGTTTTTTTTCCTTTCCCTTCTTCTAAGATTTCTTGGAAGTATCTCTTACTTACACTTTATTATCTAGAGATTCAACCCCACTTTCTAAAAGATCAAAAAATTATTTGGACTTGGTATTGAGACTGACTTTCATTCTCCTCAAGGTTTAATCACATAGTAGCAAGATCTTGAAATTTCTATGTTTATAGTTGTAGGGAATTTTGAACAATTCTAATCATAGCACTATGATCTTATAATAAATTTCCATATACATGATGATTTGATATTTGAGATTTCTATTCTTAATATTGGTGATTTTCAAGAGTATATACTTCACTAGGTTTATCTTCCTCATGTTAACCAGAAAATCAAAAATAAAGATGTCACTTTTATTTAAAGAGTCTTTTTCTCCTTTTCTCAAAATAAGGAAAGCTTGTTCCCTTAATTCTAAAAATGTAATGTATTTTGAGAGATGGTTAATCTTATGATATTTTACTCCTTTGATTCAAAGGCACTCTATTTCCTTTTCCTTCTCAAAACTTATGGAGTGATCTGGATGCTTGTGAGACCAAAAAATTACTTCATCTTCATACGGAACTCCAAGAATATTTGTTTCTATATTAAAATATATGGAATAGGTTTTCTCATAACTCTTGAAGGAAAATTTTTCTAATCCACCTTAGTAATAAAATATTACTATATCATATAATTCTATAAGAAACTCTAGGTAAATTGAATCCTGTCCTTTTGGATTTACTATACCAAAGATCTCCCATCCATTCAGTTTAATGTTTTTCATAATAAAAGAATTATACTTAGAGAAGAATCATAGATCAAATGACCTTTTTCCTGTATATTTTTCATTCCTTGACATCCTTGTTTGAATACTTATACTTATTTGGGGAGGCTTCCAATGACATTTGTAGTCTTAGCAACCATGGAAAAGTGGAAGGAGCTTTTTGAAGAGAGGCAAAGCTTCAGTACAGAAAACATTGAAAACTAGTGTTGGACAAGGAATTGGGTGAATTTATGTAGGCATCGAGGTGAATTCCCAATTTGATCCAATGTTTGAAAAGAGAACAAAATGATATGACAGTTGATATGAAATCCGAAGAAGGATTTGGTAGGTTCTGATATTTTGAGGTTTTAATAAAAAAATTGGATTTAGGAAAAGTGATTCCAATAAAAAATTTCTTAAATTTCAACAAGTAAAAAATTTAATTATGAAAATTTAAATAAGGAAACATACCTTATAGATTTCAAAAAAAATTATCAGTTATGAAAAATATCCTTCTTGAAGAACTTTAGAATCTTGAAAATTTTATTAAGGAAAGGAAATTTTTTATTCGAGATTTTTGGGTTCTGAAAAAAATTGGTTATGAAAAAAATTTGATTAAGAAAAAAATTGTTATGAAACAAATGTGCTCCCCCTATGAGAAAGAGTTAATTAATGTAAGGATATAGGTTTCAAAAAAATGTTAATATAGAAGATTAACTTATGGTTATCATTAATAACTTTTGTTTAATGTATTCAAATCTATAAGAGGGTAAAGATTTTGTAAAAATATCAGCAAGTTGATCTTACATTCTGATAAATTGAAGAATGATATCTCCTTTAAGTGCATGATCCATAATAAAGTGAGGCCTAATATGTATGTGTTTTTCATGAGAGTGGTGTGAAGGGTTTTTTATTATGGAAATGGAACTAGTGTTGTCACACAATATCTATGTTTTGGTAAAAACTCATGTCATAGTCTGTGAGTGTGTGTTGCATCTACAACACTTGGGCGCAGCAACTTCCAGCTCCTCCATATTCAGCTTCAACAGTGTAAAGGGATACTGAGTATTTCTTTTTACATGACCAAGAAACTAACGAATCTCTTAATAAATGATAATTTCTAGATGTACTTTTTCTATCCATTCTACATCCACCAAAATCAGCATCCGAAAATATTTTAAAAAAAATCATTTCTAGAAGTTTTAAAAAGTCATAAATTCATGGTTCCCATTAAATAGCAGAAAACTGTTTTCACTACTTTTAAATGATATTCCTTTGGACTAAATTGATATCATACCTCTAAATGATGTTTGATCTACCGGTTTCCCAACTTCATCAAGATCAAGAGAATTTGAGGTACCGATGAGAGTAATTATACTTTAAGTGTTATCATATCCATAATTTTTAAGAAGATATTTAATATAATTATGTTGTGATATATAAGTTCCTTCTTGTTTTTTAGAAATTTCAAAAGCTATAAAAAATGTTAACTCACCCATCATACTCATTTCAAACACAGATTTCACTAGAATCACAAATGAATCTATTAATGATTGCTGAGTTGAACAAAATATAATGTCATCAACATAAATTTTAACAATCAAAACATTTTTCTTATCTGTCTTTATAAAAAGAGTTGGATCAGTTGTTCCATTAACATAATTATTTTGTAACAAAAATCTTTTAATTCTATCATACCAATCTATAGGGGCTTGTTTAAATCCATATAAGGATTTGGTAGGTTTGAAAACACGTTCAGGATGTTTTGTGTCATCAAATCAAGGAGGTTTTTCAAAATAAACGTCCTCTTGAACATATCTGTTAAGTAATTCACACTTCACAACCATTTGAAAACATCTAAAATTAAACAATGTTGAAAAGGCAAGTAAAATGAGAATAGATTCAAGTCTAGCCACTAGATCATAGGTTTCTTCATAGTCTATTCCTTTTTGTTGATTATATCCTTTATCTACTAAACTAGATTTATTTCTTTCTATGATTCTATTTTCATCACACTTATTTATGAAGACAGGTTTTACTCCAATTATAGAAGTTTCTTTAGTTCTTTCAACCATGGTCCAGACGTTGTTCCTTTTGAATTCCTTTTTCTCATCTTGCATTTGTTTAATCCATTCATCATCACATAAAGCTTAATTAGTGATTTTTGGTTCTAATTGGGAAAATAATTCTAGTTGTTCTACTTCATTTCCTAATGAACTTCTAGGACTTACAGGCTAATTTACATCACCAGTGATACTATCATTGGGATGATTCTTAAGAAACAACTGATTTGGGATTAGTTAAACTTGTTCATCAACCTATGGTAGAAACTTTTCTGGGTAAATTATTTAAAAATGTTTTCTTGAAAAATTTCTTTATTAGATGAATCTTTTATCAATGGTTGATAATATGTTTTTGAAAATACATTCGATGATGTAGGATGGAGTTGTTTAAAAACAAAAGGATCAGTTTCATTGAATTTAACATTTACAATTTCTTCAATTGTACAAGTGTGTTTATTAAAAACTCTATAATCCTTAGAAGTAGTGGAGTATCCTAGTAAAATTCCTTCATCAGATTTGGGTTCAAATATATGTAAGTTATATTTAGTATTCAAGATGAATACTTTACAACAAAAAACTTTGAAGTTATAAATTATAGTTTTTTTACCAGTCCAAATTTCATAAGGTGTTTTGTTAAGATAAGGTCTAATTAAAAATAAATTTATGGTATAAAAAGTAGTAATAACAACTTCAGCCCCAAATTGTTTAGCGATAGAATATTCACTCAACATGGTTTTAGTTATGTCTTGAATAATTAGATTTATTCTTTCAACAACACCATTATGTTGAGGAGTTCTTGGAGTTAAGAAGTTATGAGTAATTCATTTCTTACTACAAAAAGTTTCAAAATATGAATTTTTAAATTCTCCTCCATGAGCACTATGAATAGTTATTAATGAAAAGTTTTTTCTCATTTTTAACTTCGGATCTAAATGTTTTAAAATAAGAAAATACTTCATATTTGTTTTCTCAAAAATAGACCCATGTAAATATAGTGTAATCATAAACAAAACTAAATACATAATATTTTCCTCTAATACTTCTAGTTTGTGTTGAACCAAAAAGATCAATATGCACTAACTATAATGCATTAGAAGGTGAAACTTTTCCAATTTATTTAAAAATTGATTTATGTTGCTTAAGAAAAGGTATATCTTTGCTTTTAAGGTCCTCTAAGTTTATTTTGTATACATTCTCATGCCTATGGGAAAAAAGAATTAACTCTTCCTTGGAATTGTGTACTAAACATTTATAATTCCTAAAATTAGCTAGAAAACCTTAATCACATAATTTATTTATACTAATGAAGTTATTCTTAAGAAAATTAACAATTAAAACATTTTAAATTATCTTTTTTCCAAGAAAACAATGTTACCTATACCAAATATTTCTCCCAGAGCATTATCTATAAAAGTTACTTTTCCTACTTTCATCTTGATAATATTTTATAAGAAGTTTTTATTACCATTCATATGATAGAAACATCCACAATCCATGTACCATGTATTACTATTGGTACTTTTTTTATTTTCTTGAAAATAAAAGATTTAAACTTTTGAAATCCTAACTTTATTGGATCCAGAAATTTTAGAACGTAAAATTTTAGGAATCCATATTTTTGTAGAAAAATAAGATTTATGAAAACCTAAATATTTTATTTTATTTACAGAAAAAAATTTCTCCCAATGTCCATCACAATAGAATTTAGTACAAAATGGAGCACTTTGAGGAACAAAATAATTATTACTAAAAACCGGTTTTGAATGAGTATAACCTAATGCAGAACTATTTATTAAAATAAGAATTCAGGAATACATCTGGTCAAATATTTCTTTACTAGAGTTAATGTTTGATAGGAATTTTCTAAAGGAAAATATTTATGATTTTATTTTTATAACCAAGTTATTATCTCTAAAGATATTAGTTTTAGATCGAGAGTTAGCCTCTAAAATATTTTTCTTAGAAATAACATTTTCAAGATCCTTAGAAATTTTATCCTTCTCAGAGTTTACTTCCTCATGGTTTTTAGAAACACTGCCAAAGTCAAAAGTTTTTTTATCAAGATATTTGGAAAGATCTGATACTTATTTTGTTAAAACAGAAATTCTAGAATTTTCTTTCTCTTGTTTTTTGTTGAGTTTATAATTCTCATTTTAAAGAAGTTTGGAAAACCAAGAAACTTATTTATTAGAAGTTAAATATTTATCTTCATTAGAATAAGGTTCTTGATCTGAATACTTATAATATTTATCATCGGTATAATTTGAATTCAAATATACATTATTGATAGATTTGGAATTTGTACCGTGGCCATTATATAATGATTTTAAATGGGTAGTTTGGCTAGTAGACCAATATTCTTATGACTAGAAGTTTCATAATATAAAGATTCATCATATGAGTCACCACCCCTATCACTCCATATATCATTATCCTTCAAGACCTTATTGTCTTTATATTTGTAATACTTATTTCTATGCCTCTTATAATTCTTTTCTTTTCTATCTATTCTTTTAAGAATGGGAGATTCGGGCCTGATGTGTCCAGATTTTTTGCATTCATAGAAATTGACTACTGAGTCTTTCTTTTCCTTTTTTCTTTATTTTTATATTTTTATTGAAAATCGTTCTTTCCCACAATTTTATTCATCCTTCGAGCAAGATTATCTAATTCATTCTTTGAATGATCATTGTCACTAGATTCATATATAACAACAGTTTTCTAATATTTAGATCTATTTACCCTTTCTGGATTCTTGTCTATAGAGGTAGTACTGAAAGCTACATGTCCATTACTATTCCTTTTTTCTTGAAATCAATATCTCTCTTCATTTTGTTTTTATGATAAAGAAGAGTTCCAAATAACACATCAAGATGAATGTTAAATACTTTTCTATTCTCATCAATAGATGTTATCTTTGATTGCTACACATTGGTAATAATGTAAATTATTTTATCTAAAAGAACGTCATCATCAAGACCTTTCTCTCCCATAGATTGAATACTATTGACAATGGTCATAAATATTTTTTTACTTTTCAAACAGGTTCTTCATAAGGAAATAAGAATCCATGATATTCAACTCTTAACATAGCTCTTCTAGTTTTTATCCCTTTAGAAGTCCCAAAATGTGTAACTTCAATTTTATACCAAATGCATTTGGTAACTTCACAAGAAGATATTTTACTATATATATTTCTGCTCATAAAATGCAAAAAAGTATTATGTACCTTGTAATTCAGTTGATATTCGGGTCTCTCCTGATTAGTAAAGGTTCTAAGTTCCTTGTATGGAAATTTGTAGTCTCCAGTGAGAAAAACAAAATTCTCTACTCCAGTGTTAATAAAAAAAGTCTTCTTTCTATCTCTCCAGTACTCATAGTCCTTACCATCAAAAATAGGTGGTCTAATAGGATTAATATTATCAATGGGACCAACATTTATTCCTACCATTCTGTAAGAAAATACCTTTTCCAAATAAAACTTGTTAATAGAAAAAGTTTATAAACAAAGATACAAATATTTAAGAAAAACATGAACAAGAAAATTTAATCAAGATAATTTAAAACAAGGAAAATTTTAGTAAGAAAAACATATATGTGAGTATAAGTATTTTAGAGACCTTATCTGATTCCAATTGTAAGATCTAAATAGTATATATAGATTCTCAATTACAAGCAGGGGTGAATTGTAAGTTTAAAAAGATTTGTTTATAACCATAAGGAAAATTATGTGTAAAAAAGTTAAACAAGTTAAATTCACAAACCCTCATTTAGTTATTAACTATAAAACAAACTTTCTTAGGGTCTGGAAAAATGAATCCTGAAAAGAAACTTAAGAACAATTATCTTAGATAAAGATTCTAGTTTAAATCGTATATAATCTT
Organism: Viscum album; assembly: GCA_963277665.1. NCBI lineage: Eukaryota > Viridiplantae > Streptophyta > Magnoliopsida > Santalales > Viscaceae > Viscum > Viscum album. The sequence continues at coordinate 1,725,108,763 of OY728155.1, forward strand.
ATTTATCATAGTATACAAGTATAAGAAAGTATAAGAAAATAACACATTCATTCTTTAAAAAAAATTGAAACGAAAATAAAAAATGAAACAAAAACAAGTAACATGTAGAAAATGTTTTATCCCAAAGAGTAAGGTATCCTAAAACCTTGGATATGGGTCACTTGATTTATACTTTCAAGAAAGTCTGTCTTACCCACACCAGTGTAAGTCCTCGATAGAAATATCTGAATCTATCTTGTTATCCTCACAAGACCTCAGACATTAAGGTAGTAGGAACCTCTATCTTCATATACCCAGAAGCCCTCATTTGTACACAGCAATAATCGGAGTCGCACGAAGCAAGATGAATAAGATGTTTAGGGTTGAACAAGATGTTCATGAAACACACAAAGCATGAGATCATTTCTCTCTTTATAAATCACTTCACAACATCACAGCATGAAATATCTAGAATCTTGTAATGATTCATAGATAATGATCTTGTTCGAATGAGCTAATACTTATATTCAAAACTTCAACGGTCAGCTCCCTCCTCTAATGGTCATATTTTTCCTTGAATCTCGGAGGCACTTATACACATGTCACTCAACCAATATTTAGTTAGAAACAGAATTTATGACATTGTTTCATAATAATAACATGTGTAAGGAAAATGAATTATCTTAACTAAGTCTGAATATCTGGAGTCTAAGGAAAAAATAGAATTTGGAGTCTAATAATATAAACAAATTGATTATATAAAACATGGATATTCAGATTATGTTTTACAAAGATTCTGGAATCTATATTCTATAGATTTAGAGTCTGAATTATATGGAATTTTGAGTCTAAATTCTGGGGAATTCAGAACCTTAAATCTAAGAAATTCAAAGTTTAGATTTGAGATAATTAGAAGTCGGAATTTCAGAGAATTCAGAGTCTGGATTTTAGAGAATTCGGAGTCTGAATTTCCCAGAATTCAGAGTCTAAATTTCAAAGAATTAGAAGTCCAAATTTTAGAGAATTCAGAGTTTTAATTTCAGAGAATTCAGAGTCAGAATTTTAGAGAATTCGGAGTTATAATTTTATAGAATACTGAGTTGTGAAAACAGAAGACTCTATTTCCAAGAAACTATAAGATGTTGAGGTTTTAGATAAGAATCAGAATTTTTGACTTAGTAATAAAATGAGTTTGGTTTTGAGAGATTATAAAATGAGGCAATAAAAACAGAGGTAAGGATACAAATTTCCTTAGAGAAGGGAAATATTCATTAAGAAAATAATCCTAAGGGAAAGATAATATTCCTTAACATAAAGTGTTTCTGATTTTCAAAGGAAAGAGGAATGGAAAATTCATAAGTAAACCTTATTGACTCAAACCTAAAATCATATCCCAAGAATCTAAAACAATTAAGTGAATCTAATGGGATCTCAAACCCAATGGACCGATCAGAAATAGTGGTAGGGACTCCCTGTTGACCTTAAGAGTATAATACCATGTTCAGAGGTCCTTCAGAACTAACTATGTGATAATGAACTAGTCATCCCATCTCTAAGCTACCTAACTAGGCCCAAAATCAAAAAACTGGGCTTAGGAGCATAATAACTTCCATGGTCCACTAACCCAAACAATGTTAGTTATCTAAACAGGGGTATTTGGGCTGATCTATGTCATCCATTGTCTCCTGATCCTTACCTCAAAAAAATATAGGAGATAATCATAGACAAATCCATGACAATTCTAGATCCAATAACAACTAAAAGGTCTCATCTCTCATCCAATTCTGAATGAAAACAAACACAAACCACCAATCCCACATGCTCCATCACAAGGTTCAGCTAACACCATCACCCTCCAACAAAAATAGTTGGAACCAACATTAGCCATATCTAAGGCCAACAAATCATTGTGGAACCACCCTACTCCAAAAACCCATATCTCAAATAGGAAACCTTATAAGGGGATCATATATCACAACCAAAACCTTAGGCCAATCCCACCAAAATAGAAGTTTGTATTATCTAACAGCACATTCCAATAGATCACCAGGATCGTAAGGGAAACCTCAAGCACCATTGTGGTCAAAAAGGGAAACCTCCATAAAAAACACACCCAAAGTAGAATTCCATAAATAGGTTCCTCATACTTATCTCAAACGCTTCTCAATAGAACCAATTTGTACCTAAAATCCCAGAATGTAATCCCATCATGAAGGATCCTAACAAACTACATATTTAGTAACAAACTATATATTCTCATCCAAGAATCCACTTAATCCTTCTTAAATGAATCTACTAAAAGAACCCCAAACAAACTCACCTTTCATTCTCAACCAAGATAATCAATAAGTTCACACATACAACTAGGACTAACACTACACACCCATCCCCTAGTAGGATCCTAGAACTAAAAACATAAATGAATCCTCCCTTATAGGCTTATTGTCCCGAAACACCCTTTATATGGGCTCTAAATGTTGAAAGGATTCTAGCATCACGGTCTACATTGAAAAATGATCTGAATAGACTACCCACACATCTAATTATGACTCCAGGGAACAAAGAAACCCAAAAAAACATACTATAAAAGTACACAGTGTGTACTTTTGAGCACATAATTTGTACTCCCAAAGTTTCACCTAGAAATGGTCTTATTCAGGGCCTGAGAATACATGGGGTATGTCTGTGTACTAGTACATGGACAAGGAATACATGGGTTTTATAAATATAAAAATACAAGGTCGTGCCCACCCCCCACATAGGGTGTCTCCCCAAAAACATGGACTCATGGCCACATCCTACTACACAGTGTGTACTTAAAATACACAGAATGTACTTCCCAAAACTCTATCTACCCATATACTCGGCCACATGATCAGGTATATAGAAAATCATTTTTAAACGACTTTTATATAATTTACATAGAATTTAAATCTAAAAACTCATCTCCTCGAACACTAAGAACATGTGGCATGTTTTATAGAACTATATGTCGTTTCATTGAAATTTTGGGATGGGAAACCCCTCTATACCCCTTGAAACTGCTAATTTTCCTTGGAAACTCACTATATCGACCCTCTGGGGGTCCCCAAAAACCCAAAAACATGGTTAAAATCTAAATATAGATATCCTATGGGGATTCTTAGTGAAAACTATAAAAATGGCCTACCTTCAACTGGAAATTGCGAAAACTACAATCTAATTCTTGTTTTGTGGCTTCCACATGATGATCTGACTCCTCCCAAGCTCTGTGGTGTCTTTCTTCTCCATCTCTCTCTCTGATCCCTCTATCTATTTCCCTATCCTATATATAGTCTAATGACCCCCAATATTGGGTTATACACATGAATAAAAATACATAAATGAAGAAAAAATAAGACAAAGAGAAAAGAAATAAAATAGAAAATAAAAGGTAAATGAAGAAAGAGAAGAAAATGGAGACTGGACTGGCCCCAGAAACTGATGAATGGTTATGACTCACCTAGGAAAAAAATCTATGATAAAAAAATTGACCATGAAGTGATCATTTGAATTCGATGATTCAAACATAATATATCATCAAACAAACATTCATAAATATATTATATTGAATTTATTGAATATTTAGTATTCTAACATAATTCCAATGGATTATAATTCCACAAAAATCCTACCCTAGTCTAAACATCCAATTCTAGAACTAATAGAGTGGTTAAAAAGTTATTAGAGATTTACTGATAGGATAAATTACTATTTTCCCATCAATCGCCTCTTGAGAGAAAAAATTCAAATTTCCCCTATTTTTTTAATTTGTCACAATGATGTTCAGGACAAGCTCCCCACCATAAACACTTCTCACCCTGAGAAGACTCAGTATTCAACCATATAATAATATTCACCCAGAAAAAAATTCTTCTAATATAACCACAACTATTCACCAATTGATCATATAATGACCATGAATCTCCCAACACACGAGACATTCAACCACAACAAATCTGATGGTCCCCACCACAGGAGTATCCTTATCATCACCCCTCAAACAAACACCAAACCCCATGGCCCATGTTATATAAAAAACTGAATTCAATCGATGGATGTGGACAAACCACTCTAACTAGAGTGACAACAAAAAAACCAACCACCATCAATTCGCAGTTCACTAAGAATGAATTCCCCAGCACTCAAATAACCTCTTAAAAATTAGAACCACCACCTCAACATCCTATAGTGCACTCCCCAACATAAGGATTCCCTTACACCACTCCCCAACTAACTACCTCATGAAACAAATGGAATTGCACATAAATAGTTTGCACATTCCTTCATATAGCAAAAAATTCTCTTGAAAGACTCGACAACCACCACTCTCCTCCACAAGGTAGATTAATCATACAAAAATCTCTCATAGGCTCTCACACACAAACAATCTAAAACCTATCAATCCTAGTCTAACATGCTTAAAACCACTAACCAGTCTCCTCGTATAGGAGAGTTCCAACAAACCAAAGCACCATCAACACTATTCTTTAAAAAACCATCTCTCTCATGTTAAGATCCACCAAAATACCACCCTCCACTCAGGTGTCAATCCAAAACCACAAGATCATAACCATGATCTCACCTTGATACACCCAGTGAAACTATAAAAAATAAGTCTCGGTATCTAACCAAACCATACCTCTCAACCAAACTAGCCAAGAGACTACAAGAACAACAATCACCCCACCTCACAAGCCCAAGGAAAACATAACCTCATCATATAACTTATTAGGGACAAAAAAATAATAGGGAAACACAAGACTAATCCAAACACCTCTCAAGAATATTTTCCTTCATTGAGTCAACAACACCAATAGGGCATCCTAGACACCACACCAATCCACAAGGATTTTCCATACACACCTCGATGAAGGGAATACATCTATATCATCAAATTTCACCTCTCTAAATGATTCAAGTAACCTATAATCAGAATTAAATTACTCACAATTCATTTGAGTAGAATAAAACCATGTAATTATATGAAGAAAAACTATATGAGCAGTTGAAAACACTTTAAACAACTAAACCTCTATCACTAGAAATAAACAAGGTCAGGAAAATGTCATGAGGCTACTATAATACAATCATGATGCATGAACACAAGAATATTTCCATCATTATATTATCTAAAAACACATAAATCACAGAATCCACGAACACAAATGCATCACTCAAGGTAAAAATCACACAACTGTAATAGGAAAAAACAATAAAAACAAACCCTTAACCCTTGTAACCTGGATATTCAGTAAGAATATGTGTTAATAACGCACCATCAAAATATCCATCGCATGCTCCAACATGTTCTGAGATCTCTAGTCTACCACCTAAACAAATATTAAGACAATGAAAATAATGCTCTAATATAATATTGTCATGAACTGACTCATGAATACCTGAATCATCACCTAATATAGATCGCAACCAGAACATAAGAATGCATCCCTATACTCTAGAGGCTTTTGACTAATAGTGAGGACCTAAAACGATGCATTTGGGTGACTATTACCTTATATCATATTAAAATAATAGTGGAAATAAACAAAACACATACACAACCAACAACATGAGAGTGTTCATAAATAGATAAATAGATAATTGAAACAAAATATATTAAATGAAATGTAGTATACATACACGTGGATAAAAATATAGGAAAAGGTATCCAACTAGGTTGACCACATATAAAGATTAAAATAAAGAAAACAAATACATATCGATTTACTAATACGTTGAGTTGAACCACGTACCTAGTATTTATGATTTTGGATAAGCTCCAAGATGAACCTAAGACACAACATGATCAGCTTTGCTTAATCAAGAAACCTTGAGATTTCACCTGATTCAATAGAAATCATTCCCAACTAGAAAATATACATAAGTTTTACACACACACACACACACCAAAGTGCGCATATTGGTGCTGATAAATAAATCTCAGTAGGCTAGTCCCAATGTTGGTCAGAACATCTACTATAATAACATTTGAAAGAAGAAACACATATGTACATCATAGAAAAATAAGACTACTCGCATAAAAGTAAAAATAAAACCGAAAAGAAACAAAAAGGTCTAAACAAAATGGAACCCACCAACCATGGGTTCTAGAAAGACACCTGAGATAAAACTACACGCACTCTATCCCCGTCCAAAGGAATTACTAGATGTGGATATCCCAACTAAAAAATCATGAGCATCAACATGATTAAGAACAATATCCAAAGTCCAAAGCAAGGATAAGAACACATGTCATATAATATGATCATATCTCAGACATCTAAAAAACCAAATTACATCTAATGATCTCTATAAGTCGAATGGAATGAACAAAACTAATGTTAGGGAATCCCTATCAACCTAAGAAGTATACTAACATGTCCAAGAAGTCCTAAAAAACTAATTAGATGAAAAGGAACTTGTACTCACAGCTACGTGATACATGACAAAGACCAAATTCAAAAATTAGACCTAGGAGTGCAATAGCCTCCATTATCCACTAACATTAGTCAAGTAAATTATCTAAACTATGATGGTTTCACCCATCCAGATCATCCATTATCTCCATATCCCTACCTCAAAATAAGAAACCAACAAAGGGTAGAAACTTAAAAAACTATAAGCTAATTCCTGATATGATAAAAACCCAAAGGATTCCTCTCTAATCCAGTCCAAATGAAGTACAACCTCCCAGACCAAAATCTCACGCACTAGGGTTGTCTTAAACCCACACCATCAATTTAAAATCATTGTAACCATCACCGACCATCTTTCAATCCAACAAAGATAATTGAAGCCACCATGGTTCCCAAAACCACATCTCAAGGAGGAAAACCTTAAAGGGGATCCCCTAGAAAAAAACCTCAGGATGATCCCACCAAAATGTAACTATGGATGGTCTCCCCACTTAAACCCACAGATCATCATACCCAAAATGGAAAATTCAAGAAAAATAACCCCCATAAGGGAATCATCAAGATACAATTCAACGAGAAGTGAATTCATAAAATAAGACCCTCAAACATATCTTATACTTTGATAAATAGCACTAAGTCGTACCCAATATCCCACGATGTTGAACCAACCTAAAGGCTCCTAATGAACATACACCTCGAGAAATAGACTACATAATATCATCCAAGAATCCATTAAATATTTTATTCGATAACCTATTCAAATAACCTCAAACAAACTTTCTTAGAATAATTTACCAAGGAGATAAATAAGCACACACACTCACCCTAGCCTCACACCTTACAACCCAACACCTTGAATGATACTAGAACCACAACCTCAATAGAATACTCCAATAGATATTTATTAGTATAAAACACACCCCATACAGTATCTAACTGATGAAATATTTCCACCATGGTGATTTATGAGAAAAATGATTAGAATGAAATACTATTACATGGTCAGGGTATACATGGGGTATGTCCATGTAATAATTCATGTCCATGAACCCCAAACATGATGTTTGTTTCCAAGAACATTTTCAAATGGCCATGTCCTACTATACGACATGTTTTTAGTGTACATGGTCTGTAAATCCAAAATTCAGTCTTTCCTTGTACTCCGCCACTTTTCCATGTACATAGTTAAGAACTACATAATAAAATGTACTTAAAGTACATGATTTTTATTTCTAAAAACTCATATTACCTAAAGAGTAAGAAAAAACATAATGTGTTCATATAACTACACATATTTTGATTAGGATTTCAGAATGGGAAACCCCTCTGAAACTCCCCAAACCACCTATTTTCCACTGAAACTTTCCAGATCGACCATATAGGGGTCCCCGACAACTTAAAAACAAGTTTAAAAACTAAAAAAAAATAAAATATGAGGATTTATATTAAATACATTAAAAAGGGATGCCATGTCAGCGGAAACATCAAACTATTTGATCTTATTCATGATCTTTATTTTCCACATGACGATCTGGCTTCTCTTGAGCCCCATGGTGACACCACTTTCTCACTCTCTCTCTCTCTCTCGATCTTTTCACTCACTACCTTTAAATATCTTCTATCTAGGATGAATATCCTAAATGGAAGTTCACATCCATTACTAAAAAAGTGAGAAATGAATAAAAGATAATAAAAACATACAAGAAATAAAAAAAGAAATGAAAAAATAAGAAAGATAAGAAAAGGGAGCCCGACCAGGCCTTGGTGATTGATGAAAGTTTATGACACAACTAGGAAACCCCCCAATACATACTATACTTTGTAGTTATAATTTCAATATGATTATTTAGAAATAATATATCCCTGAATGATTATACATGAAAAATATATTATTTAACTAATTAAATATTAAATATTTCACCAAAATTTGAACGAATTGTAATTCACCAAACTCAAACCCTTTTGTAAAAACCCTATTCTATGACCAACTTGTGTTAAGAAAAATTATATTAGATATTATGATTTGATAAATTAATATTTTCCCCCAATCACCACCTGAGAGTAAAAATTCAAATTTCTAATTTCTTTCTTAAACCATCATGATGTGGTTCGTGACACACATGGGCATAGAAGATGCCTCCAACATTCCAAGTTAAATCCTACTATAGGCCCATACAATGGGTATTAGGGCTTCCCCAATTTCCCTACCACTGATAACCTGGTGACATACCACTATAAACCTAGTGCACCATGGAACATTTACTGGGAATCCAAAATAAGTCCAAAAAAGGTCTACTATTAGAGCCAAATCCCTAATTAATTGGGGGGCAATTTTATATTTTAAAGGATTTTCTAAAACCCCTAACAAACCATTGAGGTTTTTTAATTATAGAAGGTTTTATGGAAGGTATCTACTTCTTTTCTTATTCCTCTCCCTCCGTCTTCTTTGATTATGGTGGTTTGAGGGAGGTCAGTTCATCGATAATGGTGAGTTTCTTATTACCATTATCTTATTATTCTATATTCATTTTTTTATTATATATGGAAGTTATATCTTGGTATTTATGACATATTTTAAAAAATAATTGAAAAATATGACCAATATTAAGGGTATACCATGTGTGGTAGCTAGAGGAGGTGCAATGGAAATGAACACATATCATCACTCTACATTTCAGTGAAGGAAAGATTACCTTTGAATTTCATAGGGATTTTAACTATTATAAATTGAAAATTGAAATAATTAGATTTTGATTAATATGTATTTTACTCTATAATATTATCATGGTGTTACCTGAATCTGACACATTTCTTTGCTTACAATTACAATGTCACTGAACTTATCGGTGATTTTTATGGTTTATTAATAATAGGATAATTAAACCGAATTAATTATAAATATCTATAATTGATTAATTAGACTGTGTAGATTGTGTTCGGAGATTAAGTGTGTGGGAAGTATGAATGTGTGATTGGTTATATTTGAGAGAGAATGAATAAAGATGTGCAACTTCAGCAATGAGGTAGGTGGTCACTAAATTATTAATCCATGTATTTATATGTTTTTATCCAATGTGTCATGTTGGTGGGGAAGGCTGAAATCAAGGTGACTTAAGTTTGTACTGAGAGGGATTGAGGGAAATTTATAGATATATAAAACATGTTATGAATGGAATGGACTTGGAATCATTTTAGGATTGCAGAACCTTGAGATGCTTTGGTAGGTTCTTGAAAAGGTAACTAATAGGTGTTGGCGTAGGAAGTTGAGTAAAAGGGGTTCTAGTTTAGAATCTCAAGATTGTGTGAGGAGTTTGAATGGGACTAGTTTGTGTGATTTATGGTTGGGTGATAAAAATTATATGAGGATTTTATTTCAAGTAATGGGAAATGGTTGGTCGTTTTCCCTTTAGATAATCACCTTAGTGGTGATTGGATAGCATGGTGTGGGTTGGATCGTTAGAGGCCCAATTAGACTAGTGGTGTTTCTTTGGGTAGTATAAGTGTTGTAATAGTGTAAGATACATCAAATTTGGTTATCTCACTAAAAGTGAACCATGATTTTGATAAAAATGAATATTTTTCCTAATCTTCTTTGGATGTGGTGTGTGTATATGTGGCCTTGAGGCTATAAATATATTTTAGTGGTGAATTAAGGATTTTTTGGGTGCAAAGTAGGTCATTCATGTCCACTAGAGTTGATCTAAGGATAATTGTATTTTTTATATGGGTATTTTAATTGTTTTTTTGTGGGATTTAATTTAATTAAATGACAATTTTTTCACCTATGGGTTGGAGAACCAATGAAAAGAGGATCTAGAATAGAGAAAGTGGTGAATTTGATGGAATGGAATGGTGTGCATGATTTTCATAATAGGATGATACTATAAGGAGGTTTGAAAGGAATTTGGTTGAGATAATCTAGAAATATGTTGGTGTAGATCTGAGGTCCATCCTCATGGTACCATTTGGGGGTGATTATTGTTATTAAACATTCACATCCTATTATCATAGATATAGGTTATTCATACTATTATGGATTCATGTACCGTTATTATGAACATCATTGGTTTCCTCTATTATAGGTACAAATCTTGTATTAATGGGAATAGGTTATTCTTGTTATTATGGACTCACATCCCATTATTATGGATATGGGTGATTTATATAACTTCATATGCATGTATTCTTACTATGGACATAGTTGATTCATAAAATTATAGATACACGTCCTACTTTTTATACATAGGTGATTCTAACTATTTTGGTTACATGTATCATTATTATGGACATAGTTCATTCCTCTTATTGAATATGTGTGTCCCATTATCATGGAAAAATATTAGTCCCATTATTGAGGATGCACATCCCATTGTCTTGTAAATTGGTTATTTATATTATTACAAGCACTTTCCCCATTATTATAGGAGTTCATTATTTTTATTATTATGGATTTATGCCTTGTTAACATGTACATTAGAAAATTAACATTAGTATCATTTTTTCTTTCATTCGGAGTAACATGTAAATTATCCAATTTATCAAATTTGTTACAAGTAGGTAAGTTCTAGTATCATAGTTTCATTTATATCACATGAAAGATATACCTCTATGTTGAGTGAGTGTTATATTTTTTCCCTTTATATATATACTATCATAAATGAATTGTTCATCTTTTATGGGCCTCATTCGTAGTGTCCAATGGAGTTTATGGCTCACACCCTACACATGCACTCTGGTGGATATGTGACCCTTATTTCCTTTATGAAATTTTGGGAAAGGGTATTTAATAGGGATCAAATATTATGTGTATTGGTAGGGATGGTAGTTTCTTTTCAGGTGTGCTCAAGGATTTGGTTGGTGATTGAGTTTACCGATTTATTTTATTTGTTTTCAGGTTCTTTCATGTTGATATTGACCTATTGAGGGATATATTATGTTGTATGACTGATATATTTCTCTAATGAGTTCCATTTTGATGCAATATGGGGTATGTAATTTTTATGGTGATCATTATGTTATAATATCATATTATGTGTTCATGGATAATTCTTGTTTCAACTAGTTGTGGTTATTGTATGTTTATAATACTGAGGGAATAGTCTCCCCATTATATGCATTAGACCTTCAATGATAAAAAAATTACCTCAGTAAAACAGGGGGTGCATCATAAGGGGTGTGGGGACCTAATTTAGTTACTATTCTGGTGAATCAAACTAGGGATTTCATAGACCCTTTTCCAATACATAACCAAAAAAAATAAATTAAAATGTCCTATATCTTAAATCAAGACATCCACCTTCAAAATCTTTAGTAACCCTAAAATATCTTACATGATCTAATAATTAAATCCAAAACTTATATCCTCACATAAAAAAAGGTCTACCCATGAATAATAAAACAGCATCATGTTCATGGGCAATGGTGAGTGATAAAAACAGATTAAGATTACCCTTTTTTCCTTACCTTCTCTAAGTGAGTAAGAGAAATATAGATTCCTTTGTAGCGTACATGTGTGAAAGATACTAAAACCACACGAACCATAACAATGACAAAGAAATGAAATTTATTGTATAAATATAAGAAACTAAGAAATTATAGAAATAATTATCCAAGGGAAACTAATGTACCATGAAACACATACCAAGATTTGGAACCAACCCACTACCATATACCACTACATTCAAAGTAAATGTAACTGAGTCACTCTAAAATACCATATTATAAGGATATAGCCTTAAAAATTATATAATCTTGAGTTAAGGAATGAATTTGACATTGAGTATCTTTTCAGGTTTAGAGTTTTAGAGAATTAGGCCATAACTGTTACATTACATCACAAAAATTACATATTAGAAACTTCTTCTCTATTTTTTTCACAGAAATAAATATCCTTAAAATAAAACAAGAATTATTTTCTTGATATAAGCCTTCTTTAATTCTTCCTTTCTCTTACCCTTACTTATACTATGTGAAAAACATTTCAAAAACTTGGGATGAACATAAAAATATCAGTAAAGATTAAAAAGTAAGGAAAGAAAACATTAGCCCATAAATACATAAAAATAAATGAAATTATACTTTTCAGTCATAAAACCTTATTTATTTAACTTAATTAATGAAATAATAATATTTATGAATAACACATAGAAATCATAAATCATAAAGGTGACTTGTGTCATTCATAACATACTTACATTGTAGCTTTCACAACTACGTAGAGAGTTATGTTTGGAATACCCATCACGTTACATTCCCTAAATATCTTAAGAGAAACATTAATATTTACCTTTGTCACATTACCCAATTAATTTGAGATCTATCTCAGGCTCACCAGCCTTAGGTTTATCATAGAACCACACGTATACGTAAATAGTTCCCAATAACTATAACATAATCATAGCACATAAAACAAGAATAAAGGAATGATTACATTTCCACATTCTAATAACAATATAAATTTTCAAGATATTGACAAAAGGGTATTTGGTATTTATTTTTTTCTTTTAAAATATTACGTCTTGTTAAGGAAGTCAGATATCAAATAAAAATCACAGTGACAAAAATGTCATTATTACCATGTATGTTAAAAGGAAACATTCCTTTTATCATTTAGTAAAACACTTTGTAGAAAAAATATTCCATTTTATGAAATTAAATTTCTATGGGGTCCATACACCGTATAAAATAATGTCATGTATAAATCAAAATATTCCTCAATGAAATAAGATTTAGACGAAGTCCCTTACAAATATTATTCTGTAAATAAAATAGATCAATAATGTTTATTCACTATAAGTACACAAAAAGTAATTATAAATAAAATACTAGATATCAAAAGTTATTTCTCACATAATAATAGAACTAAATAATCATTAAGTATAAGTTTAACCCAAATAATGTAAATTTTTTAACAAGTTCCCTTACGAAAATTCGGCAGTCTAACGGCGTCACATAAAAATTCAGAAAATGAGGTGATGACAGAGAAAAGGGTATCTCATCACTTGTACATAAAATGGACATAAATAATTATATATAAGTTCATATAACAACATATGAAAATTGAAATTAAAATACATAACATAAAATAAATCTTTGACTAAAATAAGAGGGTGAATGGTTCCCTTACCTTGAGTCTGATTCGTCACGTATGTTCCTTGTTCTTCCTGAATAAAAAAGTTAAGTTATTTTCTACTTGCTTAAGAAAATTTCTCAAGTTTATTATTATTTTTATATCACTTATTACCACATTATAGAATTTACAAAATTATTTTTGTTAATATCGTTTGTTTTGCCGATATTGGGTACTTGGGTCAAAAATGAACTTGTTATAATTACAAATTGTCTATGTGGTCAAAAGTCCATTATCTCTCAAATCATATTCAGGGTTTAAATATAATATACATCTAGTATATATGTATTTATATCTAGTATATATATATTTAGAATATTCCATAACATTTTTAGATAAGAAATTAAATTCACCGTTCATGAAAACGATAAGTCGTACGTACGCATGAATGCTACTTTCATTTCTTTTTCATATTTAAAGGAACTAAAACTAAATGATACATAGGTATATTATAATTCCATTATAATATAATATTTTATATACATTAAATAATTTCATTAATACCATCATTTATACGTTCCATGTATCGAATGAACGAGTCATATCACTTTGAGGGGGCGGTAATCCGCACATCTTCAAATGAAATAATCGTATTTACACATCAGAAAAAGCATAAAGGTATGTTTGTAAATAAAAATTATAGTATCATAGAGAAAATATAAATATAATATATATCATATATAAATATTGTTCTATTATAATGTCTACCATAAGAGGTGTAAGGGTAAAATCAAACAATCCTTATTTTGTGAAGCAGTAGTTTTTCGTACACAGAAATAGTATGTTCGTATCCAATAGATGGAGGTGTGTGTAAGTGTAGTTATAATAATTATCATTAAAAGTAATATTATATTTAAGATACGGTTTTTTATTAAATAATGGAATAAGTATAGTTTAGGTGGTTGGAGAAGTAAAATAAATGAAAGAATCTTGAGAGAAGACATTACCCCCAATTGGGTAACTCCTTTTGATTTAAGCTAAAAGGCTTTCTTGAATTTCCTTATTCCCAAGGTGAGGCTTATAGGAGGAATAGAAGGATGTTGGGAGCTTATTTTGGAATATTTTGGATGATTCAAGGGTATTTATAGGTGTTATTAATTGTTAGAGGTTATTACCTTTTATAAAAGGGAGGACGAGCAATTTAGGAAGGTATTGAAATATTAATTTATTATAAAAATATTTTCCATTTAAAATGGTCCAAAAGTCATTTATTTAAAATATATGATTCTTTTGGGTCTAGAAACTCTCAAAAAATATCTTTTATACAAGTATAGGTCACAAATTGAACCTTATCTTTTAGCTTTAACCCTTAGTTAACTAATTTGACTCTTACCATGTCTTCTTGTCTATTCATACTATATGGTTAATATAGTTATTATAAAATGACAATAGAACTTCAAGTGGTTAATTAATTAAATTTACAATATTATATAATCCATTGGGATGAATATTATATTTTTAGTACTATTATATCATTTAATAAAATTGTATTTATTTTAAAAAACTCATTTATATCAATTTTTATACTATTCATATCATGACTTAAAAAACCCAAACTTTATTATTTAAAAAAAACTTAATTAATTAAAATATAACAAGTCATAATCATCCCTATAATTCTTGGATGGCATAATATGTTTCAAAAAAAAATTATTTTAATATTTATAATCACATTTATATAAATAATTCATTAATAAGGTAATCCATACATCATCATTGTGTCATAAATAAATTTATTTATTTGATTTCTAAAAATTATAAATAAAATACCACGATGTAGGAAATATTTTTATCTTTATAATTATTATTTATAGTCTAAATTATAACTTATATAACCCCATATAAAAATATTTTTACAAAAAGAAACATGTTTATGTTACATTTTTCTTTACTTTTAATTAATTCTTATAAAATGTCATTTTCACATCAAAGTGGATCCATGGGGACCCAAAATTGACCAAAGGATACCTATGGTCAGACATGTCTCATTAAATAGGACTAAGACACGTTTTATGGTAGTTTTTATTATTATAATTATTATTTTTACCCCAATTTACTTGATTTACCCTTTAATCCTGTTAAATAAAATAATTACTGAAGTTACAATTCATAATGTCTAAAAATAAAAGGTTATTATTTAAACAATTTGTTCCTAATGATTCAAAATATGGAATACATTGTTCCTAATTCAAAACACAAAATTTTTAGAAATTAATTTAAATTTAATTCCTATTGTTGAAACCAAAAAATGGGTTTTTAAGAAGTAATAATTATTAATAGATTGACATAAATTTATATCCAATTTAAAAGTGAAATTACTTCTAATTACCATAATTGGATTAAATGATAAAAATATAATCTAATTATACTTTTAAAAAAATTAAAATTATAATCCTAACTATATAAATAAATTAGATGAAATTACATTTTTTGATTGAAATGCATTTTTTCACTATTCATTAAAAAATTAACTTTTTTAGAAAAATAAAAAAATTTCTTCCAAAGTAAATTTTGATTTCCTTTTTATATAGAAGAATTTTATTTTATCATATAGAACATATAAAAACTACAAAACTATATTTAAAAAAAGTTTCTCCATCAAAAGGCGGTAAAACTACATTTTTAGAAAAATACTTCATTTATCTAAAAAATTAAATTTTTTCTTATATAATTTCTAGAAAACATATTAGATGAATTTAAAATGTTACATTGAAAATATATAATATATTTTTCATTAAATAAAAATCTATAAAGAGTGATATGAAAACACAATTATTCTCTTTTAAATAGGTTTTCATAAAAATACATTATTTATATTCAATTGGTTTCTTATTTCCATTTATGATGAATTTTGTAACCAATGAATAATTATTTAAACAAGTGTGGACCATATTTAAAAATTTAGTTAATATTATTCATTTCTTCCATTCCAACAGCTAGGTATCAACTACAATTTAAAATAATATTATTATTACTGTATTATTTTTCAGTATATCTCAATGTTGTGTGCAACGTTAGATTTCAGAGAAACCCTTTATTGCGTGTTGAGTTCGCTATCAGAAAAATAATCCCCCCCCCCCTTAACGTAAAATTAATATATTATTCATAATTATAAATAAAAATCAATAATTATTATTTTATAAATACCTGGTTTGTTACACATATACATTAGGACCAAGCTTATGAATAATGCTCAATCACCCGAGTTATTTAACTATCACCCCTTTGGTTCCAAAAAAAAATTTCACTTTGAATAACTCCCACCATTTAACACCCAAAACCACATAACTACTCAAATAGTTAACAAAATACCATTCATAGAGTCTTTAATATGAATACATAGTTTATTAGTAACTAAAATCTAAATAATATTTCAACACAAGAGAAAGAAATTCCAGAACTCAATTAATCACCCTATATGAACAAAAAACAAACCCTCAACTTATTATTTATGGAGATGTCAACACTCAAGGTGGTATATCCATTTTATCATTACTTATAAGTTATAGAATTACCAACACCAAGAGTGACCTGACTATTATCAAAATATTTAGACTCTTGTGTATTATCCATAGTGATACCAACACATTCAATTAGTATTTGATATAATCATATAATTATCTATATACTTCATTTTCATAGGGTTACCATACTTAGAGTGGTATTGTTCATACTCATGTTATTGGCCTCTCAATTTTTATCCATGGGGGTACCAAACTCCCATGAAGTATATTGTATAATTATATCATGAATGACTCAATTATTACCAACTGAATTACTAAACTTGGAAAAATAAAATAAAGAGTCATATAATCAAGAAAATCACTCATACATAGAGGTTAAACTCACATGTGAAAATAAAGGATCCAACCAAATCCCTAAAATAAGGAATAAATTACCTTCCAAAGGAACATATGTTAAACTATTCTAAACCCCAAATCTAATCAATTCACTCAGGCATACCGTGTTGAATGTTATAACCATTTGAAATCCATTTTAATCCTAAGGTCTTAACCAACTCAAAAAAAGTACCAAAATCACATGGTCATATTTGACCTCAAATAAATAATCACTCATTCCCCTTATATATCCATTCAAGGTATTTACAACCATTATATAAAAACTATTCACTTCCCATACATGTCCAAAACTCATATCTAATAGGTTAGTCAAGAAATGGATCCAAATACATGAAAATATGAAGATGAATCAGTGGTGGGAACGATTTACAAACCATGAACCTAATCACGAAACCTTACTATCCAACATATTCTGATTTATATGGTTCTCACATTTCATGGAACCTAAATAATCCAAAATACTAAAAATCAGGTTTCATGTCTTTAGCTCTCCATCAATTCTTGATTTCTATATTTATCCCCGCAAACTCCCCCAAAAAACATAAAACGCATTTCCATTCCCAAATCATGTGATATTTCACCCTTAAAATAAATATATGCTCCTATTGTAAATTATATCCCCTTATATAAAATTACGATTTTCATAACACTCTTAAACAATGAGTCAATTCCAAACTACAAAAAAACAAGCTCTATACCCCAATTGAATGATAAATTGAGGGATATATAAAAAATATGAAATAACTAAAAAATAAATAATTTAACCTACAATAATTCATTACACTTTTATATCAAAAATAAAAATTAATTCAAAAAAATATCAATATTTCATTTCATATTGTAATTCACTTTGTAATTCACCAAAAACAATTATCCACAGCCATGGTTAAAAACTTTTTAACTAGTAAATCAACCATTATACATTTCTTATCATATCTCATTAATAAAAAAATCATAAAAAAATTTCTCAACTAAATTCATTTATGAGAAAAAATTTCTCAATCAACAATTAAAAATATTTATAAAACCAAGGCATAAATTCAAATATAAAATAATTTTGAGTTTAAAAATTAAAATAAAATACATAATTTAAACCATCATTGAAATACATATCCAAACCCATTTATAATTAACTCATTTACTTCCAATGATAAAATTATTACTACCAGTCTCATAAGAAAAATCACCATAGTCTACATCAATCTTCACGAAACCCCAATCAGTTAATTAGTAACCTAACTTCACATATTTTTTCCATGGGGGTTTTAGGTGAAAAATAAAATAATATTTCATTAATTTTATGAAATATAATGATTATTATTATAAATAAATATTTTTTTAGATTTTTTCATTTCCTATGAATGGGGATTATTAATTTCCCAAACCAAAATCTAATAAATGAAATTTTTATATTCCAACTATTCAATATTTTCCAGTAATCAGTAGATAAATATAATAATTGGATTTGAAGTGAAATATAAGGATTAATTTGTAAAATTATTTTTAATATAATTTATCATATATATATATATATTGTGTGTGTGTGTAATGATGTGATAATAAAATAATACTTTTGAAATGCATACTTTCTTCTTATATCTTGGCTAATTCGTTTACATTGTAACTTAATGTCATGATAATTATCTACTAATCTAAAAAATGAAAATTCATGTTTCTATAGAGACCCAAAATTTTCACACATACTCAATTTTATTAAAATAATATTTATTAAATACTAACATGATTCATTCCAAAACTATAATGTTTTAGTGAATTTTGAAACATGGATACATAAAAAATTAAAACAATAAATATCTAAATTATCTCCCAATTAGTTCTTCATAATTATCACCCATATTAGACATATCACACATAATACATTTATTCATATCTTGGTGAAAATTAAACATAACAAGGGTGATCTGAAATACTAAGTAAGGGTAAAAAAGGTATATATAAATCAATGGTCATATGTAATCATATCTTATGCATTAGGGTATGAAAACGTGATATTAACATTTGAAATCCATACCCAACAAATCATACAATCATTAGTCATGGAATAAATCTTTTCATTTAATAATACATGGATCATAAATTAATCAAAGAACATGAGACATGAGAACGTAACATTTAAATAGGATCATGTAAAAAAGTGTGGAATAAAGTGTGGAATAATAATAATCAAAGAATTATTATGTCAAGGATACCCACCATGACATTCATCGCATATTATTCTTGGGATAACCACTTATGTACCGGATTTAGGATTGGTATAACCTCCCATGTACCCTCCCATGATCTTTAAATAACCTCTATTCTACACTAGTTTTAGCTTGGAATAACTACTTGTGTACACTATTTCTGAAAAAAAGTGAAAAGTTCCTCGTTCAGAATATTACAAGAAGATTCATTTGAAAAAAAATTATAGAAATCAAAAAAAGAATAAAAATGAAATTTTACACCCACAAAGAAATGTTAAAAATATTTTTGAATACATTTTAAGTAAAATATTTATATGGAATAAAATTATTCTCGATCGAAAATAAATTTGTTTTTCCTTAAAAAAAACTTGTTGTATCTTGAGTACTTAAAGAGGGGAACATGAAAAGAGAACATTTAATCTCTATAAATAACCAATTTATAATAAAATAAAAAATATTTCATAGTGACATATATATATATATATAACTTCATCATCATAAATTTAATCATTAATAATTCTTACGAAAATGAGAAGGTAACGTAAAACTCTATCCTTAAGTATAACTTGATTAGTAAGTGCTCTATCCTCATTTATCATAAAATAAAATTTATTATAATTATATAATAGAACCATATTATTACTTATAATATCATATATTATCCCCTTATAAAATTTCAACACACATTAATAAAAAACATTCTTTCTTTAAATTCTAATTTTCGGGTGATAACTATTTCATTCTTTATACTTGTCTCGGTTTGGCAGTTTTGGTCCTTTCAATTTGATCATGGATACATCATATATAGAATTTTAATAATTATATAAATTTAATATATATATATATATATTATAAATATTTATAATGGTTCATATAAAGCAGTGATGAAAAATGAATGACATCACTTCATGGAGATAGTAATTTGTACATACACACGAGTGATGACTCCATGATTCTAGGGATGGAATAAAAGAAAGATAAATAATAAATAAAATTCAAAAATAATTATTATATCCTAAATATTATATATATAAATATATATTAAATATATCATATTAACCAATAATGAAATAGGGTGATTGAAAATGAATAGTATCACTATGTGTAGGTGGTTGCCCACACGTACAGACATGCAATACATTCATCTCCCATTTGATAGATAAGAGGTGGAAAATGGTGGATAAATCATCATAATAATATCTCATAATATTTATGATACTAGATCAATCATTTTATTATATATATAATAGGTTTATTATAATAAAAAAAATTAAATTGAAATAGGTTGGTTAATATTTATACCCCATCTTTAAGACACACCCGTTTTCATACACCTTAAGCATTGAAATATTGTGATTTGAAGAACAAAAGAAGATATCTAATGAAGGTAAGGAATATACAGAGGTTATGGAGTATGTATTTTCTAATATAGATGGCTAAAAGTTTATGAATAAGGTATGATATTTGGTGATCCTTTATAGTTGAGGGTAGGGACACACACAAGGTATTTCTTGAAAGATTTAAATAATATATGGTTACATTCATGTGAAAGTGGCTCCAAATAGATAGGGATTGAAAGTTAGGATAATATAAGGTTAAAATATCCCCCACTAATAATACTTATACAATTTTTGTTGTAATTCCCACCCTTATATTTTGATTTAACCCCCCAGTCGGTAAACCCATTTTAACCTGTAACATGTTAACAAAATATTATAGTTTTTCATTTATAATATTAAATAATTAAGTTAAATATATTAAATGTTATTAAATACTATTATTAAAAATATTTAATTCATTTTATCATGTTAAATTTATATAAGTAGTGGGATTTAATTTTAAATAAGTGTTCAAAACACAATGAAAAATCAGTTTTAGATAAATGTGTTTTTATACATAAAATTAAATTTATTCCCATTAATTACCTAGTAAAAAAACACAAAATTAATGTTAAAATATTATATTTAATATATAATATATAAATTTCATTAAAACAATTAACCAATAGAGAATAATTTAATTTATTCATATTACAACACATTGTGTTCATACAAAGAGTTTTTAGAAAAATGTGTTTTTAAGCCCAAAAATGAACTTATAAAAAATTCAAGTATAATGTTCATTACCATGTAATTAATTAGATTATTTATAGTTAAATTATAATTATTTTATTTTAATATAAAATTAAAAAATATATATTGACTTTTAAAATTAAAAGAAATAATATTTTTATAAAAAACGGTATTTCCACTATTCACATTAAAATAAACATTTTCTAAAACATACAAAAAAACCATAATCTAATAATGATAGGATGATTCCAAAAATTATATTCACTCCTTAAAATAAAATTTATAAAAACGTAAAACAATAAAAACCATTTTTAAAGGAATCTTTTTTCGAAGAATAAAATGAATTTATTAAAAATTGAGAATTTATTTGTAATGAATTAATAAATAAATTTTCATTATTTAAAAACATTGTAAATATTTTTCATAATTTGGTCATTAATATATATAAATTCAAATTTACAATCTAGTTTATAAATGATTACTATATCATGGATCATTTAGACTTAGGGTTGTGTGTAAATAAAACTATTGAGGACCTCGAGTTTATTCTAAAGGAAATACAAATAAAATATTAAGGTGTTATATTCTATCCTCATTAAAATTATTTTCACTTACAAATTTCAATCATAATGATATAAATAAATGAGGGTATCTCAACTTCATCACATCCTCAAGTTCCCATGTATCTTTCTCTAATTTCTGATTCCTCCAAATAACTTTAACCAAGTGAGTTGTCTTATTCCATATAACTTTATATCTATGACATGAGATTTATGCATGTTGTTATAAATAAGAAATATCATACTCTAGTCATATAAAAACTAAATTTAATATGTGTAAAGAATCATAAATGTACCTCCTCTAAATAAATACATGGAACACATCATGAACTTCAAAGTGGTTCGATGGAAGTTCCAAGATATAAGCTATCGTACCTACTCGATAAAGAATCTATAAGGATATAATATATCCAGGGACGATCATTCCATTATTACTGAATATCACAACATTATTCTATGGATAAATTCATAATAATACCTTTTTACTTACTTTTCATTCTATATATTACTGATGCTTGTTGACATAACTCTTATATTGACCTTGAGGCTCCAATATGTGTTGTTGTATACTATAACCTTATCTATAATCTCCACATCTAGATCAGGTCATAATAGATATCTTTCTTCCCATCATGTCATGTTTATGTACTTCTTTCCATGTATGGATTCATAAAGATCCATATGAATTCTTGAGTAAAATCTATTGTTATAAGGAAACTCGACTAGAGAAATGTGTGGATCCAAACCAACATTTAAATCCATAGAATAGGATATTGACATATCCTATAGGGTTGTAATTTTACTCTCAGATTTACTATTTTAATGAGGATGATAATAATTACTGAAACACAACTCAATATCCAATTCTTTATGATGAATCCTCTAGAACTTCGATGTAAAACTTGGATCCCTACTAGATACAATGGAATGTGGTACATTGTGTGACATTAAAACTTCCATAATATATATCCAGGAAAACTGATCAATATAAAAATAATATTTAAATCAATGAAGTTTACTTAATTTTTATGTAAATTGAATATAACCCAAATCACATTACAATCATTACATATTTTTGGGAGTCCAATGATGAAATCCATGGGGATGTTTTCCTACTTTCATTTTTCTATGGGAAATTGTTGTTGCCTCAACCATGTCCATAATTTAAGGTAATTGTTTCTATTTTATTATTGTCCTAACGTTTCCACATAAGTTTCCCCTAGTCGCACATTTAATTTGAAGAAGTTTCCACTCTTTTTGAGTGGAAAAAATGGGGCACATGGTTTGGGCGCATGGTTTGCTAAATTGTGTAATCAAATTGTGTGACCTTGTCTACCTCATTAAAAATGTTTCAAATTTCCATTTTTTACCTCCCAGGATTTATCCAAACTCTCCCCTTTCTTCCCCCATTCTATCATTGCAGGCATTTCATCCTTACAAGAACCTCAAATCCTCCTTGGAACTCCATTTTGAAGGGGGGGGGGGGTTTGGTGGTGAAACTTCAAACTTCTTCTAATAAGTGAATATATTCCTTAGTTATCTCATTTTTCTTGGGATTTATTCCAATTTAATTGATGTTCCAAATTACCATTGGGTAGGTTTTAGAACCTAGGGTTTAATTTTGTATTTTCTTGGTCCAATATTTTTATTTTAGTCTCGATCTACCATCCTTGAGGTGCGGCGGTAGTGCTATTGAATTTTCTCACAAAGGATTCAAAGTTTTAACAGTTTTGGTAGGTGATTCCATGTGTATACAATCCTTATGAATCAGTTTTCTATGTTTAGAATATTTTCTTGTTTAAATTATTTTATTATGTATGAAAAAAATGGTTTTAGTGGTATTTGTAAACCACATAAAGTTTAAGTACCATTTGGAGTATTTTTTATAGAAATATTTTATTAGTTCATTTAGATATTCCCTAGAACTGCATAGTTGATTTTATTGAAATTTATTTGTTCTGAAAATTACGTTTTGAATGATTATCTCCTTTCTTTTTTGCTATGAAAAAAAAATTAATGGTTGTTGTGAAGCATATGAACTTTAAGTGCCATGTTTGTGTGAAAATGGAGTTTTTACAAAGATATAACTTCTTGGTTCATATGGGTCATCCCTATAATAAATTTTTTGGTTTAATTGAAAGGTATTGGGCTTAAATTTTTGTTTTGGTGACTTATAAGTGTGCAAAGAGTGTGAAAAGTGAGGATTTCAAGGAATTTTGAGTGCAAAACAATGCGAGATTTTGAGAACTTGTTTTATTAAAAATCAAAATGTTTTGTTGTCTATTTTAAGTGGTATAAAGTGTGTAGAGCATATGTATTGTTTTTATCTGACCATTAGTGGTGTTTTTATATGAAAAGGGATGTATGTAGCATGATGAAATTGTTTGATCCCATTGGGGGAAGCTCGGGTACCTTGCTGGGCAGATATGTACTAGTATGCTACTGATCCGGAGCAGTTTTATCCCCATTTAACTTAGAATTTTGGATAAAGAAAACTATAAATAAACTATTTTGATGATTTTTGAAGACCAATAGGTTATTTTTGTGTTCCCAACTAGTTGATCGATCAACGGATAGTATTGTGACAGGGATATTTCACACTGAGGTACGAGTACATAAGGCCCGAGACTATCTAGTGACTAGGGGTGTTCCCGGTTTTGATAATCATTGGATTTGTGGTATTTACCCATGTGTTAGGGTGTGTTTGGATGTAAATTAAAGTATCTAACATATATTATTCAAATGTGTTAACATTTTGAAACTATTATTTTGAAAACTTTTAACAATTGAAATATTCATTTCTTGGAATTTATCACCGTTTTCCTTTCAAATTAAAACTGCGTACTTTTTCACCTAATATTGCATACCCTTTATAATGTTTGGGTGGTATCTTATTGGTCTTAGGATTATATTCTACTTACCCCCTTGGGCATAAGTATACGTTATTATGTTAAACAAAGATAAATTCAAAGCCTCAGGTGAAGGAGGTACAGGTTGTTAGTCCCCCACCTATGGTGCAGTGTTATGGAGACGGCTCGAGGGACATGACCCCCTTGTCTTGTGGAGTCGTTGGGGTTGATTTTATATTTTTTTTGTTTAGAAAAAATGTACATTATTTAAAACCATGAATTTAGATCTGGTTTCAGTTAAGGCTGGTTTGGCAGGAAAATTTCAAATTTATATTATTGATTGCTTTATTGTTTTTTGCTTTCATACTCGGGTAATTAATTCTCAAACTAGATTTATTGATACTAGGGAAATTCTTCCATCCCATGGGGATAGGTAATTACATTTGGTATTTATCATGGGCTGGATATGGTGTCGGTAGTAGTGGCAACAAGATTCGGTTCGTGACAAAATGATATCAAAGGAGGCCAATGTCTTTGGTTATATTACTATTATGGGATGAGTTGGGATAGAAATGAGCTAGGACTGTTGGGTATTGGGTGTTTTTCTTATTGAGAAGGGTACCTGGCCCACACCTCTTTTGTAAGACCTTGAGTCACCAAGGGACATTCGAATTGTTTGACTGACTTCACTTCCTGATGAAATGTGTGGGCTGCAGACCACACGTGGACATCGGCGGGGGTGGAGTAGTTGTTTATTTTATTACAGCAATGTGTTTAGATTATTTATATTTGATGTATTTGATTAAAATTTTCATAATTATGTTATTGACTATTATTTTTGAGGTTTTTGCATTTTTTAGCAATATGCCCTCCCGAAAAGCTCCCATGCACCCACAGGAGGAAGCCATAGATTGTTCTCCAGCATCGATTGATCAGAGGCTAGTCAAGGCTATGGTCTGGGTTGTCTAAGCTCTCAAATAGGGACTAGATCCTATTATCATTTTTGTTAGGATAGAATATTTGGGTCCTGGAAAAGATAAAGCTCAGGAGTTTATAAAAAATAGTCTTCCTACTTTTCGAGGAAGCATAGAACCCCAGGAAGCATATGAATAGATTCAAAAGATCGAGTGAATGTTTGAGTTCCTGGAAACACTTGAGGAGGTTACGGTGAAGTGAGCCTCTTTTCTTGTGGAGGGTCCCAGCCACAAGTCGTGGGAGTTAGTACTTTAGACAGGGAAGAATGATCTGATGCACTGTGGAGATTTCAAATCCATCTTTAATAACCAGCACTTAACTGAAATGTTGGCTTATTCTAGATCCAAAAATTTCATGGACCTTGTTTAGGGGAATATTTCTATGATGCAGTATGCCAACCATTCCATTATTTGGTTTGGTATGCCCCTGAAAGCATCTCGAATGAACAAGCGAAGTCCCAAAGGTTTGAGAAAGGATTGCAACAAGAGATATACTCCCAGGTTTTCTAGTTCAAGATGAGGACATGTGATGAGGTCGTTGATCGGGCGTGTATAGTATCGATTGACCATAAAGTTAGGTCTAGTTTTTCTATAATTGTATTAGCAGTGGGCAGTGGAATCTCTTTAGAGAATAATGTGAAGCAAGAGGAGAAGGGTAAGAAGGGATGTGGTGGTTCAGGTCACTCCTCCAGGCAGTTTGCATCTGCAAATTCTGATACGTGGTCCGCCGTGTGCCCCCAATGTGGAAGGCCAGCACACATCTGACCAGAATTATCATTCCCTCCAAATCCATGTTATCAGTGTAGAGGTATGGGGAATTTTCAGTACTTTTTCAGGGTGGCACGACAACTTTAGAGTGGGACAAGATCAGTGGCATCAAAGAGAGTTCCAGTTCAGTCAGATTCATCGAGGACGGGGGGGATCTCATTCTGGTGGTTGTGGTGGTAGGTACGGGACATATTTTGGGTAGATCCAGTTCAAGTCACAACTACAAACTAGTGGTCATTCACAGGTAGAGATCATACTTTTTCATGCGGTGGATCAGGCACTGGCAGGATCAGAGGCGAGACCGTCGACAGTTCGGGGTACCATTTTGATTTCATCTCCTTTACCAACTGTACTTTTTGATACTGGTGAATCTGTTTCATTTATCTCTACCCATATTGTGGACCCATTGAATTTTCCTACTAATTTTCTCTCTTTTGAGAAGGAGTTGGTGACGCCACTAGGAAAGGAGTAGGGTCTTAGGTGCTAGTAGGGTCTGCTCTCTGGGTGACGGATTGAGATGGAGTGGGACCTCATGATCTTAGATATGGATCTCTTTTATGTGATACTTGGAACACATTTATTTCTATAGGGGGTGAGTGAGTTACACGGCACCAGATGGGAGTCATCAGGTTTTTCGTGGAGAATGGGATCCTTGGTCGGGTCGTGCAGGACCTCCACTCCCAGATTTGGAAAGTCTTATCTTCTAGTTATCATCCCTCGTGCTATAGGGATATGGTATTTACCCTAAAGGTGCACTACCTCATGTAGTGAATTTTTTTTCAGAGTTATTCCCAGATGATTTTTCAATTTTTCTCCCAAATTGGGATGTGGAGTTCTCGACTGATCTGGTGCTAGAAACATAGAGTATATCTCTTCCATCATATTGTATGGACCCCATTGAGCTGGTGTAATTAAAGATATATCTGTATGACTTAGAATCCAAAGGATTCATTTTCCCGAGCATCTCTCCTTAGGACACTCTTGTGTGGTTTATGAAAAGGGCTAACAGATCCCTCTATTTTTGCATTGACTACCGAAGCTAAACAGGATAATAATTAAGAACAAATACCCTTTTCCCAGGATAGATGATATTTTTGATCAGTTGAAGGGGGAAAATTGGTTCTCAATAATAGAACTGCGTTCAGGATACCATTAACTCTGGGTGAAAGAAGAATATATCCCAAAGATAGCCTTAAGAAGCAGGTACAGCCACTTTGAGTATTTGGTCATGCCATTCGTATTGACCAATGCTCCAGTGGTTTTTATGGAACTCGTGAATAGGGTGTTCCACAGGTATCTTGATTCCTTCTTTGTTGTGTTCATGGATGACATTTTAGTATACTCAGGCTCTGAAAAGGAACACAAACATCAATTGATGATCATTTTGGAAACTTTGTGGGATCACTGCCTCTTTGAAAAGTTGTCAAAGTGCACTTTTTGGATCAAGGTGGTGAAATTTCTAGAGCATGTGATCTCAGAGTTGGGGGTTTCAGTGGACCCTGAGAAGATCAATGTGGTCATTTCATGTGAGAAATCGAAGAATGTGTTTGATATCTGGAGTTTCCTTGTCCTAGCTGGTTGTTATGGGCAATTCATTTGGGATTTCTCTCAGCTTGCTTCATCGATGACTGTGCTCACACGAAAACAGGTGATGTTTGTACGGGGCTCATAATGTTAGGTATCCTTTGAGGATCTAAAGTGGTGTTTGACTATCTCCCTTGGGGTGATTTTTCTTAAGGCCAGGAAGTAGTATGTGGTCTATTGCGACGCTTCAGGCATGGGTCTTGGGTTTGTGCTTATACAGGATGATCACGTGGTGGCGTATGGCTCTCGCCAACTCCGACCACACAAAAAGAATTTCCCGACCCATTACTTGGAGTTTTCAGTGTTGATGCATGTTTTTAAGACCTAGATTCACTACCACTTTGGGCATAATATTGGGGTCTACTCTGATTAAAAAATCTTGGCTTATATCTTCTCGATAAAGGACCTCAACAAGAGGTAGTGTCATTGGATTGAATACTTACAGGGGTTCGACTTTGACATTTTCTATACCCCATGAAGGGTAATGTGGTGGTTGATGCCTTGATTAGAAGAGTTCCAATGTAAGCTTTGAGGAATTCCATTGATGAGTGACTTTGATGGGGCTCTTTTCTCAGATGCATGTGGAGACCAAGGATAAATTCGGGGGTGCGTTCTTGGAGATCGTTCAGTTGACTCTTTCTATCATGGAGTTGATTCAGCGGGAACAGACTAGTGATTAGATTTTTCAGGGGTCGAGGTAGTTTCTTCATGGTGGGGAGACGTCCCATGATTGGTCATCATCTTTAGAGGGAATCTTGTATTTCAAGGGCCGTTCAAGAGTTCTGTTATCTATACGGAATGTGGTGATGGAGGATAGCCACCAGTATCAGTGGGATGTCCATCTAGGCGCCAAAAAGATGTATTATGATGTGCGATGATAGTTTTGGTGGCTAGGTATGCGGCAGGACATAGAGGACCTTATATCGAGATGCTACACATGTCAGCAGGTAAAGGCGGAGCACCAAAGGCCCTCTGGTTTTCTCCAACCACTACCCATTCCTACCAGGAAGTGGGAAGAGGTTTCAATGGAATTCATTGTTGGTTTTCCTTGTACAAATCGGGGTAAGAATAAAATTTGGGTGGTGATCAAACTTC
The DNA here is from genome assembly GCA_963277665.1 of Viscum album. Classification (NCBI taxonomy): domain Eukaryota; kingdom Viridiplantae; phylum Streptophyta; class Magnoliopsida; order Santalales; family Viscaceae; genus Viscum; species Viscum album. The sequence goes on from OY728155.1 coordinate 1,725,138,274, forward strand.
TAACCAAATCATCCAACTTCATCCAGATCAAAGATACAATTAAAGTGGATGAGTTTGGCAGTTTGTATCTTCAAGAGGTGGTGAGACTCCATGGAGTGCCATCAGTAGTAGTCTCAGATAGATACCCTTATTTCACTTCTCGATTTTGGGAAGTCCTATAGAAGCCTTTGGTGTCACAAATCACGATGATCACATCATACCATCCTCAAACGGATGGTCAGACAGAACATGTGAACTAGATTCTGGAGGAAATGCTTTGTGCATGTGTTTTGGACTTTAGAGGTTCTTGGGATATCCATTTTGGGATTGGTTGAATTTTCCTATAATAATAGTTACCAATCCTCGATTAAAATGGCCTCTTTTGAGGTGCTCTATGATCATCCTTGTCGGTACCCACTATGTTGGCCCGACGTAGGTGAGAATTCACTATTGGGGTCAAGCCTTGTGCCGGAGACATCTAATAAGGTCAAATTGATCAAGAAGTTCTTGTTTATAGCACAGATTTTTCATAAAACTTATGTTGAATAGAGGCTTCAAGACCTAGAGTTTTATATGGGTGACAGGGTATTCTTGAATGTGGGCCCTCATATGGGAAATCTTCAATTGGGGAAGCAAGGGAAGATGACGTTGCGATGTGTAGCCCCTTTTGAGATCACTAAGTGTATTGGAAATTTATATTATAGTTTGGCCCTACCATATTAGTTGAAATCTATCTATGGCGTCTTCTATATCTCCCAATTTAAGAAAAACAACCCGGATCTATCCCATGTGTTGTGTTGGGATGAACTGGAGATAGAGCCTGACTTGTAAGTTTTTGAGCAACTAGTGAAAATTGTGGACTCCCAAGAGAAGGTGCTTCAAGGGAATTATATTCCACTGGTCCAGGTTATTTGGTAGCATGGGAATGATACTCATGAGACATGGGACCAGAATTCATGGTTTGATGAAGAATACACATTCATGTTTTCCGATCAAGCATCAGGTTGACTTTCCGGAACAAAAAGTTTTCATGGTGGGGAGAATTGTCACACTCATTTCCTTTATTTAATGTAATTTTTACTCTTTTATTACTGTCCTAACTTTACACCCTATGTTTCCCCTAGTCCCCCATTCAATTTTAATGAGTTTTAATACTTTTCTAGTAGACAAATGAGGTTTCACGGTTTGGGCGAACGGTTTGCTAAACTGTGCAAGCTAACTGTGCGGCCTTGTCCAACACATTAAAAAAGTTTCAAATTTCCATTTTTCCCTCCCAGGATTTATCCTAACTAGTCCCTTTCTTACACAATTTGACCCTTGAAACCTTTTAAGCCTCCCAATCACCTCAAAACTTCCTTGGAACTCCATTTTTAGGGGGGGTGGTGGAGAAACTTCATACTTCCTCAAGTAAGTGAATCTCTTCCTTAGTTCTCTCCTTTTTCATGGGGTTTCTTCTCATTTCTTTGAAGTCACAAATTACCATAGGGTAGGTTTTCAAAAATAGGGTTTAAATTTGGGTTTTATTGGTCCATTAGTTTGATTTTAGACTCGATCTACCTTCCTTGAGGTGCGCTGGTGGTGCGATTGAATTTTCGCACAAAGGATCCAAAATTTTAATAGTTTTGGTAGGCAATTCCATGTGTATGAAATACCTGTGACTTATATTTCTGGATTTATTAAATTTTCATTTTTATATCATTTTATTATTGGTTAAAAATTAGTTTTAGTGGTATTTGTAAAGATAATGAAGTTTAAGTTCCTTTTTTACGTGAAATTGGTGTTTTTCATAGAAATATTTATTGGTTTATTTGGATCTCCCTATAACTACTTAGTTGATTTTATTGAAATTTATTAGGGATTAAAATCATGTTTTTAATGTTTATCTCCTTTTGTTTTTGATGAAAAAAATTGTTTTATTGGTTTTTGTGAATCATATGAACTTTAAGTTCCATGTTTGTGTGAAAATGGAGGTTTTACAAAGATATCACTTATATGTTCATATGGGGCTTCCCTATAACTGATTTTTTGGTTTCCTTGAAAGTTATTGGGATGAAATTTTAGTTTTTCTAACTAATAAGTGTGATTATAGTGTGAAAAGTGAGGATTTAAAATATATTTGGCTGCAAAAAAATGCGAGATTTTGAGAAGTTGTTTTATTGAAAATCAAAATGTTTTGTTGTGTGATTTAAGTGGTATAAAGGGTGTATAGATACTATATTTTTTGTATTAGACTATTAGTGGTGTTTTTATATGAAAAGGTATGTATTTATAATTCTGAAAAAAAAAATTGTGCAAAGGGGGAAGCCCGTGTACCAAGGTGGGCGGATATGTACTAATACGCTAGTGATCCGGAGCGATTTTATCCATGGTTCACTAAGAATTTTGGACAATGAAAACTATATCTAAACTATGTGGATGATATTTGGGGGCCACTTGGTTATGGTTATGTTCCCTACTAGTGGATCGTTCCTTTTAATAAATTGTGACATGGATATTTTACACTGTGGTATGAGGTACATAGGGCCTGAGACTCTCTAGTTCCTAGGGGTGTTCCCAGTTTTAGAGCTCATTGGATTTTTGATATTTACCCTTGTAATAGGGTGTGTTTGGAAGTATATTATAGTATCTAACATGTCTTATTTAAATTTTTTAAGATTCTCAAATTTTTATTTTGAAAACTATTTACAATTTAATGTTTCATTTCTTGGAATTTATCGCCTCTTTTCCTTACATATTAAAAATACTTTCTTTTTCACCTTGTATTGCATACACATTGGAATATTTGGGTGGTATCATACTGGGATTAGGATCGCACCCTACTTACACCCCTTGGGTTTAATTATACTTGATTATGTTTGACACAAGTGAAGGCAAATCCTTGGGTGAATGTGGTTTGTGTTGTTAGTCCCCTCCTATGGTGATGTGTTGTGGAGACAACTCAGGGGCGATGAGACCCTTTTCCGATGGAGTCTTTGTGTATTATTTTTTGCTATTTTATTTTTGTGTCTATACCTCTTGTAATTTATCAAAAAACATGTATTCATATCTGATTTCTTTTAAGGCTTGTTTTTTATGAAAATTTTATATTCATATTATTTGTTATTTTTAATGTTTTATGCTTTCATACTCAGGTAAATCATTCCCAAACCATATTTATTGATACTCAGACACTTGTACCATCCTGTGGGGATAGGGAATGCTCTTCGGGCCTTTTCATGGGTTGGATTCGGTGCCAGTATTAGTGGTGACCAGATTCAGTTCGAGACAGTTGTAGCATCCTCGAAGACTTATGTCTCTCAACCTTAACTTGCTATATTATCGAGAAATAAGATACATATTATGAAATATATGACTTCATGTGGTCCCACCATAAATGCACTTCCAATATCTATACATCTTTATACTTCTAGGATGAATAAAGAAAGAGTATTTATGATATTTTTCACATAGATCATACTTTATGTCTAGTATTGATGGTACATATTCTCAATTCTTGACCCGTATCATTTTATAATATTTAATGTTGAAATAAGGATCATTTATTACCTTATTTAATAGTTATACATCCTCCTTCATCACCTCTTTAATATTTACATAGATAGATGGTTGGACACTCATTTTAGAAATATATGTCTTCTTCACTAAATTTAAGATTTTCCATCCTTTGAAAATCCATAAATATTTTATATTTTGTGATCCCAATCATAGATAATGTAGCATTATCCTTTCAACTAAAAGAATCATACACCATGTTAACTTTCCTTATGTGGTAATGTATTGAGCATTAATAATATTTAATAAACTATAACCACATTCATTGGGACATGGTCAAATATTTATGGGTCAATATATATTTAAAATTTTATAATTAGTATATCGGTCAAACATTTCCCCATAAATATAATACCTTAATATCTTTAATACAAAGATTATCACTACTAGCTCCAAATCATGAGTTAGGTGATTTTCTCATCATCCTTCAATTAGCATGAGTCATAATCTATCACCATATCATTCTATATAAGAACACATCCCAATCCCTTATTTGATGCATCATTGTAAATCAGAATCCATTCTCCACTATAGGTTAGTGTGAGAATCTGTGCAATGACCAACCATCCCTTCAGTTCTTGGAAATCTTCCTCACATTCATCCAAAAAAAGGAACCTGACTCCTTTCCAAGTTAACACAATTAGTGGATTAGATATCCATGATAAATCCATCATAATGAATCTATAATATCCATCCAATCCAAGAAAATTATATATCTTAATCATAATGGATTTTTTGTTACAAAGTATATATCCTTAAAATGAAACATTATGTATCCAAAATTCACACTTGGTGAATTTTAAAAAACAATTTATCCTTCCTTAGGGTCATCAATACAATTTTAATATCATGACCTTTTGGTATATCTCTTCTAATATCATTCAGGTATTATTTTACAATTATTTTGATCATGCATTGGTTGGTTATCTATTTGGTATTTTCCTGAGTGTATTTATAGAAATTTGGAATCTTGTGGGGCAATTCACATTTGAATCATGCTATGAGAAAACCATTCAGTTTTCCCTAGGAAACAACGAATCACTTTCTAGATCCACAAGAGTTGGTGCATATCTTTATCAAACTATTTTTCCCACCTCCCAAAATTGTTCACCATCTAAAACAGGGGGTTTTCATGGTGGGCACATGGTTTGGAAAACTCTGAACCCACCTAGAAGTAACCATGCACCCCATAATTAAGGGTGCATGGTTAATACACACAGTTTGTAAAATTGTACATCCTACCCAAGAAACTATTCACATAGGATTTTGAACCACTAAATATTACATTAAAAAAATGGTACCCTCGGTTATTATTTCTATTTACCCCCACTAAACCTAAAATAAATTTCCTTTATTTTGGAGGATCCTAGGAGGATTTAAATTCTCCTTGAACAACTTGTTGTTCAAATCAAACATCCAGTAAAAGAAATCAAACCCTATACAGTTTTTAATTTATTTTTTGTTTAGATTCCCCTCTATCCTGTCTATCTCCCCCTTTAGAAAGGGGTTAATTCCCTCCATTGTTGATTGTTCAGATCACAGTTTTTATAGATCTTGCTTCATTGGTCCTTGATCCTAGGTTTTTATACAATATCTCATTTCTCATTGTGAATTTGATTCTACTACATCGAATTTAGGGTTACCATTTGGCAAGAAATTGTTAACAATATTATGGTCGGTGGTATAATTGTTAATTCCAATAGTCTTGATTATGATCATGTGTATTTAATTATATCGTTATTTTTCAACATTGTTCAATTTTATTTTAAATTAATATATTAAATTTAATTCAATGAAATTGTGAAACCCATCATGGATCCCATTGGACCCGTTGAATATTATAAGACTGATTTAATGGAAACCCATTGGGTATTCCAATACATTTCAATCGATTATTTTGGAATTTTAAAATGGGGGATAATTGGTTAATGTAATTGAAAAAAAAATCCTAATTTCAAGGTTGATAATGGTATTTAAAGTTGTGTGTGGATTAACCTTAAAAAGGGGTTAATGGGATGTGATTAATTGATGATAAATGCTTTAATGGTGAATTTTTTATATTATTCCATGTTATTAATGTAAAAAATCGTAATTTTGATTGATAAATGAAATTTTTCACTAGGATATGGATGTCTGATACATAGGTTAAATATGTATAACCTTGATTTATATATCTTTTTATTTGTGTTATTTGTGATTGGTTGGTCCATAAGGCGGGGGTCAGTGACTGATGCAGCAAATACCCATGGGTTGTATGACTGATTCTATAGGGTCCAATGAATTTATATTAATAATGATTTGTGGGACTAGTATCGATGATCTAAATACCCATGGGGTTCCAGACTGATGCTCTACACCCATGATATATATTTATATGTGAATATGAAATATGAGGTGTGGGTCACGGACTAATGCTCCAAATACCCTTGGGGTGAAATATTGCCTCTCTTTCCCCATAATGTATAAATTTGTAATTTGAATTATATTAATAAGGAAAATCCATGAAATAATGAATTTTGATATTCTTATGGTATATTGTTTAGAATCCGGAACGGGCCAAAGTGGGTATGATTATTTTGGGTGTCACCGTGAATTTAAGGGCCTTTGTGGTTAATTAAATAATAATAAATGTGAATCCTTCTTAATTTTTCATTTATTTATTATTATTTATACAACTTCATACACTATTATATACTAGATATTACTTTATATAGCATTGGTGGTGGACTACTGAATTGTACTCGCACCCTGCTAAGGTTTCCTGATCAGTACCCAAATAGGCTTCATGTTTTTAGGATAGGATAAGATAAATAGCCATATATTAGATGGATGAGTTGTGATTCAGGATGGAGCATGGATGAGGGAACTGAAAATGATGTCAAGAACCACTTGTGAGTTGTTAGTGTGTCTTTATTTTGGTTTTATATTTGACATTTGATAGTTATATGGAATTACATATCTACTTATTTAGTTTATGGCTATTTTACATGTTTTTTATTTATTCATGTGATATTGGTTTATTATTGATTGTTGCATTATCATCATTATTTTCCATTATCATTTGGATATTGTTTGTTTGTTTAAATTTTTATACTTCTTTGATAAAGATTGTATAGTCTCCCCACATTACATATTAGACCATCACTTCTAGTCGGTAGCCTTTCGTGCAAGGGGAGGTGTGTCTAACGTCATGTAATGAATCTGTACTAGGAACCAGCATGTGGAATCTTGGTCAGGACATAAAACAGTGGTATTAGTGGTAGTTTTATTTTATTTTATTTTGTATTGATATTTGAGAAATTTATATAAGATACTAATATGATTAATTCATGGTCATAAGCTCGTGCATGGGAGGAGTTAAACCATGTGCAGATGGGAAACCCAAGTACCCATGGAGGGATTTTTGTTCTTAATGTTTCTATGACAATTGGATATTATTTCACCTTGGGTGATGTACTTGTTGTGTGATGTTATCATTTTAATATTTCTAATATTTTCCTCATGGCCCAACATGCCATGGGAGTTGAGTGTACATGCATCAATCTAGGAACTCGGAATTTTATGTGGCATGCATCATTTTTGGCAAGCATGGAAAAGAAGGTTTGGGTTTAGTTTTTGTAATTAAAATTCCTTACTTTGTATGAGTGATTTAAAATTAAATGGTTCCTAATAAAGAATTTCTAATTGAAAATAATTCTAAATGTGGTAATTTGAAATTTATTAAATGGGTTCTTAATGAGAAATTAAATATATGAATGTGTTTTAACCTATGTTAGTCATGAACTGGGAGAGGGATGGTTGAGGGTAGTGATAGTTCTTCTTTTTTGACTGTTTGATGGTATATGAGGGATATATTTTCATGATTTCATGATAATACCTCTTATATAAATGTGTAAATTATATTTCATGTGTTCTAAGATGTGTGTTTGGAATTGTAGAGAAATGACTCCATGATGATGTTAGTTGAAAGGATGACAGGAGGAAATAGCTGTAAATGTACATATCACAGAGGGACCACTAGCCCCAATAGTTCTTGGTGAAATAGCAGGAGATCATTTCTATGAGAACTTTTCTCTCTTTATGAAGTTCATGGATTGAGACCCAGGGTGGGTTGTGGAGAATATGTCTGACCTGATATGGGAGTTCTAGTTGTAGTACCCTCTGAACTTCACCGAATAGGGATGAACTGTGGTAGTTGAGTTCTATATTGAGTATATTTAGATGATAATTTACCCTTTATATACTTCTGTGGAGAATAGAGTCAAGTTGGATGCATATATGTTATTAGGCCACGTAAAGATCTAGTGGGATATTCAAGTTGAGGAAGAGAAGTTAGAGAGAATGGTATAAAAATACTTTCAAGAGAAATTCCTAGAACACTTTTAACCAAATATGCTTAGGTAGGATATATTGGTAGATTTTATGTGGTTGAACCAGGGGATCAGGTTCGTGATAGGCTATATTGGTCACTTAAAGAACTTTAAGTTCTTTGTTCCTGCATTGGAAGGAGATGAGGCAACTACGGTGATATTTTTATAGGGTTGAATTAAATGTAAGATTAAGTCTCGTGTTAATATATTTCAGATGAAGAAATTTTTTGTGGCAGTGAATAACTCTCTCATTTATAATGGGAATCTTAATGAGGATTCCAGTGTAGTACATTTAGTTTCTATTGGATGATCAAGAGAGACTTCTTTAGAGGGTAGGAAGATTCGCTATGAGAATTTTTTCCAGAGAAGTGGTAAGAAGAGTCCTTAGGGGGAAGGATCAATTACCAAGGTAAACACTTTAGTTCTTTTCCATCAGTGATGTAGGTTAGGTTACTATCACAACCAGATTAGCTGACCACCATTAGAGTTCCAAAATTCTAGAAAGATTGTTCTTGGACAAAGGTTTTATAGGAACCCATGATATATGGGTGGTGATGGGGGGTAGACCGAACTAGAGTATGGGGAGGGGATCTTCCACACAATATCATTCTAGTAGTTTAAGTATAAATTTATTTGATAGTTGAGGTTGTTAATGAGTTGATTTAGGGAAATAGTTCCCATATTAATATATTATCATGAAACAAGGGACTCAAACTATATAATAGGTTACATCGGATGGATATTTGCATGCAGTTCAGCCTACACTAATGGATAGCAAGGATGGGCTATCAATAGTTAAAGGTAGTATTCTTGTATATTCTATACTTTTAGCTGATTTATTTGATATAATTGCCTCAAATTATTTTCTATCTATTAAACTTATGAACAGTTTGAGTCTGATGATGAATTTTCGGGGTGGAATCATGAAGATCGACACACCACTAGGTGTACGGCCAAAGGAAATCTGTTTATTAAAGGGATATGCTCTCTAGGTTGATGAATGTTATTTACTTTGGGATCTTTACATACTTTACAAGTCATTTTTTTACTTGGTTGTGGTTATTTACTAACTAGTATCATATCGAACCCACATCTATTGTTACTGAATAATAGAAACCTTTACATCTCAAAATCTTAACAGTTAAATTCATTATGGAGAATGGGATATCTAGGAAGGTCATGTAGGTCCATTTCATCAACAACTAGGTGAGATCACCACCCAAGTTTCAAGACCTTTTTGGGGTAATGTGGGTGTATAAAATTATGTATTTCTACCCATAAGGACCAGTTTCAAGATGTGTTTCCTAAGGACTTTTCAGGGCTTCCACTTGAGAGAGATGTTGAGTTTTCAATTGAGATATTTTCCTGGAGCTGAACTAGTTTCCAATCCACATTACTAAATTAAACTATAATACTTTCAATAACTTAACAATTTGTTATGATGGTTAATGGATAAGGTATTTATCCATATGATTATGTTACCATAGTTTTCTTTGGTTGTTTTTGCTAAAATGGATGATGGGACATTTCATTTATGTGTCGATTACCAGAAGTTGAATTATATGTTAGTTAAGAACCGATATCCTCTTCTGCATATAAGTGATCTCTTTGACTATTTTATAGGACCATTAGTATTATCTAAGATTAAATTGAGAATACATTATAATCAGTTGATATTTATACCTTCTATTTACTGCGAAATACTTTTAGAATTAGGTGTAGCCAATATGTGTTCTTCATGATGTCTTTTGTGCTGATAACACTCCTACTATGTTTAAACGAATTATTAACTAAATATTCCACCAATACTAAGATTAATTTTTTGGCTGTACTATGTATTAAATCTTGTGGTTCTCCAAGATTGATGATGGTCATTCTCAACATCATGAAATTTTCTTGAGTACACTGAGAGAGATACTATTATATACCAAGCTATCTAAGTGTCCATTTTGGATCAACGGGGTTCATTTATTGGGTCACATAATCGTTGGGGAAGGTTTATTAGTTAACATAGGGAATGTTCATGGATTTGTTTATTGGGATCATCCCAAGAATTTTTTTGATATCCGAATATTTCTTGGGTGGTCGAGTTATTGTCAAAGGTTTATATAGAAGTTTTCAAATTTAGAAGTACCACTTTCGGGGTTGACCAATAAGGGTATCAATTTTTAATGGTCTGAATCAAGTGATAATTATTTTCCATCATTTAATAAAAAATTGACTATTGTACTAATTTTGATTATACCTCAGTGGGGTGAGGAGTATACTATATTTTTTTAATGAATCATGTAAGTGAATTTCCTTGGGGAAGGGTTTCTTCCATATTCTCTTTCCATATGAATAACTCAAGATGTGATCATGGGTCAATGGTTCAATTTCATTCAAGCTTGGTGCGCTGCACATTTGTGAAAGGGACTTCAAGTTCCATCCTCAAGAAATCGGTAACACTTCTATTCAAACCTGGGTCAAAGTATATGGTTTAAACTGGATTATTTGGAATCCTTGGATTTTATATGATATTTTTTTGTCAATAGGGGTTCCGATAAAAATAGATAAGGAAACTGAAGTTTCAAGATATGGCCATTATGCTATATTTATTGTGGGAGTTGATTTATGATCTATTTTGATAGATACGGTTTACCTTTCTACTAATGAGGAAGATATTGAACTGATAATTGAATTGGAGAAACTCCCCCAGTTATGGCCAGAATGTAAGGTCGTTGGACCTGACATTTTAAAATGTTTAAGATCCATCATTTGTGATTTTTTTCGTTACGTGTGCATGATAACAGTTCGTTATTTAAAAAGAATAAGGCCATAAAATATGGATCCTCTGGTAATGATAAACCCTTGAACTCCCAGGCTCAAGAGAAACCTACTAATCCATGCCAAAACATGAGCCAGTGAAAGCTTTAGATAGATGTTACAACCCCCCCCCCCCCCCCCCCCCGAACCTCAGTAGAGCAGCAAGTGTTCATGGTTTGACATTGTTGAGAGGGTTCTGGTTGATCTCCCCCCGCTGACTGGTTCGCCGAAACACTCATTGTAGATTGAAATTGAGGGTATTAATACTCAAGTGGATATTGAAGATTCTTCTTCTAAGGAAGTTGGTTTCTTTTATTTTCTATTTGTTTCTTATCATGTTTTGGAGGCTAGTACCCCCTCCTTTATTGAAGGCCAACTTAGTAAAGCACCTCCTATTATCCAGGCCAGAAAGAAAGTTCCATATCCATCCAAAGAAGTGGATAATGTAATTTTAGGAGGTCTTGTGTCTCTAATACCCCATATGATATTCCATTCAACTGCTCTAAACAAAGAAACCAGTCATGTGCAGGTGGACCAAATTGTTTCTTAGGCAGGACATCCTAGTGATGATCCCACAACAGGTGTAGAGGATGATTCCAATACACCCTCAACAATGGGATCTTTCAAGTAGCTAGGAAATCCAACTATGCATGATAAATTTGGTTTGTAATACACTTCAAATCTGTACATAGTGGTTCCCAAGGGGAATAAAACCAGCATGGTATCCACTCCAATGAAACAATCTTGTGATCTAGAGGTAGAACTTGTCACTCCAATAGAGAAATCCCAACACCCTATTATAGAAGATGATGACTTGGATGATTCATGGAAGCAAGACAGTTCTTGGAAGTGTGGACGGCATGCTAGAATTCATGGGAGGGGATGTGGGAGGACTGAACCATTTACAAGGAAAGATGTGGCACTTTCTGAGGTCTCAGACTCGGATGACACAGACATTGAAACTCTTATTCAACAATCATGGGATTTTCATGATCTTCACTGTAAGGTCCATGGATGAGGTCACGTCCGTGGAATGGATCTGGGAGATTTATAGGGGAAATAATGAAGTATTTAAGTGATTATTAGAAAAAATATTTGGACCACATGATGGGATATTTGATGAATTGTTTGAACATATGGTATTATCTTGTTTTCTCTATGCTTTTCTTGATTCAGTAAAAAGGGGATTCAACCCCCCACCTTTAAAAAAGGGTAGGAAAAGACTTGGTCAATTTTGGATTCCACCTCTGGGTAGAAGATTATGGATTGGTTTGTTGAGATACATTTGGATGTTCCGAAGGTCTGGGGGAAGATGATCATCATACCCTTATTAGTAGATTACACACTTCTAACTCAGGTCAGGGAGAGGAAGTATGAGGATATGAACAATATATCTATGAGGGAAATGATTAAAGGTGGGGAGTAACCTTTCTATTGGAATGTATACAAGGATGATATCATCTATGTATAGAGCCATATTGTTGTGCCCACCTGCAAGTGTCAGGAGACAATGCATGAGTTTCATGCCTCAAAGTGGTCATATATCCAAGTTTCTCCAAAATGTTTTGTGACCTACATCGACAGTATTGGTTGTCAGACATGAAAAAGTGATATTACATGTTTTGTGACATGATGATCCACCTATAAACAGGTCAAATTTTAGCATCAATGACCTGGTGGTATTTTAGATCCATTTCCAATTCCAGAAGGGATGTGGGATGACATTAACAGGTCAAATTTTAGCATCAATGACCTGTACTTCATGGGGGTATTTTGAGGACCTCGAAAAATAATGACATGATATGGGTGATTGTGGACTATTTGGTAAAATTATTCCATTTCTTTACCATTTGAGATACTTTCACGGTTGATCAATTTGGGGATATGTATCTTTGAGAGATATATCCTTTTCACGGGGTTATATAGATCATAGTTTCAGACCATGGTTCTAATTTTACTTTATGATTCTGGAAAGTATTGAAGAATGCACTTGGTTCGTAGGTGTAGCTGATTATGGCATTTCACCCACAGATAGATAGGCAATCAGATCATACTATTCAAGTATTGGAGGACATGATATGGGCATTCATTCATGATTTTTGTGGTTCTTGGTAAAATTACTTAGTGTTGGTTGAGTTCTCTTATAATAATAGTTATTAAGAGAATATTCAAATGGAACCATATGATACCCTTTATGGAAGAGAATACAGATCAAATCTATGTCAGATTGATGTGGGTGGGTCAGAGTTGTTGGAATCAAGACTCATGTACAAGACATCATATCAAGTCAATTTGATTTGGAAACATATGGATAAAACTAATAGTATAAAGAAGTTGTATACTGATCGACATCACAAACCCATTGAGTTTATAGTGGGTGATCATGTATTCCTTTGGGTTTCACTACGACTGGGTCACCATAGGATTTGGAGGGAGGGAAAGTTGGTTCCCATGTTTGTTGGATCATTTGAAATTGTGGAGCAGATCAGACTAGTGGAATGTCGATTGGATATTTAATAAGGGTTTAGTACTGTGCATGATACTTTTCATGTGTCACATATTTGGAAGTATCACCCTAACCCCTCTCATATGATCTGTGTTGATGATCTGGAGTTTTATTCTGAAGTTTCCTTTGAGGATATTCTGATTCATGTTGTGGATCGGAGTGATAAAGTTTTAATGGGAAAGTAAGTGTCATTGGTCTGAGTGTTGTGGAATCATGGTCATGTTTTAGAGGAAACACAGGAGAGATAATGAGATAAATAGGCCTAGTAGACCAATATTTTTACATTATAATCTTAGTGATTCTTGGGATTACAATTTGATGATGAGTCATTGTAACGTAGGGAGATTTTAAGATCTCAACCTTTAGGGAGATGCATCATACTTGTATTAAGTTATTAATTTACCCTTGTTTTGATCATATGTTGGTTGGATCTTACTTTTGGGTTTTTTGGGAGCATTTATAGAAATTTGGAAGCCCATGGGGGTGTGCACGGTTAGCATATGTTAAGTGAAAACCATGCAGTTTACCCTAGGAAATCATGCACCCCTTTTTAGAGCCACAGGATTTTGTGCACAATTCGACCAAACAATGTAGACTCCCTCCCATAATCATAAACCTTCATATAGGGGGGCAGGGTTTCATGATTCTTACATATCTTTGAAAATTTTTGTTCCCACCAAGGATTAACCAAGCACCATATAAGTAGGATCACATGGTTAAGGTTCACGGTTTGGAAAACCATGTTCCCTGTCAAGGAAATCATGCACACTGGATTTTAAACTGCCAAATATTATATTAAAAAGTAACAAACCATCGGTTATTATCACTATTCACCTCCACTAGACCTAAAAAAATTTCCTTTCTATTGAATGATCCTAGGAGGATTTCAAGGGTCCTCGATCCTCTTCTGGTGAAAATCGAAGAACCAATGGAACTAATTGAACCATATATGTTATGTAATTTCTTCTTGGTTTAGATTAATCTCTCTCCCATAATTATGCCCTTTTGTAAAGGGGTGAATTCCTCATTTTTTTATTATTTATACCAAATTTTGTATGGATCTTTATGTTTTGTATCTTGGTCCTCGGTTTTAAACCAAGATCTCTTTTGTCATTCTGAGTTCTACCATAATACATTGAATTGAGGGATGTAGTTTCGAGAGTGTTTATCAAAGATCTTGATGTAGGTGGTCTAATTGATAATTCTCGTAGTCTTCATCAGGATCATTTGTATTTAATTTTATTCTCGTGTTTCCATGTTTTGAAATTTTATTTTAATTTAAAAAGGTTAATTTAATTGAATGAAATTGGGAAAATCTTCATGGATCTCATTATACCCATTGGAGATTATGAGACCAGATTTAGTGGAAACCCATGAGTTGTTCCAATACATTTGGAAAATTTATTTATGAATTTCAAAATGAGTAGTATTGGGTTAATGGAATTGAACTAAATTCTTACATCATGGTTGATAATGGGATTTATAGGGTTGTTTGGATTAACCTTAAAAGGGGTTAATGTGATGTGATTAATTGATAAAAATGATTTAATAGTGAATTTTTTATATTATATTATGATATTAAAGTAAATATTCATTGTTTTGTTTGACAAATGAAATGGTTCACCATGATATTCATGATGGATAATAAGGTTAATGATGTTGAACCTTGATTTATATATTATGATGTATGTCATTTTTGTTATTGATTGATCAATGAAGTTTGGTTCTGGTATTGATAATCCAAATACCCATGGGGTTACAGACTGATGATCTAAGCCCCCAATTAATGCATATGAACAATGATTTTTAGGAAGGAGACCAATTATTTAAATAAACATGAGGTTTTAGACCTTTTATCTATGTGCCCGATATATATCTATATGTCAATATTAATAATGAGGTGTGGGTCTAGGGATGATGCTCCAAGTACCCACGGGGTGATAGATTGCTGCTCTGGGCCCTTGATGCATAAATGTGAAATTGAAATTAACTGAATAATAAAATCCCATGATATAATGAATTGTGATACTCCAATGGTATATGGTTAAGAATCCATCAAGGGATGAAACAGGCCTGATTTTCTAAGGTGTCACAATAAACCCAAAAGCCTATGTGGTTGATTAAAAAATAATAAATGTGAATCATGTTTACATTTATAATTTGTTATTTATTATTTATACATCTACATACACTATTATATACGAGATATTTCTTTAGATTTAGTAGGTGGTGGCCTGCTAAGTTGTACACACAGCATACACGGTCTTCCAGATCGGTACATGAATAGACTTCATGTTTATAAGATAAGATAGGTACAAGAGCCTTGTGCTAGATGGATGAGTTGAGATAGGGTATTGATCATGAATTAGGGAACAATACATGATATTGGTACATTATTTGGATTTTTTAGTGTGTATTTATTTTGGGTTTTCATGTAACGACTCAAACATCTATTAATGAAAATTCATATTCATCTAATTAAATGTCTTATTATGAAAAATGGTTCTGTAAAACATATGAACTTATATTGTTTTATGTTTTTTTATTTTAAAATTCCATTGAGAATTATGATTGTTGATAATATAGCTATTGAATAGTGGTCATAGGATTAGTATAAATATAGGTCTTTAACAAATCCAATTTACTCCAACAAAGGAAGCGATGGATTCATCCAGTAGACTTGCCTCATATGAAGCCCATTTGTTAGAGCTCAAAAAGGAGGTGGCTTCATTGTGCTTCTCTCCTTACCAATCCCAAGCCGATATTCAACACGTTAAGCTCGAACGGAACTACCTACGAGAGATGTGGAAGTTGATAGATATTACCACCTGAGCAATCTTATCAGTTCCACCCCAAGAGTATATCACTATCACACACCTTACCCTTCGGTCTTAAGTGGGTGTTATAAGGGTTATGTAACGATACCCTAGTACTATGATTATTTACATTATTTTTTTATAGATAATATACTTTCATTTTATTATTGTTACTTTATAAATATTTTTTGTAAGAAAAATTTTCATTTTTAGTTAATTACGAAATCTATTTTAATGAATTAATGGATTTTTGAATTAAATAATATTTTAATAAAATATTATTACTAAATTACGTTTTATATAATATAAATTACCGTATTATTATTATGAATATGATTGTGATTTTGATTAAGGTTTGAAAGTAATTTTTGTCAAAACCCATGAATTTTCGATAAATGTCAGTTTTTATTTTAAATGTAAAAATTAAAATATTTAGAAAATTATTTAGATAAAATGAATATTATTTTTGGAAACAGGATGTTGAAATTATCCAACAGTAAATTTTTCATAATTTTCTGAGATAGTTGAATTTTTGGGTAAAAATTAAATACCATTTAAATATATAAAGTGTTTTATGACATCATAATGACCCAATAGTAATGTAATAAAATACTATAAACATTATGTCCGTCAAATATATGTTTTACCATTAAAATAATGTGATTTTTAGGTTTGTTTGATTTATTTTACAAAGGTTTAGTGGACCCTCCAAGACTTATAAAACATTTTAGCTTTTTAAATTGATTTCCATGAGGGTGTGACTCACCTCCACATTTGCAACCCTATTATTTTAAGAAGTTAGTAAATTGGACTTATAAAATATTTTTTCCCACTCCCATTGAAAAAAAACCATGGGCAAAAACCAAATTTTGGTTTGTGATTTTGATTAGTTTAATGTGTGGTGTCCCAAACCAAAATAATAAAGAATTCCCTCTCATTTCCTATATAATCCCACCCAAGATCCCACTTAATATTCCCTCAAATACTTTGTATTTAGTCCCACTTATTCCAAAAAAATCTCTATAATCCTTCCTAGGTTCCCAAATCTCTCAATAATATTCTCTTAAGCCTTTCCCAAGCCTTTGAGATCACACTTCCAAGTAAGGGATTCCTTCAGTTCTCATTTTATCCAAGTTTCTTAATATTGATATGACCTTTTATTTTCAATTATAAATGTTTTGGTATGATTTAAAACCTCCCCCATAATGCCTCATTTATTTTTAAATGATTATATACCTCTTTTCTCTCTCATTAATGCCTCCCATGTACAGTCGTTACCATGCTAAAATTCTGTAAGGAATTTTCTCTCCTCATTTACATTCAAGAAATTCTTTTGTAATATGAATCTAAATTCCATTAAATATTGTGGGAAATGTATCTATATAACCCCTTTACTGTCCATTTAATTTATATATGATTATACACCCCTTTCTCATAAACCATTTTTTATGAATTCTTATGTCGTGCTGTTACGCTGCCGAAATTGCAACGGTTTTTCAAGCCAATGTCATTGTGTAGTGAATACCATGCCCATTTCTCTATCAAGGGTATTCACCTTTATGACCAATTACTTATTGATTATAAAGCATAATTTATGAATTATACATCCCTTTATCATGGAATAAATTATGATTAATGATTCCATGTTGTATGATCCATGTAGCACACTTATGCGTGAAATGAAATTTTTAAGTAGGGTGTGCCCTGATTGCGCTCCAATGCATTGGGTAAAGATTAATATCATGATAAGTAAAGTGCAATGAGGATTTACTCATGATAATTCAAATTAAATGAGGATTTACACATGTTAATTAAGGTTTAATGGGGGTTTACTCATGCTCCATGTGCAATGAGCCTTGGCTCATGCTAATTCCATGTTAAGTGTGGTTGCGACATTTCCATGTTATGATAATCATGATGTGTCATGACTTTATGTTAATATTTCTTTTATGCTCCATTTATATTCCTATTTCCTAAAATTTATTTTATTCTTCATTTTATGCCTTGTTTACTCCCTTACTAGGCTTTATAGATCACCCTTTTCACATGTATATCCTCAGGTTACCCCATGCAATGCTAAGTATGAGGGAATTTCATGGTTATGTAATGGATGTTTTAAATAAAGATATTGCATATTTTATTTTTTAAGTTGTTATGTAATGTTCTTAATCCCCAAAGACACTAGACCTCTCAATCTTCTATGTAGTATTAAGTGAATAATTTTTGTAATAAATCATGTTTAAGTGTGTAGTAAAAAGCATGGTTGTTATAGTTTGTATCAAATGATAGGTTTAGTTATTTTTGGGATTAGGATCAGAAAACACTTTTTAAATCCTTAGGAATAAGACTAGATATAATAAAAACATCCCTAAGTTTTTTTGAGTATTTAGTAAGTGACTTATTAAGAAAATACATCCATGTCTGCATACGATCAGGTAGAGGCGGCTCTAGAACAGATGTACCTAGGAGTGAAAACTCTGACAAGGAGTGTCGACCTTAAATCGGGGTATCCTAGTACATGACAATAGGACTTTCTGCAATATTGGTTATAAAACTCCCAGGTTATATTCTTTGGTAAATTCAAAATATTAGTACGAACCATTATTAAGAAAAACAATACCATAATAATAAATGTTAGGATTTAGATCATAGTTAACATATATTGAAGCTAATAGATTCATAAGTTAAGGAAATCAATGTTATTAATAAGTCATATGTTTTTTTCCTTGGATTCCCCTTTATGTGTTACCCCTAACTTTCCTTTATTTCCATCCAATAGATGGTAATAGGGGAACTCAAGCTAACAACTAATGTGAAGATCATTGTGATGAATATTCTAATGAGATGCTAAATATAATGGGGGTGGGAATCGAAAACTTTGTCACAATACTCTCGCAGTTAACTCAATATTTGAATAGAAACATGGGTCAAGATGAACTTTCCCCCCCCCCCCTAAGAAAGAACAATTTTCAATAGAGATATTCATGAGACAAAGGCCTCCTACTTTTAATAGATCATCTGATCCGTCAATTTCTGAACAATGGATAAAATTTATTAAAAAGATAGTCACCATTGTTCAATTTTCTGAACAAGATATGGTTATTTTGGGTCCTTATTGTTTGGACGGTAAATCTGATCAATGGTGGACATTGATCAAAAATATGAAGACTGAGGAGGAGATTGAGGCATTGGAATGTAAGATTTTCTAGAAAATGTTTTTTGATAAATATTTTTTGTGCACCGTCTGACTTAAGATGGAAAGGAACTTCTATTCCCTCAATAAAAAAGATGATGATTCTATCAGAGTGTACGAGGAAAACTTCAAAAGTCTTGCATGATATGACTTTGGCTTTGATGTTACCTAAGAATTCAAGTTTGATCACTTCTTTGGTGGGATGAAACCTAGCATACGGAAAGCCCTGGTGATCTGTGACTTTGATAGCTAGGAAGAAATTTTCTGATGTGACCTCAAGGTAGAAATAGAGATTAGAGAATCTCATGGGTATAATGGGGATAAGAAGAATAAGGTGGACTTCAATTATGGAGGTTCAATGGATAAATACACTTGTGCTAAGAAAACCCAGCACCACATTTTCCAAAGGTGTGGAAAGAAGCACCCCAGAAACTGCATAAAGGGGACTAGGAAATGATTTATGTGTGGAAGAGAAGGGAACCTAGTTGTTAACATCTGACAAGAAAAAACTATGGTTGCGATAGAGGAGAGGAACGCTCTGTTTGACACTCAACGTGTTTTTCCTTGCTTCATCTACAAAGAACATGGGCACCTTTCAAATCAGTGACCTAAGCCAAGGGTTTTCGGAAGAAACCCACAACCTCCAAGGTATCCAAGGCAAGCTTTTCCATCACTTCCTCTGAAGTAAACCCCAAACCAAAAGTGGTAATAGGTACAATAGTTATTCATTCAAGAATAGAAAACATACTTTTTTTATTATGGCTCTATGCATTCTTTTTTGTCCTAAATATTTAGTAGAACAATCCCAACACCACCACAAATCATGGAAGTAAATATGTCGGTGAGTAAACAAAATGGGTAAATCATTGCATCCAATGAATATAACTCCTCCACTATCATATTTAGTTTTTTGTTCTATCATAATCTATTGATTGAACATCCCAGAGAACCTCATCATACTCTATTTGGTGGAATTTGATGCAATTATCAACATGGATTAGCTTTCCCTATATAGAGCCAACATAAATTTCTATGAGAGGGAAATCAATCTCTATATAGAGAATCAAAACCTAATTCTATACAAGTTCAAGGAGGAAGATGGATCTTCTTTAGCACTGTCCTCTCAAGGATGGATATTACTACCCCATGAGCATGTGTATCTTGCTCAGATGATTGAGTCTAAGTAGGAAAACATCCTTGAATACATGTCTATTGTGAGGGAATTCACTGAAGTGTTTCTCGAGGAATTTTATGGTCTTCCTCCTAGAAGAGATGTTGAATTCTCAATTGACCTTATGCCTGGGGCATTACAAATATCCAAGACTCTATATTGAATGGATATTGTGCATCTTGAGAAGCTGAAAAAAACTATAGGATAATTTGGATAAATTGTTTATATGCCCAAGTGCTTCACCATGGGGTGCACTAGTCCTCTTCGTCAAGAAGAAGGATGGGTCAATTCACCTTTTCATCGATTATCATGAGCTTAAAAAAACACGATAAAGAAAAATTATCCTCTGCCATGAATTGATGACTTTTTCGATCAACTACGTGGAGCACAATAATTTTCCAAGGTAGATTTTTGGTTGAGAGATTAGCAAGTAAGGGTAAAGAAAGAAGATATACCCAAGACTACTTTTTGTACAAAATACAGAAACTATGAAATCATAGTAATGCCTTTTAGACTCACTAATTCTCCAACAATATTCACGGAAATAATGAATAGAGTCTTTATTGATTACCTTGAAAAATTTTGGTCGTATTTATAGATGATATTTTAATATACTCAAAACCCAAGGAGGATCATGAGAAGCATATAAGAACTCTAATAGAGACCTTGACAATGGAGAATCTCTATGAAAAGTACATCAAGTGTGAGTTCTGGTTGAAGGAGTTCTCATTCTTGGGACATATCATTATGAGAAATGGGATATCTTTGGATCCCTCCAAGACAAATGCAATTGAGGACTAGCCAAGGCCAACATTAGTAATGTATTTCCATAGCTTCTTGGGGTTAGCTAGATATTACCGCTGATTTGTGAGAAATTTCCCACAATTTTCCAACCCTATTACCAAGTTAACACAGAAGGAAGTAAATTTTTCTTGGATTGATGAATGAGAAGAGAGCTTCAAGGAGTTGAAAAGGATACTTATCCCTATGATCGTTCTCACATTAACCACAAGTGGATAACTTTTTGTGGTATTTCGTGATGCTTCGAAGAGGGTCTTTGATTGTGTGTTGGTTCAGAATGAAAAATTCATTTCATATGCTTCAAGGTAATTTAAAGTTCATGAGAAAAACTATCCAACGCATTATCTGGAGTTGGCTGTAGTGATATTTTCTATAAAAATTAGGTGGAATTACCTCTTTGAGGATAAGTATGAAATATATACGAACCAAAAAATCCTAAAATATATATTCACACGGAAAGAGTTAAACATTATCCAATAATGATGGTTAGAGCTGATCAAAGACTATGATTGCTCAATCCAGTACCATACCAGAAACGTAAACAAGGTGGTTCATTCTCTAAGTATAAAGGATCATGCATCTGTATCAATGATGATAATTGAACAGGATCCAATCTTTTTAGATTTCCAGAGGATAGACAAGGGAATCATTAAGAGAGGAAAATTAGAAATCCTTTCTCAAATGATTTCTCAACCATCCTTCATGGAGAAGATAAAGGATGCTCAAAGAAAGGATGTGGAAATTTTGAAAAGGGTGGAAGATATTAGAAATTGGAAATACATAGAGTTCATGGTTGAAAAGGATGTAATTGTGATATTTAGGTCATGATTATATGTACCATATGATCTAGAGATAAAGAAAGAGCTTCTGAATGATGCACACAGCTCAACCTTCTCTATTCACCGAGGGAGCACAAAGATGTATCAAGATCTCTAAGAAAACTTTTAGTGGGAAAATATGAAAACAGAGATTGTGGAATATACATCAAAGTGCCTGGTATGTTATCAAGTGATGTATTAGAGGAAAAATTCTAAGGGGGTGATGCAACAACTACCCATACCAATATGGAAGTGGGAAAAATTACCATAGACTTTTTTACTGGACTTTCAATGACATCTAGAAGAAAAAATGCTACATGGGTCGTTGTGGATCATCTTACGAAGACAGCACACTTTATCACAATTTGAGAGGACTTTTCATTATAACAACTTGAGATGATTTACATCAAATACATTGTAAGGCTCCATGGAGTACCATTGTCTATTATATTCAATCATGATATGCGATTCACCTCAAAGTTTTGGAAAGGTATCCAACATTCTCTAAGAACAGAACTAAACTTCAGTATGTCCTGTCATCCTCAAACTGATGTCCAATCTGAGTGAACTATTCAGACATTAGAAGATATGTTAAGATCATGTTATATAGACTTCAAAGGAGGATAGGACCAATATATTCCACTGGTTTATTTCTATTACAATAACAGTTTCCACTCGAGCATTCGAATGGCACCATATGAAGCCCATTATTGAAAAAGGTGTAGAACACCGGAGTGTTGGGATGGAGTCAGTGAGCTTAAGCTACTAGGACCTGAAATGGTTAAATAAATGGTGGAGAAGGTGAAAACCATTCAAAATCATATCAAATAAGCCCAAAGTCGATAGAAGAGTTATGCAGATAACCTTCGATGAGACCTTGAGCTCAAAGTTGGATACATGGTATTTCTACACATATCTCCATAGAAGATGGTCCTGAGGTTTGGAAATAAAGGGAAGTTAAGTCCTAGCTACATCATTCCCTTAGATATTCTTGATCATGTTGGGGTTGTGGCATATCTACTAGCACTTCCACCTACCACAGCCAAAGTACATGTTGTCTTTCATGTATCCCTCTTAAGTAAGTATAAACCAGAACCTTCACATGTATTCTCTTTAGAGGTAGTACTGTTAGAGGATGATCTTTCTTACAAGGAGTATCCAGTAAAGATCTTAGATCATAGGGAAAAAGTTCTACAAAATAAGACATTGCCTCGCATCAAGGTGTTGTGGTGAAACCATAAGTTTGAAGAGGTAATGTGGGAACCGAAAGAAGTGATGAAGCAAAGTTACCCGAATCTGTTTTAGTGTGGGAAAAGGAAATTTTTAGTGCGAAATTTCTTAATGGGAGAAGATTGTAAACACCCAAAATTCAATTAATGAAAATTACTATTGATCTAATTAAATGTATTATTATGAAAAATGGTTACGTAAAACATATGAACTTCCTCTGTTTTATGTTTTAGGATTTTAAAATTTCATTAAGAATTATGACCATTGTTAATATATCTGTTGAACAGTGATCGCATGATTAGTATAGATATAGGGCTTTAACAAATCCAATTTACTCAGACAAAGGAAGCGATGGATTCATCCTATAGACTTGCCTCATATGAAGCCCATTTTTTGGAGCTTAGAAAGGAGGTGGCATCATTGGGATTCTCTCTTGACCAAGACCAATCAGAGCTTCAACATGTGAAGCCCGAATGGAACTACCTATGTGAGAAGTGGAAGTTAATAGAGATTACCACCCGAGCGATCTTATCCGAGCCACCCCAAGAGTCTTTCACCATCGCACACCTTACCCTTAAGCCTTAAGTGGGTGTTATAAGGGGTTATGTAATTATACCCTAGTACTATTATTATGAAGATTATTTTTTATATGGAATATACTTTCATTTTATTATTGTTTCTTTGTAAATAGTTTTTTTAAAGCAGAAATTGCATTTTTAGGTAATTAAGAAATCTATTTTGATGAATTAATGGATTTTTGAATTACATAATATTTAAATTAAATATTATTACTAAATTAATTTTTATATAATATAAATTACCATATAATTATTAGGAATATTATTGTGATTTTTATTAAGGTTTGAAAGATATTTTTGTCAAAACCAATGAATTTTCGATAAATGTCGGTTTTTATTTTAAAAGTAAAAATTCAAATATTTAGAAAATTAGTTAGATAAAATGAATATTATTTTTGGAATCATGATGTTGAAATTATACAATAGTGATTTTTTTTTAATTTTCTTAGACAGTCGAATTTTTGGGTAAAAATTAAATTCATTTTAAATATATAATGTGTTTTATGACATCATAATGACCCAATAGTAATGTAATAAAATACTATAAACATTATTTTTGGACAATATGTGTTTTAACATCTAAATAATGTGATTTTAGGTTTGTTTGATTTATTTTGAAATGTTTTACTAGACCCTCCAAGACTTTTAAAACATTTTAGCTTATTAAATTGATTTTCTTGAGGGTGTGACTCACCTCCACATAAGAAACCCTTTTATTTTAAGAATTTCATCCATTTTCATTATAAAATATTTTTTTCCCATGACCCTTTGGAAAAAAAATGGGCAGAAACCAAAGGCTGGTTTGTTTTGTTTTGATTAGTTAAATTTGTGGTGTCCCCATCCTAAATAATAAAGAATTTCCTCTCCTTTCCTATATAAACCCACCAAATCTCCCACTTCCTGCTTCACTCAAAGACTTTGGGGTTTGTAAACCCTATAACCTCCTATCTCTAGAATCCTCCAAAGGCTCCCAAATATCCAAAGAATCGCCTATCATCCTCTTCCAAGCATTTGGGATCACACTTCCAAGTAAGGGATTCCTTTCTTTCTCATTTTGTCCAGTTTCTTAATATTGTTATACCCTTTTATTTTCAATTATAAATGTTGGGGTATGATTTATAACCTCCACCATACTTCCATATTTATGTTTTAATGATGAGAGACCCCTTTTCACTCCCATTAATGCCTCCCATGTACAACTGTTACCATGCTTAAATTCTGTAAGGTCTTTTTATCTCCTCATTTACATTCAAGAAATTATTTTGTATTATGAATCAAAATTCCATTACATATAGTGAGACATGTATATATATGACCCCCTTACTTTCCATTTCATGTAAATATTATGAGACACCCCTTTCTCTCTCATCATCCTTTTTTTTGAATTATTATTTCATGCTATTACACTACCAAAATTGCACCGATTTTCCAAGACAATGTTATTGTGTAGTGAATACCATGCCCATTTATCTGTCAAGGGTATTCACCTTTATGAAATTTTAATTATTGATTATAAAGATTCACATATTTATTAAAAAACCCTTTATCATGGAATAAATGATGATGAATGATTCCATGTTATATGATCCATGTGGAACACTTATGCATGAAATGAAATGCTTAAGAAGGTTGGGCCCTGATAGCACTCTAATGCATTGGGTAAAGATTAGTATCGTGATACGTCAAGTGTAATGAGGACTTACTCATGCTAATTCAAGTGAAATGAGGAATTACTCATTATAATTCAAGTGAAATGATGATTTACTCATGCTAATTCAAGTTCAATGAGGGTTTACTCATGCTCCATGTGCAATGAGCCTTGCCTCATGCTAATTCCATGTTAAGTGTTTTTTCCATATTTCCATGTTATGATAATAATGATTTATCATTCCATTATGTTGATGTTTATTTTATTCTTCATTTATATGCCTATTTCCTAACATGTATTGTATTCTTCATGTTATATCTTGTTTACTCTCTTGCTGGGCTTTATATCTAACCCTTCTCACATGTATGTCCTCAGGTTACCCCATGCAATGCTAAGTGCAAGGGAATTTCATGGTTATGTTAAGGAAGTTTTAAATAAAGATATTGTGTGTTTTATGTTTTAAGTTATTATGTAATGCTCCTAAACCCCAAAGACACTAGACCTCTCGATATTCCATGTTGTATCAAGTGAAGATTTTATGTAATATATCATTTTTAATTGTTTAATAAAAAGTAGGGTTATTATATTTCATTTTACACTTGAGACTTATATGGCATGACATATCTAATACTTTGGTTTATGTACATTTTCCCAATTTTTAATTTATTCATGTTATTTTCACTGATTATTGATTATGGTATTATCTTGGTCATTGTTCATTATCATTTGGATATTGTTTATTTATTTCTGATTTCATTATTATTTGATAAAGAGGGTATAGTATCTCCACATTATATATTAGACCCTTATTGTTAGTCGGAAGCCTCTAATATATAGGGAGCTACACAAGAGGTCATGTAATGAACTAGATTAGGGCATCGACATGCAGTACCCATTCAAGAAGTAACAAAAAACCTCAGGTGAAATTAATTCTCTTAGTTAATCTTGGAATATATGAGAATATTATTTAAAAACACTACCACAAACTAATCAAGATAATTTTTAATTTCTTCATTTATTAAATACATGAAGGTAGTGGGGAATTAGTATGGCCAGATGGAATAACTATAAATTCATAGTGTACATACCTCGATATGAAGGATCTATTGGGTGTAAATTCTATTTTAAACCTCAATTGATAGTATCCAAGTTGAATAAAAATCATGTAAAAATATTTATCTCCTCGTAATTGACCAAAACAATCATCCATACTGGGTATTGGATACTTATTATTGATCATGATCTTGTTAATTTTTAAAAAATCATTACTTATTTTCATTGATCTATCTTTCTTATTAATAAAAATTACTACTGTAACTCATGAGGATACACTTGTCTGAATGAATCCCTAATAAATATTTTCTTGTATTTTCTTCTTCCATTCCTACAACTCAATCCGGTACATTCTATATGGAGTCTTTGAAATAGGGGTGGCCCCAAGTGTAAGTTCAATTGATAACACAACTTCAAAATTCAGATAAAAACAAATAAAATATTCCATAAATACATCAAAAACTACCATAAATATACATATATTTGATGATGAGTTTATCCTAGGCTGTCATAGATAAATACCCCATTTGAATAGGAACCAAGACCCATGAAATATTTGTAATTCCAAGAGGATTTTCATATTTATCCACACACTAATAGATAATCTTAGGTTGGTTTGAAATATAATATAGGTATTCCCTTATTAGGTAATTGATTTGTACTTTATTAAAAAATCCATTTCATACCCAAAATAACATTAAATTAAACTAGAGGTACAATTAAAATATTTATAGGTAGTAGATTCCCATAATCTTTAATCAAATAAGAATCAAATTCTAAATATGTGGTCATCCAACCATTAAGAGTTTTTAATGTTAATTCATCATCTAATCATTGAGGTGGTAATGTTATACCTTTAGAAAATTATTTATATATATAATGGTGGGTAAAAACAAAAGGAAATAATACATTAGAAGTTTTAGAGTGGATAGTAATTATTCCTTGCACCACTTCATTATCATAACCAATATTGGTAATAGTCCTCACATGATATTTCCTCTCATCTCTTGTATTAAGAGGTTGTTGAGGTCAATCAACATCATTAAGGATTCAAGAACTGGTTATTATAATTCCCATAATCCTATCATTTGAAACACGAGTGTGTTCACGGTGATTTTTCTGGAGCATTCTCTCCATTTACATCATTATCAAAATGTTCCCATTACTTCAGTATTTTAATTCCAAATGACTGGACATTCCACACAAAAAACATTGTATAGTACCCTTACGAAAATTTAATCCATGTTTCTTTACACATCTCAAATAAAAGAACACTCATATTTTCCCTTCCATGGTATTTATTATTATCCTTTAAATTATATCTTTATTTTCTTACCAAAACCAAAATATTGATGGGTAACTCAAATCCCCATTCAAAAATTGATAACACATCAAATGGTTTCTTCATAGAAACTAAATTATATTATGGATAATTCTCTCCATAGACCTGGTTGTAATGCCCTGACCCTAGAAGCTCAGAGATGGTGCTTTATTTTAATATATTGTTAAGATTACAAGGAATCAAATCCTGAAGGGTCGATTAGTTTAGCACTCTTGGAAAATAGATTACATACATGAACTTTACATTAAAATTAAAAACATATAATACAACATAGATAATCCCTTTAGAATGACATTATTCTCCTAGATTAATCATGTATATAAATTCTAATACACTTCTTGGATTCCTGGGAAAAATATAAGAAAGGGGTGAGCTCAGATTCTCAGTAAGGGTAAACAATATAGCGGAAGCTGTCATAAATAAGCATAAACTTTTAAGGAAAGGTATATAAGTAAAACACAAGACTTTTACACATAATATTTAGTATAATATGGAGATAATAAATCAAATAATTCAATTTAAACACTCCCATGGACATTCTACCAATTGAATAATCACATGTAATATCAATAACTAATTTTATAATGAGGTAAATGCATAATGTCAGACATATTGACCATAACATCAAGGCCTCATTCTAAAAACATATACAAATATACCACAAAGGCCTTGTTCCAAGACATTATTTTGTCTCATGAGACATTTCAATGCATCGGGGGGCTATAACGGGCCCCTACCATCACTTATTAAGTCCAATGTATTCCTCTTATGAAAGGGTGAAACATAACATAAATATCTGTATTAAAACTAGAAGACGAAGTGTTAATACATTAACTATAAACCATGAATGGTATAAAAATAGCACATCCACAGTCAAAAATATCATAAAACATTCAATATAATACAGAATATGGTATCATAATAAGACAACCTCCATTAAGAATAAAATATAATAAAGGATGTTGACATAGATGAAAATAATCTAATAAAATCTATAAACTATTTAAGATAAATATCCCTTTTTACTTTGAAAACATTAAAAAGTCATGTAGTTTTTAAAATAATACATTTAAAATAGATTTTTGAATCAAATATTCCCATACTACTTAGAAAATTTTTAAATTAATTATCATTTTAAAACATTAATGTCCATATTAATAAACCCTTAAACCCATTTTGAAAACATGGTCATCAATGAAAAATATTTAAAATAATAAGTATTTAAAACATTTGAAAAGATGTTTTAGTTAAATATTACCTTACATAAAACCTTAAAATTATTCTTTTTGAAAACATTTTTAATAAACATGGACATTTATGAAAAATATTCCCCCATAACTACTTATGCATAAACATTCTCGGATAATAACGATATTGAAAAATGAACCCCTACCTTAGGTCTGATACTCTCTGTACGTTTCCAAAACACCTAAATAATTGTTCTAAGAATATTATTAACTTGAAATAGAATCATAATAATTTTTAGGATATGTTATTGTATTTTTTTATTACTTTATATTACTCATTTATTAATAATTTCCATGTTAAAGCAACGTTCCCGGTAATCGCTTTCTTTTTCGTATGTGTTTTAGCTTGTTATTCTTGATCTTATTACATAGATCATAATTTACTTACATACAGAGTATAAAACATTATTTATATATAATATATATTCAGAATATAAATATATATAATTGAAAGATATATTAAATGGAATACACAGTTCATGGAGACTGTAAGCCATGCATACGCATGAAGGTTGTTTCCATTTTCTTATCGTATTGAATGGAAGTATGTGAGTGAAATATATATACATATATATATATATATATTATTCCAGTAGAATTATGATCTAATATATTTCATACGTATTCATATTATATATTTTTATAATCATTCTTGAATGGTAAGCGTGGAAGTTGAATCTCATCGCATCGTGGAGACGGTAAGTTGTACATACGTACGAGCAAAGATATCATTTCCTTAATTGTTAAATGGTGTGGAATTGGATGAATTATGAATTTTAAAGATACAAAATCATGTTATATTTTTTATTTTCATCCATTATACTCATCATTATACTCATCTAAATAATGTAGTGTTGAATAAAAAATTACAGCACGGCATGGAGATGGTAAGTCGTACGTACACACGCATTGTGATATTGTTATTCATAGGATGGATTAAATAAATAATATGGATGTAAAATAATAATAATAGAATCTCAGAATTTATATGATATTTTATTTATTATTTTAGTATTGAAACAATGTAGAAAGAGGAATTAGAAGAAGAAAACAAATTTAAAAGAGGTGATAAGACATTTGCCTATTTTCGTATTTCTTCTTTGGATTTGTATAAAAGGACTCCTTAGGATTGATTTAGGACCAAAGTTTGATTTCTAGGATGAATTTAGGGTTTTTTTAGCATAATTGGGAAGGTTTTGGCAGAGATAATGGGTTTTTTATATGTTAATTAAAGAGAATGAGAAGTTCCCTTTTATAAGAGAGGTGAGGGGAACTTCAAGAAAAGCTTGAAATATTAATTTATTATAAATTTATTTTCAGTTTATAATATCTCCAATGTTATTTATTTCTATGATAATATGAGGCTGGGTCTAACCCCTCTCAACCAATAGGTTTTAAAAAAGTTTAAGTCCCAAATTTGACCTTATATTTTGGCTTTAACCCTTAGTTAAATTAATTAACTCTTACCATGACTTCTAGTAATTTTATACTATATAGTTAATATAGTTACTGTAAAATGAAAATAAAACCTAAAGTGGGTCATTAATAAATTTTGAATCACTACATAAGTCATTTAGACTATAAAAGAATACATTTAAAATAGAGTTTTGAATCAAATTGTCCCATACCACTTTGAAAATTTTTAATGGAATTATCATTTAAAAACTTTCATGTCCATATAAACAAACCCTAAAAACCATTTTAAAAACATGTTAATAAAAGAAAATGATTTAGAAGAATAAATCTTTAAAACATTTGAAAAAAAAATTTAGTTAAATATTACCTTACATAATGCTTCAAAATGATTCGTTTTTAAAAAAAATTAAGAAAGATGGATGTGGATGATAAATATGTACTAGTAAATACTTACACATAAAAAATCATGGATAATAATGATATTTCAAAATTAACCCTTACCTTAGGTCGGATACTCTTTGTGCGTGTCTGGAACTCCTATATAATGGTTTTAAGCATATTATTAACTTTCACCAGATTCATAATAATTTTTATAATATCTTATAAGAATCATTTATTACTTTATATTACTCATTTATTAATAATTTTCAAGTTAAAGAAACGTTTCTGGTAATAATCGCTTTCTTTGTCGTACATGTTTCACCTTGTTATTATTGATCTTATTACTTAGATCATAATTTACTTAATTATAGAGTATAAAACATTATTTATATATCATAAATATTCATAATTTAAATATATATAATATATTGATATATGAAATGGAATACACTGTTCAAGGAGATGGTAGGTTGTACGTACACATGAACGTGGTCTCAATATTCTTATCGTATTTAATGGAAGTATGTGAATGAAATATATATACATAAATATATATATATATATATATATTATTCCAGTAGAATTATGATCTAATATATTTCATACGTATTCATATTATCTATTTTTATAATCATTCTTGAATGGTAAACATGGAAGTCAAATCTCATCGCATCGTGGAGACGGTAATATGTACGTACGTACGAGCAATGATATAATTTCCTTAATTGTTTAATAGTATATAATTGGATGAATTATGAATTTTAAAGATAAAACATCATGTTATATTTTTTATTTTCATCCATTGTACTCATCATTATACCCATCCAAATAATGTAGTGTTGTATAACAAATTACACCACAGCATGGAGATGGTAAGTTTTACGTACGCACGCATGATGATATTGTCATTCATAGGATGGATTAAATAAATAATATGGCTGTAAAATAATAATAATATAATCTCAGAATTTATATCATATTGTATTTATTATTTTAGTATGGAAACAACATAGAAAGAGGAAGTAGAATAAGAAAACAAATTTGAAAGAGGTGATAATACAATTGCCTATTTTCGGATATCTTCTTTTGATTTGTACAAAAGGACTCCATAGGATGGATTTATGACGAAAGGTTGATTTATAGGATGAATTTATGGTTTTTTCTAGCATAATTGGGAAGGTTTTGGCCGAGATAATGGGTTTTGGATGTTTTAATTAAAGAGAAGGAGAAGTTCCCTTTTATAAGAGAGGTGAGGGGAACTTCAGGAAAATATTGAAATATTAATTTATTATAAATTGATTTTCTGTTTATAATAGCTCCAATGTTATTTATTTCTATGATAATATGAGGATGGGTATAACCCCTCTCAGCCAATAGGTTTGAGACAAGTTTAATTCACAAATGTGACCTTATATTTTGGCTTTAACCCTTAGTTAAATTAATTCACTCTTACCATGACTTCTTGTAATTTTATACTATATAGTTAATATAGTTACTATAAAATGAAAATAGAACCTAAAGTGGGTCATTAATAAAATTTTTATCACTAAATAAGTAATTCTTACTATAAAATAATACATTTAAAATAGATTTTTGAATCAAAGAGTCCAATACCACTTTGAAACTTTTTAATGGAATTATCATTTTAAAACACTCATGTTCTTATAAATAAACCCTAAAACCCATTTTAAAAACATGGTCATAAAAGAAAACGATTTATAAGAAAAAATCTTTAAAACATTTAAAAAAATGTTTTAGTTAAATATTACCTTATATAATACTTCAAAATTATTCATTTTTAAAAAAAAATTAAGAAAAAAGGACCTGGATGATAAATATGTATTAGTAAATACTTACGCATAAAAAATCTTAGATAATAATGATATTTTAAAATTAACCCTTACCTTAGGTCGGATGACCTTTGTACGTGTCTGGGAATCCTATATAATGGTTTTAAGCATATTATTAACTTTCACCAGAGTTATAATAATTTTTATTATATCTTATAGGAATCATTTATTATTTATATTACTCATGTATTAATAGTTTTCAAGTTAATGTAACGTTTATAGTAATAATCGCTTTCTTTGTCGTACATGTTTCACCTTGTTATTATTGATCTTAGTACTTAGATCATAATTTACTTAATTACATAGTATAAAAAATTATTTATATATCATAAATATTCATAATTTAAATATATATAATAGATTGATATATGAAATGGAATACATCGTTCAAGGATATGGTAGGTTGTACTTACACATGAACGTGGTTTCAATCTTCCTATCGTATTGAATGGAAGTATGTGAATGAAATATATATAAATATATATATATATATATATATATTATTTAATTATTATTATGTAATATATTTCATTCTTATTCATATTATATATTTTTTTAATTATTCTTGAATGGTAAATGTGGAAGTTGAATCAAATCTCATCATAGAAACAGTGAGTCGTATGTACGCACGAGCAATGGTATCATTTCTTTAATTATTAAATGGTATGGAATTGGATGGAATATGAAATTTATAGTGAAAATATCATGTCATAATTTTTATTTACATCTGTTATACTCATCATTATACCCATCCAAATAATGTAGTGTTGAATAGAAAAATTTACCACGATGTGGAGATGGTAAGTCGTATGTATGCACACATGGTGATATTGTTTTTCATAAGATGGATTAAATAAATAATATGGTTATAACATAATCATAATAACATATAATCATGTATAAAGTACAAGATTTAATATTTTATTAAGGAAACAACATAGAAATATGAATTAATATAAAAAAATAACTTTGAAAGAGGTGATAAGACAATTACCTCTTTCTGAATATCTCTTTTTGATTTTCACAAAAGACTCACTAGGTTGGATTTCATCCCAATTTTTACCCTATAAGATGAATTTAGGGATGTTAGGAGAATAATTGGGTAGGTTTTGGTGGATCCAATGGGCTTTGTAAGTGTGAATTAAATAAGATAAGTATCCTCTTATAAGAGAGGTGAGGGGCACTTTAGGAAAATATTAAAATATTAATTTATTATAAATTTATTTTTGGTTTATAATAGCTCCAAAGTGATTTATTTCAAGTATATGATGATAATGGGTCTAAATACATTCAACCAATAAGTTTTATACAAGTTTAGATCACAAATTTAACCTTATATTTTGCTTTAACCCTTAGTTTAATAAATTAACTCGTACCATGTCTTCATGTATTTATATACTATATGGTTAATATTATTACTATAAAATGCCAAGAGAACATAAAGTGGATAATTAATGACCTTTTTAACACTATATATGTAAGTTGTCCTAATATTATATTTCTATGACTATTATATAATTTAATAAAATAGTATTTGTTTTAAAAACTTATTTACATCAATTTTGTCACTATTTAGTAATTGATTTTTGTTAAAGTCATAACAACTTGATTAATTCAAAAAAAAATAATTAAATCATCCATAATAGGTCATTGCAATCAAAAAAAATCTTGGATTTCATAAAAATCTCAAATTGAAATTATTTGAATATTTATAATATCATTTATTTCATCCTTTCATTAATAAGGTCATCATTGCAACATCATTGGGTCATAAATAAATTTATTTATTTTATGTCTAAAAATTATAAATATAATAAATTGATGTACGAAATATTTTTAGATTTATAATGACTATTTATAGTGAAAAATATTAGTTATATAACCCCACATTAAAATTGTTTTAGTAAAAAGATTCTTGTTTATGTTAAATTTCTCATTACTTAAAATTAATTATTATAGCATGTCATTATCACACCCAAGTGGCTCCGAAATGCCAAATGTGTGTCCCAGGTATTTTAGTATTCTCCTATAACTCATATAATAGGATTAGGATAACTTTTAGGGTAGTTTTATATTATTATAATATTATTTTTACCCTTATATACCTCATTTACCCTTTAGCCATCCTAAATAAAATAATTTGTGAAGTTACTATTCATAATATCAAAAAATAAAAGGGTCCTATTTACATAATTTGAAACTTATGATTCCAAATATGGAATCCATTTTTCCAAATTCAAAACAGATAATTGGAAGAAATTAATTTAAAAATAATTCTTGTCGTCGGAACTAAAAACAGGTTTTTAAAAGTTAAAACATTGCAAAAGATTGAAAGGTTTTTACATAAAAACACATGGTAAAATTAATTAAAATGAACAATATTATATTAACTGATAAAAATATATTCTATTTTTACTTTTAAAACATTCAATAATATAATTTATCCCCATAAATTATTTCGATGAAAAAAAGTTGTTTTCCATAAACAATTTGTATATTTTTTCTTTTCATCAAAATTTAAAAGATATCAAAAAAATATCAAAAAATTTCTCCAAAGTAAATTTTCATGTCCTGATTCAAAATAATAAATTCATCTTTTCAAGTACAATATATTAAAGTGTCAAAAACTTGATTTAAGTGCCATTAAAATGCGGCAAAACTACATTTTTTAAAAATACTTATTTTATCTGAAAAATAGAATTTTTTGTTATATAATGTATATAAAATAAATAACAATAATTTTAATATGAAATTTAATATATAAAATTTAAAATTTGGTTAATATTATTCATAACCTCTTTTAAAACGACTAGTTTGATGGGTCGTGGTGCGCTCGAACAAGGTGTTGTGTGTAGCACAAGATTATCTTGGTGTAGAGTACAACACAAGCTATTGAATTTATTTAAAAAGGTACCATGTCATGTAATATTAGGGTGTTACACTGGTTTTAATCCATTAAATAATTGATCAATATTTATTTATGTTTTAAAGATAATATCAAAAGAATACCTCATAGGTTCGGTAAAATTTATCTCATAGGCACTAATGGATTCATCATCCTTATGCTCTAGTTTAAGGAATTACTTCTCCATTTTTATAAAAATTATATGTGGAAAGTAATAAGTGAAAAAAGTCTCATAATATAATACCACTTCATGGATTCAATTTATTTTCATCATCTCTTATTATATATAAGAGTCCACCATTTATCAGCATCTCCTTCCAAACAATAAAAATCTAAAATAGAATTTTTATGCTATGAGCATTGGGGAATATAAAATATTTTTTAGTGGTGCTGATCCACTACTTAGTAATTAGTGGATCAATGAACCGACTAAAATAAGGAGTATGTTTCCTCATGAATAAATCAAAAGTACATCATTCCCTCATTTGACTATTTAGAATCTCAATGTGATTCATGACTTTAGAAAACTTCATAAACATAAAAATAAGATTTTTTTTATACCTTAGAAAATATTTGTTTTCCTAGTAGTAAAAACATTTCATTGTATGTTCTTTTCATCACTAACATGGTACCTTATGGTTCCATCCATTAACTGAATTAAAAAATCATAGTATAATAAACAATAATCATAGTGGGAAGTCATATAATCATGAAAATAGTTCATAGTATTTCCAAATTTTGACACCTTCTTTTCAATATGTGACACCTTAGGTTTATCCTAGATCATCCATGGTTATTATCAACCCAAATCCTTAATAATGGATCTTAAATAAAATGTGAATTAACATAATAATATCCCTTAGGAGTGTCTATCCAATTGCATAATCATAGACCCACTCTTCACGCACCGATGATGATCAAGTTAATACCCAATCTTCCCCATTCATAGTTGTTACCCCATGGTGCATTTATGCTATAATCTCACCACTAATTAGTATCCATACAGGGATATATTAGCCAGGAAATCAACACTAATATCTTTTCCATAACGTAGGATGTTCTCCTATACTTATTGTTATCCTAGGGGTTCTCCCTAAATTTTTCGCAACCTATATTCCAAAATTAACTAAACCTTACTCTGATATAAACTATAGATACCAAACTTTTCATACATAAATATTAATTCCTATTTGTGTAATATTAATTACATTCTAATAAGATCAATTCTAGAAACATAAAGGTTTAGTG
Organism: Viscum album; assembly: GCA_963277665.1. Classification (NCBI taxonomy): domain Eukaryota; kingdom Viridiplantae; phylum Streptophyta; class Magnoliopsida; order Santalales; family Viscaceae; genus Viscum; species Viscum album. Next base: position 1,725,175,183 of record OY728155.1, read on the forward strand.
TATTTAGAAACTTAGATACATAAAAAACTAATACATAAAATATCTAAATAATATCCCAATTAGTTCTTCATAACTGGAACCATTCATGAAAATATCATACTTAAAACATTTCTTCACATTTTAGGGAAAATCAAACATAATAAAGGATGAGATAATAATCTCAGTAAGGGTAAAAAAATGGTATATTAGTCGACGAACATAATAAATCATATCATGAGAATAAGGGTGTGTGAACATCAGCTTGATATATGGCATTCCTATCAGATGGTACATATAATCATTATTCATGGTATAAAACATGTCATTTCATAAGACATTGATCATAAATTAATCAAAGAACATTATCCATAGGATAATAACATTGGTATAGGATTGTGTAATAAAATTATTCCATAAATTGTTGAATAATCATAATTATAGAAATATTATATCAATGCTACCCACTAAGACATTCACCATATTGTACACTTGGGATAACCCCTATATATCTTCTTCGGGCTTGGGATAACCTCTCATGTACCTTCTATTTGGCTTGGTATATCCTAACATGTATGCTCTTCTGGGATTGGGAAAACCTACCATGTACCCTATTTTGGGCATGGGATAACCTCTTTCATCCCCCATGATCTCATAAGACATCAATCTTTAAGAAATTAATTATAAGGTTATAACATACCCACTTATCACATAATCATAATATGTTCATATGAATTCCATAATATCATGAAAACATTTTTCATTACATAAAAACTTAACCTATAGAAAAGTAATCAGGTTTAATCAATAATTAATCATCATCATAGTAAAAAATATAGAGAAATAATAATTATGGTAACATTGGATCATATCCTTATAATATTATAAGAATACTCAAAGGATTTTTTTATTGATAAAAATAATTTTAAAATACAATTGGAGCATTTCTTGAGAAAAAATACCCTTTTAATTTTTAAATCACTTATTTAAAATCTAAGAAAATTAAAAATATAATGGAAAACATTTTATTTCCAAAAAAACATAGAAACTTGTAAAGGATTCTTTAAATCATAGAGAAGTCGTGACTTTGAGAAAATTAGTTCATGAAATGTATTTTAAAACAAAAAATCCGTTCATATTTTTTGAAAAAAGTCAAATATACCTCATTTAGAAAATGATAAGAAGATTCCTATTAAAAATATTATAGAAATTTTAAAAGGACTCCTAATTAAATTTAAAAATCATAACGAAAATGTAAATACATTTTTTAATTAAATTTAAATAAAATATACATATTGAAGAAAAATATTCCCAATCAAATAGTGAAATGAATTAAGTTTTACTTAAAAACATTATTTTGGTCTCCTAAGTACTTAAATTGATGAAAATAGAAAAAGATAATATATAATATATATAAATAACTAGAGTATAATAAAATATATAATATTTTCAATATATAGATCATATAATTTCATTATCATAAATTTAATCATAAAAAATCTCGATAAAAATGAGATTGTAAAATAAAACTCTTACCTCAAGTATGAATTGATTTAAAAGAGCTTTAAAATAGTTTATTATAAATTTAAATTTATTATAATTGTATAAAAAAAATTCCTACATATAATATCATATATGTTCCAATTATAATACTTCAAAACCTGTTTATTAAAATATATTTTTAAAACCCTCATTTTTGGGTTATAACAATTTCATTTTTCATACAAGTTTCGATTTGGAGAATATGATCCCGGTTATTTGATCAGGGTTTCATCATATTCATAATTTTAAAAATCATATAAATATAATATATATTCACTTTATATATATTCATAGCAATTCAAATAAAACAATGGTGAAAAATTAATTACATAACTTCATAGATATGGTAATCCATACGTACACATGAGTGATGTATCCACATTTTGATGGATAGTAATAAATAAATTTAAATAATAATTAACCATTAAAATCATTATTTTTCATAAATAACATTTATATTAATTAAATTCATCAGATTAACCAATCATAAAAGAGGGTGATGGAAATGAATCATATTGTTACGTGGAGGTAGTAGTCTATATATACTCATGAGTGATACTTTTATCTCATATTTGATAGAGAAGTGGGGAGAAATGGTTGTGAAATAAAAATAAAAAAAATATAATTGTATTTATGATACTATATTAATGACATTATTAGGGATACAATATTTTTATATAAAGTAAAATGAGAAATGAAATTAAAAGAACTTGGTTAAGATTTATACCTCTTATTTGAGAGACCTACTTTGGCTTGCACCTTTAGCCTTGAAATATTAGTCTTGGGAGAATACTATAAAATATAAGATTAAGGTAAATAATCTAGGAAGGTTTTGGAATATATATTGGAAAATATAGAAGGCTAAAATTTTATTAATAATTGAGGATAAGAGCTTTACATTATAATTGAGGGGAGGGATACATATGGAATTGCTTTAATGATTTCTATAATATAAGATCACATTTATGTAAAAGTAGCTCTAAATGGAAAATGATTAAAAGGAAGTAAAATATAAGGTTGAAATATCTTTATCATGTAATAATTATAAAATTTTGGGCAGCATTACAACCCTTATATCTTGGCTTAATCCTCCCCCGTCCGGTAAACCCATTTTAACTATATATGTAAACTTTAACTATTTTTACTAATCATTGAGAAAAAAAATTATAGTTAACCTATTAAATTATATTAATTTTGAATATTCCAAATATATAATAAATTTTACTAGATTAATTTACTATAAGTGGAAGAATTTAATTTCAAATAAGCATGCAAAATGCAATAAAAAATCATTTTTAGAGAAACTTATTTTTAATCTTAAAAACAATATACTTCCATTAACATCCTTATAAAGACTAAAAAATCACTATAAAAATATTTTATTGAATATATAATCTATAAATTTCATTAAAACCACTAATAAATAGATATTAATTTAATTTATTAAGATAAAAACACATTATGCACAAAGAAATAGTTTATAGACTACTCTGTTTTTATAACAAAAAATGAACATATATAAAATTCCACTATAAACTCAATTAGATTATAATTTTATCTATTATTTATAATTAAATTATAATTATTTACTTTAGGATAAAATTAAAAACATAATGGTAATTTTAAAATTACAATAAATTAACTTTTTAAAAAAATCGGTATTTTCACTATTCACTTAAAAATATATTCAGAAAAATCTCAAAAGTTCACCCTACGATAATATTGATATTATGATTTCAAAAATTATATTCATTCCTTAAAATAAAATTTAAATCAATGTCATAAATTAATTATATTGACTTCTATAAAATAAATTAAAACCATTTTTCAAGGAAACATGTTTTTAAAGCATAAAATGACTTTACTAAAAATTGAGAACTTATTTATTATAAATTAATCGATAAATTTGAATTATTTAAATACTTTTAGAGATATTTTTTTTAATATGGTTATTAAAATTCACACCACTCAATTTAATGGATGGGTTATAGATTACTATTATATCATGGCTCATTTAGACTTAGAGTTGTTTGTAAAGTGCGATATCGAGTACCACAAGGTAATTCCAGAGGAAATGCATATAAAATCATAGGGTGTTATAGTTTCTTCATAAATAAAAATTTAAATTAATATATATTCAAAAAATAGGTCTCTATTTCAATATACTTTGTAGTTCAATTAGTGGCATGATCATGCTTAATAATTTTTTAACTATCATTATATAGTATTATGTGTATTTTAATTGGATTAATACCATTTCACTTCATTAGAGTCTAACATAAAACCAAAAATATATCAATATAAAAAATTATAATTAAACTGTTAAAAATATTTATTCATCACAATTTTATCACAGATATCCGGAAAAGTGAAAGTCATTTGCCTCATGTGGAATCCATACAATAATTTACTAACACGGTTTCCATTAAAATCATCACATGTCACCTTCCATACTAAAATTTCAAAATTAAATCAACATAGAATATAAAAATAACCTAAATTACTTCAAATTAATAAAATATTTATTAATTTGTGTGATGATAACAAACAACCTTATAACATTATGTGTTCACCACTCCAAAAATTCCAATAGTGATCCTAAGAAAAAAACTTCCCGTTTGAGTGGTTTTCTTCATTACTCAATGAAACCCACACTAATAATTCAATATATTGAAATTGAGTCATAAATAATGAACCAAAATTTAAATAGTTTCAAACATCAAATTATATAAAGTTTAGTTAATAATTAAATTTTGTCAAAAACATATCTAAAAAATATTCATATTATAAAAAAAATCTAAACATAGTAAATCCTTAAGTAATTTTCTAATTATAAATATAGAAAATCGAAATTATCTAATTAATCCCAAAAATAAATATTAAAATTAGCTTCACATTATTTAAATAATAATAATTACATTTCATTAGACTTTTAAACATTTTTATCTACTTTCTTTATTATATAATTTATCTTAATAAAAAAACATATATTGTTCTTGTTAGCCAAAAAATAATCACTTTTTCCTCAAGAAATAGTTAGATATAATAATTTTATAATTAGATTCCTGAGAAAAAAATTAAATTTATATGCTTTATTCCTTATTTTCATGTTGTTCTCAAATGATTAATATCATTCCTTGTTGAAGAACATCTATATGAATCCATTTTTTGATGTAATTCTAATATTTGGGCCTCTTAAAACCTTACTCTAGTGAAATTTTCCTCAAGTTAAAATTATCATTGACCTTCTATATACTCAAATTATTTAAAATTTATTAAAGATTCTATTAAATTTAATAAAAATAATTGGGGAATAATTTACCTATTTTCCACACATTTCGAATACACGTGAAATTATCTAAAAAGTATAATTTGAATTATTTGTACATTGAATGTGCCATATATATAAATAAATAAAAAAGGACATGTAATTTGGTGACTTGTAGTATCAAAGTATAAGTAAAAAACAATATAAATGCAAAAAAACCATACATGAATTTTTATATACACAATTACAAGACAATTTGAACATTACAAGACCAAAAATAAATTATTTCCCTCAAAATAATAAATAATAAATCACTAAAACAAACTAATAAATCTAAAAAACTACACCAAACCCATGAACCTAAAAATGTATTCTTATATATTCTTGGTGAAATTTCATAGTCAATAAATATCACTAAGTTGACAATTGGAAGGTATATCATGCATAGGAAAAAGGTGAGTATGAATGACTCAATAAGATTTTACCTAAGTTTCATAAACTCCAAGAAGTGATTGTGATACATATAAAGTGTATATATTATGTGATATAATTACCTACCCATATATTCAAACTTCTAATAAGGATATTAATAATAAAAACAAATCACTAACATATCATAGACCAATATACATGACTCCTCTCACTCCTATAAAAGGAAGAACATATAAAAAACTAAATAAAATATAATCTAACTTTCAAAACTGGGAGGGTGGTGATGTTTTTAAGCATTTTTTAATAATTAAACCAAGTAATGAAAATTATTAGAAACCCAAACTGAGTTCAACCATGAAAGAATTATCAAAACCATGAAAACTATAAATGAATATAATAGTCATGTACTTTACACCATAGATCCCCCTACAACATTTTCATCTATCCAGTTGATGAATACCACTCTAGAGGTAGTTTAAACATATCCCACCTCTATAGTTTACCCATGGGTTGAAAAAATCACCCAACGTTTTGGTAGGATTCCTCATCTCACCATGGAATGTTATCGTCTTATACTGAAATGGTGCAAGAAGAAAGAGTGTTACGGGTGGGTGAGAATTTTGAACAGAAAGTAACATAATATGAAACCACCATGAGGTAGTAGGATCCCTTATATAATACTCAAGAAAATGCTTTTAGTGTCATGAATTTACTCATAAATTTCAATGCTTGAGTGAATGTTACAAAAATTGTTCATGCAACTGTTACATGAATAAATGAACCTCCCAATTGTTCCATCTTCATTTCACTACCTGATATATATATATATATATATATATATATATATATATATATATTAGTATATATGTATACGCATACAACATGAAAGAATGATAAAGTGATGATTTCCATATTTATAACATGATACATTTTATATTCTTAAACTCATTAATAATACTTAACAAAACAATACACAAGTTCCTATATAACATATCATATACGATAAACTTCCATATAATCTTTATGTTGGTTGTAATTTCATTGGTTTTTTTAAACTCATTAAATCTCTATATATTCATGTCATGTCTTTATATGACTAGTTGATAAAACCCTCCCACAAAACTCTTTAGTGATTATCATCTGTGAAGAACTCTATTATAAATAATGGTTAGACTTATGAATCAAATGTACAATGTTCAACTCCTTGAACATATTCAAACTCATTGACTCTACAAAATAAAATTTTATTAAGTTAATAACCTCTTTGGTCTTATTAATACAATTTCCAAGTATATCATCATCATTCTTTGAACCCTTTTCCAAAAAAATCCCTTTAAATATTTCGGTAACTAATGTAAATATCAAATTTATTACTTTACCAACACATCCTAAACATATTTAGTATAATGAGTGACATTCACTTTGAATTTAAATCGAAATATTATTTAATGTTTTAAATTTTAACTTCTACAAGTCTAAACATACTTCTGGTAGCCTCTTAGAAAGTATATTCTCGTTAAAACATCATCTTAAGACCTGCATACTTTGTTGTGTATAGGAAAAAAGTCTTAATTTATTTAGTAAGAATATTTAACAGAAAAACTATTTTTCCCATATCATATATGGTGTTATATTTATTTAGAGTATTTTTTTAATATAAAATTTTTATATTTAAAATATTCCATTAGTGGTGGTAGATTCTAAATTCATCATATTTTGACAAATATCTCGACCGACACCTTTATCTTGGATAAAATATTTATATCCTTAAATTCTTATCAAAACATGTTATAGAACATGATGAATCATAAAACTTGTTTATAGAATCAATTATCTCATATATTTCATAAAAATCATTATTAATAGAAAAATAATCTTATCATATAACATAAATTATACAATTATAGAAATCCTTTTCAAATATTCATCTAATTTTAAAAAACATTACATTCAATTAAAAAATTTAAAACCAATTTTCTTCAATATTTTAATGAAAACTATAATCTTTATAAATTCTTGCCTCAATTTTGAAATCCTATGTACTCTCAAAATTTGTAATGAATACATTTTTTATCATATACCCATAAAAACTAAAGAATTGGTTCTATAACACCAATACCTGGCATGAAAATTCCTTGGAGTTTATAAAACATCTTTAGGTATTAAAAACAATTCCATCCTAAATAATAATTACTCATCCTCCCTAAAAACGCCTTTTGTTTTCAATTACCTAAGATAGTTACTAGAAAAAAAAATTGGACTCTCTAACTAACTTATTTTCTTCCAATTCAAACTTTTTCCCTGTTATAATGTCAATAAAACACCAGAATTTAACCTTTAATAGTTGGTTACTCATGATGGTTTTTCTAAAACACATAGAATTTATCCTTTACATAAGAACTTTTCTTTAGTTTCTAGTCTCAAAAGTTTCCTACATTAAGCTTCTCCTTCTATTAATATTAACCTCAAAATTAAGTTTTACGATGATGATATTATAGTCTAATACATAATATTTTATCACATGAGTATCACATTTTACCGAAATTTAATAAATTATTTTATTAAATGTGCTTCCACTAAAATGATGACCACTTTTAAAACATCATATCCATTAGTGGGTTATGATCCAAATCTCACTAAGAAATTAGTTTTCTATAGAATTAATCTCATAATTTAATTATTTAGGTAGGTAATCATCCCAATAATATCATATATTAATCTTCAATAGTTGATTGGGTAACACTTTATCTAATTCATTATATGGATAAACCCAACCCTATTTATATAGTAACCTAATTTTATTATGGTCATCCGACAAAATTTAACCTAAAGAAAATTCCATTAATGGTAACTAATCCTATTAGGTTCATCAATTAATTTCATTCCTTACAAAAGATAATTCATGGGCACATGGATATCATATGACCTATAAGGTTGGTTGATAGTGCTCTTGACAAGTGCCTCTTTAGAAAGAATCTAACACATAGTATTTTAAAGGGGATTTAATCATACCATATTATCTCATATTATTCCTTTTACCTATATGTATTATTCTAATGATTTAGTTTATAATACTATTCCATCAAGTAAATAGATATTTTGAAACCATATTCAGGAGTAACTCTTTACACAACTCATCTATTGAGTTACTCACCCAAATTAAAATATAACTATATTAATATTTATCCAAATACATACCATGCATAAATTACATGAAAACCATATATGTAAAGGTTTAAAAACTATATTTAATTCACCTCAAACATCGAGGAACACAATAAGGATTATTTTTTTATATTGGAAAGGTGTGAATGGGTCGTTGTTTATTGTTCAAGGTGTCAGGGTTTTTAAAGAGTGGTTTTGGGAGGGTCGAGAGACCTCTAACTAACCAAGAGTTTCATTAAGGATTCCAAAATGTGAAATATTTGTCACATTGTGAAGAAATATTCCAGTATATTGGGGTTTTATTTTCAATAGTTCAATGTGTGAACTATATGTTCATGTTTTGAATGTCTTATTGGAGGTTTTTTAAAGTTTAGGGTGTAATTTCTCCTGAAGACCACATTAATTCATCTCCATTCTTCTCTATTGACTCCCACCTAAACCATAAACCATAAGAGTACCCCATTGGAATTTTTTTATCCTTTTTCCACATTTCTTGTGTGTTTCAGTTGTTTTTGGTTTTGATTTCTTCCTTTCAAAAATTTTAACCCTCTAAAAGACCAAAATCCTCATTTCTTCTCTAGTTTCTTGGTTTCTAATGGTTAAAACATAATATTTAAATCTTGTGGCTGATTTTTTTGGGATTTCCTTTTCCAAACTCAAAGTGGGTGGTGATTATAGAGGGATTATCTATGTCAGGCTTGGGGTAGAAAGTCGTTACCATTTTAGAATTTTTCTTATAGTATGGTATGTCTTTATTTTCATGAGGATGAATGTATATCCTTCTTTTACCTATGATTTTGGTGTCGAAGTGAGTGGTTGAGGTCTGTATAATTGTAGTAGGATACTTAAAGTGGGAGTACAGGTTATGTACCTTCAAAATGATTAATGTAATCCTTGTACTAGGTTTGTGGGTGTATTTTCTTCCTAGTAAAATGGGATTGTAATAAGACATTAAGGATTGTTTGTAGCTAATGTGGCTGTGGTAAGTGATTTAGTGATTTTGGTAGTGAATCACCTAATTTTTGTATATTATAATTGATTAAATGGATCCTTGTAATGATGAAAATGGTGGGGTTTTAACTTGGGTTTTTTTTCTAGGGAATGTTTTTTGGGGATCTTGAAGTGATAGAAGGAAGTGGGTAAGTGATGTAGGATCTTCGGTGGTGTATTAACTTTCTCACATTAAGTTTTATGAAAGGTTTTGTTTGGGTTCTTATGGTGATATGGAAAACCCAATGGTGATATTGATTTTGATGATGTGTAATG